>OZ020604.1:58065878-58665878 GCA_963971545.1 Philophylla caesio | reverse complement strand
GCTCGAACGTGCGCTCCAGGAGTTCGTAAAAGCAATCTTTGGTACCATCGTCCTTCTCTTCCGTCGGGGCATGGGCGCAAATTAGGGAGATGTTGAAGAATCTCGCCTTTATGCGGATTGTGGCGAGACGTTCGTCCACCGGAGTGAACGACAGTACTTTACGGCGAAGTCTCTCTCCCACCACAAATCCGACACCAAATTTGCGCTCCTTTACATGGCAGCTGTAGTATACGTCGCAAGGGCCTACCGTTTTCCTCCCTTGCCCCGTCCATCGAATTTCTTGGATGGCGGTGATGTCAGCCTTCGCTCTGCCGAGTACATCTACCAACAGAGGCACCTTCCCAATTAAGGGTTCGGACATTCCAGGTGCATGCCCTCAAATCATGGTCCTTAAAACGTTTGCCGTGGTCGTCATCTAAAAAGGGGGGTCCTGTCCGAGGCTTTGCTTTACTTTTCATTGGAAGTGGTTTTTTACGTGGCGGGTTCCAAGCCCTGCGCACACCTGAATGAGAATTAATTCTCAAAAATATAACCTGCTGGAATTGTAACTGGATATTTAAAACCGGCGCTTAGATAGCAATTCAGACTTACTCGCACACAGGCTGAGTTCAAAATTAATTGTAATATATTCATTAATTTATTTGTTCTAATATATATATTTAAATGTTTATGAAGTCAATGAACATAAATTTACTATACGTAAATTTTCATATTTTATTAACATTTCAAGGCGTTATTCATACATGGGATTTTGACCCTACCTCTTTATAGTTGCATGCAAAATATACAATACATTTTTCGGTGATATTTTTTATACAAGTATATATTTTAATACGCGAATGCTTATCATTTTTTATATATTTTCTGTTCTGATTAAATTTTTCAACCGGAAAAGAATCCAAACACATTTTCAAAGGAAAATTATCCCTGACAAATCACTTTTGATCCTCAGTATATACATGTATCCCGTCAGTATTTATATACTCTGCACGCTGCGTGGTTCGAAATATATATAGACAATGGAACAAGAAAAAAGAGTTTGTGCATGTTTAGCTTTAATACTGGCATTTTCATTAAAAATAAAACAAGTGGAGAGAAGGTACTGGAATAGAAATTAGTCGCATCGATGAAAAAGAAATGGTACAATTTTTATTGACGGTATTGCGATCCATATCCATGAATTTAATTATTTTGCAATCCTTATTATTATCCATAAATATTGTATGCTACACGGTCAAGAAATAACACGATACTTGCATCACGTCAATAAATACTGAACGTGTGACAATGCCCAATGGTAGAAAACTGCTCGCAGCTTCGTGATATGTGGGTATGTATATATTTATTTACGTTTTTACAAATAAATGCACTTTTAAATTTGTATTTTTGTACATATTAAGGAATCTTCAACATGAACATTGAGCTACAAAAAAATCGATGTTAATTCTAAGGTCTTGAAGTATCAAAAGTCTTTCGCAGCTGTTTTATTGGCCCTGAAATCATTAAAAATTAGCTTTCTTTTTGATTATGCATGTACCATTCTAGGAATACTCTGCTTCAATTTATAGATGTTGTTTCGCTTGCGCTCCATTCCAGGCAGTTAATTCCTTCAGTAAATGTAAAAATGTTCCAGTTATAAGAAAATTAATATATTTATTTGCAAAATTAATTACCAATTTCGGCACTTTATGAAATATATTTATTTTCAAATAACTTCACAAATGCTCTGTGTTTGATTGGATGCCTTGAAAAAAACCACAGTGCAGCATTAGGAGACACAAGAAGCTTAACTTGCAACCAAGTGACCACAGCTGAATAGCCCCGTATCATTGAAAGACTTTGCGATTTAATACTTAACATTGCGCACTTCATTTTTAATAACTCTATTTTAAATAAAATCACTTTAAGCATTGAATTTAAGTACAAACAATTGTATGCTTACATACATACAAAACCAACGGCGTGTTGTGACGTAGCATACACAGCTGATTCTGTCAAATTTGCTGAGAGCGAATAGCGGTTTGCGGAAGGCGCAACCTCTGTATTTTCTAAATCGTGTATATACAGTACGCAACCTTTTCGATAATTTATCGGAAAAATTCGCATCCCAAAAGAACTTGGGTTTCGTGTTACTCTTTTTAACGAAAAAAATCGTTCAACAGGGTTTTGTGCAGCAAGGAACTACAGAAGTTTTATTTTATTCATTAATAAATAAAACAATCGCGTATAGAACAAACTCACAGCTTGTACTACTTCATTAAAGATATTTGAGACTTTGTTCATGCTGTATAAAGTTGGAAGAAATATCTTTTTTTTGTCATAGTTTGAATGAAAATTCTTCTTCTTTCTTTCATTGGCTCGATAACCGCCTATGCGATTTTGGCCGAGCTTAGCACAGCACGCCAGTTATTTCTCTCTTTCACTAACTGGCGCCAGTTGGAAATACCAAGCGTACAGCCTGGTCTTTCCAACGCAGAGGAGGCCTCCCTTTTCCTCTGCTTCCACCGGCGGGTACCGCGTCGAATACTTTTAGAGCTGGAGCGCTTTCATCCATTCGAACGACATGACCAAGCCAGCGAAGCCGCACTATATCTATTCCGTTATAAAGCTCATACAGCTCATCGGTCCATCTTCTACGGTATTCGCCATCGGAAAGGCGTAAAGGCCCATAAATCTTTCGGAGAATCTTTTTCTCGAACAATCCCAGAGCCTTCTCATCAGATATCTTCATCGTCCATGCTTCTGCGCCATACATTAGGACGGGCATAATGAGAGACTTATAGAGCGTGATTTTTGTCCGTCGAGAGAGGACTTTACTGCTCAGTTGCCTACTCAGTCCGAAGTAGCACTTGTTGGCAAGAGTGATCCTACTTTGGATTTCGAGGCTGACATTATTATTGATGTTAATGCTGGTTCCTAAGTAAACGAAGTCTTCTACTTTTTCAAAGCTATAACTGTCAACAGTGATGTTTGATCCCAGTCGTGGATGTGCCGACTGTTTATTTGATGACATTAAATACTTCGTCTTGCCCTCGTTCACCTCCAGACCCATTCGCTTTGCTTCTCTATCCAGTTTGGAGAAGGCAGAACTAACTGCGCGGCTGTTAAGGCCAATAATGTGAATGTCATCGGCGTACGCCAGCAGCTGCACACTCTTATAAAAGATAGTGCCTGACCGATTTAGTTCTGCGGCTCGAATTATCTTCTCCAGCATAAGGTTAAAAAAGTCACACGACAAAGAGTCACCCTGTCTGAAACCTCGTTTGGTATCAAACGGCTCGGAGAGGTCCTTCCTAATCCTGACGGAGCTGGTGGTGTTGCTCAACGTCATTTTACATAGCCGTATACGTTTTGCCGGGATCCCAAATTCAGACATTGCGGCATATAGGAAACTTCTTTTCGTACTGTCGAAGGCGGCTTTGAAGTCGACAAAAAGATGGTGTGTGTCGATTCTTCTTTCTCGGGTCTTTTCCAAGATCTGGCGTATTGTGAATATCTGGTCGGTGGTAGATTTGCCAGGTCTAAAGCCAGACTGATAATGTCCAATCAGTTCATTGACGGTGGGCTTTAGTCTCTCACACAATACGCTCGACAGAACCTTATATGCAATGTTAAGAAGGCTTATACCACGATAGTTTGCGCTAATTGCATTATCACCCTTCTTGTGGATTGGGCAAAGTACACTTAGATTCCAATCAGTCGGCATGCATTCGTCCGACGATACTCTACAGATAAGCTGGTGCATGAGCTTTACCAACTCTTCTCCACCGTAATTGAACAACTCAGCTGGCAGCCCGTCAACTCCGGGCGCTTTGTTGTTCTTTAGCCGTGCTATTGCTATACGGATTTCATCGCAGTAGGGTAACGGAACATGAATTCCGGCTTTCGGAATCATCATCTTCTCCAAGGTGGTCTCTGTCACTACCACTAAGTAGTGTGGAGAAGTGCTCCCTCCATAAACTAAGTATATTCTGAACGTCAGTTAACAGGTCGCCGTTTTCGTTCTTACAGGAATTCGCCCCGGTCTTAAAACCTTCTGTTAGCCGTCGTACTTTCTGAAAGAATTTTCGGGCGCTTTTTCTGTCGGCCAGCATTTCAAGCTCTTCGCACTCACGCATTTCGGCCTTTCTCTTCTTCTCTCGAAAAGTGCGTCTCGCTTCCTTCTTCAACTCACGATATCACTCCCGCAAGGCTCGCGTTGCGCCCGATCGCAAGGTGGCCCTGTAAGCAGCATCTTTCCGTTCCATGGCAACGCGACATTCCTCATCGTACCAGTCATTTTTCCGGGCTCGCTGGAAACCAATAGATTGTTCAGCGGCGGTACGTAAAGAGCAAGAGATGTGGTTCCATTGCTCTGAAATATCGCTGTGTTGATTAAAGCTCTCAGAGAGCAGGAGTGCGAGTCGAGTAGCGTAGTGCGTGGCTGTCTGTTGGGATTGCAACTTTCCGACGTCGAGCTTTCCTTGTGTGCCTTTCCGCACGCTTTTTGACGCACAGAGGCGCGTGCGTATCTTGGCTGCGACAAGATAATGGTCCGAGTCGATGTTGGCTCCTCGGATCGTGCGCACATCTAGGACATTGAAAGCGTGCCTTCCGTCTATCACAACATGGTCGATTTGGTTTCGTGTCTTACCATCTGAAGACAGCCACGTAGCCTGATGTATCCTCCTATGCTGGAACCTGGTAACATACTACCATGTTTCGAGCCCCGGCGAAGTCGATCAGTCTCAATCCGTTATCAGCCGTTTCTTCGTGGAGACTGAATTTTCCGACTGTGGAACCAAAGATGCCCTCCTTGCCCACCTTGGCATTAAAATCGCCTAGCACGATTTTTATATCGTGTTGGGGCAGCGCTCGAACGTGCGCTCCAGGCGTTCGTAAAAGCAATCTTTGGTACCGTCTATCACAACATGGTCGATTTGGTTTCGTGTCTTACCATCTGAAGACAGCCACGTAGCCTGATGTATCCTCCTATGCTGGAACCTGGTAACATACTACCATGTTTCGAGCCCCGGCGAAGTCGATCAGTCTCAATCCGTTATCAGCCGTTTCTTCGTGGAGACTGAATTTTCCGACTGTGGAACCAAAGATGCCCTCCTTGCCCACCTTGGCATTAAAATCGCCTAGCACGATTTTTATATCGTGTTGGGGCAGCGCTCGAACGTGCGCTCCAGGAGTTCGTAAAAGCAATCTTTGGTACCATCGTCCTTCTCTTCCGTCGGGGCATGGGCGCAAATTAGGGAGATGTTGAAGAATCTCGCCTTTATGCGGATTGTGGCGAGACGTTCGTCCACCGGAGTGAACGACAGTACTTTACGGCGAAGTCTCTCTCCCACCACAAATCCGACACCAAATTTGCGCTCCTTTACATGGCAGCTGTAGTATACGTCGCAAGGGCCTACCGTTTTCCTCCCTTGCCCCGTCCATCGAATTTCTTGGATGGCGGTGATGTCAGCCTTCGCTCTGCCGAGTACATCTACCAACAGAGGCACCTTCCCAATTAAGGGTTCGGACATTCCAGGTGCATGCCCTCAAATCATGGTCCTTAAAACGTTTGCCGTGGTCGTCATCTAAAAAGGGGGGTCCTGTCCGAGGCTTTGCTTTACTTTTCATTGGAAGTGGTTTTTTACGTGGCGGGTTCCAAGCCCTGCGCACACCTGAATGAGAATTAATTCTCAAAAATATAACCTGCTGGAATTGTAACTGGATATTTAAAACCGGCGCTTAGATAGCAATTCAGACTTACTCGCACACAGGCTGAGTTCAAAATTAATTGTAATATATTCATTAATTTATTTGTTCTAATATATATATTTAAATGTTTATGAAGTCAATGAACATAAATTTACTATACGTAAATTTTCATATTTTATTAACATTTCAAGGCGTTATTCATACATGGGATTTTGACCCTACCTCTTTATAGTTGCATGCAAAATATACAATACATTTTTCGGTGATATTTTTTATACAAGTATATATTTTAATACGCGAATGCTTATCATTTTTTATATATTTTCTGTTCTGATTAAATTTTTCAACCGGAAAAGAATCCAAACACATTTTCAAAGGAAAATTATCCCTGACAAATCACTTTTGATCCTCAGTATATACATGTATCCCGTCAGTATTTATATACTCTGCACGCTGCGTGGTTCGAAATATATATAGACAATGGAACAAGAAAAAAGAGTTTGTGCATGTTTAGCTTTAATACTGGCATTTTCATTAAAAATAAAACAAGTGGAGAGAAGGTACTGGAATAGAAATTAGTCGCATCGATGAAAAAGAAATGGTACAATTTTTATTGACGGTATTGCGATCCATATCCATGAATTTAATTATTTTGCAATCCTTATTATTATCCATAAATATTGTATGCTACACGGTCAAGAAATAACACGATACTTGCATCACGTCAATAAATACTGAACGTGTGACAATGCCCAATGGTAGAAAACTGCTCGCAGCTTCGTGATATGTGGGTATGTATATATTTATTTACGTTTTTACAAATAAATGCACTTTTAAATTTGTATTTTTGTACATATTAAGGAATCTTCAACATGAACATTGAGCTACAAAAAAATCGATGTTAATTCTAAGGTCTTGAAGTATCAAAAGTCTTTCGCAGCTGTTTTATTGGCCCTGAAATCATTAAAAATTAGCTTTCTTTTTGATTATGCATGTACCATTCTAGGAATACTCTGCTTCAATTTATAGATGTTGTTTCGCTTGCGCTCCATTCCAGGCAGTTAATTCCTTCAGTAAATGTAAAAATGTTCCAGTTATAAGAAAATTAATATATTTATTTGCAAAATTAATTACCAATTTCGGCACTTTATGAAATATATTTATTTTCAAATAACTTCACAAATGCTCTGTGTTTGATTGGATGCCTTGAAAAAAACCACAGTGCAGCATTAGGAGACACAAGAAGCTTAACTTGCAACCAAGTGACCACAGCTGAATAGCCCCGTATCATTGAAAGACTTTGCGATTTAATACTTAACATTGCGCACTTCATTTTTAATAACTCTATTTTAAATAAAATCACTTTAAGCATTGAATTTAAGTACAAACAATTGTATGCTTACATACATACAAAACCAACGGCGTGTTGTGACGTAGCATACACAGCTGATTCTGTCAAATTTGCTGAGAGCGAATAGCGGTTTGCGGAAGGCGCAACCTCTGTATTTTCTAAATCGTGTATATACAGTACGCAACCTTTTCGATAATTTATCGGAAAAATTCGCATCCCAAAAGAACTTGGGTTTCGTGTTACTCTTTTTAACGAAAAAAATCGTTCAACAGGGTTTTGTGCAGCAAGGAACTACAGAAGTTTTATTTTATTCATTAATAAATAAAACAATCGCGTATAGAACAAACTCACAGCTTGTACTACTTCATTAAAGATATTTGAGACTTTGTTCATGCTGTATAAAGTTGGAAGAAATATCTTTTTTTTGTCATAGTTTGAATGAAAATTCTTCTTCTTTCTTTCATTGGCTCGATAACCGCCTATGCGATTTTGGCCGAGCTTAGCACAGCACGCCAGTTATTTCTCTCTTTCACTAACTGGCGCCAGTTGGAAATACCAAGCGTACAGCCTGGTCTTTCCAACGCAGAGGAGGCCTCCCTTTTCCTCTGCTTCCACCGGCGGGTACCGCGTCGAATACTTTTAGAGCTGGAGCGCTTTCATCCATTCGAACGACATGACCAAGCCAGCGAAGCCGCACTATATCTATTCCGTTATAAAGCTCATACAGCTCATCGGTCCATCTTCTACGGTATTCGCCATCGGAAAGGCGTAAAGGCCCATAAATCTTTCGGAGAATCTTTTTCTCGAACAATCCCAGAGCCTTCTCATCAGATATCTTCATCGTCCATGCTTCTGCGCCATACATTAGGACGGGCATAATGAGAGACTTATAGAGCGTGATTTTTGTCCGTCGAGAGAGGACTTTACTGCTCAGTTGCCTACTCAGTCCGAAGTAGCACTTGTTGGCAAGAGTGATCCTACTTTGGATTTCGAGGCTGACATTATTATTGATGTTAATGCTGGTTCCTAAGTAAACGAAGTCTTCTACTTTTTCAAAGCTATAACTGTCAACAGTGATGTTTGATCCCAGTCGTGGATGTGCCGACTGTTTATTTGATGACATTAAATACTTCGTCTTGCCCTCGTTCACCTCCAGACCCATTCGCTTTGCTTCTCTATCCAGTTTGGAGAAGGCAGAACTAAGTGCGCGGCTGTTAAGGCCAATAATGTGAATGTCATCGGCGTACGCCAGCAGCTGCACACTCTTATAAAAGATAGTGCCTGACCGATTTAGTTCTGCGGCTCGAATTATCTTCTCCAGCATAAGGTTAAAAAAGTCACACGACAAAGAGTCACCCTGTCTGAAACCTCGTTCCCCTCGTTCCTCGATCCCCCCGGGATCCCAAATTCAGACATTGCGGCATATATGAAACTTCTTTTCGTACTGTCGAAGGCGGCTTTGAAGTCGACAAAAAGATGGTGTGTGTCGATTCTTCTTTCTCGGGTCTTTTCCAAGATCTGGCGTATTGTGAATATCTGGTCAGTGGTAGATTTGCCAGGTCTAAAGCCACACTGATAAGGTCCAATCAGTTCATTGACGGTGGGCTTTAGTCTCTCACACAATACGCTCGACAGAACCTTATATGCAATGTTAAGAAGGCTTATACCACGATAGTTTGCGCTAATTGCATTATCACCCTTCTTGTGGATTGGGCAAAGTACACTTAGATTCCAATCAGTCGGCATGCATTCGTCCGACGATACTCTACAGATAAGCTGGTGCATGAGCTTTACCAACTCTTCTCCACCGTAATTGAACAACTCAGCTGGCAGCCCGTCAACTCCGGGCGCTTTGTTGTTCTTTAGCCGTGCTATTGCTATACGGATTTCATCGCAGTCGGGTAACGGAACATGAATTCCGGCTTTCGGAATCATCATCTTCTCCAAGGTGGTCTCTGTCACTACCACTAAGTAGTGTGGAGAAGTGCTCCCTCCATAAACTAAGTATATTCTGAACGTCAGTTAACAGGTCGCCGTTTTCGTTCTTACAGGAATTCGCCCCGGTCTTAAAACCTTCGCATTTCGTCATCTAAAAAGGGGGGTCCTGTCCGAGGCTTTGCTTTACTTTTCATTGGAAGTGGTTTTTTACGTGGCGGGTTCCAAGCCCTGCGCACACCTGAATGAGAATTAATTCTCAAAAATATAACCTGCTGGAATTGTAACTGGATATTTAAAACCGGCGCTTAGATAGCAATTCAGACTTACTCGCACACAGGCTGAGTTCAAAATTAATTGTAATATATTCATTAATTTATTTGTTCTAATATATATATTTAAATGTTTATGAAGTCAATGAACATAAATTTACTATACGTAAATTTTCATATTTTATTAACATTTCAAGGCGTTATTCATACATGGGATTTTGACCCTACCTCTTTATAGTTGCATGCAAAATATACAATACATTTTTCGGTGATATTTTTTATACAAGTATATATTTTAATACGCGAATGCTTATCATTTTTTATATATTTTCTGTTCTGATTAAATTTTTCAACCGGAAAAGAATCCAAACACATTTTCAAAGGAAAATTATCCCTGACAAATCACTTTTGATCCTCAGTATATACATGTATCCCGTCAGTATTTATATACTCTGCACGCTGCGTGGTTCGAAATATATATAGACAATGGAACAAGAAAAAAGAGTTTGTGCATGTTTAGCTTTAATACTGGCATTTTCATTAAAAATAAAACAAGTGGAGAGAAGGTACTGGAATAGAAATTAGTCGCATCGACGAAAAAGAAATGGTACAATTTTAATTGACGGTATTGCGATCCATATCCATGAATTTAATTATTTTGCAATCCTTATTATTATCCATAAATATTGTATGCTACACGGTCAAGAAATAACATGATACTTGCATCACGTCAATAAATACTGAACGTGTGACAATGCCCAATGGTAGAAAACTGCTCGCAGCATCGTGATATGTGGGTATGTATGTATATATTTATTTACGTTTTTACAAATAAATGCACTTTTAAATTTGTATTTTTGTACATATTAAGGAATCTTCAACATGAACATTGAGCTACAAAAAAATCGATGTTAATTCTAAGGTCTTGAAGTATCAAAAGTCTTTCGCAGCTGTTTTATTGGCCCTGAAATCATTAAAAATTAGCTTTCTTTTTGATTATGCATGTACCATTCTAGGAATACTCTGCTTCAATTTATAGATGTTGTTTCGCTTGCGCTCCATTCCAGGCAGTTAATTCCTTCAGTAAATGTAAAAATGTTCCAGTTATAAGAAAATTAATATATTTATTTGCAAAATTAATTACCAATTTCGGCACTTTATGAAATATATTTATTTTCAAATAACTTCACAAATGCTCTGTGTTTGATTGGATGCCTTGAAAAAAACCACAGTGCAGCATTAGGAGACACAAGAAGCTTAACTTGCAACCAAGTGACCACAGCTGAATAGCCCCGTATCATTGAAAGACTTTGCGATTTAATACTTAACACTGCGCACTTCATGTTTAATAACTCTATTTTAAATAAAATCACTTTAAGCATTGAATTTAAGCACAAACAATTGTATGCTTACATACATACAAAACCAACGGCGTGTTGTGACGTAGCATACACAGCTGATTCTGTCAAATTTGCTGAGAGCGAATAGCGGTTTGCGGAAGGCGCAACTTCTGTATTTTCTAAATCCTGTATATACAGTACGCAACCTTTTCGATAATTTATCGGAAAAATTCGCATCCCAAAAGAACTTGGGGTTTCGTGTTACTCTTTTTAACGAAAAAAATCGTTCAACAGGGTTTTGTGCAGCAAGGAACTACAGAAGTTTTATTTTATTCATTAATAATTAAAACGATCGCGTATAGAACAAACTCACAGCTTGTACTACTTCATTAAAGATATTTGAGACTTTGTTCAGTATATACAGCAAGAAAAATAAAATACAAGATTGCGCCTTCCCGACGAAAAATGATGTGAAGCAAAATGCGTGCAACGTCATGCATGTGAATTGACTGTGAATCGAAAGAAATTGCGAGAAAAATGTGAGGTTAGGTTCTCCTATGATTTGTAAATTTTAAAGTTTTTACCAATTTCGGCACTTTATGCAACATATTTATATTCAGATAACTTTCCAAATGCTCTGTGTTTGATTGGATGCCTTGAAAAAAACCACAGTGCAGCATTAGGAGACACAAGAAGCTTAACTTGCAACCAAGTGCGCACAGCTGAATAGCCCCGTATCATTGAAAGACTTTGCGATTTAATACTTAACACTGCGCACTTCATGTTTAATAACTTTATTTTAAATAAAATCACTTTAAGCATTGAATTTAAGCACAAACAATTGTATGCTTACATACATACAAAACCAACGGCGTGTTGTGACGTAGCATACACAGCTGATTCTGTCAAATTTGCTGAGAGCGAATAACGGTTTGCGGAAGGCGCAACCTCTGTATTTTCTAAATCGTGTGTATATAGTACGCAACCTTTTCGATAATTTATCGGAAAAATTCGCATCCCAAAAGAACTTGGGTTTCGTGTTACTCTTTTTAACGAAAAAAATCGTTCAACAGAGGTTTGTGCAGCAAGGAACTACAGAAGTTTTATTTTATTCATTAATAAATAAAACAATCGTGTATAGAACAAACTCACAGCTTGTACTACTTCATTAAAGATATTTGAGACTTTGTTCATGCTGTATAAAGTTGGAAGAAATATCTTTTTTTTGTCATAGTTTGAATGAAAATTCTTCTTCTTTCTTTCATTGGCTCGATAACCGCCTATGCGATTTTGGCCGAGCTTAGCACAGCACGCCAGTTATTTCTCTCTTTCGCTAACTGGCGCCAGTTGGAAATACCAAGCGTACAGCCTGGTATTTCCAACGCAGAGGAGGCCTCCCTTTTCCTCTGCTTCCACCGGCGGGTACCGCGTCGAATACTTTTAGAGCTGGAGCGCTTTCATCCATTCGAACGACATGACCAAGCCAGCGAAGCCGCACTATATCTATTCCGTTATAAAGCTCATACAGCTCATCGGTCCATCTTCTACGGTATTCGCCATCGGAAAGGCGTAAAGGCCCATAAATCTTTCGCAGAATCTTTCTCTCGAACAATCCCAGAGCCTTCTCATCAGATATCTTCATCGTCCATGCTTCTGCGCCATACATTAGGACGGGCATAATGAGAGACTTATAGAGCGTGATTTTTGTCCGTCGAGAGAGGACTTTACTGCTCAGTTGCCTACTCAGTCCGAAGTAGCACTTGTTGGCAAGAGTGATCCTACTTTGGATTTCGAGGCTGACATTATTATTGATGTTAATGCTGGTTCCTAAGTAAACGAAGTCTTCTACTTTTTCAAAGCTATAACTGTCAACAGTGATGTTTGATCCCAGTCGTGGATGTGCCGACTGTTTATTTGATGACATTAAATACTTCGTCTTGCCCTCGTTCACCTCCAGACCCATTCGCTTTGCTTCTCTATCCAGTTTGGAGAAGGCAGAACTAACTGCGCGGCTGTTAAGGCCAATAATGTGAATGTCATCGGCGTACGCCAGCAGCTGCACACTCTTATAAAAGATAGTGCCTGACCGATTTAGTTCTGCGGCTCGAATTATCTTCTCCAGCATAAGGTTAAAAAAGTCACACGACAAAGAGTCACCCTGTCTGAAACCTCGTTTGGTATCAAACGGCTCGGAGAGGTCCTTCCCAATCCTGACGGAGCTGGTGGTGTTGCTCAACGTCATTTTACATAGCCGTATACGTTTTGCCGGGATCCCAAATTCAGACATTGCGGCATATAGGAAACTTCTTTTCGTACTGTCGAAGGCGGCTTTGAAGTCGACAAAAAGATGGTGTGTGTCGATTCTTCTTTCTCGGGTCTTTTCCAAGATCTGGCGTATTGTGAATATCTGGTCAGTGGTAGATTTGCCAGGTCTAAAGCCACACTGATAAGGTCCAATCAGTTCATTGACGGTGGGCTTTAGTCTCTCACACAATACGCTCGACAGAACCTTATATGCAATGTTAAGAAGGCTTATACCACGATAGTTTGCGCTAATTGCATTATCACCCTTCTTGTGGATTGGGCAAAGTACACTTAGATTCCAATCAGTCGGCATGCATTCGTCCGACGATACTCTACAGATAAGCTGGTGCATGAGCTTTACCAACTCTTCTCCACCGTAATTGAACAACTCAGCTGGCAGCCCGTCAACTCCGGGCGCTTTGTTGTTCTTTAGCCGTGCTATTGCTATACGGATTTCATCGCAGTCGGGTAACGGAACATGAATTCCGGCTTTCGGAATCATCATCTTCTCCAAGGTGGTCTCTGTCACTACCACTAAGTAGTGTGGAGAAGTGCTCCCTCCATAAACTAAGTATATTCTGAACGTCAGTTAACAGGTCGCCGTTTTCGTTCTTACAGGAATTCGCCCCGGTCTTAAAACCTTCTGTTAGCCGTCGTACTTTCTGAAAGAATTTTCGGGCGCTTTTTCTGTCGGCCAGCATTTCAAGCTCTTCGCACTCACGCATTTCGGCCTTTCTCTTCTTCTCTCGAAAAGTGCGTCTCGCTTCCTTCTTCAACTCACGATATCACTCCCGCAAGGCTCGCGTTGCGCCCGATCGCAAGGTGGCCCTGTAAGCAGCATCTTTCCGTTCCATGGCAACGCGACATTCCTCATCGTACCAGTCATTTTTCCGGGCTCGCTGGAAACCAATAGATTGTTCAGCGGCGGTACGTAAAGAGCAAGAGATGTGGTTCCATTGCTCTGAAATATCGCTGTGTTGATTAAAGCTCTCAGAGAGCAGGAGTGCGAGTCGAGTAGCGTAGTGCGTGGCTGTCTGTTGGGATTGCAACTTTCCGACGTCGAGCTTTCCTTGTGTGCCTTTCCGCACGCTTTTTGACGCACAGAGGCGCGTGCGTATCTTGGCTGCGACAAGATAATGGTCCGAGTCGATGTTGGCTCCTCGGATCGTGCGCACATCTAGGACATTGAAAGCGTGCCTTCCGTCTATCACAACATGGTCGATTTGGTTTCGTGTCTTACCATCTGAAGACAGCCACGTAGCCTGATGTATCCTCCTATGCTGGAACCTGGTAACATACTACCATGTTTCGAGCCCCGGCGAAGTCGATCAGTCTCAATCCGTTATCAGCCGTTTCTTCGTGGAGACTGAATTTTCCGACTGTGGAACCAAAGATGCCCTCCTTGCCCACCTTGGCATTAAAATCGCCTAGCACGATTTTTATATCGTGTTGGGGCAGCGCTCGAACGTGCGCTCCAGGCGTTCGTAAAAGCAATCTTTGGTACCGTCTATCACAACATGGTCGATTTGGTTTCGTGTCTTACCATCTGAAGACAGCCACGTAGCCTGATGTATCCTCCTATGCTGGAACCTGGTAACATACTACCATGTTTCGAGCCCCGGCGAAGTCGATCAGTCTCAATCCGTTATCAGCCGTTTCTTCGTGGAGACTGAATTTTCCGACTGTGGAACCAAAGATGCCCTCCTTGCCCACCTTGGCATTAAAATCGCCTAGCACGATTTTTATATCGTGTTGGGGCAGCGCTCGAACGTGCGCTCCAGGAGTTCGTAAAAGCAATCTTTGGTACCATCGTCCTTCTCTTCCGTCGGGGCATGGGCGCAAATTAGGGAGATGTTGAAGAATCTCGCCTTTATGCGGATTGTGGCGAGACGTTCGTCCACCGGAGTGAACGACAGTACTTTACGGCGAAGTCTCTCTCCCACCACAAATCCGACACCAAATTTGCGCTCCTTTACATGGCAGCTGTAGTATACGTCGCAAGGGCCTACCGTTTTCCTCCCTTGCCCCGTCCATCGAATTTCTTGGATGGCGGTGATGTCAGCCTTCGCTCTGCCGAGTACATCTACCAACAGAGGCACCTTCCCAATTAAGGGTTCGGACATTCCAGGTGCATGCCCTCAAATCATGGTCCTTAAAACGTTTGCCGTGGTCGTCATCTAAAAAGGGGGGTCCTGTCCGAGGCTTTGCTTTACTTTTCATTGGAAGTGGTTTTTTACGTGGCGGGTTCCAAGCCCTGCGCACACCTGAATGAGAATTAATTCTCAAAAATATAACCTGCTGGAATTGTAACTGGATATTTAAAACCGGCGCTTAGATAGCAATTCAGACTTACTCGCACACAGGCTGAGTTCAAAATTAATTGTAATATATTCATTAATTTATTTGTTCTAATATATATATTTAAATGTTTATGAAGTCAATGAACATAAATTTACTATACGTAAATTTTCATATTTTATTAACATTTCAAGGCGTTATTCATACATGGGATTTTGACCCTACCTCTTTATAGTTGCATGCAAAATATACAATACATTTTTCGGTGATATTTTTTATACAAGTATATATTTT
The DNA here is from genome assembly GCA_963971545.1 of Philophylla caesio. Taxonomy (NCBI): domain Eukaryota; kingdom Metazoa; phylum Arthropoda; class Insecta; order Diptera; family Tephritidae; genus Philophylla; species Philophylla caesio. Next base: position 58,650,390 of record OZ020604.1, on the reverse strand, counting down.
AATACGCGAATGCTTATCATTTTTTATATATTTTCTGTTCTGATTAAATTTTTCAACCGGAAAAGAATCCAAACACATTTTCAAAGGAAAATTATCCCTGACAAATCACTTTTGATCCTCAGTATATACATGTATCCCGTCAGTATTTATATACTCTGCACGCTGCGTGGTTCGAAATATATATAGACAATGGAACAAGAAAAAAGAGTTTGTGCATGTTTAGCTTTAATACTGGCATTTTCATTAAAAATAAAACAAGTGGAGAGAAGGTACTGGAATAGAAATTAGTCGCATCGATGAAAAAGAAATGGTACAATTTTTATTGACGGTATTGCGATCCATATCCATGAATTTAATTATTTTGCAATCCTTATTATTATCCATAAATATTGTATGCTACACGGTCAAGAAATAACACGATACTTGCATCACGTCAATAAATACTGAACGTGTGACAATGCCCAATGGTAGAAAACTGCTCGCAGCTTCGTGATATGTGGGTATGTATATATTTATTTACGTTTTTACAAATAAATGCACTTTTAAATTTGTATTTTTGTACATATTAAGGAATCTTCAACATGAACATTGAGCTACAAAAAAATCGATGTTAATTCTAAGGTCTTGAAGTATCAAAAGTCTTTCGCAGCTGTTTTATTGGCCCTGAAATCATTAAAAATTAGCTTTCTTTTTGATTATGCATGTACCATTCTAGGAATACTCTGCTTCAATTTATAGATGTTGTTTCGCTTGCGCTCCATTCCAGGCAGTTAATTCCTTCAGTAAATGTAAAAATGTTCCAGTTATAAGAAAATTAATATATTTATTTGCAAAATTAATTACCAATTTCGGCACTTTATGAAATATATTTATTTTCAAATAACTTCACAAATGCTCTGTGTTTGATTGGATGCCTTGAAAAAAACCACAGTGCAGCATTAGGAGACACAAGAAGCTTAACTTGCAACCAAGTGACCACAGCTGAATAGCCCCGTATCATTGAAAGACTTTGCGATTTAATACTTAACATTGCGCACTTCATTTTTAATAACTCTATTTTAAATAAAATCACTTTAAGCATTGAATTTAAGTACAAACAATTGTATGCTTACATACATACAAAACCAACGGCGTGTTGTGACGTAGCATACACAGCTGATTCTGTCAAATTTGCTGAGAGCGAATAGCGGTTTGCGGAAGGCGCAACCTCTGTATTTTCTAAATCGTGTATATACAGTACGCAACCTTTTCGATAATTTATCGGAAAAATTCGCATCCCAAAAGAACTTGGGTTTCGTGTTACTCTTTTTAACGAAAAAAATCGTTCAACAGGGTTTTGTGCAGCAAGGAACTACAGAAGTTTTATTTTATTCATTAATAAATAAAACAATCGCGTATAGAACAAACTCACAGCTTGTACTACTTCATTAAAGATATTTGAGACTTTGTTCATGCTGTATAAAGTTGGAAGAAATATCTTTTTTTTGTCATAGTTTGAATGAAAATTCTTCTTCTTTCTTTCATTGGCTCGATAACCGCCTATGCGATTTTGGCCGAGCTTAGCACAGCACGCCAGTTATTTCTCTCTTTCACTAACTGGCGCCAGTTGGAAATACCAAGCGTACAGCCTGGTCTTTCCAACGCAGAGGAGGCCTCCCTTTTCCTCTGCTTCCACCGGCGGGTACCGCGTCGAATACTTTTAGAGCTGGAGCGCTTTCATCCATTCGAACGACATGACCAAGCCAGCGAAGCCGCACTATATCTATTCCGTTATAAAGCTCATACAGCTCATCGGTCCATCTTCTACGGTATTCGCCATCGGAAAGGCGTAAAGGCCCATAAATCTTTCGGAGAATCTTTTTCTCGAACAATCCCAGAGCCTTCTCATCAGATATCTTCATCGTCCATGCTTCTGCGCCATACATTAGGACGGGCATAATGAGAGACTTATAGAGCGTGATTTTTGTCCGTCGAGAGAGGACTTTACTGCTCAGTTGCCTACTCAGTCCGAAGTAGCACTTGTTGGCAAGAGTGATCCTACTTTGGATTTCGAGGCTGACATTATTATTGATGTTAATGCTGGTTCCTAAGTAAACGAAGTCTTCTACTTTTTCAAAGCTATAACTGTCAACAGTGATGTTTGATCCCAGTCGTGGATGTGCCGACTGTTTATTTGATGACATTAAATACTTCGTCTTGCCCTCGTTCACCTCCAGACCCATTCGCTTTGCTTCTCTATCCAGTTTGGAGAAGGCAGAACTAACTGCGCGGCTGTTAAGGCCAATAATGTGAATGTCATCGGCGTACGCCAGCAGCTGCACACTCTTATAAAAGATAGTGCCTGACCGATTTAGTTCTGCGGCTCGAATTATCTTCTCCAGCATAAGGTTAAAAAAGTCACACGACAAAGAGTCACCCTGTCTGAAACCTCGTTTGGTATCAAACGGCTCGGAGAGGTCCTTCCTAATCCTGACGGAGCTGGTGGTGTTGCTCAACGTCATTTTACATAGCCGTATACGTTTTGCCGGGATCCCAAATTCAGACATTGCGGCATATAGGAAACTTCTTTTCGTACTGTCGAAGGCGGCTTTGAAGTCGACAAAAAGATGGTGTGTGTCGATTCTTCTTTCTCGGGTCTTTTCCAAGATCTGGCGTATTGTGAATATCTGGTCGGTGGTAGATTTGCCAGGTCTAAAGCCAGACTGATAATGTCCAATCAGTTCATTGACGGTGGGCTTTAGTCTCTCACACAATACGCTCGACAGAACCTTATATGCAATGTTAAGAAGGCTTATACCACGATAGTTTGCGCTAATTGCATTATCACCCTTCTTGTGGATTGGGCAAAGTACACTTAGATTCCAATCAGTCGGCATGCATTCGTCCGACGATACTCTACAGATAAGCTGGTGCATGAGCTTTACCAACTCTTCTCCACCGTAATTGAACAACTCAGCTGGCAGCCCGTCAACTCCGGGCGCTTTGTTGTTCTTTAGCCGTGCTATTGCTATACGGATTTCATCGCAGTCGGGTAACGGAACATGAATTCCGGCTTTCGGAATCATCATCTTCTCCAAGGTGGTCTCTGTCACTACCACTAAGTAGTGTGGAGAAGTGCTCCCTCCATAAACTAAGTATATTCTGAACGTCAGTTAACAGGTCGCCGTTTTCGTTCTTACAGGAATTCGCCCCGGTCTTAAAACCTTCTGTTAGCCGTCGTACTTTCTGAAAGAATTTTCGGGCGCTTTTTCTGTCGGCCAGCATTTCAAGCTCTTCGCACTCACGCATTTCGGCCTTTCTCTTCTTCTCTCGAAAAGTGCGTCTCGCTTCCTTCTTCAACTCACGATATCTCTCCCGCAAGGCTCGCGTTGCGCCCGATCGCAAGGTGGCCCTGTAAGCAGCATCTATCCGTTCCATGGCAACGCGACATTCCTCATCGTACCAGTCATTTTTCCGGGCTCGCTGGAAACCAATAGATTGTTCAGCGGCGGTACGTAAAGAGCAAGAGATGTGGTTCCATTGCTCTGAAATATCGCTGTGTTGATTAAAGCTCTCAGAGAGCAGGAGTGCGAGTCGAGAAGCGTAGTGCGTGGCTGTCTATTGTGATTGCAACTTTCCGACGTCGAGCTTTCCTTGTGTGCCTTTCCGCACGCTTTTTGACGCACAGAGGCGCGTGCGTATCTTGGCTGCGACAAGATAATGGTCCGAGTCGATGTTGGCTCCTCGGATCGTGCGCACATCTAGGACATTGGAAGCGTGCCTTCCGTCTATCACAACATGGTCGATTTGGTTTCGTGTCTTACCATCTGAAGACAGCCACGTAGCCTGATGTATCCTCCTATGCTGGAACCTGGTAACAGACTACCATGTTTCGGGCCCCGGCGAAGTCGATCAGTCTCAATCCGTTATCAGCCGTTTCTTCGTGGAGACTGAATTTTCCGACTGTGGAACCAAAGATGCCCTCCTTGCCCACCTTGGCATTAAAATCGCCTAGCACGATTTTTATATCGTGTTGGGGGCAGCGTTCGAACGTGCGCTCCAGGAGTTCGTAGAAGCAATCTTTGGTCCCATCGTCCTTCTCTTCCGTCGGGGCAGGGGCGCAAATCAGGGAGATGTTCAACAATCTCCCCTTTATGCGGATTGTGGCGAGACGTTCGTCCACCGGAGTGAACGACAGTACTTTACGGCGAAGTCTCTCTCCCACTACAAATCCGACACCAAATTTGCGCTCCTTTACATGGCAGCTGTAGTATATGCCGCAAGGGTCTACCGTTTTCCTCCCTTGCCCCGTCCATCGAATTTCTTGGATGGCGGTGATGTCAGCCTTCGCTCTGCCGAGTACATCTACCAGCAGAGGCACCTTCCCAATTAAGGGTTCGGACATTCCAGGTGCATGCCCTCAAATCATGGTCCTTAAAACGTTTGCCGTGGTCGTCATCTAAAAAGGGGGGTCCTGTCCGAGGCTTTGCTTTACTTTTCATTGGAAGTGGTTTTTTACGTGGCGGGTTCCAAGCCCTGCGCACACCTGAATGAGAATTAATTCTCAAAAATATAACCTGCTGGAATTGTAACTGGATATTTAAAACCGGCGCTTAGATAGCAATTCAGACTTACTCGCACACAGGCTGAGTTCAAAATTAATTGTAATATATTCATTAATTTATTTGTTCTAATATATATATTTAAATGTTTATGAAGTCAATGAACATAAATTTACTATACGTAAATTTTCATATTTTATTAACATTTCAAGGCGTTATTCATACATGGGATTTTGACCCTACCTCTTTATAGTTTCATGCAAAATATACAATACATTTTTCGGTGATAATTTGTATACAAGTATATATTTTAATACGCGAGTGCTTATAATTTTTTATATATTTTCTGTTCTGATTAAATTTTTCAACCGGAAAAGAATCCAAACACATTTTCAAAGGAAAATTATCCCTGACAAATCACTTTTGATCCTCAGTATTTACATGTATCCCGTCAGTATTTATATACTCTGCACGCTGCGTGGTTCGAAATATATATAGACAATGGAACAAGAAAAAATAGTTTTTGCATGTTTAGCTTTAATACTAGCATTTTCATTAAAAATAAAACAAGTGGAGAGAAGGTACTGGAATAGAAATTAGTCGCATCGACGAAAAAGAAATGGTACAATTTTTATTGACGGTATTGCGATCCATATCCATGGATTTAATTATTTTGCAATCCTTATTATTATCCATAAATATTGTATGCTACACGGTCAAGAAATAACACGATACTTGCATCACGTCAATAAATACTGAACGTGTGACAATGCCCAATGGTAGAAAACTGCTGGCAGCATCGTGATATGTGGGTATGTATATATTTATTTACGTTTTTACAAATAAATGCACTTTTAAATTTGTATTTTTGTACATATTAAGGAATCTTCAACATAAACATTGAGCTACAAAAAAATCGATGTTAATTCTAAGGTCTTGAAGTATCAAAAGTCTTTCGCAGCTGTTTTATTGGCCCTGAAATCATTAAAAATTAGCTTTCTTTTTGATTAAGCATGTACCATTCTAGGAATACTCTGCTTCAATTTATAGATGTTGTTTCGCTTGCGCTCCAATCCAGGCAGTTAATTCCTTCAGTAAATGTAAAAATGTTCCAGTTATAAGAAAATTAATATATTTATTTGCAAAATTAACTGCTTATGTTTACAAATTTAACCGAAACGAATGAATGAAATGAAGAAGAAGACTCAACACCGAAAAGTTGACTACCCAGGGTTGCTTCTTTTATTGTACACGTTGGCTATAGGAGAATTGTGGTGAGCCGTTGAATAATTATTCAAATATGCAAATAAAAACAGTCGTCACAAATTTTCGCTATACATTTTTAGCTTTCAGTAATACTTGTAATGTGGATCTTCCCTGGTTAATGAAAATATTTCACATTCCGCAAAATTGTTTATGTGATTTTCAAAGTTAATTATGAAATATCATTGCATGCAACTCTGCTTTAGTTTATTTTCATTATCTACCATGAAAACTCTAATCCCTGAGAAGGACTTCACCTCAGTTTTATTACTGCATATACTGTGGTTGAGGTTTGCTAACAGAATAAATGAAAATGTAATTAAAATAAGAATATATAACAGATGTTATTTACCTTTATGCCTAAAGATCATTTATAAATATGAAATCAACATGAAAACAAAAAAATATCACAGAAAATTTGAAGACTTTGCAGTTTCTCCGCCACCGTTAAGGCACAGTATATACAGCAAGAACGATAAAATACAAGATTGCGCCTTCCCGACGAAAAATGATGTGAAGCAAAATGCGTACAACGTCATGCATGTGAATTGACTGTGAATCGGAAGAAATTGCAAGAAAAATGTGAGGTTTGGTTCTCCAATGATTTGTAAATTTTAAAGTTTTTACCAATTTCGGCACTTTATGCAACATATTTATATTCAAATAACTTCACAAATGCTCTGTGTTTGATTGGATGCCTTGAAAAAAACCACAGTGCAGCATTAGGAGACACAAAAAGCTAAACTTGCTACCAAGTGCGCACAGCTAAATAGCCCCGTATCATTGAAAGACTTTGCGATTTAATACTTAACACTGCGCACTTCATGTTTAATAACTTTATTTTAAATAAAATCACTTTAAGCATTGAATTTAAGCACAAACCATTGTATGCTTACATACATACAAAACCAACGGCGTTTTGTGACGTAGCATACACAGCTGATTCTGTCAAATTTGCTGAGAGCGAAAAGCGGTTTGCGGAAGGCGCAACCTCTGTATTTTCTAAATCGTGTATATACAGTACGCAACCTTTTCGATAATTTATCGGAAAAATTCGCATCCCAAAAGAACTTGGGTTTCGTGTTACTCTTTTTAACGAAAAAAATCGTTCAACAGGGTTTTGTGCAGCAAGGAACTACAGAAGTTTTATTTTATTCATTAATAAATAAAACAATCGCGTATAGAACAAACTCACAGCTTGTACTACTTCATTAAAGATATTTGAGACTTTGTTCATGCTGTATAAAGTTGGAAGAAATATCTTTTTTTTGTCATAATTTGAATGAAAATTCTTCTTCTTTCTTTCATTGGCTCGATAACCGCCTATGCGATTTTGGCGGAGCTTAACACAGCACGCCAGTTATTTCTCACTTTCGCTAACTGGCGCCAGTTGGAAATACCAAGCGTACAGCCTGGTCTTTCCAACGCAGAGGAGGCCTCCCTTTTCCTCTGCTTCCACCGGCGGGTACCGCGTCGAATACTTTTAGAGCTGGAGCGCTTTCATCCATTCGAACGACATGACCAAGCCAGCGAAGCCACACTATATCTATTCCGTTATAAAGCTCATACAGCTCATCGGTCCATCTTCTACGGTATTCGCCATCGGAAAGGCGTAAAGGCCCATAAATCTTTCGGAGAATCTTTCTCTCGAACAATCCCAGAGCCTTCTCATCAGATATCTTCATCGTCCATGCTTCTGCGCCATACATTAGTACGGGCATAATGAGAGACTTATAGAGCGTGATTTTTGTCCGTCGAGAGAGGACTTTACTGCTCAGTTGCCTACTCAGTCCGAAATAGCACTTGTTGGCAAGAGTGATCCTACTTTGGATTTCGAGGCTGACATTATTATTGATGTTAATGCTGGTTCCTAAGTAAACGAAGTCTTCTACTTTTTCAAAGCTATAACTGTCAACAGTGATGTTTGATCCCAGTCGTGGGTGTGCCGACTGTTTATTTGATGACATTAGATACTTCGTCTTGCCCTCGTTCACCTCCAGACCCATTCGCTTTGCTTCTCTATCCAGTTTGGAGAAGGCAGAACTAACTGCGCGGCTGTTAAGGCCGATGATGTCAATGTCATCGGCGTACGACAGCAGCTGCACACTCTTATAAAAGATAGTGCCTGACCGATTTAGTTCTGCGGCTCGAATTATCTTCTCCAGCATAAGGTTAAAAAAGTCACACGACAAAGAGTCACCCTGTCTGAAACCTCGTTTGGTATCAAACGGCTCGGAGAGGTCCTTCCCAATCCTGACGGAGCTGGTGGTGTTGCTCAACGTCATTTTACATAGCCGTATACGTTTTGCCGGGATCCCAAATTCAGACATTGCGGCATATAGGAAACTTATTTTCGTACTGTCGAAGGCGGCTTTGAAGTCGACAAAAAGATGGTGTGTGTCGATTTTTCTTTCTCGGGTCTTTTCCAAGATCTGGCGTATTGTGAATATCTGATCGGTGGTAGATTTGCCAGGTTTAAAGCCACACTGATAATGTCCAATCAGTTCATTGACGGTGGGCTTTAGTCTCTCACACAATACGCTCGACAGAACCTTATATGCAATGTTAAGAAGGCTTATACCACGATAGTTTGCGCTAATTGCATTATCACCCTTCTTGTGGATTGGGCAAAGTACACTTAGATTCCAATCAGTAGGCATGCATTCGTCCGACGATACTCTACAGATAAGCTGGTGCATGAGCTTTACCAACTCTTCTCCACCGTATTTGAACAACTCAGCTGGCAGCCCGTCAACTCCGGGCGCTTTGTTGTTCTTTAGCCGTGCTATTGCTATACGGATTTCATCGCAGTCGGGTAACGGAACATGAATTCCGGCTTTCGGAATCATCATCTTCTCCAAGGTGGTCTCTGTCCCTACCACTAAGTAGTGTGGAGAACTGCTCCCTCCATAAACTAAGTATATTCTGAACGTCAGTTACCAGGTGCCTTTTTCGTTCTTACAGGAATTCGCCCCGGTCTTAAAACCTTCTGTTAGCCGTCGTACTTTCTGAAAGAATTTTCGGGCGCTTTTCCTGTCGGCCAGCATTTCAAGCTCTTCGCACTCACGCATTTCGGCCTTTCTCTTCTTCTCTCGAAAAGTGCATCTCGCTTTCTTCTTCAACTCACGATATCTCTCCCGCAAGGCTCGCGTTGCGCCCGATCGCAAGGTGGCCCTGTAAGCAGCATCTATCCGTTCCATGGCAACGCGACATTCCTCATCGTACCAGTCATTTTTCCGGGCTCGCTGGAAACCAATAGATTGTTCAGCGGCGGTACGTAAAGAGCAAGAGATGTGGTTCCATTGCTCTGAAATATCGCTGTGTTGATTAAAGCTCTCAGAGAGCAGGAGTGCGAGTCGAGTAGCGTAGTGCGTGGCTGTCTGTTGTGATTGCAACTTTCCGACGTCGAGCTTTCGTTGTGTGCCTTTCCGCACGCTTTTTGACGCACAGAGACGCGTGCGTATCTTGGCTGCGACAAGATAATGGTCCGAGTCGATGTTGTCTCCTCGGATCGTGCGCACATCTAGGACACTGGAAGCGTGCCTTCCGTCTATCACAACATGGTCGATTTGGTTTCGTATCTTACCATCTGAAGACAGCCACGTAGCCTGATGTATCCTCCTATGCTGGAACCTGGTAACAGACTACCATGTTTCGGGCCCCGGCGAAGTCGATCAGTCTCAATCCGTTATCAGACATTTCTTCGTGGAGACTGAATTTTCCGACTGTGGAACCAAAGATGCCCTCCTTGCCCACCTTGGCATTAAAATCGCCTAGCACGATTTTTATATCATGTTGGGGCAGCGTTCGAACGTGCGCTCCAGGCGTTCGTAAAAGCAATCTTTGGTACCATCGTCCTTCTCTTCCGTCGGGGCAGGGGCGCAAATCAGGGAGATGTTGAAGAATCTCCCCTTTATGCGGATTGTGGCGAGACGTTCGTCCACCGGAGTGAACGACAGTACTTTACGGCGAAGTCTCTCTCCCACCACAAATCCGACACCAAATTTGCGCTCCTTTACATGGCAGCTGTAGTATACGTCGCAAGGGCCTACCGTTTTCCTCCCTTGCCCCGTTTATCGAATTTCTTGGATGGCGGTGATGTCAGCCTTCGCTCTGCCGAGTACATCTACCAGCAGAGGCACCTTCCCAATTAAGGGTTCGGACATTCCAGGTGCATGCCCTCAAATCATGGTCCTTAAAACGTTTGCCGTGGTCGTCATCTAAAAAGGGGGGTCCTGTCCGAGGCTTTGCTTTACTTTTCATTGGAAGTGGTTTTTTACGTGGCGGGTTCCAAGCCCTGCGCACACCTGAATGAGAATTAATTCTCAAAAATATAACCTGCTGGAATTGTAACTGGATATTTAAAACCGGCGCTTAGATACCAATTCAGACTTACTCGCACACAGGCTGAGTTCAAAATTAATTGTAATACATTAATTAATTTATTTGTTCTAATATATATATTTCATTGTTTATGAAGTCAATGAACATAAATTTACTATACGTAAATTTTCATATTTTATTAACATTTCAAGGCGTTATTCATACATGGGATTTTGACCCTACCTCTTTATAGTTGCATGCAAAATATACAATACATTTTTCGGTGATATTTTTTATACAAGTATATATTTTAATACGCGAATGCTTATCATTTTTTATATATTTTCTGTTCTGATTAAATTTTTCAACCGGAAAAGAATCCAAACACATTTTCAAAGGAAAATTATCCCTGACAAATCACTTTTGATTCTCAGTATATACATGTATCCCGTCAGAATTTATATACTCTGCACGCTGCGTGGTTCGAAATATATATAGACAATGGAACAAGAAAAAGGAGTTTGTGCATGTTTAGCTTTAATACTGGCATTTTCATTAAAAATAAAACAAGTGGAGAGAAGGTACTGGAATAGAAATTAGTCGCATCGACGAAAAAGAAATGGTACAATTTTTATTGACGGTATTGCGATCCATATCCATGGATTTAATTATTTTGCAATCCTTATTATTATCCATAAATATTGTATGCTACACGGTCAAGAAATAACACGATACTTGCATCACGTCAATAAATACTGAACGTGTGACAATGGCTAATGGTAGAAAACTGCTCGCAGCATCGTGATATGTGGGTATGTATATATTTATTTTCGTTTTAACAAATAAATGCACTTTTAAATTTGTATTTTTGTACATATTAAGGAATCTTCAACATGAACATTGAGCTACAAAAAAATCGATGTTAATTCTAAGGTCTTGAAGTATCAAAAGTCTTTCGCAGCTGTTTTATTGGCCCTGAAATCATTAAAAATAAGCTTTCTTTTTGATTATGCATGTACCATTCTAGGAATACTCTGCTTCAATTTATAGATGTTGTTTAGGCCGCCGGCCTAAATATTTCGCGCCACCCTAGTAGGCGGTTATAGTTTTTTACCACCCTCGTGTGCGAACTGTGATGTGTTTTGCTTTGTGTATACGTACACACACACACACGCATAGACATAATTGCCTCAGCCGTTACTGAGCGCAGCCTGCCGTACCGTAACCAAGTTGCGGGGAAACTCGACGAAGGGTTGCGGTCCGGCAGGTCAGATGTGTTTGCCGGTTTTTTGGTACCGGCACTTCTTTGAAGACCAAGCGAAAGATCGGAGCATCCAAGCCAGTTCACCGGTAAGACCAATTTTCCAATACCAATTACCTCAAAATAATTAGATATTATAATCACATTTATACTTGATTGAAATTTTGAATAAAACATAGTACTAATTGTACCTGTCTGCATTTTACTTATTTCATTTCTCAAATCCGATAATTTGCGCCGGAGCGTTCACCATTCCGTGGAAACGCGCCCCCGCAAACAGTGGTCCTTCGAGCCACATCATACACACGAAATTTTGATGCCAGTCAAATGAATGGCTGTCTAAATGTCCGCCAATTCAACTGAACTTAAAAAGATAAAATGTTTTTGTGGACTTATACGCAATATTTATAAGGTGAAACGCAACCACAACGTCCAAAAAGAATTTTAAGTATATATTTTTCTTTCTAAAATTGTTTACATAGAATACGTTGCGTTACGCTTTCTGTTTTTAACTATATGACCACAAATTAAAATATGTTACCTGTAACTTGTGATGTGGTGAGCTTTCTATACTCGGAGGTTTCGGGTGACTAACACTGCGTCCGCCATGCTCGGCAGGCCCGGTATTCGAGGTTTTACTTGACACCGGAGGCATCTTAATGGTGATATTGTCCTTATAGTCAGATTCAACCTCGTCTGTTTTTGCGGTTTCCACTTTTGCATTGTTTTCAATAGATTCTTTCTCCTCCTTTGTACCCTCATCAGATTTTGCCATTTCTTTTGGTATTGTAGGGTTTTCTAATTTTTTAATATCAGTTTCTTCCAATTTTTTAACATCACTTTTGTCGGCCTTTACGTTGGTTGATGAATTTTCACAACTATCGGTAAGTTTTTCTTCAACGACTTTTTTAGATCTCAAGTTTGTGTAGCCATTTTCATTCTTAAACGCGTTTACAGAATTTCTCAAAAAACGATTAGGTATCAACGAGCCTTTTTCTTTGCAATCGGGGCATTCATTTTCCTCGGATTCAAGCAGAGCGCTGCGCACGCAGTCATCGCAAAATGAGCTTCCGCAACAGGGTATCATGACGGCATCAACAAATAGGTCCTTACAAATGTTACATATCAAATCTTAAGGTATTTCCTTCTTGCTTTCAATAGTTGTTGCTGGCTCTGGGAAATCGGCTGGCATTTCGTTATCATCTTTATCAAGAAATGATCGTGGTATGCCAGTATTTCTTTTGATATCACTATGTTCTCTGCCTATAGTATAAGGGCAATTTTTTATCCAATGTCCCGTTTTCTTGCATCTGTTACCTTGAAAAGACAATTATTAATGAATATTCAATATAATGAACACAAGCTAAATACATTACCGCTCTTTTTGTTGCAATTCATCATACTTACCTGCTCCATCTCTGCATTTTGTGCAGAAGCCAGCGCCAGGTCCCGGATCCCATGTGGTGGAGAAAAGTATAAAAATTTCCAATCAGGTTAGGATTTACGCCCCATCTTTTAGTTCCGTCCGTGCTGTGTTTATGCTGTCAATGAATGTCATTTCCATTCATTGAGAGAGCGTTGCTACGTTTTTCTTTGTTCTATTTCACTACTGTGGTGAAATAGAATTTCATTAACAAGCAAGTGGCAGTAGAAAAGTGCGCACCAGCGTCATCTGTAGGCCATTTGGCCACCTTAGCATCGTACTGATAATTACCGGTATTAATGTTCAGCACAGTGGCAGAGACTGTAACTTAGCATTGGTGAGCTTCCGGCTCAGCCAAAGATTCTTTAGTTTTCTGCCACTACTGGTGTAGAAATTTCAGTCACACCGAATGCTAGAATTAATTTCCTTTTGAGCATCTGCACAAAGCGCACCGGCGCCATCTGCACATCATTAGCAAACATTATACTACTAAAGTGCATTGGCGAGCTTCCGGCTCAGCCAAGTTCTCATTCTTTTTTTTCGATTGGGTGGCAGGCCATGGTGCGATAATAATAGCACCACATACATAATTACACCTCACCATACCCAACATTCACAATCACAGTCATGAGAAATAAAATTAATTATTTCGCTTCCTGACGAGATTAGGGAATTCTTGCATTTGGTTTTTTTTTGTTTAAATTCAAAACGGTTTTCGAATAAACCAAAAACAACGTGATGAGTATTAGCCCATCCACACCAGGATAATAAAAAAAAAAAAAAAAAAAATTAAATAAAATAAAATTTAATAATAAAAATTGAAAACAGTTTATTCACCCCGGGCGTCCCATTTCCGTGCGACGCGCCCATGTAAACTGTTGTTAAAACATGCAGTTCAAATAATAAAAAAGTCACTATTTACACCGGGGCGCTCCATCGCCAAGAGACGCGCCTCGTAGACACATGTGATGATGTATGCCACTCGCCCCCCCCCCCCCAACCACAGTAATCAATATTTTACGTTTATTTTAAATTGTTCACCAATTTACAGAATGTCGCGCGTAATACAAACCCGGCAAAAGACGGAGAACCGCGACACACCACTCGCGATCCCGTGCCGGCTGTGCGACATGAGCCACGCGGTACGGCTGTGCCCCCGGTATACGGAAAAGAACGCAGAAGAAAGGATGAGGGTAGTCCTCATCCATAAGTATTGCAGCAACTGCCTCTCGCCGTTCCATAACTTAAAAGAGTGCACCAGCCAAGCACGGTGCCGAAAGTGCGGGGAGCAGCACCGTACGTCGCTTCATCTCGCGGCAGAGCCAAGCCAAGCGGAGGCAGAGTCGGAAGACTATTCTGACGTACTGTCACTGATGATGACGGAGCCGACGATGTCATGGGCCGATGACGAAGTCGAAGTAACAGCGCCGCCAGTAGAAGGCGCCGAGCCCAAAACGCGCCGGTTCCGACCATCACTCCAGCACGAACGCCGAACGCCAGCCGACCAAAGACAGGGCGCGTCAAGAACTAGTCCTTTGCGACCGCCCCGTCAGCGTTGGCAGCGTCGTCAAGACCGTCAACAACGCAACGCGGAACGCGCGTTACAACGGGCGCCTACCACCGGGTTCAGGTCAGGCAGATTGCCAAACACCATCGCCGTGACCACAATGCGATCGGTTATCCCTATCGCACCCACGGCAATTGTGCGGATAGAATCCGGCGGGCGACTCCATCTAGTTCGCGCGCTCGTTGACCCGTGCGCACCTACCTCCGCCATTGACGCCGACCTAGCAGCAGAGTTGCATCTGCAACGCCTCGGAACTGGACGCAACCCACAGTGCTCCCTCGTGCTACGAGGCAAGTATGGCGGGGCTGAGCGCGTCGTCACCCAGGCCGCGGTAGTAACGCGCCATGCTCGAATGAGCCCCCCTACCTCAGTTGATGCAACGGTCGCCACCGCTTTTGAATTCATGCGGCTGGCCGATCCAAATTTTTACCGAGCGTCGCCGGTTCGAATGACACTGGGCGTGGATGTATACGCACGAATCCTGGTAAGCGGATCCCCGGCTACAACCGTCAACGGACTACTCGCCCAAGCCACCATATTCGGCTTGGTGGTATCCGGCGCGCACCAGCAGTAGAAATATATACATATTTTTCACTTTTTTTTGTTTAATAGACGGGGCAGTAAAGAACTCGTCCTTTGCGACTGTCCCGTCAAGAACGCTATTATTAGCGCATTGGATTTTTATAACACTTATATGAATAAGTATACATATTTTCTTATATTTTCTTTTTTTCATATTATCTTCTTCTTGTTCTAAATAAAGTGCACTGAATTTTTAAAAACCACGTTTGTTTCCATCATAACCGTTTTTAAATTCGTTTACAGCATAGTTATAAGCACTCCGGATGTAAACCGCTGACCTGGCGTGGTAGTTGCGATCTTTTTTCATTAACGTAGGTTGCTGACCGCGCCACCCTAGTAGGCGGTTATAGTTTTTTACCACCCTCGTGTGCGAACTGTGATGTGTTTTGCTTTTTGTATACGTACACACACACACACGCATAGACATAATTGCCTCAGCCGTTACTGAGCGCAGCCTGCCGTACCGTAACCAAGTTGAGGGGAAACTCGACGAAGGGTTGCGGTCCGGCAGGTCAGATGTGTTTGCCGGTTTTTTGGTACCGGCACTTCTTTGAAGAACAAGCGAAAGATCGGAGCATCCAAGCCAGTTCACCGGTAAGACCACTTTTCCAATACCAATTACCTCAAAATAATTAGATATTATAATCACATTTATACTTGATTGAAATTTTGAATAAAACATAGTACTAATTGTACCTGTCTGCATTTTACTTATTTCATTTCTCAAATCCGATAATTTGCGCCGGAGCGTTCACCATTCCGTGGAAACGCGCCCCCGCAAACAGATGTTGTTTCGCTTGCGCTCCATTCCAGGCAGTTAATTCCTTCAGTAAATGTAAAAATGTTCCAGTTATAAGAAAATAATATATTTATTTGCAAAATTAACTGCTTATGTTTACAAATTCAACCGAAACGAATGAATGAAATGAAGAAGAAGACTCACCACCGAAAAGTTGACTACCCAGGGTTGCTTCTTTTATTGTACACGTTGGTTATAGGAGAATTGTGGTGAGCCGTTGAATAATTATTCAAATATGCAAATAAAAACAGTCGTCACAAATTTTCGCTAAACATTTTTAGCTTTCAGTAATACTTGTAATGTGGATCTTCACTGGTTAATGAAAATATTTCACATTCCGCACAGACCACAGCTGAATAGCCCCGTATCATTGAATGACTTTGCGATTTAATACTTAACACTGCGCACTTCATGTTTAATAACTTTATTTTAAATAAAATCACTTTAAGCATTGAATTTAAGCACAAACAATTGTATGCTTACATACATACAAAACCAACGGCGTGTTGTGACGTAGCATACACAGCTGATTCTGTCAAATTTGCTGAGAGCGAATAGCGGTTTGCGGAAGGCGCAACCTCTGTATTTTCTAAATCGTGTATATACATTACGCAACCTTTCCGATAATTTATCGGAAAAATTCGCATCCCAAAAGAACTTGGGTTTCGTGTTACTCTTTTTAACGAAAAAAATCGTTCAACAGGGTTTTGTGCAGCAAGGAACTACAGAAGTTTTATTTTATTCATTAATAAATAAAACAATCGCGTATAGAACAAACTCACAGCTTGTACTACTTCATTAAAGATATTTGAGACTTTGTTCATGCTGTATAAAGTTGGAAGAAATATCTTTTTTTTGTCATAATTTGAATGAAAATTCTTCTTCTTTCTTTCATTGGCTCGATAACCGCCTATGCGATTTTGGCCGAGCTTAGCACAGCACGCCAGTTATTTCTCTCTTTCGCTAACTGGCGCCAGTTGGAAATACCAAGCGTACAGCCTGGTCTTTCCAACGCAGAGGAGGCCTCCCTTTCCTCTGCTTCCACCGGCGGGTACCGCGTCGAATACTTTTAGAGCTGGAGCGCTTTCATCCATTCGAACGACATGACCAAGCCAGCGAAGCCGCACTATATCTATTCCGTTATAAAGCTCATACAGCTCATCGGTCCATCTTCTACGGTATTCGCCATCGAAAAGGCGTAAAGGCCCATAAATCTTTCGGAGAATCTTTCTCTCGAACAATCCCAGAGCCTTCTCATCAGATATCTTCATCGTCCATGCTTCTGCGCCATACATTAGGACGTGCATAATGAGAGACTTATAGAGCGTGATTTTTGTCCGTCGAGAGAGGACTTTACTGCTCAGTTGCCTACTCAGTCCGAAGTAGCACTTGTTGGCAAGAGTGATCCTACTTTGGATTTCGAGGCTGACATTATTATTGATGTTAATGCTGGTTCCTAAGTAAACGAAGTCTTCTACTTTTTCAAAGCTATAACTGTCAACAGTGATGTTTGATCCCAGTCGTGGATGTGCCGACTGTTTATTTGATGACATTAGATACTTCGTCTTGCCCTCGTTCACCTCCAGACCCATTCGCTTTGGTTCTCTATCCAGTTTCGAGAAGGCAGAACTAACTGCGCGGCTGTTAAGGCCGATAATGTGAATGTCATCGGCGTACGCCAGCAGCTGCACACTCTTATAAAAGATAGTGCCTGACCGATTTAGTTCTGCGGCTCGAATTATCTTCTCCAGCATAAGGTTAAAAAAGTCACACGACAAAGAGTCACCCTGTCTGAAACCTCGTTTGGTATCAAACGGCTCGGAGAGGTCAATCCTGACGGAGCTGGTGGTGTTGCTCAACGTCATTTTACATAGCCGTATACGTTTTGCCGGGATCCCAAATTCAGACATTGCGGCATATAGGAAACTTATTTTCGTACTGTCGAAGGCGGCTTTGAAGTCGACAAAAAGATGGTGTGTGTCGATTCTTCTTTCTCGGGTCTTTTCCAAGATCTGGCGCACAGAGGCGCGTGCGTATCTTGGCTGCGACAAGATAATGGTCCGAGTCGATGTTGGCTCCTCGGATCATGCGCACATCTATGACACTGGAAGCGTGCCTTCCGTCAATCACAACATGGTCGATTTGGTTTCGTGTCTTACCATCTGGAGACAGCCACGTAGCCTGACGTATCCTTCTATGCTGGAACCTGGTAACAGACTACCATGTTTCGGGCCCCGGCGAAGTCGATCAGTCTCAATCCGTTATCAGACGTTTCCTCGTGGAGACTGAATTTTCCTACTGTGGAACCAAAGATGCCCTCCTTGCCCACCTTGGCATTAAAATCACCTAGCACGATTTTTATATCGTGTTGGCGCAGCGTTCGAACGTGCCCTCCAGGAGTTCGTAAAAGCAATCTTTGGTCCCATATTCCTTCTCTTCCGTCTGGGCATGGGCGCAAATTAAGGAGATGTTGAAGAATCTCGCCTTTATGCGGATTGTGGCGAGACGTTCGTCCACCGGAGTGAACGACAGTACTTTACGGCGAAGTCTCTCTCCCACCCCAAATCCGACACCAAATTTGCGCTCCTTTACATGGAGCTGTAGTATACGTCGCAAGGGCGTACCGTTTTCCTTCCTTGCCCCATCCATCGAATTTCTTGGATGGCGGTGATGTCAGCCTTCGCTCTGCCGAGTACATCTACCAGCAGAGGCACCTTCCCAATTAAGGGTTCGGACATTCTAGGTGCATGCCCTCGAATCATGGTCCTTAAAACGTTTGCCGTGGTCGTCATCTAAAAAGGAGGGTCCTGTCCGAGGCTTTGCTTTACTTTTCATTGGAAGTGGTTTTTTACGTGGCGGGTTCCAAGCCCTGCGCACACCTGAATAAGAATTAATTCTCAAAAATATAACCTGCTGGAATTGTAACTGGTTATTTAAAACCGGCGCTTAGATAGCAATTCAGACTTACTCGCACACAGGCTGAGTTCAAAATTAATTGTAATATATTCATTAATTTATTTGTTCTAAAATACTTATATATTTAATTGTTTATGAAGTCAATGAACATAAATTTACTATACGTAAAATTTCATATTTTATTAACATTTCAAGGCGTTATTCATACATGGGATTTTGACCCTACCTCTTTATAGTTGCATGCAAAATATACAATACATTTTTCGGTGATATTTTTTATACAAGTATATATTTTAATACGCGAATGCTTATCATTTTTTATATATTTTCTGTTCTGATTAAATTTTTCAACCGGAAAAGAATCCAAACACATTTTCAAAGGAAAATTATCCCTGACAAATCACTTTTGATCCTCAGTATTTACATGTATCCCGTCAGTATTTATATACTCTGCACGCTGCGTGGTTCGAAATATATATAGACAATGGAACAAGAAAAAAGAGTTTGTGCATGTTTAGCTTTAATACTGGCATTTTCATTAAAAATAAAACAAGTGGAGAGAAGGTACTGGAATAGAAATTAGTCGCATCGACGAAAAAGAAATGGTACAATTTTTATTGACGGTATTGCGATCCATATCCATGGATTTAATTATTTTGCAATCCTTATTATTATCCATAAATATTGTATGCTACACGGTCAAGAAATAACACGATACTTGCATCACGTCAATAAATACTGAACGTGTGACAATGCCCAATGGTAGAAAACTGCTGGCAGCATCGTGATATGTGGGTATGTATATATTTATTTACGTTTTTACAAATAAATGCACTTTTAAATTTCTATTTTTGTACATATTAAGGAATCTTCAACATGAACATTGAGCTACAAAAAAATCGATGTTAATTCTAAGGTCTTGAAGTATCAAAAGTCTTTCGCAGCTGTTTTATTGGCCCTGAAATCATTAAAAATTAGCTTTCTTTTTGATTAAGCATGTACCATTCTAGGAATAACCTGTTTCAATTTATAGATGTTGTTTCGCTTGCGCTCCATTCCAGGCAGTTAATTCCTTCAGTAAATGTAAAAATGTTCCAGTTATAAGAAAATTGATATATTTATATATATATATATATATATTTATTTGCAAAATTAACTGCTTATGTTTACAAATTTAACCGAAACGAATGAATGAAATGAAGAAGAAGACTCACCACCGAAAAGTTGACTACCCAGGGTTGCTTCTTTTATTGTACACGTTGGTTATAGGAGAATTGTGGTGAGCCGTTGAATAATTATTCAAATATGCAAATAAAAACAGTCGTCACAAATTTTCGCTAAACATTTTTAGCTTTCAGTAATACTTGTAATGTGGATCTTCACTGGTTAATGAAAATATTTCACATTCCGCACAGACCACAGCTGAATAGCCCCGTATCATTGAATGACTTTGCGATTTAATACTTAACACTGCGCACTTCATGTTTAATAACTTTATTTTAAATAAAATCACTTTAAGCATTGAATTTAAGCACAAACAATTGTATGCTTACATACATACAAAACCAACGGCGTGTTGTGACGTAGCATACACAGCTGATTCTGTCAAATTTGCTGAGAGCGAATAGCGGTTTGCGGAAGGCGCAACCTCTGTATTTTCTAAATCGTGTATATACATTACGCAACCTTTCCGATAATTTATCGGAAAAATTCGCATCCCAAAAGAACTTGGGTTTCGTGTTACTCTTTTTAACGAAAAAAATCGTTCAACAGGGTTTTGTGCAGCAAGGAACTACAGAAGTTTTATTTTATTCATTAATAAATAAAACAATCGCGTATAGAACAAACTCACAGCTTGTACTACTTCATTAAAGATATTTGAGACTTTGTTCATGCTGTATAAAGTTGGAAGAAATATCTTTTTTTTGTCATAATTTGAATGAAAATTCTTCTTCTTTCTTTCATTGGCTCGATAACCGCCTATGCGATTTTGGCCGAGCTTAGCACAGCACGCCAGTTATTTCTCTCTTTCGCTAACTGGCGCCAGTTGGAAATACCAAGCGTACAGCCTGGTCTTTCCAACGCAGAGGAGGCCTCCCTTTCCTCTGCTTCCACCGGCGGGTACCGCGTCGAATACTTTTAGAGCTGGAGCGCTTTCATCCATTCGAACGACATGACCAAGCCAGCGAAGCCGCACTATATCTATTCCGTTATAAAGCTCATACAGCTCATCGGTCCATCTTCTACGGTATTCGCCATCGAAAAGGCGTAAAGGCCCATAAATCTTTCGGAGAATCTTTCTCTCGAACAATCCCAGAGCCTTCTCATCAGATATCTTCATCGTCCATGCTTCTGCGCCATACATTAGGACGTGCATAATGAGAGACTTATAGAGCGTGATTTTTGTCCGTCGAGAGAGGACTTTACTGCTCAGTTGCCTACTCAGTCCGAAGTAGCACTTGTTGGCAAGAGTGATCCTACTTTGGATTTCGAGGCTGACATTATTATTGATGTTAATGCTGGTTCCTAAGTAAACGAAGTCTTCTACTTTTTCAAAGCTATAACTGTCAACAGTGATGTTTGATCCCAGTCGTGGATGTGCCGACTGTTTATTTGGTGACATTAGATACTTCGTCTTGCCCTCGTTCACCTCCAGACCCATTCGCTTTGGTTCTCTATCCAGTTTCGAGAAGGCAGAACTAACTGCGCGGCTGTTAAGGCCGATAATGTGAATGTCATCGGCGTACGCCAGCAGCTGCACACTCTTATAAAAGATAGTGCCTGACCGATTTAGTTCTGCGGCTCGAATTATCTTCTCCAGCATAAGGTTAAAAAAGTCACACGACAAAGAGTCACCCTGTCTGAAACCTCGTTTGGTATCAAACGGCTCGGAGAGGTCAATCCTGACGGAGCTGGTGGTGTTGCTCAACGTCATTTTACATAGCCGTATACGTTTTGCCGGGATCCCAAATTCAGACATTGCGGCATATAGGAAACTTATTTTCGTACTGTCGAAGGCGGCTTTGAAGTCGACAAAAAGATGGTGTGTGTCGATTCTTCTTTCTCGGGTCTTTTCCAAGATCTGGCGCACAGAGGCGCGTGCGTATCTTGGCTGCGACAAGATAATGGTCCGAGTCGATGTTGGCTCCTCGGATCATGCGCACATCTATGACACTGGAAGCGTGCCTTCCGTCAATCACAACATGGTCGATTTGGTTTCGTGTCTTACCATCTGGAGACAGCCACGTAGCCTGACGTATCCTTCTATGCTGGAACCTTGTAACAGACTACCATGTTTCGGGCCCCGGCGAAGTCGATCAGTCTCAATCCGTTATCAGACGTTTCCTCGTGGAGACTGAATTTTCCTACTGTGGAACCAAAGATGCCCTCCTTGCCCACCTTGGGATTAAAATCACCTAGCACGATTTTTATATCGTGTTGGCGCAGCGTTCGAACGTGCCCTCCAGGAGTTCGTAAAAGCAATCTTTGGTCCCATATTCCTTCTCTTCCGTCTGGGCATGGGCGCAAATTAAGGAGATGTTGAAGAATCTCGCCTTTATGCGGATTGTGGCGAGACGTTCGTCCACCGGAGTGAACGACAGTACTTTACGGCGAAGTCTCTCTCCCACCCCAAATCCGACACCAAATTTGCGCTCCTTTACATGGAGCTGTAGTATACGTCGCAAGGGCGTACCGTTTTCCTTCCTTGCCCCATCCATCGAATTTCTTGGATGGTGGTGATGTCAGCCTTCGCTCTGCCGAGTACATCTACCAGCAGAGGCACCTTCCCAATTAAGGGTTCGGACATTCTAGGTGCATGCCCTCGAATCATGGTCCTTAAAACGTTTGCCGTGGTCGTCATCTAAAAAGGAGGGTCCTGTCCGAGGCTTTGCTTTACTTTTCATTGGAAGTGGTTTTTTACGTGGCGGGTTCCAAGCCCTGCGCACACCTGAATAAGAATTAATTCTCAAAAATATAACCTGCTGGAATTGTAACTGGTTATTTAAAACCGGCGCTTAGATAGCAATTCAGACTTACTCGCACACAGGCTGAGTTCAAAATTAATTGTAATATATTCATTAATTTATTTGTTCTAAAATACTTATATATTTAATTGTTTATGAAGTCAATGAACATAAATTTACTATACGTAAAATTTCATATTTTATTAACATTTCAAGGCGTTATTCATACATGGGATTTTGACCCTACCTCTTTATAGTTGCATGCAAAATATACAATAAATTTTTCGGTGATATTTTTTATACAAGTATATATTTTAATACGCGAATGCTTATCATTTTTTATATATTTTCTGTTCTGATTAAATTTTTCAACCGGAAAAGAATCCAAACACATTTTCAAAGGAAAATTATCCCTGACAAATCACTTTTGATCCTCAGTATTTACATGTATCCCGTCAGTATTTATATACTCTGCACGCTGCGTGGTTCGAAATATATATAGACAATGGAACAAGAAAAAAGAGTTTGTGCATGTTTAGCTTTAATACTGGCATTTTCATTAAAAATAAAACAAGTGGAGAGAAGGTACTGGAATAGAAATTAGTCGCATCGACGAAAAAGAAATGGTACAATTTATATTGACGGTATTGCGATCCATATCCATGGATTTAATTATTTTGCAATCCTTATTATTATCCATAAATATTGTATGCTACATGGTCAAGAAATAACACGATACTTGCATCACGTCAATAAATACTGAACGTGTGACAATGCCCAATGGTAGAAAACTGCTGGCAGCATCGTGATATGTGGGTATGTATATATTTATTTACGTTTTTACAAATAAATGCACTTTTAAATTTCTATTTTTGTACATATTAAGGAATCTTCAACATGAACATTGAGCTACAAAAAAATCGATGTTAATTCTAAGGTCTTGAAGTATCAAAAGTCTTTCGCAGCTGTTTTATTGGCCCTGAAATCATTAAAAATTAGCTTTCTTTTTGATTAAGCATGTACCATTCTAGGAATAACCTGTTTCAATTTATAGATGTTGTTTCGCTTGCGCTCCATTCCAGGCAGTTAATTCCTTCAGTAAATGTAAAAATGTTCCAGTTATAAGAAAATTGATATATTTATATATATGTATATATATATATATTTATTTGCAAAATTAACTGCTTATGTTTACAAATTTAACCGAAACGAATGAATGAAATGAAGAAGAAGACTCACCACCGAAAAGTTGACTACCCAGAGTTGCTTCTTTTATTGTACACGTTGGTTATAGGAGAATTGTGGTGAGCCGTTGAATAATTATTCAAATATGCAAATAAAAACAGTCGTCACAAATTTTCGCTATACATTTTTAGCTTTCAGTAATACTTGTAATGTGGATCTTCACTGGTTAATGAAAATATTTCACATTCCGCAAAATTGTTTATGTGATTTTCAAAGTTAATTATGAAATATCATTGCATGCAACTCTGCTTTAGTTTATTTTCATTATCTACCATGAAAACTCTAATCCCTGAGAAGGACTTCACCTCAGTTTTATTACTGCATATACTGTGGTTGAGGTTTGCTAACAGAATAAATGAAAATGTAATTAAAATAAGAATATATAAGAGATGTTATTTACTTTTATGCCTAAAGATCATTTATAAATATGAAATCAACATGAAAACAAAAAAAATATCGCAGAAAATTTGAAGACTTTGCAGTTTTTCCGCCACCGTTGAGGCACAGTATATACAGCAAGAACGATAAAATACAAGATTGCGCCTTCCCGACGAAAAATGATGTGAAGCAAAATGCGTGCAACGTCATGCATGTGAATTGACTGTGAATCGGAAGAAATTGCAAGAAAAATGTGAGGTTTGGTTCTCCAATGATTTGTAAATTTTAAAGTTTTTACCAATTTCGGCACTTTATGCAACATATTTATATTCAAATAACTTCACAAATGCTCTGTGTTTGATTGGATGCCTTGAAAAAACCACAGTGCAGCATTAGGAGACACAAGAAGCTTAACTTGCAACCAAGTGCGCACAGCTGAATAGCCCCGTATCATTGAAAGACTTTGCGATTTAATACTTAACACTGCGCACTTCATGTTTAATAACTTAATTTTAAATAAAATCACTTTAAGCATTGAATTTAAGCACAAACAATTGTATGCTTACATACATACAAAACCAACGGCGTTTTGTGACGTCGCATACACAGCTGATTCTGTCAAATTTGCTGAGAGCGAATAGCGGTTTGCGGAAGGCGCAACCTCTGTATTTTCTAAATCGTGTATATACATTACGCAACCTTTTCGATAATTTATCGGAAAAATTCGCATCCGAAAAGAACTTGGGTTTCGTGTTACTCTTTTTAACGAAAAAAATCGTTCAACAGGGTTTTGTGCAGCAAGGAACTACAAAAGTTTTATTTTATTCATTAATAAATAAAACAATCGCGTATAGAACAAACTCACAGCTTGTACTACTTCATTAAAGATATTTGAGACTTTGTTCATGCTGTATAAAGTTGGAAGAAATATCTTTTTTTTGTGATAATTTGAATGAAAATTCTTCTTCTTTCTTTCATTGGCTCGATAACCGCCTATGCGATTTTGGCCGAGCTTAGCACAGCACGCCAGTTATTTCTCTCTTTCGCTAACTGGCGCCAGTTGGAAATACCAAGCGTACAGCCTGGTCTTTCCAACGCAGAGGAGGCCTCCCTTTTCCTCTGCTTCCACCGGCGGGTACCGCGTCGAATACTTTTAGAGCTGGAGCGCTTTCATCCATTCGAACGACATGACCAAGCCAGCGAAGCCGCACTATATCTATTCCGTTATAAAGCTTATACAGCTCATCGGTCCATCTTCTACGGTATTTGCCATAGGAAAGGCGTAAAGGCCCATAAATCTTTCGCAGAATCTTTCTCTCGAACAATCCCAGAGCCTTCTCATCAGATTTCTTCATCGTCCATGCTTCTGCGCCATACATTAGGACGGGCATAATGAGAGACTTATAGAGCGTGATTTTTGTCCGTCGAGAGAGGACTTTACTGCTCAGTTGCCTACTCAGTCCGAAGTAGCACTTGTTGGCAAGAGTGATCCTACTTTGGATTACGAGGCTGACATTATTATTGATGTTAATACTGGTTCCTAAGTAAACGAAGTCTTCTACATTTTCAAAGCTATAACTGTCAACAGTGATGTTTGATCCCAGTCGTGGATGTTTATTTGATGACATTAGATACTTCGTCTTGCCCTCGTTCACCTCCAGACCCATTCGCTTTGCTTCTCTATCCAGTTTGGAGAAGGCAGAACTAACTGCGCGGCTGTTAAGGCCGATAATGTGAATGTCATCGGCGTACGCCAGCAGCTGCACACTCTTATAAAAGATAGTGCCTGACCGATTTAGTTCTGCGGCTCGAATTATCTTCTCCAGCATAAGGTTAAAAAAGTCACACGACAAAGAGTGACCCTGTCTGAAACCTCGTTTGGTATCAAACGGCTCGGAGAGGTCCTTCCCAATCCTCACGGAGCTGGTGGTGTTGCTCAACGTCATTTTACATAGCCGTATACGTTTTGCCGGGATCCCAAATTCAGACATTGCGGCATATAGGAAACTTCTTTTGGTACTGTCGAAGGCGGCTTTGAAGTCGACAAAAAGATGGTGTGTGTCGATTCTTCTTTCTCGGGTCTTTTCCAAGATCGGGCGTATTGTGAATATCTGGTCGGTGGTAGATTTGCCAGGTCTAAAGCCACACTGATAATGTCCAATCAGTTCATTGACGGTGGGCTTTAGTCTCTCACACAATACGCTCGACAGAACCTTATATGCAATGTTAAGAAGGCTTATACCCTTCTTGTGGATTGGGCAAAGTACACTTAGATTCCAATCAGTAGGCATGCATTCGTCCGACGATACTCTACAGATAAGCTGGTGCATGAGCTTTACCAACTCTTCTCCACCGTATTTGAACAACTCAGCTGGCAGCCCGTCAACTCCGGGCGCTTTGTTGTTCTTTAGCCGTGCTATTGCTATACGGATTTCATCGCAGTCGGGTAACGGAACATGAATTCCGGGTTTCGGAATCATCATCTTCTCCAAGGTGGTCTCTGTCACTACCACTAAGTAGTGTGGAGAAGTGCTCCCTCCATAAATTAAGTATATTCTGAACGTCAGTTACCAGGTCGCCGTTTTCGTTCTTACAGGAATTCGCCTCGGTCTTAAAACCTTCTGTTAGCCGTCGTACTTTCTGAAAGAATTTTCGGGCGCTTTTCCTGTCGGCCAGCATTTCAAGCTCTTCGCACTCACGCATTTCGGCCTTTCTCTTCTTCTCTCGAAAAGTGCGTCTCGCTTCCTTCTTCAACTCACGATATCTCTCCCGCAAGGCTCGCGCTGCGCCCGATCGCAACGTGGCCCTGTAAGCAGTATCTTTCCGTTCCGTGGCAACGCGACATTCCTCATCGTACCAGTCATTTTTCCGGGGTCTCTGGAAACCAATAGATTGTTCAGCTGCGGTATGTAAAGAGCAAGAGATGTGGTTCCATTGCTCTGCAATAGCGCTGTGTTGATTAAAGCTCTCAGAGAGCAGGAGTGGGAGTCGAGTAGCGTAGTGCGTGGCAGTCTGTTGTGATTGCAACTTTCCGACGTCGACCTTTCCTTGTGTGCCTTTCCGCACGCTTTTTGACGCACAGAGGCGCGTGCGTATCTTGGCTGCGACAAGATAATGGTCCGAGTCGTTGTTGGCTCCTCGGATCGTGCGCACATCTAGGACACTGGAAGCGTGCCTTCCGTCTATCACAACATGGTCGATTTGGTTTCGTGTCTTACCATTTGGAGACAGCCACGTAGCCTGATGTATCCTCCTATGCTGGAACCTGGTAACAGACTACCATGTTTCGGGCCCCGGCTAAGTCGATCAGTCTCAATCCGTTATCAGACATTTCCTCGTGGAGACTGAATTTTCCGACTGTGGAACCAAATATGCCCTCCTTGCCCACCTTGGCATTAAAATCGCCTAGCACGATTTTTATATCGTGTTGGGGCAGAGTTCGAACGTGCGCTCCAGGCGTTCGTAAAAGCAATCTTTGGTACCATCGTCCTTCTCTTCCGTCGGCGCATGGGCGCAAATTAGGGAGATGTTGAAGAATCTCGCCTTTATGCGGATTGTGGCGAGACGTTCGTCCAGCGGAGTGAACGACAGTACTTTATGGCGAAGTCTCTCTCCCACTACAAATCCGACACCAAATTTGCGCTCCTTTACATGGCAGCTGTAGTATACGTCGCAAGGGCCTACCGTTTTCCTCCCTTGCCCCGTTCATCGAATTTCTTGGATGGCGGTGATGTCAGCCTTCGCTCTGCCGAGTACATCTACCAGCAGAGGCACCTTCCCAATTAAGGGTTCGGACATTCCAGGTGCATGCCCTCAAATCATGGTCCTTAAAACGTTTGCCGTGGTCGTCATCTAAAAAGGGGGGTCCTGTCCGAGGCTTTGCTTTACTTTTCATTGGAAGTGGTTTTTTACGTGGCGGGTTCCAAGCCCTGCGCACACCTGAATCAGAATTAATTCTCAAAAATATAACCTGCTGGAATTGTAACTGGATATTTAAAACCGGCGCTTAGATAGCAATTCATACTTACTCGCACACAGGCTGAGTTCAAAATTAATTGTAATATATTCATTAATTTATTTGTTCTAATATATATATTTAATTGTTTATGAAGTCAATGAACATAAATTTACTATACGTAAATTTTCATATTTTATTAACATTTCAAGGCGTTATTCATACATGGGATTTTGACCCTACCTCTTTATAGTTGCATGCAAAATATACAATACATTTGTCGGTGATATTTTTTATACAAGTATATATTTTAATTCGCGAATGCTTATCATTTTTATATATTTTCTGTTCTGATTAAATTTTTCAACCGGAAAAGAATCCAAACACATTTTCAAAGGAAAATGATCCCGTGGTTCGAAATGTATATAGACAATGGAACAAGAAAAAAGAGTTTGTGCATGGCATTTTCATTAAAAATAAATAAAGTGGAGAGAAGGTACTGGAATAGAAATTAGTCGCATCGACGAAAAAGAAATGGTACAAGTTTTATTGACGGTATTGCGATCCATATCCATGGATTTAATTATTTTGCAATCCTTATTATTATCCATAAATATTGTATGCTACACGGTCAAGAAATAACACGATACTTGCATCACGTCAATAAATACTGAACGTGAGACAATGCCCAATGGTAGAAAACTGCTCGCAGCATCGAGATATGTGGGTATGTATATATTTATTTACGTTTTTACAAATAAATGCACTTTTAAATTTGTATTTTTTCATTTCATTTCATTTTCATTTATTATTTATTTTTGTACATATTAAGGAATCTTCACCATGAACATTGAGCTACAAAAAAATCGATGTTAATTCTAAGGTCTTGAAGTATCAAGTCTTTCGCAGCTGTTTTATTGGCCCTGAAATCATTAAAAATTAGCTTTCTTTTTGATTATGCATGTACCATTCTAGGAATACTCTGCTTCAATTTATAGATGTTGTTTCGCTTGCGCTCCATTCCAGGCAGTTAATTCCTTCAGTAAATGTAAAAATGTTCCAGTTATAAGAAAATTAATATATTTATTTGCAAAATTAACTGCTTATGTTTACAAATTTAACCGAAACGAATGAATGAAATGAAGAAGAAGACTCACCACCGAAAAGTTGACTACCCAGGGTTGCTTCTTTTATTGTACACGTTGGTTATAGGAGAATTGTGGTGAGCCGTTGAATAATTATTCAAATATGCAAATAAAAACAGTCGTCACAAATTTTCGCTATACATTTTTAGCTTTCAGTAATACTTGTAATGTGGATCTTCACTGGTTAATGAAAATATTTCACATTCCGCAAAATTGTTTATGTGATTTTCAAAGTTAATTATGAAATATCATTGCATGCAACTCTGCTTTAGTTTATTTTCATTATCTACCATGAAAACTCTAATCCCTGAGAAGGACTTCACCTCAGTTTTATTACTGCATATACTGTGGTTGAGGTTTGCTAACAGAATAAATGAAAATGTAATTAAAATAAGAATATATAAGAGATGTTATTTACCTTTATGCCTAAAGATCATTTATAAATATGAAATCAACATGAAAACAAAAAAAATATCGCAGAAAATTTGAAGACTTTGCAGTTTTTCCGCCACCGTTGAGGCACAGTATATACAGCAAGAACGATAAAATACAAGATTGCGCCTTCCCGACGAAAAATGATGTGAAGCAAAATGCGTGCAACGTCATGCTTGTGAATTGACTGTGAATCGGAAGAAATTGCAAGAAAAATGTGAGGTTAGGTTCTCCTATGATTTGTAAATTTTAAAGTTTTTACCAATTTCGGCACTTTATGCAACATATTTATATTCAAATAACTTCACAAATGCTCTGTGTTTGATTGGATGCCTTGAAAAAAACCACAGTGCAGCATTAGGAGACACAAGAAGCTTAAGTTGCTACCAAGTGCGCACAGCTGAATAGCCCCGTATCATTGAAAGACTTTGCGATTTAATACTTAACACTGCGCACTTCATGTTTAATAACTTTATTTTAAATAAAATCACTTTAAGCATTGAATTTAAGCACAAACAATTGTATGCTTACATACATACAAAACCAACGGCGTTTTGTGACGTAGCATACACAGCTGATTCTGTCAAATTTGCTGAGAGCGAATAGCGGTTTGCGGAAGGCGCAACCTCTGTATTTTCTAAATCGTGTATATACATTACGCAACCTTTTCGATAATTTATCGGAAAAATTCGCATCCCAAAAGAACTTGGGTTTCGTGTTACTCTTTTTAACGAAAACAATCGTTCAACAGGGTTTTGTGCAGCAAGGAACTACAGAAGTTTAATTTTATTCATTCATAAATAAAACAATCGCGTATAGAACAAACTCACAGCTTGTACTACTTCATTAAAGATATTTGAGACTTTGTTCATGCTGTAAAAAGTTCGAAGAAATATCTTTTTTTTGTCATAATTTGAATGAAAATTCTTCTTCTTTCTTTCATTGGCTCGATAACCGCCTATGCGATTTTGGCCGAGCTAAGCGCAGCACTCCAGTTATTTCTCTCTTTCGCTAACTGGCGCCAGTTGGAAATACCAAGCGTACAGCCTGGTCTTTCCAACGCAGAGGAGGCCTCCCTTTTCCTCTGCTTCCACCGGCGGGTACCGCGTCGAATACTTTTAGAGCTGGAGCGCTTTCATCCATTCGAACGACATGACCAAGCCAGCGAAGCCGCACTATATCTATTCCGTTATAAAGCTCATACAGCTCATCGATCTATCTTCTACGGTATTCGCCATCGGAAAGGCGTAAAGGCCCATAAATCTTTCGGAGAATCTTTCTCTCGAACACTCCCAGAGCCTTCTCATCAGATATCTTCATCGTCCATGCTTCTGCGCCATACATTAGGACGGGCATAATGAGAGACTTATAGAGCGTGATTTTTGTCCGTCGAGAGAGGACTTTACTGCTCAGTTGCCTACTCAGTCCGAAGTAGCACTTGTTGGCAAGAGTGATCCTACTTTGGATTTCGAGGCTGACATTATTATTGATGGTAATGCTGGTTCCTAAGTAAACGAAGTCTTCTACTTTTTCAAAGCTATAACTGTCAACAGTGATGTTTGATCCCAGTCGTGGATGTTTATTTGATGACATTAGATACTTCGTCTTGCCCTCGTTCACCTCCAGACCCATTCGCTTTGCTTCTCTATCCAGTTTGGAGAAGGCAGAACTAACTGCGCGGCTGTTAAGGCCGATAATGTGAATGTCATCGGCGTACGCCAGCAGCTGCACACTCTTATAAAAGATAGTGCCTGACCGATTTAGTTCTGCGGCTCGAATTATCTTCTCCAGCATAAGGTTAAAAAGTCACACGACAAAGAGTCACCCTGTCTGAAACCTCGTTTGGTATCAAACGGCTCGGAGAGGTCCTTCCCAATCCTCACGGAGCTGGTGGTGTTGCTCAACGTCATTTTACATAGCCGTATACGTTTTGCCGGGATCCCAAATTCAGACATTGCGGCATATAGGAAACTTCTTTTGGTACTGTCGAAGGCGGCTTTGAAGTCGACAAAAAGATGGTGTGTGTCGATTCTTCTTTCTCGGGTCTTTTCCAAGATCTGGCGTATTGTGAATATCTGGTCGGTGGTAGATTTGCCAGGTCTAAAGCCACACTGATAATGTCCAATCAGTTCATTGACGGTGGGCTTTAGTCTCTCACACAATACGCTCGACAGAACCTTATATGCAATGTTAAGAAGGCTTATACCACGATAGTTTGCGCGAATTGCAGTATCACCCTTCTTGTGGATTGGGCAAAGTACACTTAGATTCCAATCAGTAGGCATGCATTCGTCCGAGGATGCTCTACAGATAAGCTGGTGCATGAGCTTTACCAACTCTTCTCCACCGTATTTGAATAACTCAGCTGGCAGCACGTCAACTGCGTGCGCTTTGTTGTTCTTTAGCCGTGCTATTGCTATACGGATTTCATCGCAGTCGGGTAACGGAATCATCATCTTCTCCAAGGTGGTCTCTGTCACTACCACTAAGTAGTGTGGAGAAGTGCTCCCTCCATAAACTAAGTATATTCTGAACGTCAGTTACCAGGTCGCCGTTTTCGTTCTTACAGGAATTCGCCCCGGTCTTAAAACCTTCTGTTAGCCGTCGTACTTTCTGAAAGAATTTTCGGGCGCTTTTCCTGTTGGCCAGCATTTCAAGCTCTTCGCACTCACGCATTTCGGCCTTTCTCTTCTTCTCTCGAAAAGTGCGTCTCGCTTCCTTCTTCAACTCACGATATCTCTCCCGCAAGGCTCGCGCTGCGCCCGATCGCAACGTGGCCCTGTAAGCAGTATCTTTCCGTTCCGTGGCAACGCGACATTCCTCATCGTACCAGTCATTTTTCCGGGGTCTCTGGAAACCAATAGATTGTTCAGCTGCGGTAGGTAAAGAGCAAGAGATGTGGTTCCATTGCTCTGAAATATCGCTGTGTTGATTAAAGCTCTCAGAGTGCAGGAGTGGGAGTCGAGTAGCGTAGTGCGTGGCAGTCTGTTGTGATTGCAACTTTCCGACGTCGACCTTTCCTTGTGTGCCTTTCCGCTCGCTTTTTGACGCACAGAGGCGCGTGCGTATCTTGGCTGCGACAAGATAATGGTCCGAGTCGTTGTTGGCTCCTCGGATCGTGCGCACATCTAGGACACTGGAAGCGTGCCTTCCGTCTATCACAACATGGTCGGTTTGGTTTCGTGTCTTACCATTTGGAGACAGCCACGTAGCCTGATGTATGCTCCTATGCTGGAACCTGGTGACAGACTACCATGTTTCGGGCCCCGGCTAAGTCGATCAGTCTCAATCCGTTATCAGACATTTCCTCGTGGAGACTGAATTTTCCGACTGTGGAACCAAAGATGCCCTCCTTGCCCACCTTGGCATTAAAATCGCCTAGCACGATTTTTATATCGTGTTGGGGCAGCGTTCGAACGTGCGCTCCAGGAGTTCGTAAAAGCAATCTTTGGTACCATCGTCCTTCTCTTCCGTCGGGGCATGGGCGCAAATTAGGGAGATGTTGAAGAATCTCGCCTTTATCTGGATTGTGGCGAGACGTTCGTCCACCGGAGTAAACGACAGTACTTTATGGCGAAGTCTCTCTCCCACCACAAATCCGACACCAAATTTGCGCTCCTTTACATGGCAGCTGTAGTATCAAGGGCCTACCGTTTTCCTCCCTTGCCCCGTTCATCGAATTTCTTGGATGGCGGTGATGTCAGCCTTCGCTCTGCCGAGTACATCTACCAGCAAAGGCACCTTCCCAATTAAGGGTTCGGATATTCCATTTGCATGCCCTCAAATCATTGTCCTTAAAACGTTTGCCGTGGTCGTCATCTAAAAAGGGGGGTCCTGTCCGAGGCTTTGATTTACTTTTCATTGGAAGTGGTTTATTACGTGGCGGGTTCCAAGCCCTGCGCACACCTGAATTAAAATTAATTCTCAAAAATATAACCTGCTGGAATTGTAACTGGATATTTAAAACCGGCGCTTAGATACCAATTCAGACTTACTCGCACACAGGCTGAGTTCAAAATTAATTGTAATATATTCATTAATTTATTTGTTCTAATATATATATTTAATTGTTTATGAAGTCAATGTACATAAATTTACTATACGTAAATTTTCATATTTTATTAACATTTGAAGGCGTTATTCATACATAGGATTTTGACCCTACCTCTTTATAGTTGCATGCAAAATATACAATACATTTGTCGGTGATATTTTTTATACAAGTATATATTTTAATACGCGAATGCTTATCATTTTTTATATATTTTCTGTTCTGATTAAATTTTTCAACCGGAAAAGAATGCAAACACATTTTCAAAGGAAAATTATCCCTGACAAATCACTTTTGATCCTCAGTATATACATGTATCCCGTCAGTATTTATATACTTTGCACGCTGCGTGGTTCGAAATATATATAGACAATGGAACAAGAAAATAAAGTTTGTGTTAGCTATAATACTGGCATTTTCATTAAAAATAAAACAAGTAGAGAGAAGGTACTGGAGTAGAAATTAGTCGCATCGACGAAAAAGAAATGGTACAAGTTTTATTGACAATATTGCGATCCATATCCACGGATTTAATTATTTTGCAATCCTTATTCTTATCCATAAATATTGTATGCTACACGGTCAAGAAATAACACGATACTTGCATCACGTCAATAAATACTGAACGTGTGACAATGCCCAATGGTAGAAAACTGCTCGCAGCATCGTGATATGTGTGTATGTATATATTTATTTACGTTTTTACAAATAAATGCACTTTTAAATTGGTATTATTGTACATATTAAGGAATCTTCACCATGAACATTGAGCTACAAAAAAATCGATGTTGATTCTAAAGGCCATGCCACATAAGACTTCAGCTTCGCTTTACGTCAGAGTTTAGCTTTCACAGCAAAGATGAATACATGCAATTATACGGAATTTCCCACATAGGCAACACCGTCGCCAAAGCGAAGCGAAATCTTGGGCAACTCTCATCTTTTCGCTTACTTTGACAGTTCGCTCATTACCAATTTCGTTTATTTCTGACATTTGTCTGTTAACGGTCGACGAAAATTTTAAAATTTTCCTACAAAATCAAAGTAAATATAAAATTTAACTGAAATAAATGCTGAGTACACAGTTTTTTTTTACTTTTAGCAAAAGAAATGGAGGAAAAGCTAATCGAAGCGGTGAAAGTGCAGCCAAGCATCTTCGACAAAAGCTCCCACCTATTCCGGAATAAATACCTAAAGGATCGGGCATGGCAGACAGTTGCTGCTTTTGTAGGAGTTTCTGGTACGTGTATTTTATTGTACATATATAAATATATTTATGTATATATGTGATGATTTACTAAAGGCTTTTTCTTTTATAATAGAGGAGCATTGCAGAGCACGGTGGAAATCACTTCGTGACCGGTTCGTGCGGGAGGTGGCAGCAAATCGTCCACATTCAGGAGAAGCTGCAGGCGAGAAGCCGGAGTGGTGCTACATGGAAGCAATGCGCTTCCTAGCAAAACACGTTGCGCCAAGAAAGTAAGCTAAATACACACTTCCCTACATATTACTTGTATGCATATACACACTCGTACGTGCACACATTTTTGTAATAATAGAATAATAGTGGTATTTTAGAGTAGTTGTCTTTCTTTAAACTAAAACCTGTATACTAATATGTTGTATTATATCTCAAAACTATTCGTACATAAGTATATCCTAAAACTAAAAACATCTACTTATCTAATATGGTGTACGTAAAACTGTCCTCTTCATACAAATAATATAAATAAACAGCAAAACGCATTTAAATATTCTCAGTCATGTGCATCCAAATGACCAAGGTAACATTGGCCGTTAAGTGCGTCTTAAGGAAAACCCTTGAGTAGCATGTTTTGTTTTCCTTCCTTAAGAGTTTAACAAAATTATGTATACTGGATGCTTACAAATAGATAAACAATGGTACCTAGGCACACCAAAGTATGTATATACATACATATATACATTCATAAAAAATTAAAAAATATTCAGAAACATGTATGTATGTACATATGTAGGTACATACGTCTAGGCAAATATGTATGTATAGATATGCGTGTTGCTGTTTAAAAGAATTAACAAGTAGTTAATTACTATGTATGCTACTATATTCATTTTTACTTCTTTTCTTTACAGAACATTTACCAATTTGATGTTCGACGATGAACTGCCGTCGTGTAGTAATTCTCCACAAGCGCCGGAGATAGAAGGTGGCGAAATGATGGAGGATTTGGTGGAGGTGGTTGAAGAGTCACCAAGTGCAAGCACTCCTGCAGGAAGGAAGCGAAAGCGTTTCGACGACTCGCACGAGCGGTTCGATAGGCTATGTGGGACGATAGAGTCCGTCATTTCGAAGAAGGTCTCCTACACCGAGTCCGAAAATAGCGCCTTCCTGCAGATGCTGGACGAGTGCTTGCAAAAGAAGCCAGAAGACGTACGCGATAGGCTCAAAATAGAGCTACTTAATCACGCGTACAACAGCAACTAAAATTGTATTGTAGTTTTTAATATATGTATATATATTTATCTTTTTTGTTTTTGTTTTCATACATATATACTTACATATGTATATGAACATCTATGTATATTTAGTGAAATATTTATGTACCTAAATGCGTACCTGATAAAAAAAATAAATGGACTGAATTATTTATAAATTGTTATTCTTATTCTTCAGAAATATAGGTAGTGATTTGTTACACTGGTTTTGATCAACATTAATATCTAATTTGTGTTTACATATGGTTTTCGTTTTTCTTGCAGGCAATGCGGCTTACAAATGGTATGAATTTATGTACATACGTAGTGTTATCGACAAAAATTTATACAACTGGATCACCCTAAATGATCTATCTATACTACATACATACATACGTATACTCGTATGCTTGTACATGCACATAACTTATATTCACATATTAACCACTGTTGATTGTTTGCTTGATCATTGCTTTGTAAATTACATATTTATTTATACCTACTTATGTATGTACATAAATACCATTTCTTATTATACATATGTTTACGATATACCTATTGTTATAGTTGAAATGACCTAAATGTAATGTCACGCCAGATTTCTACTATTTTTAGTATAAATATGGGTTGTATGAGCTTCTTATGTTACAGTTGTAAAAGAGAAGGTTGAAATACAATTAATTTTTAAGCGTGCTTCCACATGCTACGGAAACTTGTGTTTTTTTTTACTTTAACTTTAGACAACTGTGGCGCGAAATCTTGAGCGCAACATGTAGGTAGGTATACGTATTAATAAACAAATGTACATATCTGCGTTCGTATGGAAGAGTAGCTTAACAATTAAGTAATCACAAAAAGATGACCTTACATTTACATACATAAGTATGTATATTCATGTGCAGTTACATACATATACATGCACTTCCATTATATGTAGGTTCACTACTTGCATATTTGCATGATTTTAGATCTATATTATACAAATAAATTCGATTTTTAAAAAATGTTTAATGAAACTTGAACTGAATTTGATTAATTGTATACATATCTCTGTATAAGCACTCATGTGTTACGTATGTATGTATGTACAAATGTACATTCTAGTACATATATAAAATAATTTAGAGGACATCGTTAAAATACAGGAGTTTAAGTCAAAAGAAGAGTCTGTAAGGGACAAAAAAACTGAAATGATAATGAGAATACATAAATAGTACTTCATAGCACTTACTTAAATTGGGTTGGACACGATGTAGTCTTTCAATTTGTCCCTTAGAGCAAATGCACCTCTCGTTGCATTGTTGCAAGTCATGCGTCCATGGTTTCGTAACGGTGTTGAAACATCATTTCTCCACAGACCATTTACGATTTCTTCGCCATCATATCTGTCCACATAATCTGCGGGACCGTAACTACCATCGTTGAACTTTACAAAGTTGTGGAGAACCACTGTCGCTTTCACAACTTTTTCTGCTATTTGTGGATGCATAAACAATGGTGAAAGAAGAACTCTCCACCGAGCGCACAAAATTCCAAAAGCGTTTTCTATAACTCTTCTCGCGCGGGATAAACGCTTGTTGAATATATCTCGATCAAATGGCAAACGTAATCCTAAATGCGAAAAAATGTAAAATTGTATATTAAATATGTTTATATATATGTATGTATGTATGTATGTATGTATATACATACATAAGTATATTGAAATTAGTATTTACACACCTGGATATGGTCGCATGATACAATTTTTTAGCGGAAACGCAGCGTCACCAACCATAAAATGGGGGAATTTTATGTCCGTCCCAGGCAGATAGTCGTCCTCCGGTAGATCCAGTGTGCCATTCAATAATCGCTGCCCAAAGCCGGAATTCCAAAGTACTCCGCCATCACTTTGAGAACCATATGCCCCGATATCGACGGTCGTAAAAGTATAATTGGCGTCACAAGTCGCCAGGAGCACAATGGGGTAATTGCCCTTATAATTATAATAAAATGAGCGGGAATTGGGAAGGCATGATATCGTTATATGCTTTCCGTCTACTGCACCAACGCAATTCGGAAAATTCCACATATTATTGAAATCAATCGCAATACGCTTCCACTCGTATTTATTTGGAACTGATAGATAGATGCCCCCCAATTCCTCCCAAATTGCTTCACACACCTCGCTTATGATAGCTGCTACAGTGGAGCGGCCCATTTTAAATGCCGTGGCAAGTGTTTGCTTGCTGTCTGCGTGAGCCAGATACCTATAAATGGAATGAATAGTGTATAGATGTTTTATTAAATGCATTTTAAGTCACTTACGTTAATGTTAAAAAAAGTCGGCACTGTGATGATATCGACGGTCTGTTGGATATTTTTGTGAGACGTTGCTGCCATAGTTGATGCAACAGGTTAAAAACCTCACAATTCATTCGAACACTCTTCTTAAATTGCTCCGGATCTCTCTGAAACATTTTGTCGAAAGCAGCCACGAACAGGCCCGCCTTGTCACGATCTTGGTACAATTCCCTTACCCACATTTTCCGCCTTGATATGTTTTCTAAACATAATAAGGCTTCGTGTAGTAAAATAACTATTAACAAAACTTCCATAATGTCCATAATTATGCCGAATGTATGTTAATAAGTTTATAAAGTTCCGCGCGATTTTCACAACTCACAATAAACAAACGAAAAGTATGTATTGTCAAAGTTTTATTGTAGCATACCTTTTGCGTTTATCGCTTTTCTGACAAAAATACAAACGTCACGTAAAGCGAAGCAAGTCT
This sequence comes from Philophylla caesio, assembly GCA_963971545.1. NCBI lineage: Eukaryota > Metazoa > Arthropoda > Insecta > Diptera > Tephritidae > Philophylla > Philophylla caesio. The sequence goes on along the minus strand of OZ020604.1, from coordinate 58,611,314 downwards.
TATGTGGCATGGCCTTAAGGTCTTGAAGTATCAAAAGTCTTTCGCAGCTGTTTTATTGGCCCTGAAATCATTAAAAATTAGCTTTCTTTTTGATTATGCATGTACCATTCTAGGAATACTCTGCTTCAATTTATAGATGTTGTTTCGCTTGTGCTCCATTCCAGGCAGTTAATTCCTTCAGTAAATGTAAAAATGTTCCAGTTATAAGAAAATTAATATATTTATTTGCAAAATTAACTGCTTATGTTTACAAATTTAACCGAAACGAATGAATGAAATGAAGAAGAAGACTCACCACCGAAAAGTTGACTACCCAGGGTTGCTTTTTTTATTGTACACGTTGGTTATAGGAGACTTGTGGTGAGCCGTTGAATAATTATTCAAATATGCAAATAAAAACAGTCGTTACAAATTTTCGCTATACATTTTTGGCTTGCAGTAATAATTGTAAAGTGTATCTTCACTGGTTAATGAAAATATTTCACATTCCGCAAAATTGTTTATGTGATTTTCAAAGTTTATTATGAAATATCATTGCATGCAACTCTGCTATAGTTTATTTTCATTATATACCATGAAAACTCTTATCCCCGAGAAGGATTTCACCTCAGTTTTATTACTGCATATACTGTGGTTGAGGTTTGCTAACAGAATAAATGAAAATGTAATTAAAATAAGAATATATAAGAGATGTTATTTACCTTTATGCCTAAAGATCATTTATAAATATGAAGTCAACATGAAAACAAAAAAAAATATCGCAGAAAATTTTAAGACTTTGCAGTTTCTCCGCCACCGTTGAGGCACAGTATATACAGCAAGAACGATAAAATACAAGATTGCGCCTTCCCGACGAAAAATTATGTGAAACAAAATGCGAGCAACGTCATGCACGTGAATTGACTGAGAATCGGAAGAAATTGCAAGAAAAATGTGAGGTTAGGTTCTTCTATGATTTGTAAATTTTAAAGTTTTTACCAATTTCGGCACTTTATGTAACATATTTATATTCAAATAACTTCATTTATGCTCTGTGTTAGATTGGATGTCTTGAAAAAAACCACAGTGCAGCATTAGGAGACACAAGAAGCTTAACTTGCTACCAAGTGCGCACAGCTACATAGCCCCGCATCATTGAAAGACTATGCGATTTAATACTTAACACCCCGCACTTCATGTTTAATAATTTTATTTTAAATAAAATCACTTTAAGTATTGAATTTAAGCACAAACAATTGTATGCTTACATACATACAAACGAAACCAACCGCGTTTTGTGACGGAGCATACACAGCTGATTCTGTCAAATTTGCTGAGAGCGAATAGCGGTTTTCGGAAGGCGCAACCTCTGTATTTTCTAAATCGTGTATATACAGTACGCAACCTTTTCGATAATTTATCGGAAAAATTCACATCCCAAAAGAACTTGGGTTTCGTGTTACTCTTTTTAACGAAAAAAATTTTTCAACAGGGTTTTGTGCAGCAAGGAACTACACAAGTTTTATTTTATTCATTAATAAATAAAACAATCGCGTATAGAACAAACTCACAGCTTGTACTAGTTCATTAAAGATATTTGAGACTTTGTTCATGCTGTATAAAGTTGGAAGAAATATCTTTTTTTTGTCATAGTTTGAATGAAAATTCTTCTTCTTTCTTTCATTGGCTCGATAACCGCCTATGCGATTTTGGCCGAGCTTAGCACAGCACGCCAGTTATTTCTCTCTTTCGCTAACTGGCGCCAGTTGGAAATACCAAGCGTACAGCCTGGTCTTTCCAACGCAGAGGAGGCCTCCCTTTTCCTCTGCTTCCACCGGCGGGTACCGCGTCGAATACTTTTAGAGCTGGAGCGCTTTCATCCATTCGAACGACATGACCAAGCCAGCGAAGCCGCACTATATCTATTCCGTTATAAAGCTCATACAGCTCATCGATCTATCTTCTACGGTATTCGCCATCGGAAAGGCGTAAAGGCCCATAAATCTTTCGGAGAATCTTTCTCTCGAACACTCCCAGAGCCTTCTCATCAGATATCTTCATCGTCCATGCTTCTGCGCCATACATTAGGACGGGCATAATGAGAGACTTATAGAGCGTGATTTTTGTCCGTCGAGAGAGGACTTTACTGCTCAGTTGCCTACTCAGTCCGAAGTAGCACTTGTTGGCAAGAGTAATCCTTCTTTGGATTTCGAGGCTGACATTATTATTGATGTTAATGCTGGTTCCTAAGTAAACGAAGTCTTCTACCTTTTCAAAGTTATAACTGTCAACAGTAATGTTTGATCCCAGTCGTAGATGTGCCGACTGTTTATTTGATGACATTAGATACCTCGTCTTGCCCTCGTTCACCTCCAGACCCATTCGCTTTGCTTCTCTATCCAGTTTGGAGAAGGCAGAACTAACTGCGCGGCTGTTAAGGCCGATGATGTCAATGTCATCGGCGTACGCAGCTGCACACTCTTATAAAAGATAGTGCCTGACCGAGATGGTGTGTGTCGATTCTTCTTTCTCGGGTCTTTTCCAAGATCTGGCGTATTGTGAATATCTGGTCGGTGGTAGATTTACCAGGTCTAAAGCCACACTGATAAGGCCCAATCAGTTCATTGACGGTGGGCTTTGGTCTCTCACACAATACGCTCGACAGAACCTTATATGCAATGTTAAGAAGGCTTATACCACGATAGTTTGCGCGAATTGCAGTATCACCCTTCTTGTGGATTGGGCAAAGTACACTTAGATTCCAATCAGTAGGCATGCATTCGTCCGACGATGCTCTACAGATAAGCTGGTGCATGAGCTTTACCAACTCTTCTCCACCGTATTTGAATAACTCAGCTGGCAGCCCGTCAACTCCGTGCGCTTTGTTGTTCTTTCGCTGTGCTATTGCTATACGGATTTCATCGCAGTCGGGTAACGGAATCATCATCTTCTCCAAGGTGGTCTCTGTCACTACCACTAAGTAGTGTGGAGAAGTGCTACCTCCATAAACTATGTATATTCTGAACGTCAGTTACCAGGTCGCCGTTGTTGTTCTTAGAGGAATTTGCCCCGGTCTTAAAACCTTCTGTTAGCCGTCGTACTTTCTGAAAGAATTTTCGGGCGCTTTTCTTGTCGGCCAGCATTTCAAGCTCTTCGCACTCACGCATTTCGGCCTTTCTCTTCTTCTCTCGAAAAGTGCGTCTCGCTTCCTTCTTCAACTCACGATATCTCTCCCGCAAGGCTTGCGTTGCGCCCGATCGCAATGTGGCCCTGTACGCAGTACGCGACATTCCTCATCGTACCAGTCATTTTTCCGGGCTCTCTGGAGACCAATAGATTGTTCAGCTGCGGTACGTAAAGAGCAAGAGATGTGGTTCCATTGCTCTGAAATATCGCTGTGTTGATTAAAGCTCTCAGAGAGGAGTGCGAGTCGAGTAGCGTAGTGCGTGGCTGTCTGTTGTGATTGCAAATTTCCGACGTCGAGCTTTCCTTGTGTGCCTTTCCGCACGCTTTTTGACACACAGAGGCGCGTGCGTATCTTGGCTGCGACAAGATAATGGTCCGAGCCGATGTTGTCTCCTCGGATCGTGCGCACATCTAGGACACTGGAAGCGTGCCTTCCGTCTATCACAACATGGTCGATTTGGTTTCATGTCTATTCTTCTGGAGACAACCACGTAGCCTGATGTATCCTCCTATGCTGGAACCTGGTAACAGACTACCATGTTTCGGGCCCCGGCGAAGTCGATCAGTCTCAATCCGTTATCAGACATTTCCTCGTGGAGACTGAATTTTCCGACTGTGGAACCAAAGATGCCCTCCTTGCCCACCTTGGCATTAAAATCGACTAGCACGATTTTTATATCGTGTTGGGGCAGCGTTCGAACGTGCGCTCCAGGAGTTCGTAAAAGCAATCTTTGGTCCCATCGTCCTTCTCTTCCGTCGGGGCATGGGCGCAAATCAGGGAGATGTTGAAGAATCTCGCCTTTATGCGGGTTGTGGCGAAACGTTCGTCCACCGGAGTGAACGACAGTGCTTTACGGCGAAGTCTCTCTCCCACCACAAATCCGACACCAAATTTGCGCTCCTTTACATGGCAGCTGTAGTATACGTCGCAAGGGCCTACCGTTTTCCTCCCTTGCCCCGTTTATCGAATTTCTTGGATGGCGGTGATGTCAGCCTTCGCTCTGCCGAGTACATCTACCAGCAGAGGCACCTTCCCAATTAAGGGTTCGGACATTCCAGGTGCATGCCCTCAAATCATGGTCCTTAAAACGTTTGCCGTGGTCGTCATCTAAAAAGGGGGGTCCTGTCCGAGGCTTTGCTTTACTTTTCATTGGAAGTGGTTTTTTACGTGGCGGGTTCCAAGCCCTGCGCACACCTGAATTTAAATTAATTCTCAAAAATATAACCTGCTGGAATTGTAACTGGATATTTAAAACCGGCGCTTAGATGCCAATTCAGATTAACTCGCACACAGGCTGAGTTCAAAATTAATTGTAATATATTCATTAATTTATTTGTTCTAATATATATATTTAATTGTTTATGAAGTCAATGAACATAAATTTACTATACGTAAATTTTCATATTTTATTAACATTTCAAGGCGTTATTCATACATGGGATTTTAACCCTACCTCTTTATAGTTGCATGCAAAATATACAATACATTTTTCGGTGATATTTATTATACAAGTATATATTTTAATAAGCGAATGCTTATCATTTTTTATATATTTTCTGTTCTGATTAAATTTTTCAACCGGAAAAGAATGCAAACACATTTTCAAAGGAAAATTATCCCTGACAAATCACTTTTGATCCTCAGTATATACATGTATCCCGTCAGTATTTATATACTTTGCCCGCTGCGTGGATTTAATTATTTTGCAATCCTTAAGGCCATGCCACATAAAACTTCTGCTTCGCTTTACGTTAGAGTGTTTTAAACATAATAAGGCTTCGTGGAGTGAAAAACTATTAACAACACTTCCATAATGTCAATGATTATGCCGAATGTATGTAAATATGTCTATACAGTTCCGTGCGATTTTCACAACTCACAATAAACAAATGAAAAGTATGTATTGTCCAAGTGGCATACATTTTGCGTTTTTCGCTTTTCTGACAAAGTTACAAATGTCACGTAAAGCGAAGCAAGTCTTATGTGGCATGGCCTTTATTCTTATCCATAAATATTGTATGCTACACGGTCAAGAAATAACACGATAATTCCATCACGTAAATAAATACTGAACGTGTGACAATGCCTAATGGTAGAAAACTGCTCGCAGCATCGTGATATGTGTGTATGTATATATTTATTTACGTTTTTACAAATAAATACACTTTTTAATTTGTATTTTTGTACATATTAAGGAATCTTCACCATGAACATTGAGCTACAAAAAAATCGATGTTAATTCTAAGGTCTTGAAGTATCAAAAGTCTTTCGCAGCTGTTTTATTGGCCCTGAAATCATTAAAAATTAGCTTTCTTTTTGATTATGCATGTACCATTCTAGGAATACTCTGCTTCAATTTATAGATGTTGTTTCGCTTGCGCTCCATTCCAGGCAGTTAATTCCTTCAGTAAATGTAAAAATGTTACAGTTATAAGAAAATTAATATATTTATTTGCAAAATTAACTGCTTATGTTTACAAATTTAACCGAAACGAATAAATGAAATGAAGAAGAAGACTCTCCACCGAAAAGTTGACTACCCAGGGTTGCTTTTTTATTGTACACGTTGGTTATAGGAGAATTGTGGTGAGCCGTTGAATAATTATTCAAATATGCAAATAAAAACAGTCGTCACAAATTTTCGCTATACATTTTTAGCTTTCAGTAATAATTGTAAAGTGTATCTTCACTGGTTAATGAAAATATTTCACATTCCGCAAAATTGTTTATGTGATTTTCAAAGTTTATTATGAAATATCATTGCATGCAACTCTGCTATAGTTTATTTTCATTATATACCATGAAAACTCTTATCCCTGAGAAGGACTTCACCTCAGTTTTATTACTGCATATACTGAGGTTGAGGTTTGCTAACAGAATAAATGAAAATGTAATTAAAATAAGAATATATAAGAGATGTTATTTACCTTTATGCCTAAAGATCATTTATAAATATGAAATCAACATGAAAACAAAAAAAATATCGCAGAAAATTTGAAGACTTTGCAGTTTCTCCGCCACCGTTGAGACACAGTATATACAGCAAGAACGATAAAATACAAGATTGCGCCTTCGCGACGAAAAATGATGTGAAGCAAAATGCGTGCAACGTCATGCACGTGAATGGACTGAGAATCGGAAGAAATTGCAAGAAAAATTGAGGTATGTAGGTGCTCCTATGATTTGTAAATTTTAAAGTTTTTACCAATTTCGGCACTTTATGCAACATATTTATATTCAAATAACTTCACAAATGCTCTGTGTTTGATTGGATGCCTTGAAAAAAACCACAGTGCAGCATTAGGAGACACAAGAAGCTTAACTTGCTACCAAGTGCGCACAGCTACATAGCCCGGCATCATTGAAAGACTATGCGATTTAATACTTAGGTAGGTAGGTATAAGTGGCTGTCACCGTTGCTTCAGCGACCCACTTAGGCCATGATTGGAGGCCCGTTGTGATACCACAGTTTCCTCCTCTTCATAATTTTTACAGCTTCTACAGCATCTGTGAAAGGGTACACCGAGACGCCCTGCGTGGTTGCCTATGAGGCAGTGCCCCGTAAGGGCTCCAATGACCTGAGATATATCATCCCGTTTTAAGGTGTACAGACCACGCGACCGTTTACGATCCCATCTAGGCCAAGTCTGCCTAGATATCCTACAAGTCGTGGTCTGTGCCCACCTCTCATTCGCACGAGCATAAGCATATTCTTTTAAGAGCAGCCTGCAAGTACCATACAATGCGTTCTTTACCAGGAAGAATCTGCTTGGTTGACCCTTCCCTTGCAAGTTCATCCGCTATACAGTTACCCTCGATGTCCCTGTGGCCTGGAACCCAGATGAGGTTTAGTCTGTTCTGCTTAGCCATCTCCTGAAGAGATCGGCGGCAGTCCAGTACAATCTTTGAAGTTATCGCAGCTGAGCTCACTGCTCTAATTGCCGCTTGCCTATCGCTAAATATAAAAACGTTGTTGGCTTTTAAGACAGTTTGCAAATTGTCCACAGCCTCTTTAATGGCTGAAACCTCAGCTTGAAAAACACTACAGTGATCCGGCAGCCTAAAAGAACAGCTCAGAGATAAGACTCGCGAGAAGACCCCTCCTCCCACTTTGCCATTCAGCTTCGAACCATCTGTGAACACCGTAATACTTCCAGGTGGGGTATAGAAATTTTAAGACCACTCCTCCCTACCTGGAATCAACATCGCGAAGTTCAGTGCAGTCCGGAAGGAAGCTATACTTACTCAGTATGCTTGAGTGCCCACATAGGCTAGGCTCCCATTGATATGTCTCTCTTAGTCGAAGCGCGGCAAGAGCCGCCATCTGTTGACCCACTAAGTCGAGGGGTAGAAGGTCCAGAAAAACATTCAAGGCGTCGTTTGGTGTTGTTCGTAAAGCTCCGCTAATGCAGATAATACTGGCTCTTTGTACTTTACTAAGTAGATTGAGGTTAGCATTTTTGCTCAAGGCAGGCCACCATACGATGACTCCATAAAGAAGAATCGGTCTTACCACCGCTGTATAGATCTAGCGGCATACGCTTGGATTTAGACCCCATTTCTTCCCAATGGCCCTTTTGCAGGAGTATAGGGCCACAGAAGCCTTTTGAGTGCGCTGGACAATATTATTTCTCCAGCTTAGTTTCATATCTAGTGTGACGCCAAGAAACTTGGCTTCCTTCTTTAGATTTAAACGAATACCATTCAGTACCGGAGTAATTAACTCCGGTGCCTTATATTTTCTAGTAAAGAGTACCAACTCCACTTTTTCCGAGTTGACGCTAAGACCACATCGCGTGGACCAGTTCCCTACAGCGCAGAGTGTTCCTTGCATCAAATCACACAAGGTCTGCGGGAACTTGCCCATGTATGCTATGGCGATGTCATCTGCATATGCGACAACCCTGGCGGCACCCCATTCCGTCTCTCGCAAGAGTGAATTTACAGTTAGATTCCAGACTAGGGGTGAAAGTACACCACCCTGTGGCGTTCCGCGAGACACATGCCACTGCGCACTTCATGTTTAATAATTTTATATTAAATAAAATCACTTTAAGTATTGAATTTAAGCACAAAAAATTGTATGCTTACATACATACAAACAAAACCAACCGCGTTTTGTGACGTAGCATACACAGCTGAGTCTGTCAAATTTGCTGTGATCGAATAGTTTGCGGAAGGCGCAACCTCTGTATTTTCTAAATCGTGTATATACAGTACGCAACTTTTTCGATAATTTATCGGAAAAATTCACATCCCAAAAGAACTTGGGTTTCGTGTTACTCTTTTTAACGAAAAAAATCTTTCAACAGGGTTTTGTGCAGCAAGGAACTACACAAGTTTTATTTTATTCATTAATAAATAAAACAATCGCGTATAGAACCAACTCACAGCTTGTACTACTTCATTAAAGATATTTGAGACTTTGTTCATGCTGTATAAAGTTCGAAGAAATATCGTTTTTTTGTCATAATTTGAATGAAAATTCTTCTTCTTTCTTTCATTGGCTCGATAACCGCCTATGCGATTTTGGCCGAGCTTAGCACAGCACGCCAGTTATTTCTTTCTTTCGCTAACTGGCGCCAGTTGGAAATACCAAGCGTACAGCCCGGTCTTTCCAACGCAGAGGAGGCCTCCATTTTCCTCTGCTTCCACCGGCGGGTTAGGAGTCGAATACTTTTAGAGCTGCAGCGCTTTCATCCATTCGAACGACATTACCCAGCCAGCGAAGCCGGACTATATCTATTCCGTTATAAAGCTCATACAGCTCATCGGTCCATCTTCTACGGTATTCGCCATCGGAAAGGCGTAAAGGCCCATAAATCTTTCGGAGAATCTTTCTCTCGAACACTCCCAGAGCCTTCTCATCAGATATCTTCATCGTCCATGCTTTTGCGCCATACATTAGGACGGGCATAATGAGAGACTTATAGAGCGTGATTTTTGTCCGTCGAGAGAGGACTTTACTGCTCAGTTGCCTACTCAGTCCGAAGTAGCACTTGTTGGCAAGAGTGATCCTACTTTGGATTTCGAGGCTGACATTATTATTGATGTTAATGCTGGTTCCTAAGTAAACGAAGTCTTCTACTTTTTCAAAGTTATAACTGTCAACAGTGATGTTTGATCCCAGTCGTAGATGTGCCGACTGTTTATTTGATGACAGGAGATACTTCGTCTTGCCCTTGTTCACCTCCAGACCCATTCGCTTTGCTTCTCTATTCAGTTTGGAGAAGGCAGAACAAACTGCGCGGCTGTTAAGGCCGATAATGTCAATGTCATCGGCGTACGCCAGCAGCTGCACACTCTTATAAAAGATAGTGCCTGACCGATTTAGTTCTGCGGCTCGAATTATCTTCTCCAGCATAAGGTTAAAAAAGTCACACGACAAAGAGTCACCCTGTCTGAAACCTCGTTTGGTATCAAACGGCTCGGAGAGGTCCTTCCGAATCCTCACGGAGCTGGTGGTGTTGCTCAACGTCATTTTACATAGCCGTATACGTTTTGCCGGGATCCCAAATTCAGACATTGCGGCATATAGGAAACTTCTTTTCGTACTGTCGAAGGCGGCTTTGAAGACGACAAAAAGATGGTGTGTGTCGATTCTTCTTTCTCGGGTCTTTTCCAAGATCGGGCGTATTGTGAATATCTGGTCGGTGGTAGATTTACCAGGTCTAAAGCCACACTGATAAGGTCCAATCAGTTCATTGACGGTGGGCTTTAGTCTCTCACACAATACGCTCGACAGAACCTTATATGCAATGTTAAGAAGGCTTATACCACGATAGTTTGCGCGAATTGCAGTATCACCCTTCTTGTGGATTGGGCAAAGTACACTTAGATTCCAATCAGTAGGCATGCATTCGTCCGACGATACTCTACAGATAAGCTGGTGCATGAGCTTTACCAACTCTTCTCCACCGTATTTGAATAACTCAGCTGGCAGCCCGTCAACTCCGTGCGCTTTGTTGTTCTTTAGCCGTGCTATTGCTATACGGATTTCATCGCAGTCGGGTAACGGAACATAAATTCCGGGTTTCGGAATAATCATCTTCTCCAAGGTGGTCTCTGTCACTACCACTAAGTAGTGTGGAGAAGTACTACCTCCATAAACTAAGTATATCCTGAACGTCAGTTACCAGGTCGCCGTTGTTGTTCTTAGAGGAATTCGCCCCGGTCTTAAAACCTTCTGTTAGCCGTCGTACTTTCTGAAAGAATTTTCGGGCGCTTTTCCTGTTGGCCAGCATTTCAAGCGGTTCGATAGGCTATGTGGGACGATAGAGTCCGTCATTTCGAAGAAGGTCTCCTACACCGAGTCCGAAAATAGCGCCTTCCTGCAGATGCTGGACGAGTGCTTGCAAAAGAAGCCAGAAGACGTACGCGATAGGCTCAAAATAGAGCTACTTAATCACGCGTACAACAGCAACTAAAATTGTATTGTAGTTTTTAATATATGTATATATATTTATCTTTTTTGTTTTTGTTTTCATACATATATACTTACATATGTATATGAACATCTATGTATATTTAGTGAAATATTTATGTACCTAAATGCGTACCTGATAAAAATAATAAATGGACTGAATTATTTATAAATTGTAATTCTTATTCTTCAGAAATATAGGTAGTGATTTGTTACACTGGTTTTGATCAACATTAATATCTAACTTGTGTTTACATATGGTTTTCGTTTTTCTTGCAGGCAATGCGGCTTACAAATGGTATGAATTTATGTACATACGTAGTGTTATCGACAAAAATTTATACAACTGGATCACCCTAAATGATCTATCTATACTACATACATACATACGTATACTCGTATGCTTGTACATGCACATAACTTATATTCACATATTAACCACTGTTGATTGTTTGCTTGATCATTGCTTTGTAAATTACATATTTATTTATACCTACTTATGTATGTACATAAATACCATTTCTTATTATACATATGTTTACGATATACCTATTGTTATAGTTGAAATGACCTAAATGTAATGTCACGCCAGATTTCTACTATTTTTAGTATAAATATGGGTTGTATGAGCTTCTTATGTTACAGTTGTAAAAGAGAAGGTTGAAATACAATTAATTTTTAAGCGTGATTCCACATGCTACGGAAACTTGTGTTTTTTTTTACTTTAACTTTAGACAACTGTGGCGCGAAATCTTGAGCGCAACATGTAGGTAGGTATACGTATTAATAAACAAATGTACATATCTGCGTTCGTATGGAAGAGTAGCTTAACAATTAAGTAATCACAAAAAGATGACCTTACATTTACATACATAAGTATGTATATTCATGTGCAGTTACATACATATACATGCACTTCCATTATATGTAGGTTCACTACTTGCATATTTGCATGATTTTAGATCTATATTATACAAATAAATTCGATTTTTAAAAAATGTTTAATGAAACTTGAACTGAATTTGATTAATTGTATACATATCTCTGTATAAGCACTCATGTGTTACGTATGTATGTATGTACAAATGTACATTCTAGTACATATATAAAATAATTTAGAGGACATCGTTAAAATACAGGAGTTTAAGTCAAAAGAAGAGTCTGTAAGGGACAAAAAAACTGAAATGATAATGAGAATACATAAATAGTACTTCATAGCACTTACTTAAATTGGGTTGGACACGATGTAGTCTTTCAATTTGTCCCTTAGAGCAAATGCACCTCTCGTTGCATTGTTGCAAGTCATGCGTCCATGGTTTCGTAACGGTGTTGAAACATCATTTCTCCACAGACCATTTACGATTTCTTCGCCATCATATCTGTCCACATAATCTGCGGGACCGTAACTACCATCGTTGAACTTTACAAAGTTGTGGAGAACCACTGTCGCTTTCACAACTTTTTCTGCTATTTGTGGATGCATAAACAATGGTGAAAGAAGAACTCTCCACCGAGCGCACAAAATTCCAAAAGCGTTTTCTATAACTCTTCTCGCGCGGGATAAACGCTTGTTGAATATATCTCGATCAAATGGCAAACGTAATCCTAAATGCGAAAAAATGTAAAATTGTATATTAAATATGTTTATATATATGTATGTATGTATGTATGTATATACATACATAAGTATATTGAAATTAGTATTTACAAACCTGGATATGGTCGCATGATACAATTTTTTAGCGGAAACGCAGCGTCACCAACCATAAAATGGGGGAATTTTATGTCCGTCCCAGGCAGATAGTCGTCCTCCGGTAGATCCAGTGTGCCATTCAATAATCGCTGCCCAAAGCCGGAATTCCAAAGTACTCCGCCATCACTTTGAGAACCATATGCCCCGATATCGACGGTCGTAAAAGTATAATTGGCGTCACAAGTCGCCAGGAGCACAATGGGGTAATTGCCCTTATAATTATAATAAAATGAGCCGGAATTGGGAAGGCATGATATCGTTATATGCTTTCCGTCTACTGCACCAACGCAATTCGGAAAATTCCACATATTATTGAAATCAATCGCAATACGCCTCCACTCGTATTTATTTGGAACTGATAGATAGATGCCCCCCAATTCCTCCCAAATTGCTTCACACACCTCGCTTATGATAGCTGCTACAGTGGAGCGGCCCATTTTAAATGCCGTGGCAAGTGTTTGCTTGCTGTCTCCGTGAGCCAGATACCTATAAATGGAATGAATAGTGTATAGATGTTTTATTAAATGCATTTTAAGTCACTTACGTTAATGTTAAAAAAAGTCGGCACTGTGATGATATCGACCGTCTGTTGGATATTTTTGTGAGACGTTGCTGCAATAGTTGATGCAACAGGTTAAAAACCTCACAATTCATTCGAACACTCTTCTTAAATTGCTCCGGATCTCTCTGAAACATTTTGTCGAAAGCAGCCACGAACAGGCCCGCCTTGTCACGATCTTGGTACAATTCCCTTACCCACATTTTCCGCCTTGATATGTTTTCTAAACATAATAAGGCTTCGTGTAGTAAAAGAACTATTAACAAAACTTCCATAATGTCCATAATTATGCCGAATGTATGTTAATAAGTTTATAAAGTTCCGCGCGATTTTCACAACTCACAATAAACAAACGAAAAGTATGTATTGTCAAAGTTTTATTGTAGCATACCTTTTGCGTTTATCGCTTTTCTGACAAAGTTACAAACGTCACGTAAAGCGAAGCAAGTCTTATGTGGCATGGCCTTAAGGTCTTGAAGTATCAAAAGTCTTTCGCAGCTGTTTTATTGGCCCTGAAATCATTAAAAATTAGCTTTCTTTTTGATTATGCATGTACCATTCTAGGAATACTCTGCTTAAATTTATAGATGTTGTTTCGCTTGTGCTCCATTCCAGGCAGTTAATTCCTTCAGTAAATGTAAAAATGTTCCAGTTATAAGAAAATTAATATATTTATTTGCAAAATTAACTGCTTATGTTTACAAATTTAACCGAAACGAATGAATGAAATGAAGAAGAAGACTCACCACCGAAAAGTTGACTACCCAGGGTTGCTTTTTTTATTGTACACGTTGGTTATAGGAGACTTGTGGTGAGCCGTTGAATAATTATTCAAATATGCATATAAAAACAGTCGTTACAAATTTTCGCTATACATTTTTGGCTTGCAGTATTAATTGTAAAGTGTATCTTCACTGGTTAATGAAAATATTTCACATTCCGCAAAATTGTTTATGTGATTTTCAAAGTTTATTATGAAATATCATTGCATGCAACTCTGCTATAGTTTATTTTCATTATATACCATGAAAACTCTTATCCCCGAGAAGGATTTCACCTCAGTTTTATTACTGCATATACTGTGGTTGAGGTTTGCTAACAGAATAAATGAAAATGTAATTAAAATAAGAATATATAAGAGATGTTATTTACCTTTATACCTAAAGATCATTTATAAATATGAAGTCAACATGAAAACAAAAAAAAATATCGCAGAAAATTTTAAGACTTTGCAGTTTCTCCGCCACCGTTGAGGCACAGTATATACAGCAAGAACGATAAAATACAAGATTGCGCCTTCCCGACGAAAAATGATGTGAAACAAAATGCGAGCAACGTCATGCACGTGAATTGACTGAGAATCGGAAGAAATTGCAAGAAAAATGTGAGGTTAGGTTCTTCTATGATTTGTAAATTTTAAAGTTTTTACCAATTTCGGCACTTTATGCAACATATTTATATTCAAATAACTTCATTTATGCTCTGTGTTTGATTGGATGTCTTGAAAAAAACCACAGTGCAGCATTAGGAGACACAAGAAGCTTAACTTGCTACCAAGTGCGCACAGCTACATAGCCCCGCATCATTGAAAGACTATGCGATTTAATACTTAACACCCCGCACTTCATGTTTAATAATTTTATTTTAAATAAAATAACTTTAAGTATTGAATTTAAGCACAAACAATTGTATGCTTACATACATACAAACGAAACCAACCGCGTTTTGTGACGGAGCATACACAGCTGATTCTGTCAAATTTGCTGAGAGCGAATAGCGGTTTTCGGAAGGCGCAACCTCTGTATTTTCTAAATCGTGTATATACAGTACGCAACCTTTTCGATAATTTATCGGAAAAATTCACATCCCAAAAGAACTTGGGTTTCGTGTTACTCTTTTTAACGAAAAAAATCTTTCAACAGGGTTTTGTGCAGCAAGGAACTACACAAGTTTTATTTTATGCATTAATAAATAAAACAATCGCGTATAGAACAAACTCACAGCTTGTACTACTTCATTAAAGATATTTGAGACTTTGTTCATGCTGTATAAAGTTGGAAGAAATATCTTTTGTTTGTCATAGTTTGAATGAAAATTCTTCTTCTTTCTTTCATTGGCTCGATAACCGCCTATGCGATTTTGGCCGAGCTTAGCACAGCACGCCAGTTATTTCTCTCTTTCGCTAACTGGCGCCAGTTGGAAATACCAAGCGTACAGCCTGGTCTTTCCAACGCAGAGGAGGCCTCCCTTTTCCTCTGCTTCCACCGGCGGGTACCGCGTCGAATACTTTTAGAGCTGGAGCGCTTTCATCCATTCGAACGACATGACCAAGCCAGCGAAGCCGCACTATATCTATTCCGTTATAAAGCTCATACAGCTCATCGATCTATCTTCTACGGTATTCGCCATCGGAAAGGCGTAAAGGCCCATAAATCTTTCGGAGAATCTTTCTCTCGAACACTCCCAGAGCCTTCTCATCAGATATCTTCATCGTCCATGCTTCTGCGCCATACATTAGGACGGGCATAATGAGAGACTTATAGAGCGTGATTTTTGTCCGTCGAGAGAGGACTTTACTGCTCAGTTGCCTACTCAGTCCGAAGTAGCACTTGTTGGCAAGAGTAATCCTTCTTTGGATTTCGAGGCTGACATTATTATTGATGTTAATGCTGGTTCCTAAGTAAACGAACTCTTCTACCTTTTCAAAGTTATAACTGTCAACAGTAATGTTTGATCCCAGTCGTAGATGTGCCGACTGTTTATTTGATGACATTAGATACTTCGTCTTGCCCTCGTTCACCTCCAGACCCATTCGCTTTGCTTCTCTATCCAGTTTGGAGAAGGCAGAACTAACTGCGCGGCTGTTAAGGCCGATGATGTCAATGTCATCGGCGTACGCAGCTGCACACTCTTATAAAAGATAGTGCCTGACCGAGATGGTGTGTGTCGATTCTTCTTTCTCGGGTCTTTTCCAAGATCTGGCGTATTGTGAATATCTGGTCGGTGGTAGATTTACCAGGTCTAAAGCCACACTGATAAGGTCCAATCAGTTCATTGACGGTGGGCTTAGGTCTCTCACACAATACGCTCGACAGAACCTTATATGCAATGTTAAGAAGGCTTATACCACGATAGTTTGCGCGAATTGCAGTATCACCCTTCTTGTGGATTGGGCAAAGTACACTTAGATTCCAATCAGTAGGCATGCATTCGTCCGACGATGCTCTACAGATAAGCTGGTGCATGAGCTTTACCAACTCTTCTCCACCGTATTTGAATAACTCAGCTGGCAGCCCGTCAACTCCGTGCGCTTTGTTGTTCTTTCGCCGTGCTATTGCTATACGGATTTCATCGCAGTCGGGTAACGGAATCATCATCTTCTCCAAGGTGGTCTCTGTCACTACCACTAAGTAGTGTGGAGAAGTGCTACCTCCATAAACTATGTATATTCTGAACGTCAGTTACCAGGTCGCCGTTGTTGTTCTTAGAGGAATTCGCCCCGGTCTTAAAACCTTCTGTTAGCCGTCGTACTTTCTGAAAGAATTTTCGGGCGCTTTTCCTGTCGGCCAGCATTTCAAGCTCTTCGCACTCACGCATTTCGGCCTTTCTCTTCTTCTCTCGAAAAGTGCGTCTCGCTTCCTTCTTCAACTCACGATATCTCTCCCGCAAGGCTTGCGTTGCGCCCGATCGCAATGTGGCCCTGTACGCAGTACGCGACATTCCTCATCGTACCAGTCATTTTTCCGGGCTCTCTGGAGACCAATAGATTGTTCAGCTGCGGTACGTAAAGAGCAAGAGATGTGGTTCCGTTGCTCTGAAATATCGCTGTGTTGATTAAAGCTCTCAGAGAGGAGTGCGAGTCGAGTAGCGTAGTGCGTGGCTGTCTGTTGTGATTGCAAATTTCCGACGTCGAGCTTTCCTTGTGTGCCTTTCCGCACGCTTTTTGACACACAGAGGCGCGTGCGTATCTTGGCTGCGACAAGATAATGGTCCGAGTCGATGTTGTCTCCTCGGATCGTGCGCACATCTAGGACACTGGAAGCGTGCCTTCCGTCTATCACAACATGGTCGATTTGGTTTCATGTCTATCCATCTGGAGACAACCACGTAGCCTGATGTATCCTCCTATGCTGGAACCTGGTAACAGACTACCATGTTTCGGGCCCCGGCGAAGTCGATCAGTCTCAATCCGTTATCAGACATTTCCTCGTGGAGACTGAATTTTCCGACTGTGGAACCAAAGATGCCCTCCTTGCCCACCTTGGCATTAAAATCGACTAGCACGATTTTTATATCGTGTTGGGGCAGCGTTCGAACGTGCGCTCCAGGAGTTCGTAAAAGCAATCTTTGGTCCCATCGTCCTTCTCTTCCGTCGGGGCATGGGCGCAAATCAGGGAGATGTTGAAGAATTTCGCCTTTATGCGGGTTGTGGCGAAACGTTCGTCCACCGGAGTGAACGACAGTGCTTTACGGCGAAGTCTCTCTCCCACCACAAATCCGACACCAAATTTGCGCTCCTTTACATGGCAGCTGTAGTATACGTCGCAAGGGCCTACCGTTTTCCTCCCTTGCCCCGTTTATCGAATTTCTTGGATGGCGGTGATGTCAGCCTTCGCTCTGCCGAGTACATCTACCAGCAGAGGCACCTCCCCAATTAAGGGTTCGGACATTCCAGGTGCATGCCCTCAAATCATGGTCCTTAAAACGTTTGCCGTGGTCGTCATCTAAAAAGGGGGGTCCTGTCCGAGGCTTTGCTTTACTTTTCATTGGAAGTGGTTTTTTACGTGGCGGGTTCCAAGCCCTGCGCACACCTGAATTAAAATTAATTCTCAAAAATATAACCTGCTGGAATTGTAACTGGATATTTAAAACCGGCGCTTAGATGCCAATTCAGATTTACTCGCACACAGGCTGAGTTCAAAATTAATTGTAATATATTCATTAATTTATTTGTTCTAATATATATATTTAATTGTTTATGAAGTCAATGAACATAAATTTACTATACGTAAATTTTCATATTTTATTAACATTTCAAGGCGTTATTCATACATGGGATTTTAACCCTACCTCTTTATAGTTGCATGCAAAATATACAATACATTTTTCGGTGATATTTATTATACAAGTATATATTTTAATAAGCGAATGCTTATCATTTTTTATATATTTTCTGTTCTGATTAAATTTTTCAACCGGAAAAGAATGCAAACACATTTTCAAAGGAAAATTATCCCTGACAAATCACTTTTGATCCTCAGTATATACATGTATCCCGTCAGTATTTATATACTTTGCCCGCTGCGTGGATTTAATTATTTTGCAATCCTTAAGGCCATGCCACATAAAACTTCTGCTTCGCTTTACGTTAGAGTGTTTTAAACATAATAAGGCTTCGTGGAGTGAAAAACTATTAACAACACTTCCATAATGTCAATGATTATGCCGAATGTATGTAAATATGTCTATACAGTTCCGTGCGATTTTCACAACTCACAATAAACAAATGAAAAGTATGTATTGTCCAAGTGGCATACATTTTGCGTTTTTCGCTTTTCTGACAAAGTTACAAATGTCACGTAAAGCGAAGCAAGTCTTATGTGGCATGGCCTTTATTCTTATCCATAAATATTGTATGCTACACGGTCAAGAAATAACACGATACTTCCATCACGTAAATAAATACTGAACGTGTGACAATGCCTAATGGTAGAAAACTGCTCGCAGCATCGTGATATGTGTGTATGTATATATTTATTTACGTTTTTACAAATAAATACACTTTTTAATTTGTATTTTTGTACATATTAAGGAATCTTCACCATGAACATTGAGCTACAAAAAAATCGATGTTAATTCTAAGGTCTTGAAGTATCAAAAGTCTTTCGCAGCTGTTTTATTGGCCCTGAAATCATTAAAAATTAGCTTTCTTTTTGATTATTTATGTACCATTCTAGGAATACTCTGCTTCAATTTATAGATGTTGTTTCGCTTGCGCTCCATTCCAGGCAGTTAATTCCTTCAGTAAATGTAAAAATGTTACAGTTATAAGAAAATTAATATATTTATTTGCAAAATTAACTGCTTATGTTTACAAATTTAACCGAAACGAATAAATGAAATGAAGAAGAAGACTCTCCACCGAAAAGTTGACTACCCAGGGTTGCTTTTTTTATTGTACACGTTGGTTATAGGAGAATTGTGGTGAGCCGTTGAATAATTATTCAAATATGCAAATAAAAACAGTCGTCACAAATTTTCGCTATACATTTTTAGCTTTCAGTAATAATTGTAAAGTGTATCTTCACTGGTTAATGAAAATATTTTACATTCCGCAAAATTGTTTATGTGATTTTCAAAGTTTATTATGAAATATCATTGCATGCAACTCTGCTATAGATTATTTTCATTATATACCATGAAAACTCTTATCCCTGAGAAGGACTTCACCTCAGTTTTATTACTGCATATACTGAGGTTGAGGTTTGCTAACAGAATAAATGAAAATGTAATTAAAATAAGAATATATAAGAGATGTTATTTACCTTTATGCCTAAAGATCATTTATAAATATGAAATCAACATGAAAACAAAAAAAATATCGCAGAAAATTTGAAGACTTTGCAGTTTCTCCGCCACCGTTGAGACACAGTATATACAGCAAGAACGATAAAATACAAGATTGCGCCTTCGCGACGAAAAATGATGTGAAGCAAAATGCGTGCAACGTCATGCACGTGAATGGACTGAGAATCGGAAGGTTAGGTGGTCCTATGATTAGTAAATTTTAAAGTTTTTACCAATTTCGGCACTTTATGCAACATATTTATATTCAAATAACTTCACAAATGCTCTGTGTTTGATTGGATGCCTTGAAAAAAACCACAGTGCAGCATTAGGAGACACAAGAAGCTTAACTTGCTACCAAGTGCGCACAGCTACATAGCCCGGCATCATTGAAAGACTATGCGATTTAATACTTAGGTAGGTAGGTATAAGTGGCTGTCACCGTTGCTTCAGCGACCCACTTAGGCCATGATTGGAGGCCCGTTGTGATACCACAGTTTCCTCCTCTTCATAATTTTTACAGCTTCTACAGCATCTGTGAAAGGGTACAACGAGACGCCCTGCGTGGTTGCCTATGAGGCAGTGCCCCGTAAGGGCTCCAATGACCTGAGATATATCATCCCGTTTTAAGGTGTACAGACCACGCGACCGTTTACGATCCCATCTAGGCCAAGTCTGCCTAGATATCCTACAAGTCGTGGTCTGTGCCCACCTCTCATTCGCACGAGCATAAGCATATTCTTTTAAGAGCAGCCTGCAAGTACCATACAATGCGTTCTTTACCAGGAAGAATCTGCTTGGTTGACCCTTCCCTTGCAAGTTCATCCGCTATACAGTTACCCTCGATGTCCCTGTGGCCTGGAACCCAGATGAGGTTTAGTCTGTTCTGCTTAGCCATCTCCTGAAGAGATCGGCGGCAGTCCAGTACAATCTTTGAAGTTATCGCAGCTGAGCTCACTGCTCTAATTGCCGCTTGCCTATCGCTAAATATAAAAACGTTGTTGGCTTTTAAGACAGTTTGCAAATTGTCCACAGCCTCTTTAATGGCTGAAACCTCAGCTTGAAAAACACTACAGTGATCCGGCAGCCTAAAAGAACAGCTCAGAGATAAGACTCGCGAGAAGACCCCTCCTCCCACTCTGCCATTCAGTTTCGAACCATCTGTGAACACCGTAATACTTCCAGGTGGGGTATAGAAATTTTAAGACCACTCCTCCCTACCTGGAATCAACATCGCGAAGTTCAGTGCAGTCCGGAAGGAAGCTATACTTACTCAGTATGCTTGAGTGCCCACATAGGCTAGGCTCCCATTGATATGTCTCTCTTAGTCGAAGCGCGGCAAGAGCCGCCATCTGTTGACCCACTAAGTCGAGGGGTAGAAGGTCCAGAAAAACATTCAAGGCGTCGTTTGGTGTTGTTCGTAAAGCTCCGCTAATCCAGATAATACTGGCTCTTTGTACTTTACTAAGTAGATTGAGGTTAGCATTTTTGCTCAAGGCAGGCCACCATACGATGACTCCATAAAGAAGAATCGGTCTTACCACCGCTGTATAGATCTAGCGGCATACGCTTGGATTTAGACCCCATTTCTTCCCAATGGCCCTTTTGCAGGAGTATAGGGCCACAGAAGCCTTTTGAGTGCGCTGGACAATATTATTTCTCCAGCTTAGTTTCATATCTAGTGTGACGCCAAGAAACTTGGCTTCCTTCTTTAGATTTAAACGAATACCATTCAGTACCGGAGTAATTAACTCCGGTGTCTTATATTTTCTAGTAAAGAGTACCAACTCCACTTTTTCCGAGTTGACGCTAAGACCACATCGCGTGGACCAGTTCCCTACTGCGCAGAGTGTTCCTTGCATCAAATCACACAAGGTCTGCGGGAACTTGCCCATGTATGCTATGGCGATGTCATCTGCATATGCGACAACCCTGGCGGCACCCCATTCCGTCTCTCGCAAGAGTGAATTTACAGTTAGATTCCAGACTAGGGGTGAAAGTACACCACCCTGTGTCGTTCCGCGAGACACATGTCACTGCGCACTTCATGTTTAATAATTTTATATTAAATAAAATCACTTTAAGTATTGAATTTAAGCACAAAAAATTGTATGCTTACATACATACAAACAAACCCAACCGCGTTTTGTGACGTAGCATACACAGCTGAGTCTGTCAAATTTGCTGTGATCGAATAGCGGTTTGCGGAAGGCGCAACCTCTGTATTTTCTAAATCGTGTATATACAGTACGCAACTTTTTCGATAATTTATCGGAAAAATTCACATCCCAAAAGAACTTGGGTTTCGTGTTACTCTTTTTAACGAAAAAAATCTTTCAACAGGGTTTTGTGCAGCAAGGAACTACACAAGTTTTATTTTATTCATTAATAAATAAAACAATCGCGTATAGAACCAACTCACAGCTTGTACTACTTCATTAAAGATATTTGAGACTTTGTTCATGCTGTATAAAGTTCGAAGAAATATCGTTTTTTTGTCATAATTTGAATGAAAATTCTTCTTCTTTCTTTCATTGGCTCGATAACCGCCTATGCGATTTTGGCCGAGCTTAGCACAGCACGCCAATTATTTCTTTCTTTCGCTAACTGGCGCCAGTTGGAAATACCAAGCGTACAGCCCGGTCTTTCCAACGCAGAGGAGGCCTCCATTTTCCTCTGCTTCCACCGGCGGGTACCGCGTCGAATACTTTTAGAGCTGGAGCGCTTTCATCCATTCGAACGACATTACCCAGCCAGCGAAGCCGGACTATATCTATACCGTTATAAAGCTCATACAGCTCATCGGTCCATCTTCTACGGTATTCGCCATCGGAAAGGCGTAAAGGCCCATAAATCTTTCGGAGAATCTTTCTCTCGAACACTCCCAGAGCCTTCTCATCAGATATCTTCATCGTCCATGCTTCTGCGCCATACATTAGGACGGGCATAATGAGAGACTTATAGAGCGTGATTTTTGTCCGTCGAGAAAGGACTTTACTGCTCAGTTGCCTACTCAGTCCGAAGTAGCACTTGTTGGCAAGAGTGATCCTACTTTGGATTTCGAGGCTGACATTATTATTGATGTTAATGCTGGTTCCTAAGTAAACGAAGTCTTCTACTTTTTCAAAGTTATAACTGTCAACAGTGATGTTTGATCCCAGTCGTAGATGTGCCGACTGTTTATTTGATGACAGGAGATACTTCGTCTTGCCCTTGTTCACCTCCAGACCCATTCGCTTTGCTTCTCTATTCAGTTTGGAGAAGGCAGAACTAACTGCGCGGCTGTTAAGGCCGATAAAGTCAATGTCATCGGCGTACGCCAGCAGCTGCACACTCTTATAAAAGATAGTGCCTGACCGATTTAGTTCTGCGGCTCGAATTATCTTCTCCAGCATAAGGTTTAAAAAGTCACACGACAAAGAGTCACCCTGTCTGAAACCTCGTTTGGTATCAAACGGCTCGGAGAGGTCCTTCCGAATCCTCACGGAGCTGGTGGTGTTGCTCAACGTCATTTTACATAGCCGTATACGTTTTGCCGGGATCCCAAATTCAGACATTGCGGTATATAGGAAACTTTTTTTCGTACTGTCGAAGGCGGCTTTGAAGACGACAAAAAGATGGTGTGTGTAGATTCTTCTTTCTCGGGTCTTTTCCAAGATCGGGCGTATTGTGAATATCTGGTCGGTGGTAGATTTACCAGGTCTAAAGCCACACTGATAAGGTCCAATCAGTTCATTGACGGTGGGCTTTAGTCTCTCACACAATACGCTCGACAGAACCTTATATGCAATGTTAAGAAGGCTTATACCACGATAGTTTGCGCGAATTGCAGTATCACCCTTCTTGTGGATTGGGCAAAGTACACTTAGATTCCAATCAGTAGGCATGCATTCGTCCGACGATACTCTACAGATAAGCTGGTGCATGAGCTTTACCAACTCTTCTCCACCGTATTTGGATAACTCAGCTGGCAGCCCGTCAACTCCGTGAGCTTTGTTGTTCTTTAGCCGTGCTATTGCTATACGGATTTCATCGCAGTCGGGTAACGGAACATAAATTCCGGGTTTCGGAATCATCATCTTCTCCAAGGTGGTCTCTGTCACTACCACTAAGTAGTGTGGAGAAGTACTACCTCCATAAACTAAGTATATCCTGAACGTCAGTTACCAGGTCGCCGTTGTTGTTCTTAGAGGAATTCGCCCCGGTCTTAAAACCTTCTGTTAGCCGTCGTACTTTCTGAAAGAATTTTCGGGCGCTTTTCCTGTTGGCCAGCATTTCAAGCTCTTCGCACTCACGCATTTCGGCCTTTCTCTTCTTCTCTCGAAAAGTGCGTCTCGCTTCCTTCTTCAACTCACGATATCTCTCCCGCAAGGCTCGCGCTGCGCCCGATCGCAACGTGGCCCTGTAAGCAGCATCTTTCCGTTCCGTGGCAACGCGACATTCCTCATCGTACCAGTCATTTTTCCGGGGTCTCTGGAAACCAATAGATTGTTCAGCTGCGGTATGTAAAGAGCAAGAGATGTGGTTCCAATGCTCTGTAATATCGCTGTGTTGATTAAAGCTCTCAGAGAGCAGGAGTGCGAGTCGAGTAGCGTAGTGCGTGGCTGTCTGTTGTGATTGCAAATTTCCGACGTCGAGCTTTCCTTGTGTGCCTTTCCGCACGCTTTTTGACGCACAGAGGCGCGTGCGTATCTTGGCTGCGACAAGATAATGGTCCGAGTCGATGTTGGCTCCTCGGATCGTGCGCACATCTAGGACACTGGAAGCGTGCCTTCCGTCTATCACAACATGGTCGATTTGGTTTCGTGTCTTACCATCTGGAGACAACCACGTAGCCTGATGTATCCTCCTATGCTGGAACCTGGTAACAGACTACCATGTTTCGGGCCCCGGCGAAGTCGATCAGTCTCAATCCGTTATCAGACATTTCCTCGTGGAGACTGAATTTTCCGACTGTGGAACCAAAGATGCCCTCCTTGCCCACCTTGGCATTAAAATCGCCTAGCACGATTTTTATATCGTGTTGGGGCAGCGTTCGAACGTGCGCTCCAGGAGTTCGTAAAAGCAATCTTTGGTACCATCGTCCTTCTCTTCCGTCGGGGCATGGGCGCAAATTAGGGAGATGTTGAAGAGTCTCGCCTTTATCTGGATTGTGGCGAGACGTTCGTCCACCGGAGTGAACGACAGTACTTTACGGCGAAGTCTCTCTCCCACCACAAATCCGACACCAAATTTGCGCTCCTTTACATGGCAGCTGTAGTATCAAGGGCCTACCGTTTTCCTCCCTTGCCCCGTTCATCGAATTTCTTGGATGGCGGTGATGTCAGCCTTCGCTCTGCCGAGTACATCTACCAGCAGAGGCACCTTCCCAATTAAGGGTTCGGACATTCCAGGTGCATGCCCTCAAATCATGGTCCTTAAAACGTTTGCTGTGGTCGTCATCTAAAAAGGGGGGTCCTGTCCGAGGCTTTGCTTTACTTTTCATTGGAAGTGGTTTTTACGTGGCGGGTTCCAAGCCCTGCGCACACCTGAATTAAAATTAATTCTCAAAAATATAACCTGCTGGAATTGTAACTGGATATTTAAAACCGGCGCTTAGATACCAATTCAGACTTACTCGCATACAGGCTGAGTTCAAAATTAATTGTAATATATTCATTAATTTATTTGTTCTAATATATATATTTAATTGTTTATGAAGTCAATGTACATAAATTTACTATACGTAAATTTTCATATTTTATTAACATTTCAAGGCGTTATTCATACATGGGAATTTGCCCCTACCTCTTTATAGTTGCATGCAAAATATACAATAAATTTTTCGGTGATATTTTTTATACAAGTATATATTTTAATACGCGAATGCTTATCATTTTTTATATATTTTCTGTTCTGATTAAATTTTTCAACCGGAAAATAATGCAAACACATTTTCAAAGGAAAATTATCCCTGACAAATCACTTTTGATCCTCAGTATTTACATGTATCCCGTCAGTATTTATAAACTTTGCACGCTGCGTGGTTCGAAATATATATAGACAATGGAACAAGAAAATAAAGTTTGTGCATGTTTAGCTATAATTCTGGCATTTTCATTAAAAATAAAACAAGTAGAGAGAAGGTAGTGGAGTAGAAATTAGTCGCATCGACGAAAAAGAAATGGTACAAGTTTTTTTGACAATATTGCGATCCATATCCACGGATTTAATTATTTTGCAAACCTTATTCTTATCAATAAATATTGTATGCTACACGCTCAAGAAATAACACGATACTTGCATCACGTCAATAAATACTGAACGTGTGACAATGCCCAATGGTAGAAAACTGCTCGCAGCATCGTGATATGTGTGTATGTATATATTTATTTACGTTTTTACAAATAAATACACTATTCTATTCACAACGTTAGTGAGGCCCATACTGGAATATGGATCTGTTGTTTGGAACCCGCGCTATCAAGTTCATTCCGACAGAATAGAGTCCATTCAAAAACAATTTCTGCTTTTTGCTTTAAGGAATTTTCGTTGGGATTCTCAGTACAACCTGCCGCCATATAAAAGTCGTTTAAAACTCATTAATCTTCCTACACTTGCTAATCGTAGAGAAATGCTAGGCATTGTATTTTTGGTCAAGTTACTGACAGGCTTGATCTCTAGCCCATCTCTTCTTAGCGAAATAAAACTTAACGTTTCCTCCAGAATTTCAAGACATTTCCGGCCTCTCTTTCTGAAGCCATGTAAAAGTAATTTTGAGTTAAATGAGCCACTCCGTAGTTTGTGTCAGGATTTTAACACTCACTCCGGTTCTTTTGATATTTCAGACTCACTTTTTTACATAAAGAAAACTATACTTAATCCTCTCAATAATTAATACATATATACATATACATATATTACTATTCGATCAGCTGATGAGCATTTGTTCTGTAGCTGAACAGTTTTAGATCTCGACACTTAACAAACCTCTGCCTTTCATGACTCGGCGCAATATATATGAAAAAACAAAATTTTTTTTTTTTATATATCCGTGCGTCATGCGGATGCGCCCCTCGCGTCGGTCGGGCGGGTATGGAGGGATACAACCGTTGGGATTATTATTATTATTATTATTATTTTAAATATGTATTTTTGTACATATTAAGGAATCTTCACCATGAACATTGAGCTACAAAAAAATCGATGTTAATTCTAAGGTCTTGGAGTATCAAAAGTCTTTCGCAGCTGTTTTATTGGCCCTGAAATCATTAAAAATTAGCTTTCTTTTTGATTATGCATGTACCATTCTAGGAATACTCTGCTTCAATTTATAGATGTTGTTTCGCTTGCGCTCCATTCCAGGCAGTTAATTCCTACAGTAAATGTAAAAATGTTCCAGTTATAAGAAAATTAATATATTTATTTGCAAAATTAACTGCTTATGTTTACAAATTTAACCGAAACGAATGAATGAAATGAAGAAGAAGACTCACCACCGAAAAGTTGACTACCCAGGGTTGCTTTTTTTATTGTACACGTTGGTTATAGGAGAATTGTGGTGAGCCGTTGAATAATTATTCAAATATGCAAATAAAAACAGTCGTTCCAAATTTTCGCTATACATGTTTGGCTTTCAGTAATAATTGTAAAGTGTATCTTCACTGGTTAATGAAAATATTTCACATTCCGCAAAATTGTTTATGTGATTTTCAAAGTTTATTATGAAATATCATTGCATGCAACTCTGCTATAGATTATTTTCATTATATACCATGAAAACTCTTATCCCCGAGAAGGATTTCACCTCAGTTTTATTACTGCATATACTGTGGTTGAGGTTTGCTAACAGAATAAATGAAAATGTAATTAAAATAAGAATATATAAGAGATGTTATTTACCTTTATGCCTAAAGATCATTTATAAATATGAAGTCAACATGAAAACAAAAAAAATATCGCAGAAAATTTGAAGACTTTGCAGTTTCTCCGCCACCGTTGAGGCACAGTACATACAGCAAGAACGATAAAATACAAGATTGTGCCTTCCCGACGAAAAATGATGTGAAGCAAAATGCGTGCAACGTCATGCACGTGAATGGACTGAGAATCGGAAGAAATTGCAAGAAAAATGTGAGGTTAGGTTCTTCTATGATTTGTAAATTTTAAAGTTTTTACCAATTTCGGCACTTTATGCAACATATTTATATTCAAATAACTTCATTTATGCTCTGTGTTTGATTGGATGCCTTGAAAAAAACCACAGTGCAGCATTAGGAGACACAAGAAGCTTAACTTGCTACCAAGTGCGCACAGCTACATAGCCCCGCATCATTGAAAGACTATGCGATTTAATACTTAACACCAAGCACTTCATGTTTAATAATTTTATTTTAAATAAAATAACTTTAAGTATTGAATTTAAGCACAAACAATTGTATGCTTACATACATACAAACAAAACCAACCGCGTTTTGTGACGGAAAATACACAGCTGATTCTGTCAAATTTGCTGAGAGCGAATAGCGGTTTTCGGAAGGCGCAACCTCTGTGTTTTCTAAATCGTTTATATACAGTACGCAACCTTTTCGATAATTTATCGGAAAAATTCACATCCCAAAAGAACTTGGGTTTCGTGTTACTCTTTTTAACGAAAAAAATCTTTCAACAGGGTTTTGTGCAGCAAGGAACTACACAAGTTTTATTTTATTAATAAATAAAACAATCGCGTATAGAACAAACTCACAGCTTGTACTACTTCATTAAAGATATTTTATTATTGTAATTGCTGAAGTGAAGACCACATTCAAAGCTCGTGAACGTTAAATTCCATACAATTCTGTCGAGACTTTGTTCATGCTGTATAAAGTTCGAAGAAATATCTTTATTTTGTCATAATTTGAATGAAAATTCTTCTTCTTTCTTTCATTGGCTCGATAACCGCCTATGCGATTTTGGCCGAGCTTAGCACAGCACGCCAGTTATTGCTCTCTTTCGCTTACTGGCGCCAGTTGGAAATACCAAGCGTACAGCCTGGGCTTTCCAACGCAGAGGAGGCCTCCCTTTTCCTCTGCTTCCACCGGCGGGTACCGCGTCGAATACTTTTAGAGCTGGAGCGCTTTCATCCATTCGAACGATATGACCAAGCCAGCGAAGCCGCACTATATCTATTCCGTTATAAAGCTCATACAGCTCATCGATCTATCTTCTACGGTATTCGCCATCGGAAAGGCGTAAAGGCCCATAAATCTTTCGGAGAATCTTTCTCTCGAACACTCCCAGAGCCTTCTCATCAGATATCTTCATCGTCCTTGCTTCTGCGCCATACATTAGGACGGGCATAATGAGAGACTTATAGAGCGTGATTTTTGTCCGTCGAGAGAGGACTTTACTGCTCAGTTGCCTACTCACTCCGAAGTAGCACTTGTTGGCAAGAGTAATCCTACTTTGGATTTCGAGGCTGACATTATTATTGATGTTAATGCTGGTTCCTAAGTAAACGTAGTCTTCTACTTTTTCAAAGTTATAACTGCCAACAATGATGTTTGATCCCAGTCGTAGATGTGCCGACTGTTTATTTGATGACATTAGATACTTCGTCTTGCCCTCGTTCACCTCCAGACCCATTCGCTTTGGTTCTCTATCCAGTTTGGAGAAGGCAGAACTAACTGCGCGGCTGTTAAGGCCGATGATGTCAATGTCATCGGCGTACGCAGCTGTACACTCTTATAAAAGATAGTGCCTGACCGATTTAGTTCTGCGGCTCGAATTATCTTCTTCAGCATAAGGTTAAAAAAGTCACACCTCGGTTGGTATCAAACGGCTCGGAGAGGTCCTTCCGAATCCTCACGGAGCTGGTGGTGTTGCTCAACGTCATTTTACATAGCCGTATACGTTTTGCCGGGATCCCAAATTCAGACATTGCGGCATATAGGAAACTTCTTTTCGTACTGTCGAAGGCGGCTTTGAAGTCGACAAAAAGATGGTGTGTGTCGATTCTTCTTTCTCGGGTCTTTTCCAAGATCGGGCGTATTGTGAATATCTGGTCGGTGGTAGATTTACCAGGTCTAAAGCCACACTGATAAGGTCCAATCAGTTCATTGACGGTTTGCGCGAATTGCAGTATCACCCTTCTTGTGGATTGGGCAAAGTACACTTAGATTCCAATCAGTAGGCATGCATTCGTCCGACGTTGCTCTACAGATAAGCTGGTGCATGAGCTTTACCAACTCTTCTCCACCGTATTTGAATAACTCAGCTGGCAGCCCGTCAACTCCGTGCGCTTTGTTGTTCTTTAGCCGTGCTATTGCTATACGAATTTCATCGCAGTCGGGTAACGGAATCATCATCTTCTCCAAGGTGGTCTCTGTCACTACCACTAAGTAGTGTGGAGAAGTGCTACCTCCATAAACTAAGTATATTCTGAACGTCAGTTACCAGGTCGCCGTTGTTGTTCTTAGAGGAATTCGCCCCGGTCTTAAAACCTTCTGTTAGCCGTCGTACTTTCTGAAAGAATTTTCGGGCGCTTTTCCTGTCGGCCAGCATTTCAAGCTCTTCGCACTCACGCATTTCGGTCTTTCTCTTCTTCTCTCGAAAAGTGCGTCTCGCTTCCTTCTTCAACTCACGATATCTCTCCCGCAAGGCTCGCGTTGCGCCCGATCGCAACGTGGCCCTGTAAGCAGTATCTTTCCGTTCCGTGGCAACGCGACATTCCTCATCGTACCAGTCATTATTCCGGGCTCTCTGGAAACCAATAGATTGTTCAGCTGCGGTACGTAAAGAGCAAGAGATGTGGTTCCATTGCTCTGAAATATCGCTGTGTTGATTAAAGCTCTCAGAGGGCAGGATTGCGAGTCGAGTAGCGTAGTGCGTGGCTGTCTGTTGTAATTGCAAATTTCCGACGTCGAGCTTTCCTTGTGTGCCTTTCCGCACGCTTTTTGACACACAGAGGCGCGTGCGTATCTTGGCTGCGACAAGATAATGGTCCGAGTCGATGTTGTCTCCTCGGATCGTGCGCACATCTAGGACACTGGAAGCGTGCCTTCCGTCTATCACAACATGGTCGATTTGGTTTCGTGTCTTACCATCTGGAGACAACCACGTAGCCTGATGTATCCTCCTATGCTGGAACCTGGTAACAGACTACCATGTTTCGGGCCCCGGCGAAGTCGATCAGTCTCAATCCGTTATCAGACATTTCCTCGTGGAGACTGAATTTTCCGACTGTGGAACCAAAGATGCCCTCCTTGCCCACCTTGGCATTAAAATCGACTAGCACGATTTTTATATCGTGTTGGGGCAGCGTTCGAACGTGCGCTCCAGGAGTTCGTAAAAGCAATCTTTGGTCCCATCGTCCTTCTCTTCCGTCGGGGCATGGGCGCAAATTAGGGAGATGTTGAAGAATCTCGCCTTTATGCGGGTTGTGGCGAGACGTTCGTCCACCGGAGTGAACGACAGTGCTTTACGGCGAAGTCTCTCTCCCACCACAAATCCGACACCAAATTTGCGCTCCTTTACATGGCAGCTGTAGTATACGTCGCAAGGGCCTACCGTTTTCCTCCCTTGTCCCGTTCATCGAATTTCTTGGATGGCGGTGATGTCAGCCTTCGCTCTGCCGAGTACATCTACCAGCAGAGGCACCTTCCCAATTAAGGGTTCGGACATTCCAGGTGCATGCCCTCAAATCATGGTCCTTAAAACGTTTGCCGTGGTCGTCATCTAAAAAGGGGGGTCCTGTCCGAGGTTTTGCTTTACTTTTCATTGGAAGTGGTTTTTTACGTGGCGGGTTCCAAACCCTGCGCACTTACTTACTTACTTAATTGGCGCATTAACCGCCTAAGCGATTTTGGCCGAGGTCAACAAAGCACGCCAGCTGTCCCTATCTCGTGCTAACTGGCGCCAATTGGAAGTCCCAAGTATAGCCACGTCTTTTTCCACTTGGTCTTTCCAACGCAGAGGAGGTCTTCCTTTTCCTCTGCTACCACCCGCGGGTACCGCGTCAAAAACCTTCAGGGCTGGAGCTATTTCATCCATTCGAACGACGTGACCTAGCCAGCGGAGCCGCTGATTCTTAATCCGCTGCACTATATCTACGTCATTGTACAGCTCGTACAGCTGATCGTTCCATCGAACGCGGTATTCACCGTCGCAAAGACGCAAAGGTCCATAAATCTTTCGAAGAATCTTTCTCTCGAACACTCCAAGAGCCCTCTCATCTGATGTTGTCATCGTCCATGCTTCTGCACCATACAATAGGACGGGCATGATGAGAGACTTATAGAGTATGGTTTTTGTCCGTCGAGAGAGGACTTTACTGTGCAATTGCCTACTCAGTCCGAAGTAGCACTTGTTGGCAAGAGAGATTCTCCGTTGAATTTCAAGGCTGACGCTGTTATTGGTGTTAATGCTGGTTCCTAAGTAAACGAAGTTCTCAACTTTTTCAAAGTTATAACTGTCAACAGTGATTTGTGATCCCAGTCGTAAATTTTCCGACTGTCTATTTGATGACAGGAGATACTTCGTCTTGCCCTCGTTCACCTCCAGACCCATTCGCTTCGCTTCTCTATCCAGTTTGGAGAAGGCAGAACTAACTGCGCGGTTGTTAAGGCCGATGATGTCAATGTCAGCGGCGTACGCCAGCAGTTGCACACTCTTATAAAAGATGGTACCTGACCGATTTAGTTCTGCGGCTCGAATTATTTTCTCCAGCATCAGGTTAAAGAAATCGCACGACAGAGAGTCACCTTGTCCCAATCCTGACGGAGCTGGTGCTATTGCTCAACGTCATTTTACATAGCCGTATAAGTTTTGCGGGGATACCAAATTCAGACATTGCGGCATAAAGGCAACTTCTTTTGGTGCTGTCGAAGGCGGCTTTGAAGTCGACAAAAAGATGGTGTGTGTCGATTCTTCTTTTTCGGGTCTTTTCCAAGATCTGGCGTATTGTGAATATCTGGTCGGTGGTGGATTTACCAGGTCTAAAGCCACACTGATAAGGTCCAATCAGTTCGTTGACGGTGGGCTTAAGTCTTTCGCACAATACACTTGACAGTACCTTATACGCGATGTTAAGAAGGCTAATCCCGCGATAATTGGCACAGACTGCAGGATCACCCTTTTTGTGGATTGGGCAGAGCACACTTAAGTTCCAATCAGTAGGCATGCGTTCTTCCGACCATATTCTAGAGATGAGCTCGTGCATGCACTTAACCAGCTCCTCTCCGCCGTACTTAAATAACTCAGCTGGTAACCCATCGGCCCCGGGGGCTTTGTTGTTCTTCAGCCGTGCTATCGCTTTCCGAATTTTGTCATGGTCGGGTGATGGTACATCACGTCCATCATCATTGATTGGGGTTTCGGGTTCAACATCTTCTCCATCGTTGTTGCAGCTGCTTCCATTAAGCAGTGTGAAGAAGTGCTCCCTCCATAATTTAAGTATGCTGTGGACATCAGTCACCAGGTCGCCGTTTTCATTCTTACAGGAATTCGCCCCGGTCTTAAAACCTTCTGTAAGCCGTCGAACTTTTTGAAAGAATTTTCGGGCGCTTTTCCTGTCGGCCAGCATCTCAAGCTCTTCGCACTCACGCATTTCGGCCTCTCTCTTTTTCTCACGAAAAATACGTCTTGCTTCCTTCTTCAGCTCACGATAACGCTCCCGCACAGCTCGCGTTGCGCCCGATCGCAGTCTGGCGCTGTAGGCAGCGTCTTTACGTTCCGTAGCGGCGCGGCATTCCTCGTCATACCAGTTGTTCTTTCGGGCTCGCTGAAATCCGATGGATTCTTCAGCGGCGGTATGTAGACATCGAGAAATATGGTTCCACTGCTCGGAAATATCGTGCTGTTGATTATTGCTCTCAGAGAGCAGGAGTGCAAGTCGAGTGGCGAAGTGGGTGGCTGTCTGTTGCGATTGCAGCTTTCCGACGTCGAGCTTTCCTTGTGTCCGTTTGCGTGCGCTTTTTGCTGCACAGAGGCGCGTGCGTATCTTGGCTGCCACAAGAAAATGATCCGAGTCGATGTTGGCTCCTCGGATCGTGCGCACATTTAGGACACTGGAAGCATGCCTTCCGTCTATCACAACGTGGTCGATTTGGTTTCGTGTCTTACCATCTGGAGACAGCCACGTAGCTTGGTGAATCTTTTTATGCTGGAACCTGGTACTACAGACTACCATGTTTCGGGCCCCGGCGAAGTCGATCAGTCTCATTCCGTTATCGGACGTTTCGTTGTGGAGACTGAATTTTCTGACTGTAGAACCAAAGATGCCCTCCTTGCCCACCATGGCATTGAAATCGCCAAGCACGATTTTTATATCGTCGTGGGGGCACCGCTCATACGTGCGACCAAGGAGATCGTAGAAGCGATCTTTGGTCCCATCGTCCTTCTCTTCCGTCGGGGCGTGGGCGCAAATCAGGGAGATGTTGAAGAATCTCCCCTTGATGCGGATTGTGGCGAGACGTTCGTCCACCGGAGTGAACGACAGTACTTTACGGCGCAGTCTCTCTCCCACCACAAATCCGACACCAAATTTGCGCTCCTTTACATGGCAGCTGTAGTAGATGTCGCAAGGGCCTATCGATTTTTTCCCTTGTCCCGTCCATCGCATCTCTTGGATGGCGGTGATGTCAGCCTTCGCACTGCTGAGGACATCAACCAGCCGGGCAGAGGCACCTTCCCAATTAAGGGTCCGGACATTCCAGGTGCATGCCCTCAAATCATTGTCCTTTAAACGTTTGCCGTGGTCGTCATCAAAAAAGGGGGGTCTCATCCGAGGCTTTTTTTCCTTTTCATTGGAAGTTGTTTTTTACGTGGCGGGTTCCAAGCCCTGCGCACAACCCATTGCTGGGGTG
The DNA here is from genome assembly GCA_963971545.1 of Philophylla caesio. Classification (NCBI taxonomy): domain Eukaryota; kingdom Metazoa; phylum Arthropoda; class Insecta; order Diptera; family Tephritidae; genus Philophylla; species Philophylla caesio. The sequence continues at coordinate 58,577,021 of OZ020604.1, read as the reverse complement.
AAAAATTTTAAGTTTGTTTATATAGCGAGCCGCTTGCTCCAAGACAAACTCTCGCTTGCTGCCGCACCACCTGGTGAACAGACGCTGCGGACTTCAGTGGACCCTTAAACCAAATATGTCGGAGTGGCTCCACTAAAGCTCCCTCTCTATTAGCCGTGACCCATGGCTCCACACGGGTTGGTTACCGTATCTCGCACATGGGTTGCTCACGTTGCCCAGGGTGCACGAACGTGGACGTCAGAGTAGGGATTGAGTACAGCCGTGCAACTGTAACCGCATACCCAGAAGCACCACTGTACCCCATTGCACCCCACACCCTGCGCACACCTGAATTAAAATTAATTCTCAAAAATATAACCTGCTGGAATTGTAACTGGATATTTAAAACCGGCGCTTAGATACCAATTCAGACTTACTCGCACACAGGCTGAGTTCAAAATTAATTGTAATATATTCATTAATTTATTTGTTCTAATATATATATTTAATTGTTTATGAAGTCAATGAACATAAATTTACTATACGTAAATTTTCATATTTCATTAACATTTCAAGGCGTTATTCATACATGGGATTTTAACCCTACCTCTTTATAGTTGCATGCAAAATATACAATACATTTTTCGGTGATATTTATTATACAAGTATATATTTTAATAAGCGAATGCTTATCATTTTTTATATATTTTCTGTTCTGATTAAATTTTTCAACCGGAAAAGAATGCAAACACATTTTCAAATGAAAATTATCCCTGACAAATCACTTTTGATCCTCAGTATATACATGTATCCTGTCAGTATTTATATACTTTGCACGCTGCGTGGATTTAATTATTTTGCAATCCTTAAGGCCATGCCACATAAAACTTCTGCTTCGCTTTACGTTAGAGTTTTTTAAACATAATAAGGCTTCGTGAAGTGAAAAACTATTAACAACACTTCCATAACGTCCATAATTATGCCGAATGTATGTAAATATGTCTATACAGTTCCGTGCGATTTTCACAACTCACAATAAACAAATGAAAAGTATGTATTGTCCAAGTGGCATACATTTTGCGTTTTTCGCTTTTCTGACAAAGTTACAAATGTCACGTAAAGCGAAGCAAGTCTTACGTGGCATGGCCTTTATTCTTATCCATAAATATTGTATGCTACACGGTCAAGAAATAACACGATACTTCTATCACGTAAATAAATACTGAACGTGTGACAATGCCTAATGGTAGAAAACTGCTCGCAGCATCGTGATATGTGTGTATATATATATTTATTTACGTTTTTACAAATAAATGCACTTTTAAATTTGAATTTTTGTACATATTAAGGAATCTTCACCATGAACATTGAGCTACAAAATAATCGATGTAAATTCTAAGGTCTTGAAGTATCAAAAGTCTTTCGCAGCTGTTTTATTGGCCCTGAAATCATTAAAAATTAGCTTTCTTTTTGATTATGCATGTACCATTCTAGGAATACTCTGCTTCAATTTATAGATGTTGTTTCGCTTGCGCTCCATTCCAGGCAGTTATTTCCTTCAGTAAATGTAAAAATGTTCCAGTTATAAGAAAATTAATATATTTATTTGCAAAATTAACTGCTTATGTTTACAAATTTAACCGAAACGAATAAATGAAATGAAGAAGAAGACTCTCCACCGAAAAGTTGACTACCCAGGGTTGCTTTTTTTATTGTACACGTTGGTTATAGGAGAATTGTGGTGAGCCGTTGAATAATTATTCAAATATGCAAATAAAAACAGTCGTCACAAATTTTCGCTATACATTTTTAGCTTTCAGTAATAATTGTAAAGTGTATCTTCACTGGTTAATGAAAATATTTCACATTCCGCAAAATTGTTTATGTGATTTTCAAAGTTTATTATGAAATATCATTGCATGCAACTCTGCTATAGTTTATTTTCATTATATACCATGAAAACTTTTATCCCTGAGAAGGACTTCACCTCAGTTTTATTACTGCATATACTGTGGTTGAGGTTTGCTAACAGAATAAATGAAAATGTAATTAAAATAAGAATATATAAGAGATGTTATTTACCTTTATGCCTAAAGATCATTTATAAATATGAAATCAACATGAAAACAAAAACAATATCGCAGAAAATTTAAAGACTTTGCAGTTTCTCCGCCACCGTTGAGGCACAGTATATACAGCAAGAACGATAAAATACAAGATTGCGCCTTTCCGACGAAAAATGATGTGAAGCAAAATGCGAGCAACGTCATGCACGTGAATTGACTGAGAATCGGAAGAAATTGCAAGAAAAATGTGAGGTTAGGTTCTCCTATGATTTGTAAATTTTAAAGTTTTTACCAATTTCGGCACTTTATGCAACATATTTATATTTAAATAACTTCACAAATGCTCTGTGTTTGATTGGATGCCTTGAAAAAAACCACAGTGCAGCATTAGGAGACACAAGAAGCTTAACTTGCTACCAAGTGCGCACAGCTACATAGCCCCGCATCATTGAAGGACTATGCGATTTAATACTTAACACTGCGCACTTCATGTTTAATAATTTTATTTTAAATAAAATCACTTTAAGTATTGAATTTAAGCACAAACAATTGTATGCTTACATACATACAAACAAAACCAACCGCGTTTTGTGACGTAGCATACACAGCTGAGTCTGTCAAATTTGCTGAGAGCGAATAGCGGTTTGCGTAAGGCGCAACCTCTGTATTTTCAAAATCGTGTATTACAGTACGCACCCTTTTCGATAATTTATCGGAAAAATTCACATCCCAAAAGAACTTGGGTTTCGTGTTACTCTTTTTAACGAAAAAAATCTTTCAACAGGGTTTTGTGCAGCAAGGAACTACACAAGTTTTATTTTATTCATTAATAAATAAAACAATCGCGTATTGAACAAACTCACAGCTTGTACTACTTCATTAAAGATATTTTATTATTGTAATTGCTGAAGTGAAGACCACATCCAAAGCTCGTGAACGTTAAATTCCATACAATTCTGTCGAGACTTTGTTCATGCTGCATAAAGTTCGAAGAAATATCTTTTTTTTGTCATAATTTGAATGAAAATTCTTCTTCTTTCTTTCATTGGCTCGATAACCGCCTATGCGATTTCGGCCGAGCTTAGCACAGCACGCCAGTTATTTCTCTCTTTCGCTAACTGGCGCCAGTTGGAAATACCAAGCGTACCCAAGTCCCTTACAGCCTGGTCTCCCCCTTTTCCTCTGCTTCCACCGGCGGGTACCGCGTCGAATACTTTTAGAGCTGGAGCGCTTTCATCCATTCGAACGACATGACCAAGCCAGCGAAGCCGCACTATATCTATTCCGTTATAAAGCTCATACAGCTCATCGATCTATCTTCTACGGTATTCGCCATCGGAAAGGCGTAAAGACCCATAAATCTTTCGGAGAATCTTTCTCTCGAACACTCCCAGAGCCTTCTCATCAGATATCTTCATCGTCCATGCTTCTGCGCCATACATTAGGACGGGCATAATGAGAGACTTATAGAGCGTGATTTTTGTCCGTCGAGAGAGGACTTTACTGCTCAGTTGCCTACTCAGTCCAAAGTAGCACTTGTTGGCAAGAGTGATCCTACTTTGGATTTCGAGGCTGACATTATTATTGATATTAATGCTGGTTCCTAAGTAAACGAAGTCTTCTACTTTTTCAAAGTTATAACTGTCAACAGTGATGCTTGATCCCAGTCGTAGATGTGCCGACTGTTTATTTGATGACATTAGATACTTCGTCTTGCCCTCGTTCACCTCCAGACCCATTCGCTTTGCTTCTCTATCCAGTTTGGAGAAGGCAGAACTAACTGCGCGGCTGTTAAGGCCGATGATGTCAATGTCATCGGCGTACGCCAGCAGCTGCACACTCTTATAAAAGATAGTGCCTGACCGATTTATTTCTGCGGCTCGAATTGTCTTCTCCAGCATAAGGTTAAAAAAGTCACACGACAAAGAGTCACCCTGTCTGAAACCTCGTTTGGTATCAAACGGCTCGGAGAGGTCAATCCTGACGGAGCTGGTGGTGTTGCTCAACGTCATTTTACATAGCCGTATACGTTTTGCCGGGATCCCAAATTCAGACATTGCGACATATAGGAAACTTCTTTTCGTACTGTCGAAGGCGGCTTTGAAGTCGACAAAAAGATGGTGTGTGTCGATTCTTCTTTCTCGGGTCTTTTCCAAGATCTGGCGTATTGTGAATATCTGGTCGGTGGTAGATTTACCAGGTCTAAAGCCACACTGATAAGGTCCAATCAGTTCATTGACGGTGGGATTTAGTCTCTCACACAATACGCTCGACAGAACCTTATATGCAATGTTAAGAAGGCTTATACCACGATAGTTTGCGCGAATTGCAGTATCACCCTTCTTGTGGATTGGGCAAAGTACACTTAGATTCCAATCAGTAGGCATGCATTCGTCCGACGATACTCTACAGATAAGCTGGTGCATGAGCTTTACCAACTCATCTCCACCGTATTTGGATAACTCAGCTGGCAGCCCGTCAACTCCGGGCGCTTTGTTGTTCTTTCGCCGTGCTATTGCTATACGGATTTCATCGCAGTCGGGTAACGGAACATGAATTCCGGGTTTCGGAACCATCATCTTCTCCAAGGTGGTCTCTGTCACTACCACTAAGTAGTGTGGAGAAGTGCTCCCTCCATAAACTAAGTATATTCTGAACGTCAGTTACCAGGTCGCCGTTTTCGTTCTTACAGGAATTCGCCCCGGTCTTAAAACCTCCTGTTAGCCGTCGTACTTTCTGAAAGAATTTTCGGGCGCTTTTCTCACGCATTTCGGCCTTTCTCTTCTTCTCTCGAAAAATGCGTCTCGCTTCCTTCTTCAATTCACGATATATCTCCCGCAAGGCTCGCGTTGCGCCCGATCGCAACGTGGCCCTGTAAGCAGCATCTTTCCGTTCCGTGGCAACGCGACATTCTTCATCGTACCAGTCATTTTTCCGGGCTCGCTGGAAACCAATAGATTGTTCAGCGGCGGTACGTAAAGAGCAAGAGATGTGGTTCCATTGCTCTGCAATATCGCTGTGTTGATTAAAGCTCTCAGAGAGCAGGAGTGCGAGTCGAGTAGCGTAGTGCGTGGCTGTCTGTTGTTATTGCAACTTTCCGACGTCGAGCTTTCCTTGTGTGCCTTTCCGCACGCTTTTTGACGCACAGAGGCGCGTGCGTAGCTTGGCTGCGACAAGATAATGGTCCGAGTCGATGTTGGCTCCTCGGATCGTGCGCACATCTAGGACACTGGAAGCGTGCCTTCCGTCTATCACAACATGGTCGATTTGGTTTCGTGTCTTACCATCTGGAGACAGCCACGTAGCCTGATGTATCCTACTATGCTGGAACCTGGTAACAGACTACCATGTTTCGGGCCCCGGCGAAGTCGGTCCGTCTCAATCCGTTATCAGACGTTTCCTCGTGGAGACTGAATTTTCCGACTGTGGAACCAAAGATGCCCTCCTTGCCCACCTTGCCCATTTTCAAACGAAAATTATTCCTGACAAATCACTTTTGATCCTCAGTATATACATGTATCCCGTCAGTATTTATATACTTTGCACGCTGCGTGGATTTAATTATTTTGCAATCCTTAAGGCCATGCCATATAAAACTTCTGCTTCGCTTTACGTCAGAGTTTTTTAAACATAATAAGGCTTCGTGGAGTGAAAGAACTATTAACAACACTTCCATAATGTCCATAATTATGCCGAATGTATGTAAATATGTTTATACAGTTCCGTGCGATTTTCACAACTCACAATAAACAAACGAAAAGTATGTATTGTCAAAGTTTTATTGTGGCATACATTTTGCGTTTTTCGCTTTTCTGACAAAGTTACAAATGTCACGTAAAGCGAAGCAAGTCTTATGTGGCATGTCCTTTATTCTTATCCATAAATATTGTATGCTACACGGTCAAGAAATAACACGATACTTCCATCACGTAAATAAATACTGAACGTGTGACAATGGTAGAAAACTGCTCGCAGCATCGTGATATGTGTGTATATATATATTTATTTACGTTTTTACAAATAAATGCACTTTTAAATTTGTATTTTTGTACAAATTAAGGAATCTTCACCATGAACATTGAGCTACAAAAAAATCGATGTTAATTCTAAGGTCTTGAAGTATCAAAAGTCTTTCGCAGCTGTTTTATTGGCCCTGAAATCATTAAAAATTAGCTTTCTTTTTGATTATGCATGTACCATTCTAGGAATACTCTGCTTCAATTTATAGATGTTGTTTCGCTTGCGCTCCATTCCAGGCAGTTAATTCCTTCAGTAAATATAAAAATGTTCCAGTTATAAGAAAATTAATATAGTTATTTGCAAAATTAACTGCTTATGTTTACAAATTTAACCGAAACGAATGAATGACATGAAGAAGAAGACTCTCCACCGAAAAGTTGACTACCCAGGGTTGCTTTTTTATTGTACACGTTGGTTATAGGAGAATTGTGGTGAGCCGTTGAATAATTATTCAAATATGAAAATAAAAACAGTCGTCACAAATTTTCGCTATACATTTTTGGCTTTCAGTAATACTTGTAATGTGGATCTTCACTGGTTAATGAAAATATTTCACATTCCGCAAAATTGTTTATGTGATTTTCAAAGTTTATTATGAAATATCATTGCATGCAACTCTGCTATAGTTTCTTTTCATTATCTACCATAAAAACTCTTATCCCTGAGGAGGACTTCACCTCAGTTTTATTACTGCATATACTGAGGTTGAGGTTTGCTAACAGAATAAATGAAAATGTAATTAAAATAAGAATATATAAGAGATGTTATTTACCTTTATGCCTAAAGATCATTTATAAATATGAAATCAACATGAAAACAAAAAAAATATCGCAGAAAATTTGAAGACTTTGCAGTTTCTCCGCCACCGTTGAGGCACAGTATCTACAGCAAGAACGATAAAATGCAAGATTGCGCCTTCCCGACGAAAAATGATGTGAAGCAAAATGCGTGCAACGACATGAACGTGAATTGACTGAGAATCGGAAGAAATTGCAGGAAAAATGTGAGGTTAGGTTCTCCTATGATTTGTAAATTTTAAAGTTTTTACCAATTTCGACACTTTATGCAACATATTTATATTCAAATAACTTCACAAATGCTCTGTGTTTGATTGGATGCCTTGAAAAAAACCACAGTGCAGCATTAGGAGACACAAGAAGCTTAACTTGCTACCAAGTGCGCACAGCTACATATCCCCGCATCATTGAAAGACTATGCGATTTAATACTTAACACTGCGCACTTCATGTTTAATAATTTTATTTTAAATAAAATCACTTTAAGTATAGAATTTAAGCACAAACAATTGTATGCTTACATACATACAAACAAAACCAACCGCGTTTTGTGACGGAGCATACACAGCTGATTCTGTCAAATTTGCTGAGAGCGAATAGCGGTTTGCGTAATGCGCAACCTCTGTATTTTCTAAATCGTGTATATACAGTACGCAACCTTTTCGATAATTTATCGGAAAAATTCACATCCCAAAAGAACTTGGGTTTCGTGTTACTCTTTTTAACGAAAAAAATCTTTCAACAGGGTTTTGTGCAGCAAGGAACTACACTATTTTATTCATTAATAAATAAAACAATCGCGTATAGAACAAACTCACAGCTTGTACTACTTCATTAAAGATATTTTATTATTGTAATTGCTGAAGTGAAGACCACATTCAAAGCTCGTGAACGTTAAATTCCATACAATTCTGTCGAGACTTTGTTCATGCTGTATAAAGTTCGAAGAAATATCTTTTTTTTGTCATAATTTGAATGAAAATTCTTCTTCTTTCTTTCATTGGCTCGATAACCGCCTATGCGATTTTGGCCGAGCTTACCACAGCACGCCAGTTATTTCTCTCTTTCGCTAACTGGCGCCAGTTGGAAATACCAAGCGTACCCAAGTCCCTTACCGCCTGGTCTCCCCCTTTTCCTCTGCTTCCACCGGCGGGTACCGCGTCGAATTCTTTTAGAGCTAGAGCGCTTTCATCCATTCGAACGACATGACCCAGCCAGCGAAGCCGGACTATATCTATTCTGTTATAAAGCTCATACCGCTCATCGGTCCATCTTCTACGGTTTTCGCCATCGGAAAGGTGTAAAGGCCCATAAATCTTTTGGATAATCTTTCTCTCGAACACTCCCAGAGCCTTCTCATCAGATATCTTCATCGTCCATGCTTCTGCGCCATACATTAGGACGGGCATAATGAGAGACTTATAGAGCGTGATTTTTGTCCGTCGAGAAAGGACTTTACTGCTCAGTTGCCTACTCAGTCCGAAGTAGCACTTGTTGGCAAGAGTGATCCTACTTTGGATTTCGAGGCTGACATTATTATTGATGTTAATGCTGGTTCCTAAGTAAACGAAGTCTTCTACTTTTTCAAAGTTATAACTGCCAACAGTGATGTTTGATCCCAGTCGTAGATGTGCCGACTGTTTATTTGATGACATTAGATACTTCGCCTTGCCCTCGTTCACCTCCAGACCCATTCGCTTTGGTTCTCTATCCAGTTTGGAGAAGGCAGAACTAACTGCGCGGCTGTTAAGGCCGATGATGTCAATGTCATCGGCGTACGCCAGCAGCTGCACACTCTTATAAAAGATAGTGCCTGACCGATTTATTTCTGCGGCTCGAATTGTCTTCTCCAGTATAAGGTTAAAAAAGTCACACGACAAAGAGTCACCCTGTCTGAAACCTCGTTTAGTATCAAACGGCTCGGAGAGGTCAATCCTGACGGAGCTGGTGGTGTTGCTCAACGTCATTTTACATAGCCGTATACGTTTTGCCGGGATCCCAAATTCAGGCATTGCGGCATATAGGAAACTTCTTTTCGTACTGTCGAAGGCGGCTTTGAAGTCGACAAAAAGATGGTGTGTGTCGATTCTTCTTTCTCGGGTCTTTTCCAAGATCTGGCGTATTGTGAATATCTGGTCGGTGGTAGATTTACCAGGTCTAAAGCCACACTGAGAAGGTCCAATCAGTTCATTGACGGTGGGCTTTAGTCTCTCACACAATACGCTCGACAGAACCTTATATGCAATGTTAAGAAGGCTTATACCACGATAGTTTGCGCGAATTGCAGTATCACCCTTCTTGTGGATTGGGCAAAGTACACTTAGATTCCAATCAGTAGGCATGCATTCGTCCGAGGATGCTCTACAGATAAGCTGGTGCATGAGCTTTACCAACTCATCTCCACCGTATTTGGATAACTCAGCTGGCAGCCCGTCAACTCCGGGCGCTTTGTTGTTCTTTCGCCGTGCTATTGCTATACGGATTTCATCGCAGTCGGGTAACGGAACATGAATTCCGGGTTTCGGAACCATCATCTTCTCCAAGGTGGTCTCTGTCACTACCACTAAGTAGTGTGGAGAAGTGCTCCCTCCATAAACTAAGTATATTCTGAACGTCAGTTACCAGGTCGCCGTTTTCGTTCTTACAGGAATTCGCCCCGGTCTTAAAACCTCCTGTTAGCCGTCGTACTTTCTGAAAGAATTTTCGGGCGCTTTTCTCACGCATTTCGGCCTTTCTCTTCTTCTCTCGAAAAATGCGTCTCGCTTCCTTCTTCAATTCACGATATATCTCCCGCAAGGCTCGCGTTGCGCCCGATCGCAACGTGGCCCTGTAAGCAGCATCTTTCCGTTCCGTGGCAACGCGACATTCTTCATCGTACCAGTCATTTTTCCGGGCTCGCTGGAAACCAATAGATTGTTCAGCGGCGGTACGTAAAGAGCAAGAGATGTGGTTCCATTGCTCTGCAATATCGCTGTGTTGATTAAAGCTCTCAGAGAGCAGGAGTGCGAGTCGAGTAGCGTAGTGCGTGGCTGTCTGTTGTTATTGCAACTTTCCGACGTCGAGCTTTCCTTGTGTGCCTTTCCGCACGCTTTTTGACGCACAGAGGCGCGTGCGTAGCTTGGCTGCGACAAGATAATGGTCCGAGTCGATGTTGGCTCCTCGGATCGTGCGCACATCTAGGACACTGGAAGCGTGCCTTCCGTCTATCACAACATGGTCGATTTGGTTTCGTGTCTTACCATCTGGAGACAGCCACGTAGCCTGATGTATCCTACTATGCTGGAACCTGGTAACAGACTACCATGTTTCGGGCCCCGGCGAAGTCGGTCCGTCTCAATCCGTTATCAGACGTTTCCTCGTGGAGACTGAATTTTCCGACTGTGGAACCAAAGATGCCCTCCTTGCCCACCTTGCCCATTTTCAAACGAAAATTATTCCTGACAAATCACTTTTGATCCTCAGTATATACATGTATCCCGTCAGTATTTATATACTTTGCACGCTGCGTGGATTTAATTATTTTGCAATCCTTAAGGCCATGCCATATAAAACTTCTGCTTCGCTTTACGTCAGAGTTTTTTAAACATAATAAGGCTTCGTGGAGTGAAAGAACTATTAACAACACTTCCATAATGTCCATAATTATGCCGAATGTATGTAAATATGTTTATACAGTTCCGTGCGATTTTCACAACTCACAATAAACAAACGAAAAGTATGTATTGTCAAAGTTTTATTGTGGCATACATTTTGCGTTTTTCGCTTTTCTGACAAAGTTACAAATGTCACGTAAAGCGAAGCAAGTCTTATGTGGCATGTCCTTTATTCTTATCCATAAATATTGTATGCTACACGGTCAAGAAATAACACGATACTTCCATCACGTAAATAAATACTGAACGTGTGACAATGGTAGAAAACTGCTCGCAGCATCGTGATATGTGTGTATATATATATTTATTTACGTTTTTACAAATAAATGCACTTTTAAATTTGTATTTTTGTACAAATTAAGGAATCTTCACCATGAACATTGAGCTACAAAAAAATCGATGTTAATTCTAAGGTCTTGAAGTATCAAAAGTCTTTCGCAGCTGTTTTATTGGCCCTGAAATCATTAAAAATTAGCTTTCTTTTTGATTATGCATGTACCATTCTAGGAATACTCTGCTTCAATTTATAGATGTTGTTTCGCTTGCGCTCCATTCCAGGCAGTTAATTCCTTCAGTAAATATAAAAATGTTCCAGTTATAAGAAAATTAATATAGTTATTTGCAAAATTAACTGCTTATGTTTACAAATTTAACCGAAACGAATGAATGACATGAAGAAGAAGACTCTCCACCGAAAAGTTGACTACCCAGGGTTGCTTTTTTATTGTACACGTTGGTTATAGGAGAATTGTGGTGAGCCGTTGAATAATTATTCAAATATGAAAATAAAAACAGTCGTCACAAATTTTCGCTATACATTTTTGGCTTTCAGTAATACTTGTAATGTGGATCTTCACTGGTTAATGAAAATATTTCACATTCCGCAAAATTGTTTATGTGATTTTCAAAGTTTATTATGAAATATCATTGCATGCAACTCTGCTATAGTTTCTTTTCATTATCTACCATAAAAACTCTTATCCCTGAGGAGGACTTCACCTCAGTTTTATTACTGCATATACTGAGGTTGAGGTTTGCTAACAGAATAAATGAAAATGTAATTAAAATAAGAATATATAAGAGATGTTATTTACCTTTATGCCTAAAGATCATTTATAAATATGAAATCAACATGAAAACAAAAAAAATATCGCAGAAAATTTGAAGACTTTGCAGTTTCTCCGCCACCGTTGAGGCACAGTATCTACAGCAAGAACGATAAAATGCAAGATTGCGCCTTCCCGACGAAAAATGATGTGAAGCAAAATGCGTGCAACGACATGAACGTGAATTGACTGAGAATCGGAAGAAATTGCAGGAAAAATGTGAGGTTAGGTTCTCCTATGATTTGTAAATTTTAAAGTTTTTACCAATTTCGACACTTTATGCAACATATTTATATTCAAATAACTTCACAAATGCTCTGTGTTTGATTGGATGCCTTGAAAAAAACCACAGTGCAGCATTAGGAGACACAAGAAGCTTAACTTGCTACCAAGTGCGCACAGCTACATATCCCCGCATCATTGAAAGACTATGCGATTTAATACTTAACACTGCGCACTTCATGTTTAATAATTTTATTTTAAATAAAATCACTTTAAGTATAGAATTTAAGCACAAACAATTGTATGCTTACATACATACAAACAAAACCAACCGCGTTTTGTGACGGAGCATACACAGCTGATTCTGTCAAATTTGCTGAGAGCGAATAGCGGTTTGCGTAATGCGCAACCTCTGTATTTTCTAAATCGTGTATATACAGTACGCAACCTTTTCGATAATTTATCGGAAAAATTCACATCCCAAAAGAACTTGGGTTTCGTGTTACTCTTTTTAACGAAAAAAATCTTTCAACAGGGTTTTGTGCAGCAAGGAACTACACTATTTTATTCATTAATAAATAAAACAATCGCGTATAGAACAAACTCACAGCTTGTACTACTTCATTAAAGATATTTTATTATTGTAATTGCTGAAGTGAAGACCACATTCAAAGCTCGTGAACGTTAAATTCCATACAATTCTGTCGAGACTTTGTTCATGCTGTATAAAGTTCGAAGAAATATCTTTTTTTTGTCATAATTTGAATGAAAATTCTTCTTCTTTCTTTCATTGGCTCGATAACCGCCTATGCGATTTTGGCCGAGCTTACCACAGCACGCCAGTTATTTCTCTCTTTCGCTAACTGGCGCCAGTTGGAAATACCAAGCGTACCCAAGTCCCTTACCGCCTGGTCTCCCCCTTTTCCTCTGCTTCCACCGGCGGGTACCGCGTCGAATTCTTTTAGAGCTAGAGCGCTTTCATCCATTCGAACGACATGACCCAGCCAGCGAAGCCGGACTATATCTATTCTGTTATAAAGCTCATACCGCTCATCGGTCCATCTTCTACGGTTTTCGCCATCGGAAAGGTGTAAAGGCCCATAAATCTTTTGGATAATCTTTCTCTCGAACACTCCCAGAGCCTTCTCATCAGATATCTTCATCGTCCATGCTTCTGCGCCATACATTAGGACGGGCATAATGAGAGACTTATAGAGCGTGATTTTTGTCCGTCGAGAAAGGACTTTAACTGCTCAGTTGCCTACTCAGTCCGAAGTAGCACTTGTTGGCAAGAGTGATCCTACTTTGGATTTCGAGGCTGACATTATTATTGATGTTAATGCTGGTTCCTAAGTAAACGAAGTCTTCTACTTTTTCAAAGTTATAACTGCCAACAGTGATGTTTGATCCCAGTCGTAGATGTGCCGACTGTTTATTTGATGACATTAGATACTTCGCCTTGCCCTCGTTCACCTCCAGACCCATTCGCTTTGGTTCTCTATCCAGTTTGGAGAAGGCAGAACTAACTGCGCGGCTGTTAAGGCCGATGATGTCAATGTCATCGGCGTACGCCAGCAGCTGCACACTCTTATAAAAGATAGTGCCTGACCGATTTATTTCTGCGGCTCGAATTGTCTTCTCCAGTATAAGGTTAAAAAAGTCACACGACAAAGAGTCACCCTGTCTGAAACCTCGTTTAGTATCAAACGGCTCGGAGAGGTCAATCCTGACGGAGCTGGTGGTGTTGCTCAACGTCATTTTACATAGCCGTATACGTTTTGCCGGGATCCCAAATTCAGGCATTGCGGCATATAGGAAACTTCTTTTCGTACTGTCGAAGGCGGCTTTGAAGTCGACAAAAAGATGGTGTGTGTCGATTCTTCTTTCTCGGGTCTTTTCCAAGATCTGGCGTATTGTGAATATCTGGTCGGTGGTAGATTTACCAGGTCTAAAGCCACACTGAGAAGGTCCAATCAGTTCATTGACGGTGGGCTTTAGTCTCTCACACAATACGCTCGACAGAACCTTATATGCAATGTTAAGAAGGCTTATACCACGATAGTTTGCGCGAATTGCAGTATCACCCTTCTTGTGGATTGGGCAAAGTACACTTAGATTCCAATCAGTAGGCATGCATTCGTCCGACGATACTCTACAGATTAGCTGGTGCATGAGCTTTACCAACTCTTCTCCACCGTATTTGAATAACTCAGCTGGCAGCCCGTCAACTCCGTGCGCTTTGTTGTTCTTTAGCCGTGCTATTGCTATACGGATTTCATCGCAGTCGGGTAACGGAACATGAATTCCGGGTTTCGGAATCATCATCTTCTCAAAGGTGGTCTCTGTCACTACCACTAAGTAGTGTGGAGAAGTGCTCCCTAGATAAACTAAGTATATTCTGAACGTCAGTTACCACGTCGCCGTTTTCGTTCTTACAGGAATTCGCCCCGGTCTTAAAACCTTCTGTTAGCCGTCGTACTTTCTGAAAGAATTTTCGGGCGCTTTTCCTGTCGGCCAGCATTTCAAGCTCTTCGCACTCACGCATTTCGGCCTTTCTCTTCTTCTCTCGAAAAGTGCGTCTCGCTTCCTTCTTCAACTCACGATATCTCTCCCGCAAGGCTCGCGCTGCGCCCGATCGCAACGTGGCCCTGTAGGCAGCATCTTTCCGTTCCGTGGCAACGCGACATTCCTCATCGTACCAGTCATTTTTCCGGGCTCTCTGGAAACCAATACATTGTTCAGCTGCGGTACGTAAGGAGCAAGAGATGTGGTTCCATTGCTCTGAAATATCGCTGTGTTGATTAAAGCTCTCATAGAGCAGGAGCACGATTTTTATATCGTGTTGGGGCAGCGTTCGAACGTGTGCTCCAGGAGTTCGTAAAAGCAATCTTTGGTCCCATCGTCCTTCTCTTCCGCCGGGGCATGGGCGCAAATTAGAGATATGTTGAAGAATCTCGCGTTTATTCGGATTGTGGCGAGACGTTCGTCCACCGGAGTGAACGACAGTACTTTACGGCGAAGTCTCTCTCCCACCATAAATCCGACACCAAATTTGCGCTCCTTTATTTATTTGATTATTATTTTTATTTATTTGATTATTAAGGTACATGCACAACAACCAGAGGTTTTAAATTACAGTGCATGTACTCGTAGATACCTAATTATAACATAAAATTTGTCTTAAATTTAGACTTAGATTTAGACTTAACAAAAAATACAAGTATATGAATTTAAATAGATATTAAGATAGAAGATATAATAAGATTAGTAAGAAGGTTAAGTAGAAGAAAAAAGGGACAGAAGATATCAATAGATTCAAAAAGAAGAGTTAATGGTATCCATATCAATTATTTAGTAAAGTGACACATGAGTTCACCTTTGAATCGCAGCGTGGTTTTATTATTCCTAATCGCTGGTGGTAAACAATTCCAAAGACGGACCGAGTACACAAGGAATTGACGTTCAGAGGTCAGGCAACTCGATTTCAAAGACGAAATAGTCGGAAACCGGAAAGATCTGGTCCATGACAGTCGTTCCTTCAGATAACTCGGCTCCTTAGTTGTCATGACTTTATGCAATAACGTTAAGCACCTGTTTTTGAGTATGTCATCAAAAGTTATAGAAAAGATTTTTAACGCGAATTCAGAAATGTGCTCATAACGTTTAATACCAAAAATATATCGCGCGATATTATTGTACAGAACATTAAGTTTCCTACTACATATACTATCACAATTTGCAAACAATTCACAACCATATAATAACGTCGGTAAAAGATACGTTTTGGCTAGTAAAAGTCGTATTTTTAACGGCGTAAAGTACTGAATACCCCACTGAGTCCGAAGCATGCCATATACTTTGCCAATAGTGCTAAGAATATGGTTGTTCCACATGGCAACTGTTCTAACTGGGCCTACCGTTTTCCTCCCTTGCCCCGTCCATCGAATTTCTTGTTTGGCGGTGATGTCAGCCTTTGCTCTGCCGAGGACATCTACCAGCACCTTCCCAATTAAGGGTTCGGATATTCCAGGTGCATGCCCTCAAATCATGGTCCTTAAAACGTTTGCCGTGGTCGTCATCTAAAAAGGGGGGTCCTGTCCGAGGCTTTGCTTTACTTTTCATTGGAAGTGGTCTTTTACGTGGCGGGTTCCAAGCCCTGCGCACACCTGAATTAAAGTTAATTCTCAAAAATAGAACCTGCTGGAATTGTAACTGGATATTTAAAACCGGCGCTTAAATACCAATTCAGACTTACTCGCACACAGGCTGAGTTCAAAATTAATTGTGCTACAAAAAAACCGATGTTAATTCTAAGGTCTTGAAGTATAAAAAGTCTATCGCAGCTGTTTTATTGGCCCTGAAATCATTAAAAATTAGCTTTCTTTTTGACAGTTATTTCCTTCAGTAAATGTAAAAATGTTCCAGTTATAAGAAAATTAATATATTTATTTGCAAAATTAACTGCTTATGTTTACAAATTTAAGCGAAACGAATGAATCAAATGAAGAAGAAAACTCACCACCGAAAAGTTGACTACCAAGGGTTGCCTTTTTTATTGTACACGTTGGTTAATGCAAATATTTCACATTCCGCAAAATTGTTTATGTGATTTTCAAAGTTTATTATGAAATATCATTGCATGCAACTCTGCTATAGTTTCTTTTCATTATCTACCATGAAAACTCGTATCCCTGAGAAGGACTTCACCTCAGTTTTATTACTGCATATACTGTGGTTGAGGTTTGCTAACAGAATAAATGAAAATGCAATTAAAATAAGAATATATAAGAGATGTTATTTACCTTTATGCCTAAAGATCATTTATAAATATGAAATCAACATGAAAACAAAAAAAATATCGCAGAAAATTTGAAGACTTTGCAGTTTCTCCGCCACCGTTGAGGCACAGTATATACAGCAAGAACGATAAAATACAAGATTGCACCTTCCCGACGAAAAATGATGTGAAGCAAAATGCGTGCAACGTCATGAACGTAAATTGACTGAGAATCGGAAGAAATTGCAAAAAAATGTGAGGTTTGGTTCTCCTATGATTTGTAAATTTTAAAGTTTTTACTAATTTCGGCGCTTTATGCAGCATTACTTCCTAAACTAATATTCTGGTTTTCTTTTAAATTGATCTTCAAATGGTGCTAAAGCTCATATACATGTTATTTTCCTTTTTTTTTGTCATAATTTGAATGAAAATGATTTCTCAAAAATATAACCTGCTGGAATTGTAACTGGATATTTAAAACCGGCGCTAAGATAGCAATTCAGACTTAATCGCACACAGGTTGAGTTCAACATTAAATGTAATATATTCATTAATTAATTGTTCTAATATATATATTTAATTGTTTATGAAGTCAATTAACATAAATTCACTATACGTAAATTTTCATATTTTTTTAACATTTCAAGGCGTTATTCATACAAAGGATTTTGACCATGCAAAATATACAATACATTTTTCGGTGATATTTTTTATACAAGTATATATTTTAATACGCGAATGCTTATAATTTTTTATATATTTTCTGATCTGATTAAATTTTTCAACCGGAAAAGAATGCAAACACATTTTCAAAGGAAAATTGTCCCAGACAAATCGCTTTTGATCCTCAGTATATACATGTATCCCGTCAGTATTTATGTATATACTTTGCACGCTGCGTGGTTCGAAATATATATAGACAATGGAACAAGAAAAAAGAGTTTGTGCATGTTTAGCTATAATACTGGCATTTTCATTAAAAATAAAACAAGTAGAGAGAAGGTACTGGAATAGAAATTAGTCGCATCGACGAAAAAGAAATGGTACAATTTTTATTGACGGTATTGCGATCCATATCCATGGATTTAATTATTTTGCAATCCTTATAATTATCCATAAATATTGTATGCTACACGGTCAAGAAATAACACGATACTTGCATCACGTCAATAAATACAATGTGACAATGCCCAATGGTAGAAAACTGCTCGCAGCATCGTGATATGTGTGTATGTATATATTTATATACGTTTTTACAAATAAATGCACTTTTAAATTTGTATTTTTGTACATATTAAGGAATCTTCACCATGAACATTGAGCTACAAAAAAATCGATGTTAATTCTAAGGTCTTGAAGTATCAAAAGTCTTTCGCAGCTGTTTTATTGGCCCTGAAATCATTAAAAATTAGCTTTCTTTTTGATTGTGCATGTACCATTCTAGGAATACTCTGCTTCAATTTATAGATGTTGTTGCGCTCCATTCCAGGCAGTTAATTCCATCAGTAAATGTAAAAATGTTCCAGTTATAAGAAAATTTATATATTTGTTTGCAAAATTAACTGCTTATGTTTACAAATTTAACCGAAACGAATGAATGAAATGAAGAAGAAGACTCACCACCGAAAAGTTGACTACCCAGGGTTGCTTTTTTTATTGTACACGTTGGTTATAGGAGATTTGTGTTGAGCCGTTGAATAATTATTCAAATATGCAAATAAAAACAGTCGTCACAAGTTTTCGCTATACATTTTTGGCTTTCAGTAATAATTGTAATGTGTATCTTCACTGGTTAATGAAAATATTTCACATTCCGCAAAATTGTTTATGTGATTTTCAAAGTTTATTATGAAATATCATTGCATGCAACTCTGCTATAGTTTCTTTTCATTATCTACCATGAAAACTCTTATCCATGAGAAGGACTTCACCTCAGTTTTATTACTGCATATACTGTGGTTGAGGTTTGCCAACAGAATAAATGTAAAGCAAAATGCGTGCAACGTCATGAGCGTAAATTGACTGAGAATCGGAAGAAATTGCAAGAAAAATGTGAGGTTAGGTTCTCCTATGATTTGTCAATTTTAAAGTTTTTACCAATTTCGGCACTTTATGCAACATATTTATATTCAAATAACTTCACAAATGCTCTGTATTTGATTGGATGCCTTGAAAACAACCACAGTGCAGCATTAGGAGACACAAGAAGCTTAACTTGCTACCAAGTGCGCACAGCTGAATAGCCCCGTTTCATTAAAAGACTTTGCGATTTAATACTTGTGCGCAGTGTTGTGTTTAATAATTTTATTTTAAATAAAATCACTTTAAGTATTGAATTTAAGCACAAACAATTGTATGCTTACATACATACAAACAAAACCAACCGCGTTTTGTGACGTAGCATACACAGCTGATTCTGTCAAATTTGCTGAGAGCGAATAGCGGTTTGCGGAAGGCGCAACCTCTGTATTTTCTAAATTGCGTATATACAGTACGCAACCTTTTCGATAATTTATCGGAAAAATTCGCATCCCAAAAGAACTTGGGTTTCGTGTTACCCTTTTTAACGAAAAAAATCTTTCAACAGGGTATTGTGCAGCAAGGAACTACACATTTTTTTTTTTTATTCATTAATAAATAAACAATCGCGTATAGAACAAACTCACAGCTTGTACTACTTCATTAAAGATATTTTATTATTGCAATTGCTGAAGTGAAGACCACACTCAAAGCTCGTGAACGTTAAATTCCATACAATTCTGTCGAGACTTTGTTCACGCTGTATAAAGTTCGAAGAAATATCTTTACAAAAACCGTTCACGGTCCGATTAGTTCCTAAACTAATATTCTGTTGCATATGGTTTGTTTGAAATTTTTAATTGGTTTTCTTTTAAATTGATCTTCAATTGGTGCTAAAGGTCATATACATGTTATTTTCCTTTTTTTTTGTCATAATTTGAATAAAAATTAATTCTCAAAAATATAACCTGCTGGAATTGTAACTGGATATTTAAAACCGGCGCTTAGATAGCAATTCAGACTTAATCGCACACAGGCTGAGTTCAAAATTAATTGTAATATATTCATTAATTTATTTGTTCTAATATATATATTCAATTGTTTATGAAGTCAATGAACATAAATTTACTATACGTAAATTTTCATATTTTATTAACATTTCAAGGCGTTATTCATACATAGGACTTTGACCCTACCTCTTAATAGTTGCATGCAAAATATACAATACATTTTTCGGTGATATTTATTATACAAGTATATATTTTAATACGCGAATGCTTATCATTTTTTATATATTTTCTGTTCTGATTAAATTTTTCAACCGGAAAAGAATGCAAACACATTTTCAAAGGAAAATGATCCCTGATAAATTACTTTTGATCCTCAGTATATAAATAAAACGATTTAATTTTATTCGATTGTTTTCTACAGCGCACTAGCTGTTGTCTTTAATGAGTTTTTCAAACTGAACTTACAATCGTGCCCTAGCTTACACCTAGCCCACGGCTTCGCGCTGCGCTGCTGCTGTTCTGCTAGCGTTCTACCGTGCGGACGCAATTCTGCTGACATGGCTGTGCGTGTAGAGTATTCGGTGCAGCCAGTCCATGCGAACGCAATTCTGCTGACATGGCCGCGCGTGTAGAATATTCGGTGCAGCCAAACCGTGTGAGCGCAATTCTGCTGACATGGTTGCGCGTGTGGAACGTTAGGTGCAACCACCCTGAGTGGGGTTGCGTCAACAAGATGTTGTTGTTGACGAAAATGTTATCGTGAGAATTTATTTACGATAACTCCTTCCCTTCTAAGACAGGGATGTCCACGGGCCTCGTAGCGGCGTTTTTGATTGCTACTTCGACCGATTTGGTTATGTAAGGCTTCCTCCTGTAAGCGATCATGCGTAGGACTGCATAGGCGACCAGACCCACAATGAATATTACCCCGATGGTCGTTAGACTTGCGACATGAACTTTCTCTACACGTTTCTGCAGATGTTTGATGTGCTGCAGATTCTTTTGGTTTACATGGTGAAGGTAAGGTGCGGTAAGTATCTCTGTGTGCTCCGTAAGGTTGATTGTGGCGGCCCATGGTATTTCCGGTTTCAAAGGCGTCGTTGCGTTTTCATTGTAAAATGTCGTACCACTAATTCTCACACGATCTTTGAAGACAACCAGGTAGGTACCGTTGACTGTGATAGGAGCTTCATAATTTTCTTCTATGTCCGCCAGTTGGTCGTTGATGGCAACCAAACCGTCGCTGACCTGCGCAATAGGTGGGAGGTTGTTAAATGTTGTGCCGCAGTTGGCGGTATTGCGTGTCACTAATTGTAGAGCGCATGACGTGAGTGAAGATGCTAAACAAAACGTTGGTACGGTGTTGCTGCAGTTTTTTACCGCGAGTGTGCGGTTGTGGCACGTAGCTAAGATGGACTCCTGTAGGTGCAGGATTTCGTGGCCGTGGGCTACTGGCAAAATATTAAGTTTCTTACATCTAAACTTAGGAATAGGATATTTTATTAAAAAATAAATGACATTGTTATATTGTAGAATCTTAATCTTAGCTAAAGACATAATGTCGGTTACTGTAAGGTTTGTGAAGTGCTCGTTTGCTATAACGGAATTTATTTCATTACTGTCCAGGAGTATGGGGTTGAGTGTTCCAATTTTTGCGAAAGTAATGGAGGTAATAATGCTATCTAATTCTGTTATTATTGCTCTGTTTCTGGCCATGAGAATATCGTAGAGGTGACCCGTATCTAATTCTTTTTGTTTTGCTGCTTCCAAAATTTTGTTTACTGTGACGGTAAGGCTATTGATTTCCTTTTGAACTTCTGTGTTAATGATGAATTGTCTGTCCTGCGAGTCAATCAGCCGTTCCGCTGCGTTTGTCAGTATTTCAAAGTCATCGTGATCGGGAGTCCCAGCAATATATTTCAGTACTGTCCCCAGTGCGTCCAAACTCCTCGTCTGCCTGTGGTGAGTATTTACCGTCTGAATAAGTCTATTTATCTGTTTTACGTCCGCGTCCAACAACTTCCTCATATGTGTTAGCGGGAAGAGGTCTGTGGCCTTAATTGTCTCATCCCTTAGGATTTCATAAAGAGTCAAATTCGTAACGTGTTTGATATGTCCAAAGTTCTCCCAAATTATGAGGTCCCCGTCAACTATCGGAATGTACTTTGCGTGGGAGTAGTTTATTATTCGTCCCTTCGTTCCCGACACTAGTATAGCCAAGATCAGATTTAAGATAACCCTAGAAGTACATGAACGTAAAAGTAATTAGATAATTTTTAATTTTAATTTAGCGAAGGTTGTCCTTATGGACCCTTCTCCCTCTTATGAGCACCGTTGTGCCCAAATCCTTTTCAACATTTTCCTCAGTATAAAGGGGTGTCAGCTTATTGCCTAGTCTCCTATTGTTTTTGACCAGGAGAATTCCCTATCTATTCTATTCTTATTGTGCGCTACTAATTCCTTTTCTTGCGCATCCTTTAAGCGAGACGCTATCTGCGCATCGTCCTTTTTTGGACGAAAGACTGTAATGGGCTTTATTCCTGTTACCGTATGAATTGAGTTATTATATTCAATTGTGGACAAAAGGATTATTTCCTCGATATCTTCAAGATTTTTATCGATTTTGAGGCATCGCGATATTTCCGTCAGTGTGCTATGGAATCGCTCTACCTGTCCATTTGATGTACTATGAAGTGGTGGGGCGTTCGCGATTTCTATACTAAAATCGTTATTTAGTGTCGCCTTGACGCTAAATAAATTTAGGGACTTTTCGTTGTCGCAATATATGGTTTTGGTTCCGGAAAACATATTAAGTAGCTGCAGAAGCTGGGGTTTTACGTCTACTATCGTCCTAGACCTACGCGACTGTACTATTGCAAACTTCGAAAATTTGTCGATGCAAGTCAAAAAATACTTCGATCTAGTAGAAAATATGTCGATGTGAAGGATTTCTCCACAATATGTCGGTATGGGTGTCCGAGCAATAAGTTGCTTTTTTGGGTGGCGGTCGTATTTCGCCTGAGAACATACGCGGCAGTTGGCCACGAACTGCTTAGCCTTCTTTTCCAATTTTGGGAAAAAGTAGTCTTCTAATATCTGTTTTGTATTTTCTTGAGCTGCGCGATGAGCTCGATTATGCTCAGCCGCAATTATTTCTTGTTGTTCGTTTGGGTCAAATATGTCATTAACAAATTTCTCTGTATGTCTGAGTTTTACTGTTGGAAAGAGTTCAGTCAATTCACGTTGAAATTGTGCTAGGGTGTGTAGGTCACAATGTATTGCGTTCTTTACATCCACTTTCACTGCCTCTTGCAGGAGTTTCATTAAATCATCCTTGGTTTTGAATGAAATTAAATGCCTTGTTTTTTTTCCAAAAATAATATAAGTTCTTCTTTGAGGTTCTACGCCTTCTTCTAAAAGTATTTGGTTTCGGAAACAGTTAACCGGCTTATCGGTTCTTTCAATAGTATTAGTAGACGATACCTCGCTGTGTATTGTCTCAATACTCATATTGTCTAAAGCGTTTATATGCTGCCTAGACAATGCATCCGCAACCACGTTTTCCTTACCCGGTTTGTAGATGAGCTTTGCATTGCATTCATCTATGAAAGCTTTCCATCTCTTAATTTTTGAGTTTGGATTTCTGTCGGAAACCGCAAAGGTTAGTGGCTGGTGGTCCGTAAACACATTAAGCTTGGGTACACCGTAAAGGTAATTTCTGAGCGATTTTAATGCCCAAACGATGGCTAGTAATTCTCTTTCGTTTGTGGCGTAATGCTCCTCGCTACCGGACAAGGTTCGAGAGATCATGGTAATAGGTTTGCCCTCCTGTAAAAGGACGCCACCGATAGCGTGTGAGGACGCATCAGTAGTCAAATCGAACGGTTTGCTGAAATCCGGATATGTTAGTGTCGTAACACTCGGATGCTAGAATTTCCTTTAATGTATTGAAGGTCTTTTTCTGTTCGTCAGTCAAATCAATTTTGACTTTTTTCGACTGTGATGCAGTAACTCGACCGTATTCTCCCCTCATAATATTTGACAGGGCCTTTGCTATCTTAGCGAAATCTCTTATAAAACAGCGGTAATACCCCGCCAGGCCCAAGAATGATCTAAGCCCCCTCAAAGTGGTGGGCTCAGGGAAATTCCGAATTGTGTCAACTTTGTCTGGACATGTTTTAATTCCCCCTTGTGAAACCAAAAATCCCAAGTATTCAACTTCGCTTTTAAAAAATTTGGACTTTTCTGCCGAAACCCTCATATTGGCTTCGAATAAACTTCTAAGAATTGCTTCAACATCCTTTAAGTGTTGTTGCTCATCCTTTGAGAATATAATGACATCGTCTACGTAGACGAAACAGTTTTTTCCTATGTGTTCTCTCAACACATCGTCTATTGTCCTCTGGATGATACTGGGAGCGTTCTTCAGGCCGAAGGGTAGCCGACAGAATTCATACTTTCCGTTCTTCACGGAGAAGGCCGTCTTTTCTCTATCGCGCTCTAATAGTTTTATCTGGTGAAAACCAGACTTCAAATCTAGAGTAGTAAAGAATTTGCTCCCGCCCAGATTGGACAAGATCCCTGTAATATCGGGGATCGGGTACTTATCACTGATTGTTTTCTCATTCAGTTTCCGAAAATCTATAACTAATCGTTTTTTTTCTCTGCCGTCTTCATCAAGACCTTTCTTCTTAACTACCCATATAGGGTTGTTGTATGGGGACCTAGAGGTCCGAATGATGCCATTCGCCAAAAGGTCCTGGCTTTCCTTATTTACGAAATCCGAAACGCCCAATGGGTACGGGTATAACCTTGAGTACACTGGTTCCTCGTTCTCTGTGCGAATCGTTGCCACGACATTGGTATTATATGGAAGCGCCTGATTGGGATCTGCAAATACCGCATTTACACTACTAATTATTTTGACGACGGCTTCCTCTAAATGATTGGGAATTGACTTAAACTGCAGTTGCAGATGACTTACATCCTGGCTGGTGATCAATAAAATAACCTCCTTGCCAAAGTCATGCCTAATTGTATTTGTCTTTAGATCAATAGTCGCGTGTACCTTGTTCAATAAGTCGAGGCCAATTACACGAAAAAGTCTGCCACTACTCCAAAAATTTTAACTTTGCATTTGTGCTTAATGGGGGTAACCCTTTTAAGTCTGGCAATTGTTTGATATAACTCCTTGACGCGCCAGTATCGACAAGGAGTTTGACTTCTTTCCCTCCTATTGACCTCGAAATCCAGGGAAGGAGGGATTTTGCTCTAAAAAATTGAGCTCATCATTTTCAATGTTATCTGCTGCTTCTTCCGCTTCTTTGTCATACGTTGGTTCGTTAGATGAATCAGGCTCGTCATTCAGATGATTTACGCGCTGTATCTTAGGGCCGGTGTACCGTCCCGAATTCGCTGTGCGCTTCTGCAGATTCCCCTGCTGCCTGCCGTTATGATCTTGGCCAGGACTATTGGGAAGGTGTTTAAAGTGGGATGTGGAAGGATCTACTTCCATAGGCTCGACACGCCTTTGACCTGAATAGTTACTACTAGTATATGGCTTCAAGTTATTAGTGGAACTTTGTGCATGACCGGCTTGCCTATTTTGTTTACTAACTGAATAATGTGGATTCTTGTGACCCCCACTGTGGTCAGAATTAAAGCTCTTTTGATTACTGAGGATCTGGATAGCGTTGGCTTTCTTGTTGTAAGAAGTTTCATGAGATCTGTTTGCAAAATTTGTTGCAAATGCGTAACGCTCGTTATTAGCGTCCACCTCCTGTGCCAAGGCCAGGGCCGATGGAAGGTCCGAAGGCCTAGACGCGAACAGGATGTCACATAGTGGCTTCCTTAAACCTGATATGAACACTCTGAGTGCATCGGCCCTGTACTTTTCATTTATCGTGTCTGCTACTCCACTTTCGTAGGACATAATAGTTTTGTTTGCTAACAGAGTTAGTTTCTTCTCTACTTCATCGTAAAATTCTAGACATGACATTGAACCTTGTCTCAGTGTAGATAGTTCCTGTTCAATGAGGTATATTGGTCGCTTGTCCGCGTAGGTAAAGTCGAGGCGAGAAATTATTGCGCTAAAATTCAGCACCGTGTTAAAGGACGAAAGTACTGCATCGGCCGCCCCTCGTACCTTATTTCTCAAAATAGTAACTGCTTGATAGTGGCGTTCGCTGCCATCGTATCATTTAAATAATTCGTATGTATTATGTGCAGCCTCACGCCAGGACACATACGTACCTGGGTGGCCAAAGAATTCAGGAAGAGATTTAATAGCGTCAAGCGTAATCTCGCAACTTACTGTAGGAATGATAGCAACCCTTGTAAACTTTTCTATTTTTGGCTTCGTCAAAGCGACCTGATTCTGAATTGCAATTATCTTTCTGCCGAATTCTAATTTTTGAGCCGCTAATGCCCTGCTCACCTCTGCTCTAATCAACTCGCCTACTTGGTCAGCGTTCATGATATGTTCCTCTGTGTTTTCTAATTTAAGATTTTTAAACAAGTCCTCTAACACTTCACTCATCTACTTCCCCTAAAAATTCTTGTTCTATTTTAACTTTATTTTATTTCAAGTAATTCACTCATCAACTATTCGCAAAAATTGTATTTTCACTTTATTATTATTATATATATATGGCGGTCGTATTTCGCCTGAGAACATACGCGGCAGTTGGCCACGAACTGCTTAGCCTTCTTTTCCAATTTTGGGAAAAAGTAGTCTTCTAATACCTGTTTTGTATTTTCTTGAGCTGCGCGATGAGCTCGATTATGCTCAGCCGCAATTATTTCTTGTTGTTCGTTTGGGTCAAATATGTCATTAACAAATTTCTCTGTATGTCTGAGTTTTACTGTTGGAAAGAGTTCAGTCAATTCACGTTGAAATTGTGCTAGGGTGTGTAGGTCACAATGTATTGCGTTCACTACATCCACTTTCACTGCCTCTTGCAGGAGTTTCATTAAATCATCCTTGGTTTTGAATGAAATTAAATGCCTTGTTTTTTTTCCAAAAATAATATAAGTTCTTCTTTGAGGTTCTACGCCTTCTTCTAAAAGTATTTGGTTTCGGAAACAGTTAACCGGCTTATCGGTTCTTTCAATAGTATTAGTAGACGATACCTCGCTGTGTATTGTCTCAATACTCATATTGTCTAAAGCGTTTATATGCTGCCTAGACAATGCATCCGCAACCACGTTTTCCTTACCCGGTTTGTAGATGAGCTTTGCATTGCATTCATCTATGAAAGCTTTCCATCTCTTAATTTTTGAGTTTGGATTTCTGTCGGAAACCGCAAAGGTTAGTGGCTGGTGGTCTGTAAACACATTAAGCTTGGGTACACCGTAAAGGTAATTTCTGAGCGATTTTAATGCCCAAACGATGGCTAGTAATTCTCTTTCGTTTGTGGCGTAATGCTCCTCGCTACCGGACAAGGTTCGAGAGATCATGGTAATAGGTTTGCCCTCCTGTAAAAGGACGCCACCGATAGCGTGTGAGGACGCATCAGTAGTCAAATCGAACGGTTTGCTGAAATCCGGATATGTTAGTGTCGTAACACTCGGATGCTAGAATTTCCTTTAATGTATTGAAGGTCTTTTTCTGTTCGTCAGTCAAATCAATTTTGACTTTTTTCGACTGTGATGCATTAACTCGACCGTATTCTCCCCTCATAATATTTGACAGGGCCTTTGCTATCTTAGCGAAATCTCTTATAAAACAGCGGTAATACCCCGCCAGGCCCAAGAATGATCTAAGCCCCCTCCAAGTGGTGGGCTCAGGGAAATTCCGAATTGTGTCAACTTTGTCTGGACATGTTTTAATTCCCCCTTGTGAAACCAAAAATCCCAAGTATTCAACTTCGCTTTTAAAAAATTTGGACTTTTCTGCCGAAACCCTCATATTGGCTTCGAATAAACTTCTAAGAATTGCTTCAACATCCTTTAAGTGTTGTTGCTCATCCTTTGAGAATATAATGACATCGTCTACGTAGACGAAACAGTTTTTTCCTATGTGTTCTCTCAACACATCGTCTATTGTCCTCTGGAAGATACTGGGAGCGTTCTTCAGGCCGAAGGGTAGCCGACAGAATTCATACTTTCCGTTCTTCACGGAGAAGGCAGTCTTTTCTCTATCGCGCTCTAATAGTTTTATCTGGTGAAAACCAGACTTCAAATCTAGAGTAGTAAAGAATTTGCTCCCGCCCAGATTGGACAAGATCCCTGTAATATCGGGGATCGGGTACTTATCACTGATTGTTTTCTCATTCAGTTTCCGAAAATCTATAACTAATCGTTTTTTTTCTCTGCCGTCTTCATCAAGACCTTTCTTCTTAACTACCCATATAGGGTTGTTGTATGGGGACCTAGAGGTCCGAATGATGCCATTCGCCAAAAGGTCCTGGCTTTCCTTATTTACGAAATCCGAAACGCCCAGTGGGTACGGGTATAACCTTGAGTACACTGGTTCCTCGTTCTCTGTGCGAATCGTTGCCACGACATTGGTATTATATGGAAGCGCCTGATTGGGATCTGCAAATACCGCATTTACACTACTAATTATTTTGACGACGGCTTCCTCTAAATGATTGGGAATTGACTTAAACTGCAGTTGCAGATGACTTACATCCTGGCTGGTGATCAATAAAATAACCTCCTTGCCAAAGTCATGCCTAATTGTATTTGTCTTTAGATCAATAGTCGCGTGTACCTTGTTCAATAAGTCGAGGCCAATTACACCATCGAATGATGTCAAATTCGGTAGTATGAAAAAGTCTGCCACTACTCCAAAAATTTTAACTTTGCATTTGTGCTTAATGGGGGTAACCCTTTTAAGTCTGGCAATTGTTTGATATAACTCCTTGACGCGCCAGTATCGACAAGGAGTTTGACTTCTTTCCCTCCTATTGACCTCGAAATCCAGGGAAGGAGGGATTTTGCTCTAAAAAATTGAGCTCATCATTTTCAATGTTATCTGCTGCTTCTTCCGCTTCTTTGTCATACGTTGGTTCGTTAGATGAATCAGGCTCGTCATTCAGATGATTTACGCGCTGTATCTTAGGGCCGGTGTACCGTCCCGAATTCGCTGTGCGCTTCTGCAGATTCCCCTGCTGCCTGCCGTTATGATCTTGGCCAGGACTATTGGGAAGGTGTTTAAAGTGGGATGTGGAAGGATCTACTTCCATATGCTCGACACGCCTTTGACCTGAATAGTTACTACTAGTATATGGCTTCAAGTTATTAGTGGAACTTTGTGCATGACCGGCTTGCCTATTTTGTTTACTAACTGAATAATGTGGATTCTTGTGACCCCCACTGTGGTCAGAATTAAAGCTCTTTTGATTACTGAGGATCTGGATAGCGTTGGCTTTCTTGTTGTAAGAAGTTTCATGAGATCTGTTTGCAAAATTTGTTGCAAATGCGTAACGCTCGTTATTAGCGTCCACCTCCTGTGCCAAGGCCAGGGCCGATGGAAGGTCCGAAGGCCTAGACGCGAACAGGATGTCACATAGTGGCTTCCTCAAACCTGATATGAACACTCTGAGTGCATCGGCCCTGTACTTTTCATTTATGGTGTCTGCTACTCCACTTTCGTAGGACATAATAGTTTTGTTTGCTAACACAGTTAGTTTCTTCTCTACTTCATCGTAAAATTCTAGACATGACATTGAACCTTGTCTCAGTGTAGATAGTTCCTGTTCAATGAGGTATATTGGTCGCTTGTCCGCGTAGGTAAAGTCGAGGCGAGAAATTATTGCGCTAAAATTCAGCACCGTGTTAAAGGACGAAAGTACTGCATCGGCCGCCCCTCGTACCTTATTTCTCAAAATAGTAACTGCTTGATAGTGGCGTTCGCTGCCATCGTATCATTTAAATAATTCGTATGTATTATGTGCAGCCTCACGCCAGGACACATACGTACCTGGGTGGCCAAAGAATTCAGGAAGAGATTTAATAGCGTCAAGCGTAATCTCGCAACTTACTGTAGGAATGATAGCAACCCTTGTAAACTTTTCTATTTTTGGCTTCGTCAAAGCGACCTGATTCTGAATTGCAATTATCTTTCTGCCGAATTCTAATTTTTGAGCCGCTAATGCCCTGCTCACCTCTGCTCTAATCAACTCGCCTACTTGGTCAGCGTTCATGATATGTTCCTCTGTGTTTTCTAATTTAAGAGTTTTAAACAAGTCCTCTAACACTTCACTCATCTACTTCCCCTAAAAATTCTTGTTCTATTTTAACTTTATTTTATTTCAAGTAATTCACTCATCAACTATTCGCAAAAATTGTATTTTCACTTTATTATATTTCACTATTACTACAAGTAATTTTTAAACGAGACAAGCACTTCACTCACCCTTTCATCCTTAACATATTCTTATAATATTCCAGGATTGGTCCCGTTAATCGCCTTTCTTCCTTATCCAGTAGTGGTGTTAATTAATTTTCGGTTTTATATTCGCGTTCCAGGATTGGCCCCGTTAATCGCCTTTCTTCCTTATCCAGTAGTGGTGTTAATTAATTTTCGGTTTTATATTCGCGTTCCAGGATTGGTCCCGTTAATCGCCTTTCTTCCTTATCCAGTAGTGGTGTTAATTAATTTTCGGTTTTATATTCGCGAGCCCCACGTTGGGCGCCAATAAAACGATTTAATTTTATTCGATTGTTTTCTACAGCGCACTAGCTGTTGTCTTTAATGAGTTTTTCAAACTGAACTTACAATCGTGCCCTAGCTTACACCTAGCCCACGGCTTCGCGCTGCGCTGCTGCTGTTCTGCTAGCGTTCTACCGTGCGGACGCAATTCTGCTGACATGGCTGTGCGTGTAGAGTATTCGGTGCAGCCAGTCCATGCGAACGCAATTCTGCTGACATGGCCGCGCGTGTAGAATATTCGGTGCAGCCAAACCGTGTGAGCGCAATTCTGCTGACATGGTTGCGCGTGTGGAACGTTAGGTGCAACCACCCTGAGTGGGGTTGCGTCAACAAGATGTTGTTGTTGACGAAAATGTTATCGTGAGAACTTATTTACGATAACTTATACATGTATCCCGTCAGTATTTATATACTTTGCACGCTGCGTGGTTCGAAATATATATAGACAATGGAACAAGAAAATAAAAATTGTGCATGTTTAGCTATAATACTAGCATTTTCATTAAAAACAAAACAAGTAGAGAGAAGGTACTGGAGTAGAAATTAGTCGCTTCGACGAAAAATAAATGGTACAATTTTTATTGACGGTATTGCGATCCCATATCCATGGATTTAATTATTTTGCAATCCTTATTCTTATCCATATATATTGGATGCTACACGGTCAAGAAATAACACGATACTTGCATCACGTCAATAAATACTGAACGTGTGGCAATGCCCAATGGTAGAAAACTGCTCGCAACATCGTGATATGTGTGTATGTATATATTTATTTACGGTTTTACAAATATATGCACTTTTAAATTTGTATTTTTGTACATATTAAGGAATCTTCACCATGAGCATTGTGCTACAAAAAAACCGATGTTAATTCTAAGGTATTGAAGTATCAAAAGTCTATCGCAGCTGTTTTATTTTCCCTGAAATCATTAAAAATTAGCTTTCTTTTTGATTATGCATGTACCATTCTAGGAATACTCTGCTTTGCTAACAGAATAAATGAAAACGCAATTAAAATAAGAATATATAAGAGATGTTATTTACCTTTATGCCTAAAGATCATTTATAAATATGAAATCAACATGAAAACAAAAAAAATATCGCAGAAAATTTGAAGACTTTGCAGTTTCTCCGCCACCGTTGAGGCACAGTATATACAGCAAGAACGAAAAAATACAAGATTGCGCCTTCCCGACGAAAAATGATGTGAAGCAAAATGCGTGCAACGACATGAACGTGAATTGACTGAGAATCGGAAGAAATTGCAGGAAAAATGTGAGGTTAGGTTCTCCTATGATTTGTAAATTTTAAAGTTTTTACCAATTTCGACACTTTATGCAACATATTTATATTCAAATAACTTCACAAATGCTCTGTGTTTGATTGGATGCCTTGAAAAAAACCACAGTGCAGCATTAGGAGACACAAGAAGCTTAACTTGCTACCAAGTGCGCACAGCTGAATAGCCCCGTATCATTGAAAGACTTTGCGATTTAATACTTAACACTGCGCACTTCATGTTTAATAACTTTATTTTAAATAAAATCAGTTTAAGCATTGAATTTAAGCACAAACAATTGTATGCTTACATACATACAAACAAAACCAACCGCGTTTTGTGACGTAGCATACACAGCTGATTCTGTCAAATTTGCTGAGAGTGAATAGCGGTTTGCGGAAGGCGCAACCTCTGTATTTTCTAAATCGTGTATATACAGTACGCAACCTTTTCAATAATTTATCGGAAAAATTCACATCCCAAAAGGACTTGGGTTTCGTGTTACTCTTTTTAACAAAAAAAATCTTTCAACAGGGTATTGTGCAGCAAGGAACTACACATTTTTTTTTTTTATACATTAATAAATAAACAATCGCGTATAGAACAAACTCACAGCTTGTACTACTTCATTAAAGATATTTTATTATTGCAATTGCTGAAGTGAAGACCACACTCAAAGCTCGTGAACGTTAAATTCCATACAATTCTGTCGAGATTTTGTCACGCTGTATAAAGTTCGAAGAAATATCTTTACAAAAACCGTTCACGGTGCGATTAGTTCCTAAACTAATATTCTATTGCATATGGTTTGTTTGACATTTTTAATTGGTTTTCTTTTAAATTGATCTTCAATTGGTGCTAAAGGTCATATACATGTTATTTTCCTTTTTTTTTGTCATAATTTGAATGAAAACTCTTCTTCTTTCTTTCATTGGCTCGATAACCGCCTATGCGATTTTGGCCGAGCTTAGCACAGCACGCCAGTTATTTCTGTCTTTCGCTAACTGGCGCCAGTTGGAAATACCAAGCGTACCCAAGTCCCTTACCGCCTGGTCTTTCCAACGGGTACTGCGTCGAATACTTTCAGAGCTGGGTCGCTTTCATCCATTCGAACGATATGACCAAGCCAGCGAAGCCGCTGGATCTTAATTCGCTGCACTATATCTATGTCGTTATAAAGCTCGTACAGCTCATCGTTCCGTCTTCTACGGTATTCGCCATTGCAAAGGCGTAAAGGCTCATAAATCTTTCGGAGAATCTTTCTCTCGAACACTCCCAGAGCCTTCTTATCAGATATCTTCATCGTCTATGCTTCTGCGCCATACATTAGGACGGGCATAATGAGAGACTTATAGAGCGTGATTTTTGTCCGTCGAGAGAGGACTTTACTGCTCAGTTGCCTACTCAGTCCGAAGGAGCACTTGTTGGCAAGAGTGATCCTCCTTTGGATTTCGAGGCTGACATTATTATTGATGTTAATGCTGGTTCCTAAGTAAACGAAGTCTTCTACTTTTTCAAACTTATAACTGTCAAAAGTGATGTTTGATCCCAGTCGTGAATGTGCCGACTGTTTATTTGATGACAGGAGATACTTCGTCTTGCCCTCGTTCACCTCCAGACCCCTTCGCTTTGCTTCTCTATCCAGTTTGGAGAAGGCAGAACTAACTGCGCGGTTGTTAAGGCCGATGATGTCAATGTCATCGGCGTACGCCAGCAGCTACACACTCTTATAAAAGATAGTGCCTGACCGATTTAGTTCTGCGGCTCGAATTATCTTCTCCAGCATAAGGTTAAAATAATTACACTATAAAGACTCACCCTGTCTGAAACCTTGTTTGATATTAAACGGCTCGGAGCTGGTGGTGTTGCTCAACGTCATTTTACATAGCCGTATAAGTTTTGCGGGAATACCAAATTCAGACATTGCGGCATAAAGGCAGCTTCTTTTTGTGCTGTCGAAAGCGGCTTTGAAGTCGACAAAAAGGTGGTGCGTATCGACAAAAAGGTGGTGCGTGTCGATTCTTCTTTCTTGGGTATTTTCCAAGATCTGGCGCACTGTGAATATCTGGTCGATAGTAGATTTATCAAGTCTAAAGCCACACTGATAAGGTCCAATCAGTTCATTGACGGTGGGCTTTAGCCTCTCACACAATACGCTCGACAGAACCTTATAGGAATGTTAAGAAGGCTTATACCACTGTAGTTGGCGCGAATTGCAGTATCACCCTTCTTATGGATTGGGCAAAGTACACTTAGATTCCAATCAGTAGGCATGCATTCGTCCGACCATACTCTACAGATTAGCTAGTGCATGAGCTTTACCAACTCTTCTCCACCGTATTTGAATAACTCAGCTGGCAGCCCGTCAACTCCGGGTGCTTTGCTGTTCTTTAGCCGTGCTATTGATATACGGATTTCATCGCAGTCGGGTAACGGAACATGAATTCCGTCGTCATTGATTGGGGTTTCGGGATCATCATCTTTTTCAAGGGGGTCTCTGTCACTACCACTAAGTAGTGAGGAGAAGTGCTCCCTCCATAAACTAAGTATATTCTGAACGTCAGTTACCAGGTCGCCGTTGTTGTTCTTAGAGGAATTCGCCCCGGTCTTAAAACCTTCTGTTAGCCGTCGTACTTTCTGAAAGAATTTTCGGGCGCTTTTCCTGTCGGCCAGCATTTCAAGCCCCTCCCACTCACGCATATCGGCCTTTCTCTTCTTCTCTCGAAAAATGTGTCTCGCTTACTTCTTCAACTCACGATATCTCTCCCGCAAGGCTCGCGTTGCGCCCGATCGCAACGTGGCCCTGCAGGCAGCATCTTTCCGTTCCGTGGCAACGCGACATTCCTCATCGTACCAGTCATTTTTCCGGGCTCGCTGAAAACCAATATATTGTTCAGCTGCGGTACGTAAAGAGCAAGAGATGTGGTTCCATTGCTCTGAAATATCGCTGTGTTGATTAGAGCTCTCAGAGAGCAGGAGTGCGAGTCGAGTAGCGAAGTGCGTGGCTGTCTGTTGTGATTGCAAATTTCCGACGTCGAGCTTTCCTTGTGTGCCTTTCCGCACGCTTTTTGACGCACAGAGGCGCGAGCGTATCTTGGCTGCAACAAGAAAATGGTCCGAGTCGATGTTGGCTCCTCGGATCGTGCGCACATCTAGGACACTGGAAGCGTGCCTTCCGTCTATCACAACATGTTCGATTTGGTTTCGTGTCTTTGTGTAATGTACGAGAAAATGGTGTTTAGGTTTCAAAGAACAATATAGCTGTTTATACATAGTATGGTTTCTTTCAATCAAGATTTTGAAATAAGGCAGTTCTTTAACCGAATACTTTCGTTTTGAGAGAAAATCATGCTAACACTGTTAAAACATGCCAATGAGGATTCTCTGCAGGGATAAGATCGCCTATCATTAACGGTAAAAAATGAACAAAGCAGCGTACTTCACTCGCTGTCATTTTCAAATTAAATGATCTTAGGTTTAATGGAATAGAATTATTCCCGATTTCCATTTCCTACTATTTATATCTTCCAGAGTTATCACATTGTCATTGATCAATCTAAGCAGAATATTGCACACATCATATGAACAAATACCTTCATATATGTCGTGCATTAAGTCGAAACAAAAGTGTTCAGTGACGTGAGAATATTTCAAATTGTCAAAAATACATTTACATTTAATGCCAGTTTCCTGGTAATTATTTTCATAGTTATTCGCATTTCTTAAAAAGTCTGTCTGTTCTAAAACATCTCCTTGCATTTGACTCCTGGGTCTCGTACAAACACGGCAATATTTTTTTGAGTTGAATGACTGTACGAACCCCAATATGCTGTTAACGGCTAAGCTATCACCTACTATTACGCCTAATACTAATTTTATATTTAACGTTTTATCTATTGTTATAATTTCAATCCCATCTTCTAATTGCTTAAGTTCTTCAACTAATTGATAAACCGTACCCACTAATTTTTAAATCGTTACTTGATATTACATAAAGCGGCATGAAAAATGTAGTCCAAATTTGACAACAAGTACTGAGGCATGGTAGGAAAGGTAAAATAACACCCACAAATTGAATACGTATGACTTCCTAGTGCGTTATTTATTTGAAAATCATCAACATATAAGTTATACGGAATAACTAAATCCGACTGAATTTGCTGCTTTTTCATTTTGAAAATATTACCACTAGCAAAATTACATAAAAGGTTGCTTTCTGAATATTTTTTTGTACATGCTATGTGACATCTAATAATTTAGGGATCTCAAAGATTGACTTGAAAATAAATTTTAATGGCATTATGTAAATGTCAATAGGTTTCGGTCCTAAAGTCGGATCCCCATGATAAGTTATTTCAGAAATCGATTGGTTTATTATTACATGCCTGGGATCCTCATATAAATTAAAATTTTTCATTATTTTTAGCAGTCTGTATTCAGATTTTATTTCCTAAAATGGGTCTTCACAAAAGTTTGTATATATACATATAAATAATTTTGACGCGCTCAGCTCAGTGTTTGGCCGAGCTTCTCCTACCATTTGTGGTGTGCGTCTTTATATTATACCACAAATGGAGGGACCTACAGTTTTGTGCCGACTCCGAACGGCAGATGTAATGAAAAGCTTTTTCATGGCAGAAATACCCTTGGGAGGTTTGCCATTGCCTGCCGAGGGGTGACCGCTATTAGAAAAAACTTTTTCTATGATTAAGATTTTGCTTGCCCTGACTGAGATTCGAACCTCGAACTCACCGGCATATCGAGTTATAGCATGCCCCGCTACCAACTCC
Source organism: Philophylla caesio (assembly GCA_963971545.1). Lineage (NCBI taxonomy): Eukaryota > Metazoa > Arthropoda > Insecta > Diptera > Tephritidae > Philophylla > Philophylla caesio. The sequence continues at coordinate 58,540,641 of OZ020604.1, read as the reverse complement.
AAGACAGCGGTCAGACATAATGAACTTAAATGTAGTGAAACTATTAAATGTATCTAGATCTGCCAGCAAATTAGCCCAGTCAATCTCGAGGAGTAATTCATTAAAACTAGGAAAATCGCAATAAATGATATCCTGGCATTAAAAGGAAAAACAGCAAAACAATAGAAATCGAGTTTTACAACTAAAGGTAGATGATGCTTATCCTTAGGAGTTATGGGGTTCAAACATTCACTAACTCTATAGCTTAAGTTATCACTTACAAATATAAGATCCAAGACTCTACTCAGAGAATTTACAAAATTGTTAACTTGACTTAAATAAAGATTAAGAATATTATCAATAAAATATAACTCGCGATTTGAGGAAACATCATTTGGTGTGAGATTAGAGTTACAAATACTAGTAGACCAATTTGTCTTGCATAAGTTAAAATCACCTAGCAAACATAAGTGATTATCATTTAAATTTTTTGAAACTATAGATACCACGTTATCAGGATGCGATTTATACAACTCGAACGAACTCTCAGAAGGAATATATGAAGCAAGTAGGTATATAGAATCCCGCGATAAAGGACCACTAACACAAAACAAATTTGATCCATCAGTGAGTCACTGTTGTTGAGCGGAACCAAGAATACACGAAGATGATGTCTAACAGCAATTAAAACACCTCCGCCACGCATACGTCCAGTTTTTGCTGAAAATCTGTCTTTCCGAAACACATTAAACAAGTTTGAATCAAAAAACTCACTGTCATAGAAATTTGGATTTAGCCAGGTCTCAATATACCATCTATGTGTGGGAGAGGAGGCGTCCTTGACGGTTACGGTTTTCCCCAAGCCTTCTTTCTCGCAGCTCAGAAATTTGTTTTTAACTATTGATAGCTGACATTGTTGCTCGTAATTGAAGAAAAGTGAGTTATCGTCATTGACCACATCATGTGCAATTTCGGATACGATTTGAGGCGCATTTCGGAATTTGACCCGAAAATCTATCCCTAGAATAACTTTTCGTGCCATGCTTGGGATCACGACAAATGTAATTGTATAAATTTTGCCTTCAAATTTTACTATTGTATCGAAAACCACTTGAGTATTGCCATCGGCGGTACACACAGCTATCTTGTGTTTTCACAATTTATTCTGCTTGAAGCACCTATACAAAAGACTTGTGCTCCGCTGTTATTTATTTATTTATTTTATTTATTGATTGTTTATAGTCTTGCGACTTTAAAATGTACAATTTTACATAGTTATAATATATTTTCCATTAAAGCGTAAGTAGATGTTAGATATATTTTTACAAATCAAATATAAATTGCTTAAAAATTATTGCGTAGTTGGGTAGTTGGGTAGCTGGAAAGGCCTTGTTTCCAGTCTACCATTATGTGCCACGGGCGGAAAGACCTAGTTTCCATTCCGCATTTCTGTTACTTATACGAACCATTTGTCATGGTCGGAAAGGCCGTGTTTCCGATCCATGGTCATATCGCCTTTATTTGGTGCTAGGACGGATGGAAAGACCAAGTTTCCATTCCGCGCCCTTACCGGATAGCCAATGTATTACAATGGTCATACAGTAATTTCTTGAAACTAGTAAAGTTAGTGCAGTTTTTTATGTGCGACGGAATTCATTAAAACACTTTAGCCCTTTATATAAAATGTTTCTTTTATCCACTTCGGAAGGGTACCCTAAAGCTGTTGTTCTCTTTTAGTAGGTATGAGTGGGTGTCGTTAATGTATCGAAGGTTGTCACTCAAATAATCCGGAAGTCTGCCTTATTTTATGTTAAACACAAATTTCATAGCATGATAAAAAACTTGCTGCTTCACACTCAGCCAATACATATCAGCGATCATATCCCGCGTGGGTGTATCATTAGGTTTATTTAGTATAAAGCGCATAGCTCGGTTTTGCAGTGTTTGCAGTTTATCTACTTGGGTATCGCTAGCTATGAAGAATATCGTTGGACAATATATAAAGTGGGGTTCCACTATAGATCTATAGACAATGGTTTTGTATCTTCTTCCTAGATATTTACATGATCTTTTTATAAACCAATTTTTTTTGCAATTTTTTAAAATTAATATTCAACATGTTCATCCATTTTTAATTTATTATCAATGTATATCCCTAAGTATTTAATGAGTTTAACTTCTTTAATAACTTTATATTTTATTTTTAGGCTGTAGTTTGAGCATCCTTTATTGACTGCCCTATTTAAGACCATGAACTGCGTCTTATTAACATTCAGTTTTAGTTTATTAGAGCATAACCAGTTATATAAGGAATTCAGATCTTCTTGCATTTTTCCAATCGCATTCTGCACGTTCCTATCACTGACTGTTAGGAGTGTGTCATCAGCGAACAATTTTATCTCACAGTGTTTTAGCACCATATTAATATCATTGATATAAATATTGAAAAGAACTGGTCTCACACCGAGCCCTGTGGTAACCCAATGTTCACGGCTACTTTATTTTTTGACACAGTTGACTCGATCACTGCTTGCTGCATACGATTGGTAAGGTAGCTCCGAAACCAGTCAAGCTCCTTGTCTTTTATACCAATATGCTCAAGTTTTTTCAACATTCTATCCCTGTCAATAGTTTCAAAAGCTCTTTTCAGATCAATAAACACCGCTACGATATTCAACTTTGAATTAAGATCTTCCTTCCACTGGGATAGTACCAAATTTTGTGCAGTCTCTCACGAGTGCTTCTCCCGGAAACCTGATTACTCTTTTATGAATATGTTATTAGTTTCAATATGACATAACAACTGTGTTTTAACCACATTTTCCAGAATTTTTTCAATGTTTGGAAGAGTGTTAATTGGCCTCATTTCTTCAACTTTTATAGTACCTTTTACTTTTTTAACGGGGACAATCGTCGAAATTTTCCAATCTTTAGGTACTATTCCTGATTCAAGGCTCTTATTTATCAGTAAAGAGTAGAAGTGTCCCATATACTCTACTGAGTCTTTAATTACACACTCAGACAATAAATTTTTCCCTCCTATTTTTCTCTTAAATTTCTTTACGGTATGTTCAATATCTTTAGAGTTAATCTGGTGGAATTCAAAGTTATTTACCTGATTAGCCTGCGGTAAAAAGTTACTGCTAATGTCTTCTATGTTTCTGTTTATCTCTACTATACTTTCTACGAAGAAATCGTTTACGTTTTCTGCAATTTCATCGCTGCTTTTACATATTTTATTCCTTATTAAAACTTCGGTTATTTTTTCTTTACTATCTGATTTATTAACCACTTGTTTTAAGTGTTTCCACATTAATCGGCTATCATTTCTATTTGCTTCGACTTTCTGTTCCATGTAGCTAATTTTCTTAATTTTGATCATTTTTTTGTACTGCTTTTTTACCATGTTCTATTCTGCCCAATCTCCTTTAAGCACTGCTTTTTCATGTAATTTGAATTTCTTCTTGTTTACCTCAGCTAATTGCCTGTCATACCATTTGTTTCTAATCTTAATAAAAATTTGTCGCTGGTTGGTTAATTGTTGCATAGCCGACATCATACAATTGTTAATGTGCTTGAGCATCCCTTCAACATCAAGACTACCTATGTAACTAAAGTTATAATTCTGACAGCTTTTTTAACGGGATTAATTTGTTTATATTAAATCGAAACAGTATAGTTTCGCGATCCGTTATTCTGTGATCCTTTAAATTTTCACAGAACACTTCCTTACTGTTAGAAAACAACAAGTCTATTAGTGTTGCGGAGTGCTCCGTAATCCGCGTATCAAAGCTAATCAGCTGTTTCATTGCTTGGTGTGAAAAGATCTTGTTCAGTTGTTTACTATAAGTCGACACTACTTTAATGTTTATGTTGAAATCTCCAACAACAATAGTGTTTATTAAGTAATCAGATATTTCTGTTAGAATAGCCTTCATATATGTGAGAAACTCGGCATCACTTGTGCTTGGTGAATGTTATACCACCCCGATCTGCCATTTAGTCTGGGAACTTTTCAGTTGGATGACCCTGCACCATATATTATTATTTACCGATTTGTTGACCTTTATCTTGAGCTCAAGAGTGTCGCGTAAAATTATGATCACACCGCCTGTATGTCTACTGTGTGAATCGCACCTTATTACGTGGTATGTTGGAAAATTTATCTCCGAGTCATCTATTTCATTTGTAATACATGTTTCGGAGCATAGCACCATGTCTGGGTTAACATTTTCCATGAGTCTTTCTAGTTCAATTTTATTAGCTAATAAACTATTTATATTGAGATACACGTATTTTAATGAACATTGGCAATCTTTTCTTACGTCTAGTTGCTAACATCCCACTCTCTGTTTCTCTATCTTTAGTTTTCTAACATAGACTGAACACTCTCGGCTAAAAACACTATGTTCTACATATAATTTTAGACCTAGCTCTTGGTTAGCGTTACAGCAATTACTGCAAATTAATTTTGGACTACTCTCTGTGCAATTTTCTGCTTTATGCTCCCCCATGTATTTACTACACCGTAATTTCTTCGTACAATTAGTAGCATTGTAATTGAAACCAAGGCATTTATAGCATCTTTTCAGTGATTGCCCATCGTATACCGGACATCTATCCCATCCAATGTTTATTTTTTTCTTATCTAGCACCTGTAAGAAAAATTTATGTTCGACCTCAATTAATGCATTAAAAGATGTTCATTCCCCTTTACAAAAATGAACTGTCGATTTTAAGTTTCGTCCTCTTATATATGCAAAGTTTTACATAGTTGGCATATCACGCCACTTACGCATATTAATGTACGAACATGTATACGTACATATTTGTAATTATGTATAAGCTAATTGTCAAAGAGATTGAGAAGATTTCTCTGCGCAACGAAGAAAACAAAATTCTCTAAGTATTACATATTATGTATGCATATACAAATAGCAATAATCGTAACTAGCGGGATATCGTCATAGTAACAAGATACCCTGTGGAAATAGGTAGGGGAAGTGCCCCTATAGAACCGCCAGTTTCGCAGCAGGCCATTATACCGAATTGCGTTTTCACCGTAGCGCGGCGGACCTGGCCATCTTGTGCTGATACGACGTTAACAGCTACTCCCTTGGGCCAGCGATTTCTGGGTTGAGACTCGTCGACAACTATTACAACGTCTCCCGTTTTCAGTGGTGGTTGCGTCGTAATCCATTTTGTTCTTTTTGTCAGCGTCGGTTTGTACTCTTTTATCCATCTTTGCCAGAACCTATCAGCGAACATTTGCGATTGGCGGTAGCGTTGATGTATGTCTCCAGTGCTTCCGATAGGTTTATAACCACCCGCTGATCCAAAAAGCATGTGATTGGGTGTTATTGCTTCGTCATCGGCCGCATCTATGGAAACGAAGGTCAGAGGTCTAGAGTTGATCATAAATTCGACTTCTAAAAGCGCGCTTCGACAGATGATAGTATCTTTCGTGAATGTCTTTAACGATCAAGTAAATTATGTAGCGGAAGTACGATAGCATCTTGTGAGCATATAAATTCAGCTCGACTTTTCACTCGTATGATTCCTTGTTCGTCTAAAAATAAATTAAGCGATATTAGTTTACTTGTTTTTTCAATGTTCTAACCGCGTTTCAGAGAAACAAACTCTTGCAGGAATTCGCTGAGCTGCGCTTGCCTCATAAGGGTCACCTTCGCAATATCAATAATTTCAAAGTTGACTTTGCTGGGAGGAGACTGCGTGCACCTTAGCTTGCAGCCTCTTAGTGTATAAGATAAACGTAGCTACAGCCCGGTACAATCGCTTCCACTTCGAAAAGTATTAAAAGTTCATAGCTACCACTTGTTGCTTAACCGTACGCATGTGTAAAACGTGATGTCTGGTTTCCATGTTGTCAAGTGGGCCGAAATCGCTGCGGAAGGGCCTATCATATTCATCGGCTTTAAAAAAATCAGGCCCATCAATCCACGCCTCCTCATCCACCTTCGATTCATGCTTTGTCGCGAGGTCTGCAGGGTTTAGTCGCGATGGGACCCACCGCCATTGTTGGAGATTTGTATCCTCCAGTATCGGCTACATGACAAATTGCCGGAATTACCTAGGGTCCATGCTGAGCCACTTTAACACCGTAGACGAGTCTGTCCAGAACACTCTGCGCTTGATAGGTAGACGTGGGGTACCATCTATTTTTTTGCCAGCCGAACGCCTGTTACCGCAGCCTGCAATTCCAGCCGCGGTATTGTTACTGGAGTAAGGGGTGCCACTTTAGATTTAGCAGCTATGAACGATAAGTTGACTTCGCCGCCGAACTCTACGCGCAAGTAACTCACAGCTGCATACCCATATTCTCCGGCATCTACGAAGGTATGCAATTGGACGCCTTTGGCACCATTCAGATCTGGTGAATATCACCGCGGTACTTCTATGCGCAACATCTGCGGTACTGTTGCTTTCCATTGACGCCACTTAGAGTACAGATCATCGGAAAGCGTGCACGCCAGATTTCTTGGAGTAAAATTTTGAGTGCGATTGTAAAATTTGACAAAAAACCTAAAGGATCGAATATCGACATTAAAACTTGCAGGACCTCGCGCTTTGTTGGACATAAGCTGCTGACGACAACATCTCGTTTCAGCCTGACAAACCTGAACGCATATTTAAAGACGTCCCTATTCGGGTCCCAGTATACACCAAGAATTTTTTCACACGCGCCCAATTGCACGGCAGCTTGCTCTTTTCCGCCAGGCTCTTTCAAGCACCTAAGAACAAAAGGTGAATTTGACGCCCAATTACGTATATGGAAGCCGCCTGATGCGTGTATTGCTTTGACCGCTTCCGCTAGATCTAGCGCCGCTTGTTCGCTGTCCTCACAATCTATTAAATCGTCTACATAGTGATGGTTTTTGATGGCGTCGACAGCTCTAGGCAGTTGTTGAACGAAATTTTCTGCGTTTTTGTTGCGGATGTAGTGTGCAATGCATGGCGCACAGTTTATGCCGAATGTTATAGCGCGCATGACGTATACGCTGAGCTTGTCGAACTCATCATTTTTGTCCCACCACAGAAACCTTTGCGCGTGCATATCCGCCTCACGCACGTTGATCTGGTGGAACATCTCGGCGATGTCCCCGCAGATAGCTATGCGACCGACACGGAACGCTAGTAGCATTTCCACCAGAGGATTCAACAAATCGGGCCCGCTTAATATTGCGTCGTTCAACGATGCGCCTTTGCTTTTGGCTGCTGCGTCCCATACTAGGCGTAGTTTCTCAGGCTTATTTGGACTTTGAGTCACAAATATTGGTAAATACCAGACGCGCCCACTATTCGCTTGTAATTGTGCAGGTTTTAGCTTAATGGCATATCCTTTTGTAAGTAAGTTTTTTATTTGGCCTTGCATTGCTGCCTTAAGAGTGGGTTCTTTTATGAATCTTTTGTGAAAACACAATAGCCTCTTGTACGCTATTTCGTAGCTATCGGGCAGGTTCACTTCATCATGGCGCCACAGCAGCCCGACTTTGTACCTATCTCCTGCCTTTTGACATGTTGCGTCTAGTATAGCCATCGCCTTCGAGTCTTGGGGTGACATCAGCTGTGATGGCGGCGACGAATCTAGCTTGAAGCTTTCCTTAACTTGTTCGTGTAATGTATCGTAGTTTTGCCTGCATGCACATGTGTGAATATTCAAATGCAAGCTCTGTGACGGATTGGATCCACGCCCTTGAATCGTCCAACCAATCTGGTTTCGGCCGCGATCGGTTGGTGCCAGTTGCCCTCACGTACTTTAATTGGGACAGCGAGGTGCCAGTTGTCAGATCCAATAAGAATGGTTGGTTTTGCTTTGGTGTATGATCGTATTGTTAACCCATTGAGATGTGGGTATTCCTTAGCGATTTGGCTCATATCTACAGTTTGCGTTGGGAGCCCCAGATTGCGAACAGTATGCACATCGTTTATGGTGAATATTTTACCGTTGTGCATGTTGCCGATGCGAAGAATAGTCCTTTTCGATGAAGCTTCATTGCGGGTGTTGCCGCCGGTCCACCGCAGACAGAGTGGATCCGAAACGCCCTTTAAGTGAAGCTGGTTGAAAACAGCGTCTTCTACCAACATGACGGACGATCCCTCATCTAGAAATGCAAACGTATCTAAGTAATTATTATTGCCATGAATACGAACCGGAATGACTCGAAAATAAGGCGAGTCCTTTTGCTGGGTACTGTGTGAATTCAATGACCCATTTGCTGGGCGCTCGATACTCTACACATCCTGTTTGAGGAAGCTTCGGTGAAGTAATTGATGATGCTTTGCGTTGCATCCATCAATAGCGCAGGCTTTATTTACAAAGCAGCGCCGTCGGTGAGTGTTTAAGCACTGTCGGCATAACTTTAAAGTACGCACGACCTCCCACTTGTGATCCAGCGACAGCATTTCAAAGTAAGTGGGTATTTACCATACCACTCCTCTTGAACGTTGTAGGCGTAACAACCTTACATGCTGCTTCTGCTAACGATTAAAGCCAATCGCTAAAGGCTTTAACTGCCGGAATTCGGTTATCTTTGGGATGCATGGCTCAGGACAGCTTGTACGTATTTGGTAGAGTCTCCACTAGTTCCTTGACTAATATGGGGTTGCTCATGTATGAATCCATATGACACGATGCCATCGTAGAGCACAGCGCGTAATCAATCAGCGCTTCCAGCTTGTCTTTAAACGGCTGCACGTTTCTCACCTTCTCGATCAAATTTTCAATAATGAACTCCGGCCTTCCATAGTACATGCGCAGAGTTTCGATTATTTCTGGAACCATCGCTGGCAGTAGCAGTTTACTTCGAACCATTTCACGCGCTCTTCCCTTTAGGCTTGCCTGGAGTCGCATCAGATTTTCTGCGTCTGAGTAGCAGGCAACCTGAGTGCTTGTCTCAAAGCTGCTTTTAAAAATTGGCCATTCCTCCGGATCGCCATGAAAATGTGGTAAGTCCCTTGGGATTGCTTGCCTAGCTGCTATCTGGGTGGCAGTAGGTGCAGAACGCGAACTCGTGTTGTTAAGGCATGGCGTAGATGCGACTCGCGATTCCGATAAGATCTCGTATTTTTTCTCCAGGTAATATTGTTGAAACTCCTTTTCCTCTTCTAACATCGCGAGACGAAGATAAAGTTTTTTTGATTCGTTCTCAGTTAGCTGCATAGTCGGATTTGTTGCCGTCGGGTGTTGGTCTGCCTTGAGACTTGGGTACATTGTTGCGGGATATGTTGCCGGCGCATTTAATGTTTCTGCGGTCAATTTCGTTGGCAGAGCCGTTGGACGCGCTGCTTCGTTCGGCATAACGTTACCGACCGTCGTAGTCGATCTTTTAGATAATGCAAAATTTGTTACTGGAACAGGTGGCGATGCTCGCAATTCGTTCGACGGCGAAGATGACGCCTTTGGGTGATTTGAATGAACTTCACGTGGTGTATCGTATTGCGTGTTTGTAGGAGGAGCTGTAGCACTCGTTGTGGCTTTGGTGGCTAGTGGACTGCAGTTAGTGCAGCTCCAATTTACTCCAGCGACACCACTGTTGACCCCTACGCCATCGAAGTGATACCATTTATCGCAATGGTCACACTGCACCATGTGTTCATCATCCCACTTGTCACAGAGGATGCAATTATGCTCTGTACTCGACCGACTTCGCTGCATACCCGTTTACTTCTTAGTTAATTAGTGCTTTTATTTTTACTTTATTTTATTAAATTGTACAAATTCGCGTATCGCGTTTAAAAATGTTTCAAAGATTAATAACTTTCTTAAAGTGAAACTTTAATGAGTTCACCCACGTCCCTAAACAATTTCCAAAGAACTCTAATATTTTAGTTTTAATGAACTTTATTTAATGGGAACTTTAAAACATTTGTTTTATTTTCACGTGGGCTTACAAAAATGAACTGTCGATTTTAAGTTTCGTCCTCTTATACTTATACATATGCAAAGTTTTACATAGTTGGCATATCACGCCACTTACGCATATTAATGTACGAACATGTATGCGTACATATTTGTAATTATGTATAAGCTAATTGTCAAAGAGATTGAGAAGATTTTTCTGCGCAACGAAGAAAACAAAATTCTCTAAGTATTACGTCCATAATATAGCATATACAAATAGCAATAATCGTAACTAGCGGGATATCGTCATAGTAACAAGATACCCTGTGGAAATAGGTAGGGGAAGTGCCCCTATAGGAATGATGGCAACAGTTAGCATTACTCAAATAATTGTTCTGGGCCTTAATTTTATTAATTACCTCAATTTCACTATATTCTGCATTCATATGTGTGACTAATATCTTTGGGCTGTTCACTTTTGGTTTAGTAACGGACGAATCAACTCTAGCCATTTTCTCTTTATTGGCTTTGCATAAACTTTCTACTCTCTTTATTACCTCTAAATTTTCTTGGTTTGTCTTCTTTATGCCTTCCATCACCCTACTTAGCTGTTTGTTGTGCTCACTTAGCATTTTTTCGATGTCACCCTTTTGTTCTCTGATGTTTATTTTATTTGTCTCAGCTATGCTCATCATCTGTTTAAGGGCATCATAAACATTGGAGATATATGTCATGCAGTCATCGCACATAAACCGCAAAAACCGACAGTTTTCCACACTTTGCAAGCCGTATTCATCAACATCCGCGCAAACAGTAGTTTTGTGGTATACTCTTCCACAAACTCCCTCGCATCGAACGCTAGACTCTCCTCTGATGCCCTTTCGGCATCTTCCGCACTCAGGCATTATCGTATACACCGGTCAACTGCTATTTTATGTTTATATGTATGTACATTTATATGTATATTAAAACCGCAACTAGTTCAAGTGTTTTACTTTATTTTTGCCAATTTTATTCTTTTTCTTTATATACACTGAATAGCGATTCACCTTTATATAGTCGCTATTAATCCGAATATCGACTATTTTGTTATACAATTATTATTTAGCAAAATACTATATTAAATAATATATTATGTTTAAAACTTTCCGCAATCAAAAACACGTCCGCACGTAAATTGCATCACCATGTTATTGCTGTCTAGAAGTCCTAAATACTCTTCAGATAATATTTAAATTTTTGCGTATGGCTTTAGGTCGAAAGATTTCTTGGTTATAGCACAAACTACGTTTCTATGTGATTTCCGTTTCTCTTTTATGTCTTGCCAAAACTGTTTTATACACGCGGACGAACGACTAAAGGGTGCTGGTAGTTTCATACCTATGTTAAAGAGCCGATCCCTAGTTTAAATAGAGTTTTTCAGACGGACATGGTATGGCACAATCTCATTAACAAATTAGCAATTTTTTTAGTTTTTGTTAGGGCGTATGATTGATGTTGCACAATTACATTTGTCGGGGCGTATTTTTGATGTAGCACAATCATTAGGTTTGTCCAGGCGTATGATTGACCGATCTGTTATTTGTTTCTCTGTTCTTAAGAAGGGTTCATCTTCGAAGCCTCGCTCGCTCTCAAGTTTCCCGAACATGATTCACAATTAGGTCGATAAACATTGGCCTTGCCGCAACCATAACAAAAGATAATTCGGCTATTTACACAATCGAAGTTTTTATGTCCCTCACTTCGGCAATTCCAACATACTATCTTACCAGAGTCTGTCGATCTTTTCGCTACGTCACTGATTTCAACTTCCAAATCTTCGGATTCCTCGTCAGTATACGGAACTTCATTAACATAACGCCGTGGGAATGGTCGGGCGATTGCTAATGGCACTTGATTCGCGGTCTTACCGATTTCGCTTGCGAGGCTTTCACCCTTTCAGCAAAGTCTCCGTAGCTCTGCAAGTGAGTCGATAGGCACAAAGAGCAACTGCTGACGGACACGTGGGCACAAATTATGCTGAAGAATTTCAATCAATTCAGCTTCGGTCAATGGCACTCGTAAGGGTTCAGCAAGTTTGAGAACTGAGTTCCGAAACTCGTCGAAGCTTTCGTTCACTCCCTGTATTATGCTAGCAAACGAGTAAGATGTGTTTTGTAGTGCTAATCAACTTTTGCATTTTTAATCGGTCATTTTACGAAATTTTCCTTCATACATATCGTTTTACCGACGTGCGCGCAAACTTTTGTTAGTGGTTCTAAATATACACTGCTTCACCTGGATTTTATTAGCATTTGCTCCACTTAAAATAATCATCATAATGTCATCAACAAGAAGGAATCCAGCGAGAAAGCCTACATCACCACTTATAACTCCCCTCACTCCGGCAACAACTCCATTCGATAGGATAAAGAAGAAATTGGAAAAACAAAGAGATGCCATAATTGCACAGTTGACTGCGGTTCTGGAGAAAACAGAGGAAAGGGTGATGCAGAGGATTGGTGAGTTGGCTGCCGAAACGGCAAATTTGAAGTTCTCGTTTGTAGCCTTAGAGAAGAGAGTCAATGTGGTAGAGAATGCATGTGCCGATGTTATCTCTCTACGCTCTGAGCTTACTGCTACCATTATCAACGGGATCCCCCAAAACAGCTGGTGAGTGTTTGAGTGAATTATTTGCAAAGGTTTGTAATGTAACTCAGCACAAACCTCCACCTGTACGTGATGTTTTTCGTCTGCGAAAAGTAAAAAGCAATGCAGAAAAGAGCGGCAGCGTTTCTCCAATTATAGTGAAGCTTTTCTCTGCAAATGACCGCAATCAACTCTTAATAGCTGTCTCTTTATTTTGCAAAAATAAAAAGAGATCGCTTGCACTCTCCGATATAGAGCTGCCGGGCTATGGTAGCATTTATTTGCATGAAAGTCTGCCAAAAACGTAAAGAGATGTGATGACATATGCATCTGAGTTAAGGAGAAGCAAAATATTAGCACCAGTGTTTTCCATGCGTGGGAATGTATTTGTGCGGCTAAAGCCTGGCGATAAGCCCAAATTAGTGAGCAGCAGAGTAGAGGTTAATGCTCTTATTGGCACTAGAATATAAGAACAATGTTTTTGATATATGTCTCCCTTTTGTTTGTAACAATAATACAATTTACTTTATTTATAATTAATACTAATATAGAAAATAAGTTAGATATATGTTTTCTCTCTCTCACTCTTTGTCAGAGAATATGACATTTTTTGTTAGCTTTTTCGTCTATCTGCTTTATATTATTGTTATTACTTGTTTTCCTTTTTCAAATGTTTATCTTTTACCCAAGTTGTTTCTTATATAATTGTAATCACTAGGGACTGGAATTTGATGAATTTACATGTCTTTTTTTTGGAACCTTAGAAAAGTTTTGATCAAACATATATACGAATCATAAATTTTTCTTTAACATGGCATTGATTTGTTTTTGCATATTTTTGCATATTTTGTCTTAAATGCATATTTTTGCACATTTTTTTCATTTCTCTGTAGTCCCAATCTTTTTTTTTTTAAATTTTTTTTTAGTGCCACACAACAAACATAGTAACATATGCCGCAATCGTCACTCGCGTTAATAAGCGGAAAAATAAAAATTGTTTTGCAAGGTGCTGGTATTAAAGAACATTTGGCATTCATAAGTTGCAATTATGGATTTTTGAGTGAAACTATCACAAAACTAGAAGGGCGGATATCATTAAAGCAACAAATTATTTTAATCGATGAAGCGCAACAAAAAATCAACGATGTGGATGGAGCATTTGCTGAAGAAATAAAAGAAAACTTAAAAGCAGTGTTAAAAAAAAATGTAGGGTTTGAAAAAATTTAAGAAATTTCAAAAATTAATAATTTGGCCAGGAAAATTGTTCAGTAAAAAATTACACTCCAAATGAACTTGCCGCTTTCAAAAATGCACCATTGTCTTCGGTCCATGTGGAAAGATCGTTTTCACTATACAACAATTTTTTTAGATCAAACCGTACGAATTTTACATTCTCTAATTTAAAAAAACAATTTATTTTATATACAAATAAAGCTTTGAATTCTGAATAAATAAAATACTTAATATGAAATTTGTAATAAACAAATGAATGAATGACATTTTTTAATACATATTTTTGTTTTTTTCAATGCATATTTTTTATTTTCACAGCATGTTTTTAGCACATATATTCAAATTTTAAATGCATCAAATTCCAGTCCTTAGTAATCACTTATGCTTTTGTTGTGCTTCAATTTTGCTGTGCTTGCTGCATTTTGTAGTTAACCCCTTTCCATCTCAGTATGATCGATTTAAATCCCAATAGAAAATCAGCCTCCAGCATTAATGAACACCCCAAAATTTTTATAGATATTTTATGCCAACAGTCAAATGGCCGCTGTGGTCGAGTTGGTAGCGGTGCGTGCTATAACTCGATATGCCGGTGAGTTCGAGGTTCGAATCTCAGTCAGGGCAAGCAAAATCTTAATCATAGAAAAACAGTTTTTTCTAATAGCGGCCACGCCTCGGCAGGCAATGGCAAACCTCCGAGGGTATTTCTGCCATGAAAAAGCTTCTCATTAAATACATCTGCCGTTCGGAGTCGGCACAAAACTGTAGGTCCCTCCATTTGTGGTAGAATATAAAGACGCACACCAGAAATGGTAGGAGAAGCTCGGCCAAACACTGAGCTATATAGTGTACGCGCCAAAATTATATATATTATATTATATAGTCAAATGGCCTTAACGTTGTGCATTTTAATGCGCGAAGTCTAAATGTTGATAAGATGGACTATGTTAGACATATTTTTGGAGAATCAGGAGTTGATGTCATAGGTGTTTCAGAAACATGGTTTAATCCAAATGTTTCGGACTTTCATTATAGTATCTCACACTTTAATGTTATACGTCATGATAGGTCAACCAGGAAAGGTGGTGGTGTTGCAATTTATTGCAGATCCACCCTTCAGATAAGAGCTGTAGCTGTGTCAAATCATTCTGATACGGAATACATCATTGCGGAAATCTCTGATAATGTAACAAAAATACTAGTGTCCTGTGTATATTACCCTAATAGATGTTGTATGTTAGATTCTTTTTTTGCTGAGTTGTCTTTGTTTTTGATTGAGTATGAGCGTTATGTTATATGTGGTGATTTTAATGTAAACCTTCTTTTAGGAGATTCAAATGCGCTTAAACTGCTTGACCATATATCTGCTGCAGGTCTTGTTGTTGTTAACAGATTTCTACCAACAAGATACGCCAACAACTCAATTCCTAGTCTGCTAGGTCTTGTAATTACCTCAAATACTGACCACATTCTAAAATTTGACCAAATGTTTTTTATTTTAGATCATGACCTTATATTTTGTACATTAAATGTGTCGTTTAACTGTCCTGTTGTAGTAACCTTTATGTATCGTGATTTGAAGTCTATTAATACTAGTAATTTAAATGTAGATCTGTTAAATGTAAACTGGATTAATTGTTGGTTCATTGAGAGTGTGGATGAAAAACTTGACTTCCTTAATAAAACTTTGATAAAATTGTTTGACGACCATGTCCCGCTTCGTACTGTTCGGGCCATAAACAGCTCTTGCCCTTGGTATAATAAAAGAGTCAGCTCAGCTATAAAAACACGTAATAAGCTCTATAATAAAAGGAGGAGAACCAGAACCGACTTTGCTTGGACCCAGTACAAATCGGCCAGAAATAAAGCTAATGTAATTATAAGAAATGCAAAGCGACTTTATTGCAATTCTAAACTGAATCCATCTCTACCCTCTAAAGATTTGTGGCGCAATTTAAAAACCTTGAATGTACATGGAGAACTTAGATCTGAATGTAAAATTGACCCCAACTTGCTAAATAGATGCTTTACTAGTGAAACTAACGACGCTATATTCCTCCTTTCCAAAATTTAGGTAACCATTTTACTTTAGAAGATAAATTTCAATTTAATGGAGTAACAGAAGCTGATGTTTTAAGATCTTTGATGGCGATTAAGTCCAATGCAATCGGTGCAGATGGGATATCATTGAGGTTTGTGAAGCTTGTGCTGCCATTCATCTTGAGAGCTCTAACACACATCATAAATCACTGCTTTACAACGGCACGTTTCCCATCAGACTGGAAAAAGGCTTTGATTGTTCCTTTTGCTAAGAAAAATATTGCCAGCAGCTCAAGTGACTATAGACCTATTAGCATTTTACCAGCCTTTTCTAAAGTATGTGAGTCCTTAATGGCAGCGCAAATTACCCAATTTGTTCAACAACACAATCTGCTTTCTCCATTGCAGTCAGGGTTTAGACCTAAGCATAGCTGTGCTACGGCAATGTTAAGCTCTGTAAAACTTATGGCCAGTTACCTTGCAGGAAGAACTCAGAAAGTAATTTGCAAAGCTACCTCGTCCGCATCTTGTGCTGTTGTCTCTGGTGTTCCTCAAGGTTCTGTTCTCGGTCCCCTCTTGTTTAGTCTGTTTGTCAACGATGTATTCTCTGTTTGTCAGTATGTGAATGTCCATGCCTACGCTGATGATATTCAATTGTATTTGTCCAGTCGTGTTGGTCTCGTTGACGACTTGTGTTTTAAAATAAATAGAGATTTGTCTGCAATTTCTCAATGGGCTCAGGATAATTGTCTGCGTCTGAATGCTGCTAAATCCTATGTGTTGCCCGTTAGTAACAGTAAAGTACATTTAGAGAATATTCCAAAACGAAGTATTGGCAATAGCGTATTAATGTTTACTGAAAAAATTAAAAACTTAGGCTTTGTTGTGAATTCTATGTCGACATGTTCTGACCATATTAACAAAGTTGTTAGCAGTGTTTATATTATTTTACGTAGGTTAAAAATGTCAGCTTCGTTTACTCCTCTAGAGACAAGACGAAAGCTTGCTGTTCAACTTATTGTGCCTCATATCACGTACTGTGAGCTAGTATATAGCAAACTAGATTCTGTCTCATTTCACAAGATTGATATTTTGTTTAATAATGTTACACGTTACGTCTATGGCCTTAAAAGATATGATCACATATCTTTATGGAAATCTAAAATTCTTGAATGTGATGTATTGACTTACCTTGCGGCAAGAAATTGTGTATTCATGTTCAAGCTCATAAATTATAAAACACCGAAATATCTTTATGAAAGACTACAATTTACTAGATCAAGTAGGCATCAAAGTCTGGATATCCTAAGTACACCTATTTGTCCTCATCAAAATTTAAGAAATTTCAAAAATTAATAATTTGGCCAGGAAAATTGTTCAGTAAAAAATTACACTCCAAATGAACTTGCCGCTTTCAAAAATGCACCATTGTCTTCGGTCCATGTGGAAAGATCGTTTTCACTATACAAAAATTTTTTTAGATCAAACCGTACGAATTTTACATTCGCTAATTTAAAAAAACAATTTATTTTATATACAAATAAAGCTTTGAATTCTGAATAAATAAAATACTTAATATGAAATTTGTAATAAACAAATGAATGAATGACATTTTTAATACATATTTTTGTTTTTTCAATGCATATTTTTTTATTTTCACAGCATGTTTTTAGCACATATATTCAAATTTTAAATGCATCAAATTCCAGTCCCTAGTAATCACTTATGCTTTTGTTGTGCTTCATTTTTGCTGTGCTTGCTGCAATTTGTAGTTAACCCCTTTCCATCTCAGTATGATCGATTTAAATCCCAATAGGAAATCAGCCTCCAGCATTAATGAACACCCCAAAATTTTAATAGATATTTTATGCCAACAGTCAAATGGCCTTAACGTTGTGCATTTTAATGCGCGAAGTCTAAATGTTGATAAGATGGACTATGTTAGACACATTTTTGGAGAATCAGGAGTTGATGTCATAGGTGTTTCAGAAACATGGTTTAATCCAAATGTTTCGGACTTTCATTATAGTATCTCGCACTTTAATGTTATACGTCATGATAGGTCAACCAGCAAAGGTGGTGGTGTTGCAATTTATTGCAGATCCACCCTTCAGATAAGAGCTGTAGCTGTGTCAAATCATTCTGATACGGAATACATCATTGCGGAAATCTCTGATAATGTAACAAAAATACTAGTGTCCTGTGTATATTACCCTAATAGATGTTGTATGTTAGATTCTTTTTTTGCTGAGTTGTCTTTGTTTTTGATTGAGTATGAGCGTTATGTTATATGTGGTGATTTTAATGTAAACCTTCTTTTAGGAGATTCAAATGCGCTTAAACTGCTTGACCATATATCTGCTGCAGGTCTTGTTGTTGTTAACAGATTACTACCAACAAGATACGCCAACAACTCAATTCCTAGTCTGCTAGGTCTTGTAATTACCTCAAATACTGACCATATTCTAAAATTTGACCAAATGTTTTTTATTTCAGACCATGACCTTATATTTTGTACATTAGATGTGTCGTTTAACTGTCCTGTTGTAGTAACCTTTATGTATCGTGATTTGAAGTCTATTAATACTAGTAATTTAAATGTAGATCTGTTAAATGTAAACTGGATTAATTGTTGGTTCATTGAGAGTGTGGATGAAAAACTTGACTTCCTTAATAAAACTTTGATAAAATTGTTTGACGACCATGTCCCGCTTCGTACTGTTCGGGCCATAAACAGCTCTTGCCCTTGGTATAATAAAAGAGTCAGCTCAGCTATAAAAACACGTAATAAGCTCTATAATAAAAGGAGGAGAACCAGAACCGACTTTGCTTGGACCCAGTACAAATCGGCCAGAAATAAAGCTAATGTAATTATAAGAAATGCAAAGCGACTTTATTGCAATTTGTAATGGTTTAGGAGATGTAGTCTTACAGTGATCTTTATAAGTTTAGATTCAGGCTGAGGTATCGCAAAAGATACCAACACGCGAAACGACGCCACTGATTCTGACTAACGACCTACCGGCGGATCGGGACCCATTTATAGGTGCCAGCTCTTAGCGGTTGGGTGAGTTCGTGGCCGAGGCCGAAGTCTCCACTACACATTTTATTAAAGAGTCCCTCCGGAAACTAAATAATAAGGATTAGAAAAAATAACTCATAGAAAAGCAAAAAAAATCTTTATTACTGTGAAACAAAAGAAACCAAAAAAAATAAACCCGAATTGAAGCTGTTTTCAATTGAATTCACTCGCGACGCGTTATGATGATATGCAACGCGCGGTCTTTACCCACCCTCCATGCCACTCCAGCAATGTTAGTAGAGGGCCCTTTTTATATTGTTGTTGTTGCTGTCCTATCTCATTAAGCCACAAGGAAAACTAAAATTTTATTTTCTAAACATTATAATTAACTTCTTTTATTTACAAAAACTATTTTTCATTTAATCCATTTTTTATACTTTCATATAATACTTAAACTTTAGTAATTCAATTAAAAGGGGTTAAGGCCAGGCAAAAATGAAAATACTGGCAATTGAAGTTTAGCTAAATATGCATGAATAGCTTTCATAATGCTTGCTAATATTATGCGTTTTTTGTTTGTTTGTGTGTTTTTACCAATAGGCATATGAAAAAATAAATCTAAAACGTTGTAATTACCCAGGAGTAAGCATAAGCCTATCTAAAAAAAACTTCATTCGGCTGGCAAATCGAAAGCAATACCGGCAATTTTTTTATTTTTATTTTTTTGCGCACAATAAAACCAGATCCAAGGGTTTGCGCTTACTAAATTCCATTGCTAGGCAAGAAGTGCTCGATACCTGTGTTGGCTTTTGCCTAGCTGATCGCGTCAACAACAACCACAAGCACTTGTCAAATTAGATTATATGTTTTAGTACTTACACAGTACTCACTGCTGTCCGCTGAAAGGCCTTCCAACGACGAGTAGGTAGCTAAGCTGATAACAGGAAGCAAATGCAAAAGATGTTATGTATGATAAGTATACCTGTAGGATGTTGTTGTCGCTTCCCGCTTATTTTTTTGTTTGACTTATGTTCGCTCGTGGGTGTTCATGCACAGTGAGCCGAACAAGGACTAAATAAATTTTTTTTTTTTTTTTTTTTTTTTTGTTTTCTCAACTTATTGACGTAATTATAAATTTACAAGGTAACCTGCTATATATTAATTAGGTTGAAAGGTTATCGGTAAATGCAGTTTTATGGTGACTACACAGTTTACCGTCATTACATGGTCGATATGACTTTTAGTCTGGCTTCATAATTATTAATTACTTATGATTATTAGTATTATTAATATTTTTGGCTATCTCCTAATGATCTTTGTGGTGCGGCTAATGGGCAGGCAATCATGCAAATTTTTCGTAATTTCGTAGATACCAGTTTTGGGCATGGGCAAGTGCCGAAATGGCCCAATCGAAATCTGCTCGAACCAAAAACAAACTAGGTATCGAACTATATAGATAGATACTATGCAAAAACACGGAACAGCGTGCAGGCGGCAAATAAGGTATTGTAAGCTGTGTTTTCCGTTTGCGGCAGCCAGTGGAAGCGTCGGAGGATGCTGGTTGTGGCTCCGGGATTTTTATACCCAGCAGCGCTTAGGCATAACCAACCTCGTCGTTGGTGGCTGCTAGGTCCCGTGGGCGTGATGTAAAGTTCCTAAGTTTCTGTGCGTGGGGCATTCCGCGTTAAGAAATCAACGCAGCAGGATCTCAGGTGTCTGGCCGAGGATATTAACGTATCTCGGCGACGTTAAAAATTAAGCGCGTGACAAGCTTTTTTGTTATTTTATTGGTTTTTTTTTTTTTTTTTGTTAAACTTTTCGCGTTAACTTCGTTAATGTTTTTTTTTGTTTGGTTTTGCGGATCGCGCTTTCAATAAGAAGTAAATTTACGGAACCCAAAAAAATAGTTTCCAAACTAAATTGGCTTTTACTTGCGCGCGATGACTTCCCGTTTCGTAGAAATAAATTGATTGTGATTGCTCTTATCACTCCTCAACATCAACTTACTCGGCCGACGACTTAAACGGAAAAGGATCCTAGCACTTGTAGGCAAATCTTCTAAGGCTTCTTGCTATCATTTTGACAGCTACTTACGAATGAATACAGTACAGGACTGTCAACGACTGCAACAGAATCAATCAAGGCCGGACTAAGTGATAGTGAGTGGAAGCGGTTGGTGTCTTAGCTTAGTGAGCGAGAAATATCGCAGGATAGAATTTTTTTTTTTTTTTTTTTTTTTCTTTTTCCAGATGCATAAAAATTGCATTAATTTTAGGAACGACAACTTTATAGCAAAATTATTTATAGCAGAATAAACTAGGAACTTGGACCATTACAAAACCAGATAATATAGCTGCCTTTGGCTGAAGATTAGATGGAATTAGGGTTTAATATCTTTGGCATGATAAGTTCCAATCTCTTTCCCCTGCGGGTCTTCGATCAAGTAGTATGCACTTCCAACTTTTTTCTTTATTCTACATTTTATAAACTGTGCTCCAAGCTTTGCATTAAAATTTTTACTAAATTTACTCAGTGCAAAATTTCGTCTAAAAACTTCCTGGCCTTCCTTAAAAGATACTGGTTTGGCTCTCAAGTTATACTGAACTACGTTGCGTTCGTAAGCCTTACGCATATTGTCTTGTATGTCTTTTCGCAATATTGTTAATTTGTCGCCATGTTCAATAGCCACACTCGATTCTTCCACCAATGATAGCTGTTTAAGCAAACGGTAATCCGAGCCATGGGTTATCATGTTGCAGCCAAATAAAGCTTTAAATGGTGAACAACCAATTGACTGATGCAATGAAGATCTAAGTGCGCAAGAAATGCTCGTCAAGTATTTGTCCCATTCGGACTGGTCTTGCTTAATATAAGAACGGATAGCAGCTAACAGCGACCTGTTCACGCGCTCAGCGGCATTGCTTTGTGGCGAATATAAAGCAGTGAACATTTGCTTAATGCCGAATTCTGTCAAGAACGCTTTAAAGTCGTTCGACTTAAACTGCGAGCCACTGTCGCTTACTATAGTTTCAGGCACTCCATAACAATGAAAAATTTGATGTAGCAGAAAATCTTGTATTCTAGCGGAGGTGAATTTGCGTAAAGGATAAAGCCAATGAAACTTGCTAAAATGGTCAAGCACTATCAATAAGCCGATATTACCGCGTTTGCTTCTTGGATACGGTCCTAGTATATCTATGTACAACTTTTGAAAAGGTCTCCCTGACACACTTTGCAACCCCATGGGTGGCGTGAGTTTAACGTTTGGAGCTTTTGTTTCTTTGCAGGTGTCACATTGTCGAATATAGTCACGAACATCTTTAGCAAAACCTGGCCAAAACAAATTACGCTTTATTCGCTCAATAGTTTTTTGCATGCCTGCATGGGCTGTAATGACACAGTCATGTGCACGTTTAATAACGCCTTTTCTTAATTTTTCCGGAACCCACAATTTCCACGCGATGTAATCTTCATCTACAATGCCGGTCAAATGTTGGGTGCGGATATACACAAATTTATCAATTACTTTTAAATCGGGCAAACTATCATTACTGTTTTTAATTCTCTGTATCAAAGTCACATAATCTGGATCGAAGAAACAAGTAGATTCTAAATCAATCTCTGGACCTACTGCTTCTAAGCTGGCTATCTCGGTATCGTGAATGCGCGATAAGGCATCTGGTACAATGTGCTCTTTGCCTTTGCGGTGGGAAATTGTAAACTTATATGTTTGTAGACGAAAAATCCACCTGGCTAATCTACCGCTAACGTTCTTCTGTCGCAACAACCATAAGAGACTTGAATGGTCAGTAATAACTTCAAATTCTTGAAGTTCGAGATAACATCTGAACTTTTCAATGGCTAAAATTACAGCTAAACATTCCCTTTCCGTCACACTATAGTTTCTTTCGGCTTTAGACAGTTTTTTGGACATGAATGCTATAGGTCTTTCGTCCTTCTCTTCAGACAATTGCACAAGAACCGCGCCAATACCATAATCACTGGCATCGCAATGTAAGTAAAACTTCCTATTAAAATCAGAACAGAAACTTAAGTTTTTCTTGTGCAGCTTGTGCTTCTTTAGTCCAAACAAACTTTTTCTTTGTTGACAAAACTTCTGTTATTGGGTATGTGATTTCGGCGAAATTTTTTATAAATCTCCTGTACCATCCACACACTCCCAAAAATCCACGGACTTGCTTAAGGTTTTTTGGCGA
This sequence comes from Philophylla caesio, assembly GCA_963971545.1. NCBI lineage: Eukaryota > Metazoa > Arthropoda > Insecta > Diptera > Tephritidae > Philophylla > Philophylla caesio. Next base: position 58,517,663 of record OZ020604.1, on the reverse strand, counting down.
GGGCCAAGACAATATGCAAGAAATTTTTTCGGGATCCGTGGAAATTCCACCACTTCCTATCACGTAACCTAAGTAGGTAATTTTTGTTACGCAGAACTGACTTTTCTTCAAGTTTAATGTAAGATTGGCTTTTCGAAATTGTTCTGCCAGTCGCACCAATACAGATAGGTGAGAGGAAAAACTTTCGGATACTATGCACATGTCGTCTAAATATCCAAACACGCAGTTTTGCAGGTCGGGAGGAATTAACGCATCCATGAGTCGGCACATCGTTGCCGGTGCGTTGCATAGTCCAAACGGCATGACCACAAATTGGTATAACGGTCGCCCGGGTATCGTGAACGCGGTTAACGGGCGCGACTCCGGCGACAACTCGATCTGCCAATAGGCGTCTTTCAGGTCTAATTTGGTAATGATGTTAGCTTTTGGTAGGCGCGAAAAGATGCCTTCAATGCTTTGCAGTGGATATGCATCCTTTTTCGTCACATCATTAACTTTTCGAGCATCCAAGCATAATCTAACCTTTCCGGGTTTTACCACTAATCGCATGGGCGAACTCCATGGTGAATTAGAAGGCTCGATTACGCCTAGTTCAATCATTCTATCTACTTCCTCAAACATTAATCTTTCTACGGCCGGGCTAACCGGGTAGTATCTTTGTTTAACTGGTTTAGCACCTCCTACGTCAATGTGATGTTGGATCAAGCTAGTACGGCCTAAGCCTTGCTTTTCAAAATTCGGGAAAAGTAATTTTACCCATTCTAATTGCTGGTTTTGGGTGTTTGTTAATTGGTAATTACTCGAACAATCTACCTTAGAATTTTCTAATGTTAGTGTACTGATTATCCCTGGCGCCAACTCGAAAATTCTCCAGAAGTCGATACCAAGAATAAGCCTTTGTGTAATCGATGGTATAATGTATAATTTTATATGTCTGTCTATATCTTTGTAGTGCATGTATACTTTAAGGAAACCTTTAACGGGGTGTGCATTACCATCGGCTGTTTTTACATACGAATTAATGCGGTGAAATTCTGAATAATTAGAAAAATCTGTTTGTGCAAAATCGGATCCAATACAACTTACATTTGCACCAGTATCCAACAAACCTATCTCGCAAAAATTCAAAAATTTTACTTCCGCGTAACATCTAAGATCGGTGTTAGTATTAAAGATAGACGAAATTAACATCATTCTATTTTTACGTCTTTCACCAACAAATTTTCTCATTCGTAGTGTATTCCTCTTCGCTTTCTTAACGTCCTCTTCGAAAATGATTTTTCTAGCGTTTAAGTAATTTTGCAATCGTTCATGGTACGGTTTATAAGAGAAATTAATAGCCTGGGAAGGGCCAAAAGTATTATCATGTTTATTCATAATCGGATTAGTGTTTTCCTCTTTTATTTCAGGGGCATTCGGTTGTTGTTGAATGCACCCCGTTGGGAGTTTTCCGCTTTGCGCTTCGTACATTTTTCGCACTGCGGTTTGTAAACGTTCGGTGTTCCGCATCCATAGCAAAATATGCGTCGATCTACAAGACAATCTTCCCAAATATGTCCTTCCCTATCGCAGTTCCAACACTTCAACGTTGTGAGCGTCTCGTGGATAGCAGCAATAGTGGCTTGGGTACTACCAGACTCGACAAGTGAGCTTTCTTCACTTTCAAGAGAAAATACCTGTCTACGCCCACCTGTAGTAACGAGGGGTTTAGGTTGGCTAGATCTTCCACCCTGTTCATCTTTTAGTAGATTTTCGCGCATCTGACACAATTTTCTTAAATGTGCCACTGATAGGACAGGTACGTACAACAATTCGTGCCTTATTTCCGGTCGGAGATTACGAACAAGAATTTCGATCAACTCTTCCTCTGGAATGCTTCTACCTAGCCTATCTACAAGTAAACTAACTGCATCGTAAAAGCTTTGGAACGTATCTCCTGGTTTTTGCTTCCGTGAACGTATCTGCTCTCGAAAATCGAAATCCGAACGAAAGCCTTTATATTGATAACGTAACGCTGTGCAGAATTCCTGCCAATCAATTATATCTACCTGTTTGTGGTACCTCCAATACCAATATAAGGCTTTTCCTTTTAGTAATAAGTGCAAATTTTTGCATAATGCATCAAAATCATTGTTTAATGTTTCCCTAGTTAACACTCTAATTCTGTATACAAATTCTTCCACAGTTAAATCGTCAAAAGTACCGTCGAACCTTACGTTCCATTTTTGTATAATATTAGAAATCTTTGTTGGGTTAATGGAGGAGGTTAATGAACCTCCATTTGGCAAATCATTGTCCATGTTTTCATGGGCCGGACGGCTTTGATTACGCGTATTACCCTCGGTCAAATTCGAAGTTAAATTTAGCGAACGAAACATTCTTTGCACACTGTCTTCCACCATTTGTGAAATTCGGACTTAATCAATACCGCTTTGACGATTGGCATTATTCCTTCTGTCACGATATCGCGCTCGGCCAGAACTATTTCCGCTAATATGATTGGAAGCATTACCCGAGCTTAAGCTGATGTCCACGATCGGAATATTTAAACTGTTATTTAAAGATGGCGGTCCCGGTTCCTGTTCTATAAGTGGAGTCATATTTGGAGCCAAACTTCTTGCAACACTTCGCGTTACTGGTCGCTGCCTGACACCTGTTGTAACCGACGCTGTGTTTTGTAAGTGACTTGGTGAATGATTACCTACCACTAACTTTAAGTCTTTAGTCTGTAAGAGTCTTGTGCATGAGGGACATTCTGAGTGAGTTTTCAACCAATTTTCTATGCATGGTTTATGAAATATATGTTGGCACACAGTCATGCAACATGGTTGCGTATCCGTCATAGCGTTCGTGCAGACTAAACAATCGCTTGCATCTGCATTTCTACATGCAACTGTAGTGGGGCTGTGTAAAAGTGACATAGTTTTATTTTAATTATTCTTCCTTATATGTGGCCTTAGTTAATGAAAGAAAACAACAACGAACAACATTTTAACGATCAACTGAAAACAGAAAAAAAAATATTTTGGGCTATGGTATTTAATACAACATTTTCTTTAAAGCTTAATTCCTTGTCTGACTTGCTCCTCTTTACCCGGACAGAACTTCGCATTAAACGCAAAATTTTGTATTTCCAGCGGAAAATCAATGGACGCTTAAAACAATTTCTATTAGCAAAAAAAATGTGTGAGAAGATTTGAAGAAATAAATTCGTGCAAAATTCACTGAAAGTCAGAGAAAGGCTTAAACAAGAGGTTACCGGACGATGGTATTTACTCAGAGATAATTACTCGTATTCCACATAACGTTATATTAGTATTGACCAACCTCATAAATCCGCAGCGATATTTATACTTCTTTTGAAACCAAATGAGCTAATTGGGGCCTTGCTTATTAATCCGTATAACTGCAACTCTCTTGCAATATACACATGTTAAGGATGGTAATTAACAATAAAATTTTCTGTATGCGTGGTGCCCCACGTTGGGCGCCAAAAATTATGTAATGGTTAAGGAGATGTAGTCTTACAGTGATCTTTATAAGTTTAGATTCAGGCTGAGGTATCGCAAAAGATACCAACACGCGAAACGACGCCACTGATTCTGACTAACGACCTACCGGCGGATCGGGACCCATTTATAGGTGCCAGCTCTTAGCGGTTGGGTGAGTTCGTGGCCGAGGCCGAAGTCTCCACTACACATTTTATTAAAGAGTCCCTCCGGAAACTAAATAATAAGGATTAGAAAAAATAACTCATAGAAAAGCAAAAAAAATATTTATTACTGTGAAACAAAAGAAACCAAAAAAAATAAACCCGAATTGAAGCTGTTTTCAATTGAATTCAATCGCGACGCGTTATGATGATATGCAACGCGCGGTCTTTACCCACCTTCCATGCCACTCCAGCAATGTTAGTAGAGGGCCCTTTTTATATTGTTGTTGTTGCTGTCCTATCTCATTAAGCCACAAGGAAAACTAAAATTTTATTTTCTAAACATTATAATTAACTTCTTTTATTTACCAAAACTATTTTTCATTTAATCCATTTTTTATACTTTCATATAATACTTAAACTTTAGTAATTCAATTAAAAGGGGTTAAGGCCAGGCAAAAATGAAAATACTGGCAATTGAAGTTTAGCTAAATATGCATGCATAGCTTTCATAATGCTTGCTAATATTATGCGTTTTTTTGTTTGTTTGTGTGTTTTTACCAATAGCATATGAAAAAATAAATCTAAAACGTTGTAATTACCCAGGAGTAAGCATAGGCCTATCTAAAAAAAACTTCATTCGGCTGGCAAATCGAAAGCAATACCGGCAATTTTTTTTATTTTTATTTTTTTGCGCACAATAAAACCAGATCCAAGGGTTTGCGCTTACTAAATTCCATTGCTAGGCAAGAATTGCTCGATACCTGTGTTGGCTTTTGCCTAGCTGATCGCGTCAACAACAACCATAAGCACTTGTCAAATTAGATTATATGTTTTAGTACTTACACAGTACTCACTGCTGTCCGCTGAAAGGCCTTCCAACGACGAGTAGGTAGGTAAGCTGATAACACGAAGCAAATGCAAAAGATGTTATGTATGATAAGTATACCTGTAGGATGTTGTTGTCGCTTCCCGCTTATTTTTTTGTTTGACTTATGTTCGCTCGTGGGTGTTCATGCACAGTGAGCCGAACAAGGACAATAATTACTAAATAATTTTTTTTTTTTTTTTTTTTTTGTTTTTTTTTTTTTTTGTTTTCTCAACTTATTGACGTAATTATAAATTTACAAGGTAACCTGCTACATATTAATTAGGTTGAAAGGTTATCGGTAAATGCAGTTTTATGGTGATTACACATTTTACCGTCATTACATGGTCGATATGACTTTTATTCTGGCTTCATAATTATTAATTACTTATGATTATTAGTATTATTAATATTTTTGGCTATCTCCTAATGATCTTTGTGGTGCGGCTAATGGGCAGGCAATCATGCGAATTTTTCGTAATTTCGTAGATACCAGTTTTGGGCATGGGCAAGTGCCGAAATGGCCCAATCGAAATCTGCTCGAACCAAAAACAAACTAGGTATCGAACTATATAGATAGATACTATGCAAAAACACGGAACAGCGTGCAGGCGGCAAATAAGGTATTGTAAGCTGTGTTTTCCGTTTGCGGCAGCCAGTGGAAGCGTCGGAGGATGCTGGTTGTGGCTCCGGGATTTTTATACCCAGCAGCGCTTAGGCATAACCAACCTCGTCGTTGGTGGCTGCTAGGTCCCGTGGGCGTGATGTAAAGTTCCTAAGTTTCTGTGCGTGGGGCATTCCGCGTTAAGAAATCAACGCAGCAGGATCTCAGGTGTCTGGCCGAGGATATTAACGTATCTCGGCGACGTTAAAAATTAAGCGCGTGACAAGCTTTTTTGTTATTTTATTGCTTTTTTTTTTTTTTTTTTGTTAAACTTTTCGCGTTAACTTCGTTAATGTTTTTTTTGTTTGGTTTTGCGGATCGCGCTTTCAATAAGAAGTAAATTTACGGAACCCAAAAAAATAGTTTCCAAACTAAATTGGCTTTTACTTGCGCGCGATGACTTCCCGTTTCGTAGAAATAAATTGATTGTGATTGCTCTTATCACTCCTCAACATCAACTTACTCGGCCGACGACTTAAACGGAAAAGGATCCTAGCACTTGTAGGCAAATCTTCTAAGGCTTCTTGCTATCATTTTGACAGCTACTTACGAATGAATACAGTACAGGACTGTCAACGACTGCAACAGAATCAAGCAAAGCCGGACTAAGTGATAGTGAGTGGAAGCGGTTGGTGTCTTAGCTTAGTGAGCGAGAAATATCGCAGGATAGAATTTCTTTTTTTTTTTTTTTTTTCTTTTTCCAGATGCATAAAAATTGCATTAATTATAGGAACGACAACTTTATAGCAAAATTATTTATAGCAGAATAAACTAGGAACTTGGACCATTACAAAACCAGATAATATAGCTGCCTTTGGCTGAAGATTAGATGGAATTAGGGTTTAATATCTTTGGCATGATAAGTTCCAATCTCTTTCCCCTGCGGGTCTTCGATCAAGTAGTATGCACTTCCAACTTTTTTCTTTATTCTACATTTTATAAACTGTGCTCCAAGCTTTGCATTAAAATTTTTACTAAATTTACTCAGTGCAAAATTTCGTCTAAAAACTTCCTGGCCTTCCTTAAAAGATACTGGTTTGGCTCTCAAGTTATACTGAACTACGTTGCGTTCGTAAGCCTTACGCATATTGTCTTGTATGTCTTTTCGCAATATTGTTAATTTGTCGCCATGTTCAATAGCCACACTCGATTCTTCCACCAATGATAGCTGTTTAAGCAAACGGTAATCCGAGCCATGGGTTATCATGTTGCAGCCAAATAAAGCTTTAAATGGTGAACAACCAATTGACTGATGCAATGAAGATCTAAGTGCGCAAGAAATGCTCGTCAAGTATTTGTCCCATTCGGACTGGTCTTGCTTAATATAAGAACGGATAGCAGCTAACAGCGACCTGTTCACGCGCTCAGCGGCATTGCTTTGTGGCGAATATAAAGCAGTGGACATTTGCTTAATGCCGAATTCTGTCAAGAACGCTTTAAAGTCGTTCGACTTAAACTGCGAGCCATTGTCGCTTACTATAGTTTCAGGCACTCCATAACAATGAAAAATTTGATGTAGCAGAAAATCTTGTATTGTAGCGGAGGTGAATTTGCGTAAAGGATAAAGCCAATGAAACTTGCTAAAATGGTCAAGCACTATCAATAAGCCGATATTACCGCGTTTGCTTCTTGGATACGGTCCTAGTATATCTATGTACAACTTTTGAAAAGGTCTCCCTGACACACTTTGCAACCCCATGGGTGGCGTGAGTTTAACGTTTGGAGCTTTTGTTTCTTTGCAGGTGTCACATTGACGAATATAGTCACGAACATCTTTAGCAAAACCTGGCCAAAACAAATTACGCTTTATTCGCTCAATAGTTTTTTGCATGCCTGCATGGGCTGTAATGACACAGTCATGTGCACGTTTAATAACGCCTTTTCTTAATTTTTCCGGAACCCACAATTTCCACGCGATGTAATCTTCATCTACAATGCAGGTCAAATGTTGGGTGCGGATATACACAAATTTATCAATTACTTTTAAATCGGGCAAACTATCATTACTGTTTTTAATTCTCTGTATCAAAGTCACATAATCTGGATCGAAGAAACAAGTAGATTCTAAATCAATCTCTGGACCTACTGCTTCTAAGCTGGCTATCTCGGTATCGTGAATGCGCGATAAGGCATCTGGTACAATGTGGTCTTTGCCTTTGCGGTGGGAAATTGTAAACTTATATGTTTGTAGACGAAAAACCCACCTGGCTAATCTACCGCTAACGTTCTTCTGTCGCAACAACCATAAGAGACTTGAATGGTCAGTAATAACTTCAAATTCTTGAAGTTCGAGATAACATCTGAACTTTTCAATGGCTAAAATTACAGCTAAACATTCCCTTTCCGTCACACTATAGTTTCTTTCGGCTTTAGACAGTTTTTTGGACATGAATGCTATAGGTCTTTCGTCCTTCTCTTCAGACAATTGCCCAAGAACCGCGCCAATACCATAATCACTGGCATCGCAATGTAAGTAAAACTTCCTATTAAAATCAGCATTTTGCAATACAGGTGCAGAAGTTAACAGAAACTTAAGTTTTTCTTGTGCAGCTTGTGCTTCTTTAGTCCAAACAAACTTTTTCTTTGTTGACAAAACTTCTGTTATTGGGTATGTGATTTCGGCGAAATTTTTTATAAATCTCCTGTACCATCCACACACTCCCAAAAATCCACGGACTTGCTTAAGGTTTTTTGGCGAGGGCCAAGACAATATGCAAGAAATTTTTTCGGGATCCGTGGAAATTCCACCACTTCCTATCACGTAACCTAAGTAGGTAATTTTTGTTACGCAGAACTGACTTTTCTTCAAGTTTAATGTAAGATTGGCTTTTTGAAATTGTTCTGCCAGTCGCACCAATACAGATAGGTGAGAGGAAATACTTTCGGATACTATGCACATGTCGTCTAAATATCCAAACACGCAGTTTTGCAGGTCGGGAGGAATTAACGCATCCATGAGTCGGCACATCGTTGCCGGTGCGTTGCATAGTCCAAACGGCATGACCACAAATTGGTATAACGGTCGCCCGGGTATCGTGAACGCGGTTAACGGGCGCGACTCCGGCGACAACTCGATCTGCCAATAGGCGTCTTTCAGGTCTAATTTGGTAATGATGTTAGCTTTTGGTAGGCGCGAAAAGATGCCTTCAATGCTTTGCAGTGGATATGCATCCTTTTTCGTCACATCATTAACTTTTCGAGCATCCAAGCATAATCTAACCTTTCCGGGTTTTACCACTAATCGCATGGGCGAACTCCATGGTGAATTAGAAGGCTCGATTACGCCTAGTTCAATCATTCTATCTACTTCCTCAAACATTAATCTTTCTACGGCCGAGCTAACCGGGTAGTATCTTTGTTTAACTGGTTTAGCACCTCCTACGTCAATGTGATGTTGGATCAAGCTAGTACGGCCTAAGCCTTGCTTTTCAAAATTCGGGAAAAGTAATTTTACCCATTCTAATTGCATTAATTATAGGAACGACAACTTTATAGCAAAATTATTTATAGCAGAATAAACTAGGAACTTGGACCATTACAAATTCTAACCTGAATCCATCTCTACCCTCTAAAGATTTGTGGCGCAATTTAAAAACCTTGAATGTACATAGAGAACTTAGATCTGAATGTAAAATTGACCCCAACTTGCTAAATAGATGCTTTACTAGTGAAACTAAAGACAGCTATATTCCTCCTTTCCAAAATTTAGGTAACCATTTTACTTTAGAAGATAAATTTTAATTTAATGGAGTAACAGAAGCTGATGTTTTAAGATCTTTGATGGCGATTAAGTCCAATGCAATCGGTGCAGATGGGATATCATTGAGGTTTGTGAAGCTTGTGCTGCCATTCATCTTGAGAGCTCTAACACACATCATAAATCACTGCTTTACAACGGCATGTTTCCCATCAGACTGGAAAAAGGCTTTGATTGTTCCTTTTGCTAAGAAAAATATTGCCAGCAGCTCAAGTGACTATAGACCTATTAGCATTTTACCAGCCTTTTCTAAAGTATGTGAGTCCTTAATGGCAGCGCAAATTACCCAATTTGTTCAACAACACAATCTGCTTTCTCCATTGCAGTCAGGGTTTAGATCTAAGCATAGCTGTGCTACGGCAATGTTAAGCTCTGTAAAACTTATGGCCAGTTACCTTGCAGGAAGAACTCAGACAGTAATTTGCAAAGCTACCTCGTCCGCATCTTGTGCTGTTGTCTCTGGTGTTCCTCAAGGTTCTGTTCTCGGTCCCCTCTTGTTTAGTCTGTTTGTCAACGATGTATTCTCTGTTAGTCAGTATGTGAATGTCCATGCCTACGCTGATGATATTCAATTGTATTTGTCCAGTCGTGTTGGTCTCGTTGACGACTTGTGTTTTAAAATAAATAGTGATTTGTCTGCAATTTCTCAATGGGCTCAGGATAATTGTCTGCGTCTGAATGCTGCTAAATCCTATGTGTTGCCCGTTAGTAACAGTAAAGTACATTTAGAGAATATTCCAAAACTAAGTATTGGCAATAGCGTATTAATGTTTACTGAAAAAATAAAAAACTTAGGCTTTGTTGTGAATTCTATGTTGACATGTTCTGACCATATTAACAAAGTTGTTAGCAGTGTTTATATTATTTTACGTAGGTTAAAAATGTCAGCTTCGTTTACTCCTCTAGAGACAAGACGAAAGCTTGCTGTTCAACTTATTGTGCCTCATATCACGTACTGTGAGCTAGTATATAGAAAACTAGATTCTGTCTCATCTCACAAGATTGATATTTGTTTAATAATGTTACACGTTACGTCTATGGCCTTAAAAGATATGACCACATATCTTTATGGAAATCTAAAATTCTTGGATGTGATATATTAACTTACCTTGCGGCAAGAAATTGTATATTCATGTTAAAGCTCATAAATTATAAAACACCGAAATATCTTTATGAAAGACTACAATTTACTAGATCAAGTAGGCATCAAAGTCTGGTTATTCCTAAGTACACCTATTTGTCCTCATCAAAATTTAAGAAATTTCAAAAATTAATAATTTGGCCAGGAAAATTGTTCAGTAAAAAATTACACTCCAAATGAACTTGCCGCTTTCAAAAATGCACCATTGTCTTCGGTCCATGTGGAAAGATCGTTTTCACTATACAAAAATTTTTTTAGATCAAACCGTACGAATTTTACATTCGCTAATTTAAAAAAACAATTTATTTTATATACAAATAAAGCTTTGAATTCTGAATAAATAAAATACTTAATATGAAATTTGTAATAAACAAATGAATGAATGACATTTTTTAATACATATTTTTGTTTTTTCAATGCATATTTTTTTATTTTCACAGCATGTTTTTAGCACATATATTCAAATTTTAAATGCATCAAATTCCAGTCCCTAGTAATCACTTATGCTTTTGTTGTGCTTCATTTTTGCTGTGCTTGCTGCAATTTGTAGTTAACCCCTTTCCATCTCAGTATGATCGATTTAAATCCCAATAGGAAATCAGCCTCCAGCATTAATGAACACCCCAAAATTTTAATAGATATTTTATGCCAACAGTCAAATGGCCTTAACGTTGTGCATTTTAATGCGCGAAGTCTAAATGTTGATAAGATGGACTATGTTAGACATATTTTTGGAGTATCAGGAGTTGATGTCATAGGTGTTTCAGAAACATGGTTTAATTCAAATGTTTCGGACTTTCATTATAGTATCTCACACTTTAATGTTATACGTCATGAGAGGTCAACCAGCAAAGGTGGTGGTGTTGCAATTTATTGCAGACCCACCCTTCAGATAAGAGCTGTAGCTGTGTCAAATTATTCTGATACGGAATACATCATTGCGGAAATCTCTGATAATGTAACAAAAATACTAGTGTCCTGTGTATATTACCCTAATAGATGTTGTATGTTAGATTTTTTTTTGCTGAGTTGTCTTTGTTTTTGATTGAGTATGAGCGTTATGTTATATGTGGTGATTTTAATGTAAACCTTCTTTTAGGAGATTCAAATGCGCTTAAACTGCTTGACCATATATCTGCTGCAGGTCTTGTTGTTGTTAACAGATTACTACCAACAAGATACGCCAACAACTCAATTCTTAGTCTGCTAGGTCTTGTAATTACCTCAAATACTGACCATATTCTAAAATTTGACCAAATGTTTTTTATTTCAGACCATGACCTTATATTTTGTACATTAGATGTGTCGTTTAACTGTCCTGTTGTAGTAACCTTTATGTATCGTGATTTGAAGTCTATTAATACTAGTAATTTAAATGTAGATCTGTTAAATGTAAACTGGATTAATTGTTGGTTCATTGAGAGTGTGGATGAAAAACTTGACTTCCTTAATAAAACTTTGATAAAATTGTTTGACGACCATGTCCCGCTTCGTACTGTTCGGGCCATAAACAGCTCTTGCCCTTGGTATAATAAAAGAGTCAGCTCAGCTATAAAAACACGTAATAAGCTCTATAATAAAAGGAGGAGAACCAGAACCGACTTTGCTTGGACCCAGTACAAATCGGCCAGAAATAAAGCTAATGTAATTATAAGAAATGCAAAGCGACTTTATTGCAATTCTAAACTGAATCCATCTCTACCCTCTAAAGATTTGTGGCGCAATTTAAAAACCTTGAATGTACATGGAGAACTTAGATCTGAATGTAAAATTGACCCCAACTTGCTAAATAGATGCTTTACTAGTGAAACTAACGACTGCTATATTCCTCCTTTCCAAAATTTAGGTAACCATTTTACTTTAGAAGATAAATTTCAATTTAATGGAGTAACAGAAGCTGATGTTTTAAGATCTTTGATGGCGATTAAGTCCAATGCAATCGGTGCAGATGGGATATCATTGAGGTTTGTGAAGCTTGTGCTGCCATTCATCTTGAGAGCTCTAACACACATCATAAATCACTGCTTTACAACGGCATGTTTCCCATCAGACTGGAAAAAGGCTTTGATTGTTCCTTTTGCTAAGAAAAATATTGCCAGCAGCTCAAGTGACTATAGACCTATTAGCATTTTACCAGCCTTTTCTAAAGTATGTGAGTCCTTAATGGCAGCGCAAATTACCCAATTTGTTCAACAACACAATCTGCTTTCTCCATTGCAGTCAGGGTTTAGACCTAAGCATAGCTGTGCTACGGCAATGTTAAGCTCTGTAAAACTTATGGCCAGTTACCTTGCAGGAAGAACTCAGAAAGTAATTTGCAAAGCTACCTCGTCCGCATCTTGTGCTGTTGTCTCTGGTGTTCCTCAAGGTTCTGTTCTCGGTCCCCTCTTGTTTAGTCTGTTTGTCAACGATGTATTCTCTGTTTGTCAGTATGTGAATGTCCATGCCTACGCTGATGATATTCAATTGTATTTGTCCAGTCGTGTTGGTCTCGTCGACGACTTGTGTTTTAAAATAAATAGTGATTTGTCTGCAATTTCTCAATGGGCTCAGGATAATTGTCTGCGTCTGAATGCTGCTAAATCCTATGTGTTGCCCGTTAGTAACAGTAAAGTACATTTAGAGAATATTCTAAAACTAAGTATTGGCAATAGCGTATTAATGTTTACTGAAAAAATAAAAAACTTAGGCTTTGTTGTGAATTCTATGTTGACATGTTCTGACCATATTAACAAAGTTGTTAGCAGTGTTTATATTATTTTACGTAGGTTAAAAATGTCAGCTTCGTTTACTCCTCTAGAGACAAGACGAAAGCTTGCTGTTCAACTTATTGTGCCTCATATCACGTACTGTGAGCTAGTATATAGCAAACTAGATTCTGTCTCATCTCACAAGATTGATATTTGTTTAATAATGTTACACGTTACGTCTATGGCCTTAAAAGATATGACCACATATCTTTATGGAAATCTAAAATTCTTGGATGTGATATATTAACTTACCTTGCGGCAAGAAATTGTATATTCATGTTCAAGCTCATAAATTATAAAACACCGAAATATCTTTATGAAAGACTACAATTTACTAGATCAAGTAGGCATCAAAGTCTGGTGATTCCTAAGTACACCTATTTGTCCTCATCAAAATTTAAGAAATTTCAAAAATTAATAATTTGGCCAGGCAAATTGTTCAGTAAAAAATTACACTCCAAATGAACTTGCCGCTTTCAAAAATGCACCATTGTCTTCGGTCCATGTGGAAAGATCGTTTTCACTATACAAAAATTTTTTTAGATCAAACCGTACGAATTTTACATTCGCTAATTTAAAAAAACAATTTATTTTATATACAAATAAAGCTTTGAATTCTGAATAAATAAAATACTTAATATGAAATTTGTAATAAACAAATGAATGAATGACATTTTTTAATACATATTTTTGTTTTTTCAATGCATATTTTTTTATTTTCACAGCATGTTTTTAGCACATATATTCAAATTTTAAATGCATCAAATTCCAGTCCCTAGTAATCACTTATGCTTTTGTTGTGCTTCATTTTTGCTGTGCTTGCTGCAATTTGTAGTTAACCCCTTTCCATCTCAGTATGATCGATTTAAACCCCAATAGGAAATCAGCCTCCAGCATTAATGAACACCCCAAAATTTTAATAGATATTTTATGCCAACAGTCAAATGGCCTTAACGTTTTGCATTTTAATGCGCGAAGTCTAAATGTTGATAAGATGGACTATGTTAGACATATTTTTGGAGAATCAGGAGTTGATGTCATAGGTGTTTCAGAAACATGGTTTAATCCAAATGTTTCGGACTTTCATTATAGTATCTCGCACTTTAATGTTATACGTCATGAGAGGTCAACCAGCAAAGGTAGTGGTGTTGCAATTTATTGCAGATCCACCCTTCAGATAAGAGCTGTAGCTGTGTCAAATCATTCTGATACGCAATACATCATTGCGGAAATCTCTGATAATGAAACAAAAATACTAGTGTCCTGTGTATATTACCCTAATAGATGTTGTATGTTAGATTCTTTTTTTGCTGAGTTGTCTTTGTTTTTGATTGAGTATGAGCGTTATGTTATATGTGGTGATTTTAATGTAAACCTTCTTTTAGGAGATTCAAATGCGCTTAAACTGCTTGACCATATATCTGCTGCAGGTCTTGTTGTTGTTAACAGATTTCTACCAACAAGATACGCCAACAACTCAATTCCTAGTCTGCTAGGTCTTGTAATTACCTCAAATACTGACCATATTCTAAAATTTGACCAAATGTTTTTTATTTCAGACCATGACCTTATATTTTGTACATTAAATGTGTCGTTTAACTGTCCTGTTGTAGTAACCTTTATGTATCGTGATTTGAAGTCTATTAATACTAGTAATTTAAATGTAGATCTGTTAAATGTAAACTGGATTAATTGTTGGTTCATTGAGAGTGTGGATGAAAAACTTGACTTCCTTAATAAAACTTTGATAAAATTGTTTGACGACCATGTCCCGCTTCGTACTGTTCGGGCCATAAACAGCTCTTGCCCTTGGTATAATAAAAGAGTCAGCTCAGCTATAAAAACACGTAATAAGCTCTATAATAAAAGGAGGAGAACCAGAACCGACTTTGCTTGGACCCAGTACAAATCGGCCAGAAATAAAGCTAATGTAATTATAAGAAATGCAAAGCGACTTTATTGCAATTCTAAACTGAATCCATCTCTACCCTCTAAAGATTTGTGGCGCAATTTAAAAACCTTGAATGTACATGGAGAACTTAGATCTGAATGTAAAATTGACCCCAACTTGCTAAATAGATGCTTTACTAGTGAAACTAACGACTGCTATATTCCTCCTTTCCAAAATTTAGGTAACCATTTTACTTTAGAAGATAAATTTCAATTTAATGGAGTAACAGAAGCTGATGTTTTAAGATCTTTGATGGCGATTAAGTCCAATGCAATCGGTGCAGATGGGATATCATTGAGGTTTGTGAAGCTTGTGCTGCCATTCATCTTGAGAGCTCTAACACACATCATAAATCACTGCTTTACAACGGCATGTTTCCCATCAGACTGGAAAAAGGCTTTGATTGTTCCTTTTGCTAAGAAAAATATTGCCAGCAGCTCAAGTGACTATAGACCTATTAGCATTTTACCAGCCTTTTCTAAAGTATGTGAGTCCTTAATGGCAGCGCAAATTACCCAATTTGTTCAACAACACAATCTGCTTTCTCCATTGCAGTCAGGGTTTAGACCTAAGCATAGCTGTGCTACGGCAATGTTAAGCTCTGTAAAACTTATGGCCAGTTACCTTGCAGGAAGAACTCAGAAAGTAATTTGCAAAGCTACCTCGTCCGCATCTTGTGCTGTTGTCTCTGGTGTTCCTCAAGGTTCTGTTCTCGGTCCCCTCTTGTTTAGTCTGTTTGTCAACGATGTATTCTCTGTTTGTCAGTATGTGAATGTCCATGCCTACGCTGATGATATTCAATTGTATTTGTCCAGTCGTGTTGGTCTCGTCGACGACTTGTGTTTTAAAATAAATAGTGATTTGTCTGCAATTTCTCAATGGGCTCAGGATAATTGTCTGCGTCTGAATGCTGCTAAATCCTATGTGTTGCCCGTTAGTAACAGTAAAGTACATTTAGAGAATATTCTAAAACTAAGTATTGGCAATAGCGTATTAATGTTTACTGAAAAAATAAAAAACTTAGGCTTTGTTGTGAATTCTATGTTGACATGTTCTGACCATATTAACAAAGTTGTTAGCAGTGTTTATATTATTTTACGTAGGTTAAAAATGTCAGCTTCGTTTACTCCTCTAGAGACAAGACGAAAGCTTGCTGTTCAACTTATTGTGCCTCATATCACGTACTGTGAGCTAGTATATAGCAAACTAGATTCTGTCTCATCTCACAAGATTGATATTTGTTTAATAATGTTACACGTTACGTCTATGGCCTTAAAAGATATGACCACATATCTTTATGGAAATCTAAAATTCTTGGATGTGATATATTAACTTACCTTGCGGCAAGAAATTGTATATTCATGTTAAAGCTCATAAATTATAAAACACCGAAATATCTTTATGAAAGACTACAATTTACTAGATCAAGTAGGCATCAAAGTCTGGTTATTCCTAAGTACACCTATTTGTCCTCATCAACACTGTTCTTCATTAATGCTGTGAGGCTGTGGAACTCTATTCCACAATCTGTGAAAACTGCTTTGGTTGGGGGTGGCTACAGAAGGGTAATTCACGATTATTTTAACACAGTAAATAGTCTAATGTGATTGCGTTTAAAACTTCTTCACTTCTCGATATTTCTGTTTACTCATACTTTCTGATTATCTGTCTTCTGACTGTAACTCAAACTTTAAAATAGTCATAAGTATCCAGTATTCTATTTAATTAATTATTGTTAGATTTAAGTTTGTATCACATATAACAAATTTTGCAATTGCCTCCTATTGATGTATTATAAAAGACTTAAATCTTACATGTACACCCTCATATCTTAAATAACTAAATAAAATAAATAAATAAACTACGTTTCTATGTGATTTCCGTTTCTCTTTTATGTCTTGCCAAAACTGTTTTATAAACGCGGACGAACGACTAAAGGGTGCTGGTAGTTTCATACCTATGTTAAAGAGCCCTAGGGATCGGCTTTAAAAATGTTTCAAAGATTTGTCACTTTCTTAAAATGAAACTTTAATGAGTTCACCCACGTCCCTAAACAATTTCCAAAGAACTCGAATATTTTAGTTTTAATTAACTTTATTTAATGGGAACTTTAAAACATTTGTTTTATTTTCACGTGGGCTTACAAAAATGAACTGTCGATTTTAAGTTTCGTCCTCTTATACATATATGCAAAGTTTTACATAGTTGGCATATCACGCCACTTACGCATATTAATGTACGAACATGTATGCGTACATATTTGTAATTATGTATAAGCTAATTGTCAAAGAGATTGAGAAGATTTCTCTGCGCAACGAAGAAAACAAAATTTTCTAAGTATTACGTCCATAATATAGCATATACAAATAGCAATAATCGTAACTAGCGGGATATCGTCATAGTAACAAGATACCCTGTGGAAATAGGTAGGGGAAGTGCCCCTATAGGGATGATGGCAACAGTTAGCATTACTCAAAGAATTGTTCTGGGCCTTAATTTTATTAATTACCTCAATTTCACTATATTCTGCATTCATGTGTGTGACTAATATCTTTGGGCTGTTCACTTTTGGTTTAGTAACGGACGAATCAACTCTAGCCATTTTCTCTTTATTGGCTTTGCATAAACTTTCTACTCTCTTTATTACCTCTAAATTTTCTTGGTTTGTCTTCTTTATGCCTTCCATCATCCTACTTAGCTGTTTGTTGTGCTCACTTAGCATTTTTTCGATGTCACCCTTTTGTTCTCTGATGTTTATTTTATTTGTCTCAGCTATGCTCATCATCTGTTTAAGGGCATCATAAACATTGGAGATATATGTCATGCAGTCATCGCACATAAACCGCAAAAACCGACAGTTTACCACACTTTGCAAGCCGTATTCATCAACATCCGCGCAAACAGTAGTTTTGTGGTATACTCTTCCACAAACTCCCTCGCATCGAACGCTAGACTCTCCTCTGATGCCCTTTCGGCATCTTCCGCACTCAGGCATTATCGTATACACCGGTCAACTGCTATTTTATGTTTATATGTATGTACATTTATATGTATATTAAAACCGCAACTAGTTCAAGTGTTTTACTTTATTTTTGCCAATTTTATTCTTTTACTTTATATACACTGAATAGCGATTCACCTTTATATAGTCGCTATTAATCCGAATATCGACTATTTTGTTATACAATTATTATTTAGCAAAATACTATATTAAATAATATATCATGTTTAAAACTTTCCGCAATCAAAAACACGTCCGCACGTAAATTGCATCACCATGTTATTGCTGTCTAGAAGTCCTAAATACTCTTCAGATAATATTTAAATTTTTGCGTATGGCTTTAGGTCGAAAGATTTCTTGGTTATAGCACAAACTACGTTTCTATGTGATTTCCGTTTCTCTTTTATGTCTTGCCAAAACTGTTTTATACACGCGGACGAACGACTAAAGGGTGCTGGTAGTTTCATACCTATGTTAAAGAGCCGATCCCTAGTTTAAATAGAGTTTTTCAGACGGACATGGTATGGCACAATCTCATTAACAAATTAGCTATTTTTTTAGTTTTTGTTAGGGCGTATGATTGATGTTGCACACCTACATTTGTCCGGGCGTATTTTTGATGTAGCACAATCATTAGATTTGTCCAGGCGTATGATTGACCGATCTGTTATTTGTTTCTCTGTTCTTAAGAAGGGTTCATCTTCGAAGCCTCGCTCGCTCTCAAGTTTCCCGAACATGATTCACAATTTGGTCGATAAACATTGGCCTTGCCGCAACCATAACAAAAGATAGTTCGGCTATTTACACAATCGAAGTTTTTATGTCCCTCACTTCGGCAATTCCAACATACTATCTTACCAGAGTCTGTCGATCTTTTCGCTACGTCACTGATTTCAACTTCCAAATCCTCGGATTCCTCGTCAGTATACGGAACTTCATTAACATAACGCCGTGGGAATGGTCGGACGTTTGCTGGTGGCACTTGATTCGCGGTCTTACCGATTTCGCTTGCGAGGCTTTCACCCTTTCAGCAAAGTCTCCGTAGCTCTGCAAGTGAGTCGATAGGCACAAAGAGCAACTGCTGACGGACGCGTGGGCGCAAATTATGCTGAAGAATTTCAATCAATTCAGCTTCGGTCAATGGCACTCGTAAGGGTTCAGCAAGTTTGAGAACTGAGTTCCGAAACTTTTCGAAGCTTTCGTTCACTCCTTGCTTTCGCCCTCGGATTTGTATGGGCTCGCTTATGAGGTTGAAGTTACCCCCGAGCGTATCTACCACTTGACACTCGATCCAATATATAAAACTATCGACCGACTTCACGTCGACCCATGCCTATCTTGGCAACCCCTCAAAAAAAATTTTGATTGGAGTGGTCTAGCAAAGGTGGAATGTCTTTCGGTCAATACGGAGTCGAGTCAACGGCTGAGGATTCACCTGGGAATGGTTCACAACTGGGTTAATATTGTTTACTTGAGGTGCTCGCTGAGTATGTGGATTGATATTATTCAAGTTTAACCCCGCTACTGTGTTGGAGAAGGTGCTTTTAAGTCTTTCCTCAATCAATCGCGAGGCGCGATTTTCGAGGTCTTCTAAAAATGTGGCCTGCTTAGCAGAGATTACAGCGGAAACTATATTTCTTAGGCGAGTTTCATCGTCTTTATTGCTAACTTCTTGCGAAATAGCCGCGGGTTGACATGGCACCGCCGCAAGCCTGTTCTTGCTCCTGGATATTACGAGGCAATTCTAAATCCCTATTAACTGCTCCCAGATTGGTGCGAGCTCTGGTGCGTGCGCCTGTATTCTGGGGAAACTCTCTGCTAAATTTAGCTCGACCCTGTAGACACGAGGCATTCTTTTGCAGACAATTTAGCAGACATAGTCTATGGAATCGGTGAGAGCACGCATCCGTTAGCTTTTCATCTTCGTCTGAAAGAACGTCCTGGCATATGGGCCAAGCCTTACTTTGCGTTGGCATGTGCTCGTTGCTATAACGAGTCGTCATTATGAAAAAAAACGTCTTTCTCACACTTCCGGTGGGCAAAGAAAAAAAACAATATTAACACCGAATTTGTAAATAAATAAAGAAAAAATAAACCATAGAACTAATTTCGAAATCAGAAGCCTTCGGACCAAAACAAAATGATAGCGAAAAAAAATTATAAGAAAACCAAGCGGGGTATGTATTTATTTCGAAAATTTCTATGCACGTATACATATTCACGTTGAAAATAAAAAAAAAAATCTTTATATTCGAAAAAATGGAAACTAAAACAAACAGTTGGTCTAACTCCTAAGATAAGTGGTGGCATGTACATTTTTGAGTAAGGCAATTCCAAGCTAAGGAGCCACAACTGAGGCTTGTGGTATATGGAAAAAAAATTATCACATTTCATGCCATGCAAATCTAAATATTGAAAAGAAAATCTCGAAAATTATTGGACAAAAATAATAACAATTAAGTTGTCTCAGCTTCATTAAACCGCGGGACAATTGCCTTATCGGTTTAGCAACTTGCATGTAGCACATCTGCCGCTAAAGTTCCAGATAGGGTATTATACCCACGCTTTAACTAACTGAAAACTCGAAGGAAAATCAATTTAAATGATTAATGTGCACCTCGTCATCAGCGGTCAGATCTAAAGACATAAAGCTTTTAAGATTCTGCTATTCCGGCGTCAAATTCGATTTACCATTCAATAACCGAAATCACAAGAAATTACCTTTCGATTGAGTTGGTCAAAATCAGTAGCATATTGCTATATGTTTTGGAAATTCACAATCAATCACTTAAGTTCTAAGAGAACAGGGGGAATGATAAATGGAAACCACAAGGTATACGGGCTACTGTCAACTACAGCCCAGGTCTTCGGGTCCCACGTTGGGCGCTTTTTCTGTTGTGCGACCCTCCAGCCGTTTCCATGAGGTCGAACAGCCTTGCCTCTATGGAGCAGTTTTGTGTGCACTGGTTTTCGTTCCGGAGCTTTAATCTGTGGGGGTTCAATAGACTGCTACACACCAAGCCAACATCTACTAGCCTAGAGGCCCAACAACATATAATTGTATTCTTCTTCTTCTTTCTTTGGCTCGATAACCGCCTATGCGATTTTGGCCGAGCTTAGCACAGCACGCCATTTATTTCTCTCTTTCGCTAACAGGCGCCAGTTGGAAATACCAAGCGTACCCAAGTCCCTTACCGCCTGGTCTTTCCAACGGGTACCGCGTCGAATACTTTCAGAGCTGGGGCGCTTTCATCCATTCGAACGACATGACCAAGTCAGCGAAGCCGCTGGATCCTAATTCGCTGCACTATATCTATGTCGTTATAAAGCTCGCACAGCTCATCGTTCCATCTTCTACGGTATTCGCCATCTAAAAGGCGTAAAGGCCCATAAATCTTTCGGAGAATCTTTCTCTCGAACACTCCCAGAGCCTTCTCATCCGATATCTTCATCGTCCATGCTTCTGCGCCATACATTAGGACGGGCATAATGAGAGACTTATAAAGCGTGATTTTTGTCCGTCGAGATAGGACTTAACTGCTCAGTTGCTGACTCAGTCCGAAGTAGCACTTGTTGGCAAGAGTGATCCTACTTTGGATTTCGAGGCTGACATTATTATTGATGTTAATGCTGGTTCCTAAGTAAACGAAGTCTTCTACTTTTTTAAAGTTATAACTGTCAACAGTGATGTTTGATCCCAGTCGTGAATGTGCCGACTGTTTATTTGATGACAGGAGATACTTCGTCTTGCCCTCGTTCACCTCCAGACCCATTCGCTTTGCTTCTCTATCCAGTTTGGAGAAGGAAGAACTAACTGCGCGGTTGTTAAGGCCGATGATGTCAATGTCATCGGCGTACGCCAGCAGCTACACACTCTTATAAAAGATAGTGCCTGACCGATTTAGTTCTGCGGCTCGAATTATCTTCTCCAGCATAAGGTTAAAAAAGTCACACGATAAAGAGTCACCCTGTCTGAAACCTCGTTTGGTATCAAACGGCTCGGAGAGGTCCTTCCAAATCCTGACGGAGCTGGTGGTGTTGCTCAACGTCATTTTACATAGCCGTATAAGTTTTGCGGGGATACCAAATTCAGACATTGCGGCATAAAGGCAGCTTCTTTTTGTGCTGTCGAAAGCGGCTTTGAAGTCGACAAAAAGGTGGTGCGTATCGACAAAAAGGTGGCGCGTGTCGATTCTTCTTTCTTGGATCTTTTCCAAGATCTGGCGCACTGTCAATATCTGGTCGATAGTAGATTTACCAAGTCTAAAGCCACAATGATAAGGTCCAATCAGTTCATTGACGGTGGGCTTTAGTCTCTCACACAATACGCTCGACAGAACCTGATATGCAGTATTAAGAAGGCTTATACCACGATAGTTGGCGCGAATTGCAGTATCACCCTTCTTATGGATTGGGCAAAGTACACTTAGATTCCAATCAGTAGGCATGCATTCGTCCGACCATTTTCTACAGATTACCTGGTGCATGCGCTTTACCAACTCTTCCCCACCGTATTTGAATAACTCAGCTGGCAGCCCGTCAACTCCGGGCGCTTTGCTGTTCTTTAGCCGTGCTATTGATATACGGATTTCATCGCAGTCGGGTAACGGAACATGAATTCCGTCGCCATTGATTGGGGTTTCGGGATCATCATCTTTTTCAAGGGGGCCTCTGTCACTACCACTAAGTAGTGTGGAGAAGTGCTCCCTCCATAAACTAAGTATATTCTGAACGTCAGTTACCAGGTCGCCGTTGTCGTTCTTAGAGGAATTCGCCCCGGTCTTAAAACCTTCTGCTAGCCGTCGTACTTTTTGAAAGAATTTTCGGGCGCTTTTCCTGTCGGCCCGCATTTCAAGCTCCTCCCACTCACGAATTTCGGCCTTTCTCTTCTTCTCTCGAAAAATGCGTCTCGCTTACTTCTTCAACTCACGATATCTCTCCCGCAAGGCTCACGTTGCGCCCGATCGCAACGTGGCCCTGCAGGCAGCATCTTTCCGTTCCGTGGCAACGCGACATTCCTCATCGTACCAGTCGTTTTTTCGGGCTCGCTGAAAACCAATAGATTGTTCAGCTGCGGTACGTAAAGAGCAACAACATAATTATATTGCACACGGGAAAAACGTACCAACAAGTCCGAGCATCACTATCTATACCGGGCATATTCCTATGCCAGAACGGTCGTCTAATGAGCGGCTGCTCTCTATACACCCTACCATGGCTCTGAAGGTCTAAATAGAGCCCCATTGTACCACCCCAGGGGCGGATATAAGGGGGGCGAGGGGTCGGTACATGTCTGAAGAACGACTAACTGGAATATCACTCCTACATACGCACTTAGATATTAAGATCGTCGTAGAGAAAATAATAGAAAGATTTGTGAAAAAAAAGAAACGTCTTGAAAAAATTGTAAAAATATTACCAAATACATCTGTCAATATTTCATGCATAATATCTGATGGAACACATATTACTTGACCCAAACGAAAATAAGCACATATGTAATGCTCCGCTAAGAGAGAAACCTTAGGTTGACATTGGGTTTGGGTAAGACTAATTTTTCCAATCTTTGAAGATAGGGAAATGATCCTCACCCCATATTTTCTAATAACTAAAAAGGAGTTTGTTAACATTCGCCAAGTTTGGTTGAACCATTCTCTCAGTGTGCTTAGCAGTTAAACTTGCAAACATCTTGCTGTAGAAACCTTAATCTCGATTTCAAAGTTTAAGCAGCAGCAAGGAAACGCTATATCAGCTATACTTGTCAAATATACATACATTTTTATTAATTTACTGCACACCCAAATCAATTACAGTTGAAGGAGATTTAAAATTTGGAACATTTGCATATGATTATAGGAGAAGGTAGCTGCCACAACAAACTTGGTTTATCTCACGAAAAAACGTCTATAGCAATTTTCATTCGCCCCCCCTCTAAAAGCGTTCTGGATCCGCCCCTATACCACCCACATACATACATCTGTATTTATTAATTAATTATTTCAGTGCATATTGAATAAAATCGTAATTAAATTAAAATACATATAAAATTTAAAAGTTTAAAAGATTGTCAGGATATATGAAGTATGACCAACATTAAATTTGGGTGTATTGCGGGCACACAGATCTAACCAACCTCAACATTTCACACTTTATATGGTCAATGACCCTAGGTGTTCACTTCGGTACATGGGAGAGCGAGAATCCTGTTCTCTTCCCCACGAATGAATAAAAAGGAAAGAAATTAAGATCACAAAGCAAAAAAAAAAAAATTATGTACGTAGGTCAGTATGTAGTTTAAGGGAACTAGATAAGTAATGGGAAAGTGCAACATTATAGCATATGCACGCTCCTTCGGATGTACGCAAGAACATACCTACAAAACTAACAAAAATTACTTAATGAGGCCTGTTCTGCATTTCGATTTCTTCAAATTTGTTCGGAATTGGAAGGAATAGCATTGCTATACATCGAAAGCGGACATTTATTTTTGTTTCAAAATATTGTCTCTAAATACCCGAAAAGAAAAGAATAAATTCTGATCCTCACAGAACTGAAGAAACTAACAACAGTTTGAAAAGAAAGGATTTATACATTCCGATTCCGACCAAATTCGTCGAAATCGAAATGCAGACCGGAATAACTTATATACGAAAGTAAGTATATAAGAACAGCTGCTTAACTACAAATCCACACACGTACAATTGCAATATATACAACCCTCGAAAGTATGTACAAGTTCAATAGGTTACAGAGTTAAGTTATTAAATGTATTAGAGAAAATAGATAAAATATATTAGTTAAAATATAAAAAAATCACTTACATACACTTTCCTTTGTGTAAGCGATGCAGTCCCACGAAGCGATGTAAGGCCTTCCTTGCTGAGTAGATGCTGCTTACATGCATTTTTAGATATGTATATAAATGTAATATTAAAATACTTTTAACAAAAAAATCATTGTTGCTCGTAATTCAAGAAAGGTGCTTTATCGTTATTGACCACATCATGTGAAATTTCGGATACGATTTGAGGCGCAATTCGGAATTTGACCTGAAAATCTACCTCTAGAATAACTATTTGTGCTATGCTTGGGATCACGAAAAATGTAATTGTATAAATTTTGTCACTTATTTCAAGAATTTCAATCAATTTAGCTTCGGTCAATGGCACTCGTAAGGGTTCAGCAAGTTTGAGAATTGAGTTCCGAAACTCGTCGAAGCTTTCGTTCACGCCCTGCTTTCGTCTTCGGATTTGTTGGAGGCTCTGTATGGGCTCGCATATGAGGTTGAAGTTACCCCGAGCGTATCTACCACTGGACACTCGATCCAATATATAAAACTATCGACCGACTTCACGTCGACCCATGCCTATCTTGGCAACCCCTCAATAAAAATTTTGATTGGAGTGGTCTAGCAAAGGTGGAATGTCTTTCGGTCAATACGGAGTCGAGTCAACGGCTGAGGATTCACCTGGGAATGGTTCACAACTGGGTTAATATTGTTTACTTGAGGTGCTCGCTGAGTATGTGGATTGATATTATTCAAGTTTAACCCCGCTACTGTGTTGGAGAAGGTGCTTTTAAGTCTTTCCTCAATCAATCGCGAGGCGCGATTTTCGAGGTCTTCTAAAAATGTGGCCTGCTTAGCAGAGATTACAGCGGAAACTATATTTCTTAGGCGAGTTTCATCGTCTTTATTGCTAACTTCTTGCGAAATAGCCGCGGGTTGACATGGCACCGCCGCAAGCCTGTTCTTGCTCCTGGATATTACGAGGCAATTCTAAATCCCTATTAACTGCTCCCAGATTGGTGCGAGCTCTGGTGCGTGCGCCTGTATTCTGGGGAAACTCTCTGCTAAATTTAGCTCGACCCTGTAGACACGAGGCATTCTTTTGCAGACAATTTAGCAGACATAGTCTATGGAATCGGTGAGAGCACGCATCCGTTAGCTTTTCATCTTCGTCTGAAAGAACGTCCTGGCATATGGGCCAAGCCTTACTTTGCGTTGGCATGTGCTCGTTGCTATAACGAGTCGTCATTATGAAAAAAAACGTCTTTCTCACACTTCCGGTGGGCAAAGAAAAAAAACAATATTAACACCGAATTTGTAAATAAATAAAGAAAAAATAAACCATAGAACTAATTTCGAAATCAGAAGCCTTCGGACCAAAACAAAATGATAGCGAAAAAAAATTATAAGAAAACCAAGCGGGGTATGTATTTATTTCGAAAATTTCTATGCACGTATACATATTCACGTTGAAAATAAAAAAAAAAATCTTTATATTCGAAAAAATGGAAACTAAAACAAACAGTTGGTCTAACTCCTAAGATAAGTGGTGGCATGTACATTTTTGAGTAAGGCAATTCCAAGCTAAGGAGCCACAACTGAGGCTTGTGGTATATGGAAAAAAAATTATCACATTTCATGCCATGCAAATCTAAATATTGAAAAGAAAATCTCGAAAATTATTGGACAAAAATAATAACAATTAAGTTGTCTCAGCTTCATTAAACCGCGGGACAATTGCCTTATCGGTTTAGCAACTTGCATGTAGCACATCTGCCGCTAAAGTTCCAGATAGGGTATTATACCCACGCTTTAACTAACTGAAAACTCGAAGGAAAATCAATTTAAATGATTAACGTACACCTCATCATCAGCGGTCAGATCTAAAGCCATAAAGCCTTTAAGATTCTGCTATTCCGGCGTCAAATTCGATTTACCATTCAATAACCGAAATCACAAGAAATTACCTTTCGATTGAGTTGGTCAAAATCAGTAGCATATTGCTATATGTTTTGGAAATTCACAATCAATCAACTAAGTTCTAAGAGAACAGACGGACTAAAAATATTCTAAAGGGGAAAGATAAATGGAAACCACAAGGTATACGGACTACTGTCAACTACAGCCCAGGTCTTCGGGCCCCACGCTGGGCGCCATTTTCTGTTGTGCGACCCTCCAGCCTTGCCTCTATGGAGCAGTTTTGTGTGCACTGGTTTTCGTTCCGGAGCTTTAATCTGTGGGGGTTCAATAGACTGCTACACACCAAGCCAACATCTACTAGCCTAGAGGCCCAACAACATATAATTATATTCTTCTTCTTCTTTCTTTGGCTCGATAACCGCCTATGCGATTTTGGACGAGCTTAGCACAGCACGCCAGTTATTTCTCTCTTTCGCTAACAGGCGCCAGTTGGAAATACCAAGCGTACCCAAGTCCCTTACCGCCTGGTCTTTCCAACGGGTACCGCGTCGAATACTTTCAGAGCTGGGGCGCTTTCATCCATTCGAACGACATGACCAAGCCAGCGAAGCCACTGGATCTTAATTCGCTGCACTATATCTATGTCGTTATAAAGCTCGTACAGCTCATCGTTCCACCTTCTACGGTATTCGCCATCGCAAAGGCGTAAAGGTCCATAAATCTTTCGGAGAATCGTTCTCTCGAACAATCCCAGAGCCTTCTCATCAGATATCTTCATCGTCCATGCTTCTGCGCCATACATTAGGACGGGCATAATGAGAGACTTATAGAGCGTGATTTTTGTCCGTCGAGAGAGGACTTTACTGCTCAGTTGCCTACTCAGTCCGAAAAAGCACTTGTTGGCAAGAGTGATTCTCCTTTGGATTTCGAGGCTGACATTATTATTGATGTTAATGCTGGATCCTAAGTAAACGAAGTCTTCTACTTTTTCAAAGTTATAACTGTCAACACTGATGTTTGATCCCAGTCGTGAATGTGCCGACTGTTTATTTGATGACAGGAGATACTACGTCTTGCCACACACTCTTATAAAAGATAGTGCCTGACCGATTTAGTTCTGCGGCTCGAATTATCTTCTCCAGCATAAGGTTAAAAAAGTCACACGATAAAGAGTCACCCTGTCTGAAACCTCGTTTGGTATCAAACGGCTCGGAGAGGTCCTTCCAAATCCTGACGGAGCTGGTGGTGTTGCTCAACGTCATTTTACATAGCCGTATAAGTTTTGCGGGGATACCAAATTCAGACATTGCGGCATAAAGGCAGCTTCTTTTTGTGCTGTCGAAAGCGGCTTTGAAGTCGACAAAAAGGTGGTGCGTTTCGATTCTTCTTTCTTGGGTCTTTTCCAAGATCTGGCGCACTTCGAAGATCTGGTCAATAGTGGATTTACCAGGTCTAAAGCCACACTGATAAGGTCCAATCAGTTCGTTGACGGTGGGCTTTAGTCTCTCACACAATACGCTCGACAGAACCTTATATGCAGTATTAAGAAGGCTTATACCACGATAGTTGGCGCGAATTGCAGTATCACCCTTCTTATGGATTGGGCAAAGTACACTTAGATTCCAATCAGTAGGCATGCATTCGTCCGACCATATTCAACAGATTAGCTGGTGCATGCGCTTTACCAACTCTTCTCCACCGTATTTGAATAACTCAGCTGGCAGCCCGTCAACTCCGGGCGCTTTGTTGTTCTTTAGCCTTGCTATTGCTATACGGATTTCATCGCAGTCGGGTAACGGAACATGAATTCCGTCGTTATTGATTGGGGTTTCGGGATCATCATATTCTCCAAGGTGGTCTCTGTCACTACCACTTAGTAGTGTGGAGAAGTGCTCCCTCCATAAACTAAGTATATTCTGAACGTCAGTTACCAGGTCGCCGTTGTCGTTCTTAGAGGAATTCGCCCCGGTCTTAAAACCTTCTGTTAGCCGTCGTACTTTCTGAAAGAATTTTCGGGCGCTTTTCCTGTCGGCCAGCATTTCAAGCTCCTCCCACTCACGCATTTCGGCCTTTCTCTTCTTCTCTCGAAAAATGCGTCTCGCTTACTTCTTCAACTCACGATATCTCTCCCGGAAGGCTCGCGTTGCGCCCGATCGCAACTTGGCCCTGCAGGCAGCATCTTTCCGTTCCGTGGCAACGCGACATTCCTCATCGTACCAGTCATTTTTCCGGGCTCGCTGAAAACCAATATATTGTTCAGCTGCGGTACGTAAAGAGCAAGAGATGTGGTTCCATTGCTCTGAAATATCGCTGTGTTGAATAGAGCTCTCAGAGAGCAGGAGTGCGAGTCAAGTAGCGAAGTGCGTGGCTGTCTGTTGTGATTGCAAATTTCCGACGTCGAGCTTTCGTTGTGTGCCTTTCCGCACGCTTTTTGACGCGCAGAGGCGCGTGCGTATCTTGCCTGCAACAAGATAATGGTCCGAGTCGATGTTGGATCCTCGGATCGTGCGCACATCTAGGACACTGGGAGCGTGCCTTCCGTCTATCACAACATGTTCGATTTGGTTTCGTGTCGTACCATCTGGGGACAGCCACGTAGCCTGATGTATGCTCCCATGCTGGAACCTGGTACTACAGAAAACACGGGAAAAACGTACCAACAAGCCCGAGCATCAGTATCTATACCGGGAATATCCCTATGCCATGCAGAACGATCATCTAATGTGCAGCTGCTCTCTACCCACCCTACCAGGGCTCTTAAGGTCTAAATAGAGCCCCATCGTACCACCCCAGGGCCGGATACAAGGGGAGGCGAGGGGTCAGTACCCCAATTCCCAGAATTTTAAACCTTTTTTTCACAATTTTTTGCATCATTCTCGACTCTTATCTATCCCAGGAAACATAATTTGAATTTTCGTAAACAAGAGAATTCAAATGATTTTTAGTATACATTACGAATAATGCCTACTTTTGTTTCTCCCGAAGCATAAATAGTACATTGTTGAACGCATTCTTCACAGGTTTTACAAAGTGTGTTAAAAATGCTGGTATAATAATCGTGACAAAGAATTGATCCCACAAACTGCAGAAAAAGTTTAGATGGTTGTAACAAATATGCATATTCATCGATTTATATGCTAATTAATTCTAGCCACGCTTCCCGTGAGTAATGCTTCTGCGAAAGCAGCTTCGCCGATTAAAGTACGGTTGCGTTCAAACATGTCTGAAGAACGACTAACTGGAATAGCACTCCTACATACGCACTTAGATATTAAGATCGTCGTAGAGAAAATAATAGAAAGATTTGCGAAAAAAAGAAACGTCTTGAAAAAATTGTAAAAATATCACCAAATACATCTGTCAATATTTCATGCATAATATCTGATGGAACACATATTACTTGACCCAAACAAAAATAAGCATTTATGTAATGCTCCGCTAAGAGAGAAACCTTAGGTTGACATTGGGTTTGGATAAGACTAATTTTTCCAATCCTTGAAGATAGGGAAATGATCCTCACCCCATATTTTCTAATAACTAAAAAGGAGTTTGTTAACATTCGCCAAGTTTGGTTGAACCATTATCTCAGTGTGCTTAGCAGTTAAACTTGCAAACATCTTGCTGTAGAAACCTTAATCTCGATTTCAAAGTCCAAGCAGCTGCAAGGAAACGCTATATCAGCTATACTTGTCAAATATACATACATTTTTATTAATTTACTGCACACCCAAATCAATAACAGTTGAAGGAGATTTAAAAAATTCAAACATTTTCATATGATTATAGGAGAAGGTAGCTGCCACAACAAACTTGGTTTGTCTCACGAAAAAACGTCTATAGCAATTTTCATTCGCCCCCCCCCCCCCCTGCGTTCTGGAGCCGCGCCTATACCACCCACAACAGCTAATAAATCAGACCTTGAA
The DNA here is from genome assembly GCA_963971545.1 of Philophylla caesio. Taxonomy (NCBI): domain Eukaryota; kingdom Metazoa; phylum Arthropoda; class Insecta; order Diptera; family Tephritidae; genus Philophylla; species Philophylla caesio. Next base: position 58,487,249 of record OZ020604.1, on the reverse strand, counting down.
TATTAATTTAATATTCCATCTTATACATACATCTGTATTTATTAATTAATTATTTCAGTGCATGTTTAGGTTTCCGACCTAAATACATTCACCGCCCTACTGCACTGTTTGCGTGAGGTTCCGCCTCAACAATTTACATACAACCCTAGTGTGTAAATCCCTTTATTGATTTACACACCCACACATATATATATACGCAGCTACCCGTCAAACGGTGAACTAAGTTAAGGAGAAAGTTAACGAAAGTTCACTGTTTGGCGGTCCGATCACCTTCAAAATTAAAAAACTCGGTCACTTGAAGTTACTTCACTACGCAGCAAGGATCAGCCACAGCCACCACGCCGTACCAAAGGTAAAACAAATCGATTGTAATTTATATTTCCATTACTTATTCCTATCCACAATCATTACACAATAAACCAATTTAGTTTATAGAATACTAATCAGAATATTCTGTTTCGTTTTATTTTCTTGTTAATACTCGGTGCGAAATCATTCCGTGATTCGCCACGGTGTATTTATTGGTCCTTCTACGCCGAGACTGACCAGCTTATATTCACTACAGTCCACTACTCATCCAACAATAACCATTTGGAAGGAATCGCACATATCACCAACTCAACCGACACAGCTTTTGGCACACCTATATAACGTGGCACCATTCTGTTTTGCGTCCTGCACATACGACGAGCATACATAATCACCAGAGCTTTCTCACAGCACAGCAACTAGACACAATTTACACTTGCAGCACGAAGACTTTTCCCACCTCATCACCAGCAACACTGCAATAAGGTACGTGGTTGATCTTCAATTTCAGTGCACTTAATTGATCAAAAAAATAAATTAACTAAATAATATTCGATCATTTTGTATATTCGCGTTTTACATTCCGCGCGTGTGTTAGTGAACCGGGGGTATATTCAGTGCTCGAATCACGCCACCATTTTGCGTCACTGTCACATAATTATAATCGTTTATTACAATTGAATACGAACAATAATTTATTAAATTTTTCTTTGCACTACGAATTCCTTTTTAAACGATACATTCACATACTTAGGTGCGAAACCAGTAAATTTATTTTCCTTTGTAGCAGTGATAATCCCCGTATATACACATATACGCACATTCACATACTAATTGCAGTTCGTGCTATCATTTTTGGATCACACTAGCTTTCATTACTTTGCATAATTCGGAGATCATTTCACTGAACCGCGTTTACTGCTTGACATTGGCACTTAATTATTTTAGTTATTATTTTTTTTGCACTTAAGTTGTTGTTTATTCGACGAGTTTATTTTTTTATCATTTTATTCTCGCACACGGAGCACTGTTTTTTCTTCTCCCGTTTCACACGATTCACACACTTAGTTATTAAAGACAAAGGTCATTATTCCAAAAAAAATATAACACTTCGTTGGGTGGCAGGTGACTATGTATATCCAATAACGTGCGCATTTGTTTTGCTTCATAATTGTTCATATATACATACATATAAATAGTCATATATACATACATATACATTTTCATATATATATACATATACATACGTAATCATATATACATACATACAATAAGTTGCTGAAAAACAATAAAAGACAAATTAAATTTACACACACGTTCATTCGTTCAAAATTAATTATTTCCTGTCTTTGAGTTAAGTAATTTACCTGGTGTGGCATAATTTGAGTTTCAAACTTTTAAGAATTCGAAAGGGCAATAGAGCCTATATATATATATATACATATATAAAGATCTGCTATAAAACTCAAACGGAATAAGATTACGTTCAAACTTAATTTATATTAAGTATACTCTTTGCTTCCCACATTCAATTAAAGCATGGATACATTTATTCGATTGGCCGACGCAGTAGCAGAGTTTGAATCTGACTACAACGAAAGAGCTGCTTCCGAACATACAAAGCACTCTCTTGTCATCGAACAAGATGAGCTTAAAGCGCTTTGGAGGAACACGAAAGCAGCATACGATGACATCATGGGTTCAGAAGGCATAACTGCCAAAGATCAAACGGCGATAAAACTTAAACATAAGAGATCGTATCAATGTTTTGTTCGCTGCCAGACAGCCATGGCTGATCTGCATGAAAAACTGTCAAAGACCAGAAAAGAGCCGGAAAACATACCTATTACCGAGCACAACATACGTTTACCTCCATGCGATACCGATGTATTTAAAGGAGACTATTTGTCTTGGCCATCCTTCAGAGACATGTTTACGGCTATATACATCCTAAACAAACGTCTTACACCAGTTGAGAAACTTTTCCATCTCAACCAAAAAACCCAAGGGGAAGCAAAAGAGATTGTGCAGAGGTGTCCATTGACTAATGAAGGCTTTACAACCGCCTGGAAAAACTTGAGTGACAGATACGAAAATAAACGTATCCTAGTCAACACACAGTTGAAACTTTTATTCAATTTAAAGGCAGTTGAGAGTGAGTGTGGCAGCTCTATTAAGAAACTGCAGCGCGACATAAACAATTGCATCTCATCACTTCAAAGTCATCAAATTGACATTTCGAACTGGGATGCAATTATTACATACTTATGTTCAACCAAACTGCCAGAATGCACACTGGCGCTATGGGAGCAGTCCATAGAAAACAAAACAGATATATCCAAGTGGAAAGATATGGATCGTTTCCTTTCAAATCGGTTTCAGACACTAGAAACCGTATCAGGCTTGAGAGCCAGTAAGATTTCACAGGCACCTAAGCCGCTAGCTCTGCGTCAAAGCTTAGATATGCCTCCAAAAAGGCTCGGCACATATCAAACTAGTGTTGCGAAGCACTTTTGCAACCTATGCCATAGCAATGAACACAAGCTACGAAGTTGTCAAAAATTCCGTAAAATGACAACAACACAAAGAATAGATTACATTAAATCGAACAATGGTTGCTTGAACTGCTTATCAGCTGGACATACGGTGTCAAGATGCACAAGCTCGTTCAACTGTAGTATGTGTCACTCAAGACATCACACACTGCTCCACCTGCAAGTTTTTCAGCCAAAAGCAACCACACAGAGGGGAACTCCGAACCCCGCAGATGACACGCCTTCCACTTCCAGACAGGCTCAGTGGAGACAGGAATCTGCAAAGGACAATGAAAAAGTTGTTAAAAATGTGAATTCTTGCTATGCAAACTCAAACGTTGGTATGCTCCTAGGTACGGCATGTGTCAACATTCACTACAATGACACTAATTTCTCGGCTAGAGCATTAATTGATTCGGGTTCCGAGTGCTCATTCATTACGGAGAGGCTCAAACGCAGAATCAATTTACCTTCAAAACGTTTACATGCCCAAGTTTCGGGCATTAACAATGCTATATCCGCGCAGGTGAAAGAAGCGTGCGAAATTCAATTGAGGTCACCTACGGACGCTCTAATCAATATAAGTGCTGTGGTGCTTGTTATGCCACAACTCACTGGGAATCTTCCGACCTGCCAAGTTAGTGCGATGACCAAGCAGGCATTCCCAGATTTGGAATTGGCGGATAAAAGGTTCTTTGTGAACGAACCGGTTGATCTCATCCTCGGCGGAGACATTTATCCCCAGATTATGTTAAGCGGCATGAAGAAAAACATATTAAACACACTTCTTGCCCAAGAAACCGTATTCGGCTGGATAATAACCGGTGGTACGGTAACGACGAGGCCTACAACCAACGTAGTGTCGTTTTTTAACGAAGTCTCTGTAGACAAGCAATTAACGGCCTTTTGGGAGTTAGAAGAAGTCCCCAAGAAAAGAAACATAAGTGAAGAAGATAAATACTGCGAAAGACTCTTCACAGCAACAACCAAGCGAAATAACGAAGGAAGGTATATAGTATCTCTACCATTTAGACAAGATTTTCCGAATCTTGTCTGCCTGGGACCTTCGCTGAAAAGTGCATGCTCTCAGTTCTTTCGGAACGAGACGCGATTAGCCAAAAATCCTGCCCTGCAAACAGAATACAATAGGGTTATAAGAGAATATGAGACATTAGGTCATATGTCCAAGATAGATACATACGTGACAGCAGAATCGAATGATGGCTATTTCCTGCCACATCATGCTGTCTTGAAGGAAGAAAGTGCCTCAACGAAGGTCCGTGTGGTATTCAATGCCTCGTGCCCTACCGCCAACGGCACGAGTCTGAACGATGTTCTCCTCCCAGGTCCGGTACTACAAGCCGACTTAACCATTTTAATTCTTCGCTGGAGATTATTCAAGTACGTCTTCAATAGCGATATCGAGAAAATGTATCGGCAAATCCTAGTGAATGAAAACCAAACAAAATATCAACGTATAGTTCATAGGAGCAGCGCTCAGGAGCCTACCAGTTTATACGAACTGAAAACTGTAACCTTTGGAATAAATTGTGCTCCTTACCTTGCGATAAGAACACTACACCAGCTGGCTGATGAAGTAGCTAACTCTCACCCAATTGCATCAGACATTCTAAAACGATGCATGTACGTTGATGACGTACTTGCCGGTGGTCATAGTATTGAGGCTGCGATAAGAGCTCGAAACGAGATAACGCACGTACTAGAGTCAGCCGGCTTGCCATTGAGGAAATGGACTTCAAATTGCAGCAAGATATTGCAAGGCATACCGAAAGCTAACTTGCTAAAGGAAGATTTTTTAGAGTTTGAAGATACAAGTACAGTTAAGGCTCTTGGCATAAGATGGAATGCTCATGCCGATTGTTTCTATTTCATAGCAAAGCCCATAGAAGAACATACCACTTTAACCAAAAGGGCGATACTTTCCGCTATCGCCAAACTGTTCGACCCGTTAGGCTGGCTCGCTCCAGTCATAATTGTCGCTAAGATCATTATGCAAAACATATGGTTAGAAGGAACAGGTTGGGATGAAACTGTGTCTCCAGCGACTTTGGATCGCTGGCATACATTTATGCAGGACTATACGGCGATCAACAACTTACGTATACCTAGATGGGTTCAATTCTCGACAACAGAGGACGTGGAAGTGCATGGTTTTAGCGATGCTTCTGAGAAAGCGTATGGAGCAAGTGTATACTTACGAGTTAATACAAAAAATGGAGTTTTCGTCACTTTACTGATGGCAAAAACAAGAGTAGCTCCTGTAAAGACTATCTCTTTACCCAGACTAGAACTGTGCGGTGCAGTGCTACTAGCTGAAACAATCGAATCAGTGACTGAAAATCTTAGACTTCGTCACCTAAAAGTAAACCTTTGGACTGATTCAACAATTGTGCTTGCCTGGATACGCAAGCCTCCTTGCGCTTGGTCAACCTTTGTGGCGCACAGGATAACAAAGATTGTAGAAAAGGTTGGCAACGTAAATTGGCGACACGTGGATTCAACATCGAATCCTGCTGACCTAGCAAGCCGAGGACTTTTGGCACAAGAACTGGTCAACAACTCCTTGTGGTGGCAGGGGCCCTCTTGGTTGCAAGAAGACTTTTCCAAATGGCCAACACAAGTAACGGACTATAACACAACCATTGAAGAAAAAAGGGTGCAAGTGCACACAATTACTAAAACTAGTAAGAATTTTAATGATATACTTGGGCGATTTTCCGATTTATCAAGGGCTTTGAGGGTCATCTCATATATTATGAGATTTTTTCAAAGAACTCACTCGAAAACTAGATCTGCTTTCCAAGCAGAGTCCTCCCTAATCTCAGCTGATGAGATCAAGGCAACGACTCAACGCTTGATAAAACTTGTTCCGGGGGCAATATTATAGTCAAGAATATATGAGTCTCAAATCTGGTATGTCGATCCATGCGAAAAGTGAAATTCTGCCTCTGAATCCCTTTATCGATAAGGCTGATGTTATAAGAACGGGTGGTCGTCTAGGCGCGTCCCTGGACTTGGCGTACAATGAACGCCATCCTATCATACTTCCGTATGACTGCCGTCTGTCCCGCCTCATCGTCCAGTTCATCCATCGAGTGTCCCTGCACGGAGAAAATCAGCTGATGTTGCGCATAATCCGTACACAATACTGGATTCCTAGGGTGAAGAATATGATCCGGTCTATCATCCACGGTTGCAAGGTCTGCACTATCCATAAAAAACGGACCCAAACTCAACTTATGGGAATTGAACCTAGGGAATGCACCACCTATTCGCGGGCTTTCACAAATAGTGGTGTGGATTTTGCCGGACCTTTTGATATTACGAGTTATCGCGGTAGAGGGTGTCGAACGGCAAAAGGCTATGTTTGCCTGTTTGTATGCTTTGCCACCAAAGCTATACACCTCGAAGCTACCACTGATCTTAGTACGGCTTCTTTCTTAGCAGCCTTTGCGCGGTTTACGGCCCGAAGAGGCTGTCCAAAAAATGTTTACTCCGACAATGGCACCAACTTTGTCGGAGCTTCTCGATCTTTACGATCCGAAGTCAGGGCCTTCATGGCAGAAGCACGTACCAACACCCTAGCAAAGTACGCACATCAATTACTTTCATGGCATTTCATACCCGCTGCAGCTCCGCACATGGGCGGACTGTGGGAGGCGGGTGTGAAAAGCTTCAAGAATCATTTCAAAAAAATAGCATCAAATTGTAAATATACGTACGAGGAGTTTATGACGCTTCTATGTCGAGTAGAATCCTGTCTAAACTCTCGTCCGATCAGCCCTTCTTCAAACAACCCGTCCGACCTGGAGCCGCTTACCCCAGGTCACTTTTTAGTTGGTGGACATTTACTAGCTCCACCAGAACCAGATATTAATGAACACCCTGCATCCATAATAAACCGATGGCAAAAGCTCAAGGCCCTGCACCAAGGTTTTTGTAAAAGATGGAAGGCAGAGTATCTAGTAGAGATGCAAAAACGCATCAAATGGAAGCACCCACAAAACAACTTGCAAGTAGGAGAATTTGTTGTTGTAAAGGAAGAGAATCTATCACCGAATGAATGGAGACTGGGACGAATCTTACAACTACACCCAGGTTCCGACAATAAAGTGAGAGTTGCAGAGGTACTGACCGAAAAAGGCACAATCACCCGACCAATTGTAAAATTGGTTCTACTTCCGTCCTACAGAGAAGACAACGAAAGCGAGACAACCCCTCAATAGGTCGCCACTTATCGCCCTCTTAAAAACTCGAAACAGTAAAACGAAAAAGAACCGGGGAACCGGTACTCCACTCCCTGGCTAACCACAAAATTCCACTTCCTTTATATCCGTAGAATTCCACTCCCTTGATAACCATAGATTCACCAACAACCGTAAGTAATGTGAAACCAACCATTAAGAGACCAACAGTAAGAAAAATAAGATTTGTCTTACAGATAAAACATTTAACGAGGAAATATGTATCCACAACATTTTTTTCATGGTTGTTAAATAAACAAATAAATCACAAATTGAATCAAAGTCGGATAACATTTTGTTTCATCTTACTTGTTCGTGAGAACAACTCTCACATACATGCATACACACAATGATTGTTAATCATTGGTATTGATGCATTCCACGACACAAATGTGTGTCTGCCTTGGGCAATATTTCGAAAATCAGCGGTTGACTATTTGTTGATGTGTGTATATACATACATACATGGATAACTTCATACGTTGTAACTCTAAAATAGTTCAGCTAATATCGACATTGCAGCTTTCACGCTGTCGAGTCAAGCAATTGAAACAGCAAAAGCTTACAATGAAATATACGTCACACAGGTGGCCAAATGTCTAAACACAAGTTGATAGCTGTGCTTTATTTGAGAAATCGAATTATACCAAAATGTTCTTTTTCAAAAGTACAATAGGGTAGATTCGGTAAGCACATTAATTTCAAGGGGCAAACAAACTATATGAACTATATGCATACATGTAACATATGCGTACATTCATACATATGCGTACATACATACATGGGCGTGCATACATACATACATCGAACTGCAATGTATAAATCTTCTATTTCGTAACAATCAATTTTCTTTATTAATTTTACAATTAAGTTAACAGTCAACTCCTTTAGAGGTAAAATATGTTTGTATTATGTGCTTTAAATTAAAAGCTATCGGGACTCAAATCAAGTATTTATTGTGAAAAGGAACTTTTGCACATATGTATGTATATGAATGGCCATATTACAAAACGCTCATCCCTTTCAATAATTATGAAAACGTGTAAAACGCGTAATAAAGAATTTGGCTGGTTTAAAAAATTTCTATGGCTTTTGGTTGTTGTCAAATATGCCGGTTAAACATAAAGTAATTATATTGTTCTTGCATCATCTTGGATATAACTAAAACATCGTCTTTACAAACACCAACCATAAACAAAGCACACTTATTTCTTAGTATTGTTTACATACCCGTATGAACTTTTTACTTATGTTAAATTACTTCTAGAAAAATAAACCTATTTACAGACACCTTTAATTATGAGCTTTTCGTAAGCGTATTATAAACAATGTCATTGCAATTCATCGCGTTTCAACTCCTGATCTATACGCTCTTTGGCGCGAAACAGTTTCGATTGCAGGTAGAAGGAGAATCTTCTATTTCACTCATTACTTGGGCGGGTTCCCTGCCCGATAAACAGTATTAATAATAAAAGCACACCTAAATTTACCAGCAAAATTAGAAACATAAGTCTTACATATGTATGTACATAAATGTAGTAACAATGGTCATGCTATGAAAAACTTCCGTCAGCTGGCTCTGGAGCGAGGAGCTTGTTTTCTTGTTAGAGAAGTACACATACATACCGTCGCTGCCTCAATTTGGAAACACCCTTGAACACATTTTCATTTCGAATGCAGATTTTAAGATAACATATTTTATTTAATAAAAATATAAAAATCAGCAGTTCTAACAAACCCGAAACTGCGGAAATTATTTGTTGGCAGAAGGGGCATTCATACATTCACATAACGACATATAGAAGTTCATGTGCGGGTATGTACCAGACTTGGGTTTGGAAAACTAGTTGCTGTTGACATACATACGAACATATATGGAACGTATTTTGGATACATTTGTTCAAGTTCAAATACTCAAACTGTGATTATTGTTTCTCCTCTCCAATTTGCGACTTGTTGGTATTAGTGTTCAGGCCTAAATTATCGGAGGAGGTAATGATGGAATTCGTTATTTCCATACTGACTATTTTTATATTTCTGTAAATCAACTACCCTTATAAAATGGTATTCTTCGAAAATCCGATAACTGGGGTTGTACATATAGCACTTATTCAATATGAATATCTGCCGGCGTTTAAATATTATTTTGAAAATTTTATAGGTACATCGCAATCATGGGTACATCGGTAGCCATGTGGGCATACGTGTTTACCGTCTAGCATCACGGATATGTAAGTGTGCAGGCTTGCATGTATTTTTGTGACTTAACGTTAAAAACTTGCCTATATGATGCTGCTCAGTGAGACTACAGTAGCCATGGCTGCCTCCTGGTAGATCACAAATCTGCGGTTTCTCATGCTCCATCATCCGTACATGTGTTGAGCTTTGAATTTGCGGCACCCAAAGCACATTATCCGGACAGGCCTCATATTCAGTAAACAGACCGGAGGTGGGTTTTTGCTTGTGGATCCTAGAAAAACAAAGTGCAATACGCATATTTGAATACACACATTTTACATTTTCTATATATTTGCTACTAGATATCAGGGTGTTGCTTAACAACCGACTTCAAACCTTCGGTTCCATTGGCGGGCTTCGTCCGGGCTGTGCTAGTTTCGTGATCGTTTTCCTCTTCTGGCATCACCGTGATTCACCCAGATGTAACGTTTTTCACGCTTGTATGTTTCCCCTCTCCAATTTTTTAAAAATTGGATATTACCTTTTGAAGTATATTGACATAAAAATAAAAACGGAAATCCTAGAGAGACACTGTGTGTTCATGTTATTTGGCAGTCACATATTTTCCCCAATATGAGGTATTTAAAATCGCAAGCGATGTGGGTACCGCGAGGAGTGCAGATTTCTTATCATCCCTGATTTTTTAAGCGAAGTAAATAGGCATCATTCGAGTGTTGTAGCACTTTGAAATCACCCAAATCAACTTCGGCCACTGTACCAATAACGAAACGCTGTGACGCAGTGGGCCGGAGTTCAATGCAAAGGACCAGTGACGAGTAAAGGTCCGGAATTTGGCACTTCCAAGCACAACACTCTTGCCTTGGTGGCGACCAGCCAACAAAATCAATACACGTCCAGGAATAAGATTGGAACGAATGGTGCGCTTGTGGTTGCTGAAGAGCGCCTTTACCGGGCGTTTCTTTGCAAAACGCTTTGTTGGGTAGTTAGCGTTCACCACCATTTTTGGGCCCATGAATTTTTTTCACCTTCTTAGTTTTTGGAACGAGCGGTTGCTTCTCACGTTTTAGACGGTAAATGGCGCGACGTTCGCGCATCTGTCTGTCCGAACAACGCAAAATACCGCCGCTAATGTATATAGCTGTTTAATGGATGCTTGTGGCTCTTTGACACGCTTTCGCGGATTTTTTAACATTTTCGACGGGTGCCATTGTGGAAAACACGTGTACGCCGCAAATAAATTAATGTACATAGAAAGGCCTTTCCGCCCACCCCCGTCTTACTCCGTGCTACTATGTGAATGGAATGACGGTCATTCACGGAAGTCAGCGAAGTCTCCACAATCATAATGGCCGATGGTATCGATTGCAAATAATCGAGTACTTTGCATGAGTACTCGTACTTGCAGAAAATTTTTTTAGGTACCTAACTTTTCACCAACAAGATATACATCATTAAAAGCGAGGGAGACTGAGACTGGTAATTGCTTTGCCGCATGCGATTCATCCGGTGTTCGTTGTATGCCAATTTTATTCAGACCTTTTCCGGTGGGCAGAAATTGGGTGCCAAGCTTGGCTAAATCCCCAAAAGTCTCCCAATTTTCTAATAAGCATTCATATTTGCAACTCTGTGCAACGACACCAGTGCTTCCCATTAGCCAAGTGTCATAAGTCATTACGAGCATTACACAAAGCTCACACGAGACATAATTGCGCATTTGTATTAAGCGAAAAATAACACTTGCCGCAATCAAAATTTCCACATAAGCGAAGATTTATGCACAGTACGAACGCCATCTGTTGTATATTAGCGGTTATGAGAGGATTATTCACAGGGTGGTAGTCTCTTCGGGTGTCGCTGACGAAAACTCATCACACCTAATTAAGACCGTATTCAATATTTTCGTAATACACATTTTTAATGTTGTTCACACACGATGGCAATAAATCAACACCAGAACACCTTATCAAAAATTTATAAATAAAATAAAATGGACACCTCGCACAAATTAACCTACATTCATCACGTCCCGAAAATTGCTACAAATGTATAGACATTAAATAAAATAAATTCACGTATGTATGTATATATGATTTTTTTCTCTCGCCAAAACTTGCCACCCAGCACCATATATAATTAATTATACGTTAAAAAAAAAAAAAAAAAAAAAACCATGAATTTTGCAGAACAGAATGGGTCGGTTCACAGTAACCCGAAACAAATCGGAACAACGCGGCGATCGTTTTGAGATCCCATGCCGGCTCTGTCACAAAAACCACGGCATACGCTTCTGCCCGATTTATAGAAGCAGCTCAGCCGAAGAACGTCTGCGAGCGGTACTGGTACACCGCTACTGCCCAAATTGCTTGTCACCATTTCACCGACTAGAAATATGTAAAAGCACTGGGCGCTGCTATCGATGCCACGAAAAGCATCATACTACGCTGCATCTGGAAGACGATGCTGACCAAAGGCAGAATGTCATCGAGGTTGACACCAGCTCAGACGAGGTGCTATCAATACATGTTAATGAGCAGACTAAGTCTTGGGCCCAACAAGTGGAAGAGGCGGAGAGGCTGGAAGAAGAGCGTCTGACAGAAATGGCATCCCCGTCCGTCCGTACGGTTCGGAAAACATGCACTGCTCGCCCGTTATTGCAGCATGAGCGTCGTGAATGCGGCTCGGGAACTAGTCCTTTCCGAAAGCAGAGACGCAGCGGCTCCGGATCTCGTCCATACGGACCGCAAACGACTCGGAAAAACAGCTCGGGAACTCGTCCTTTCCGACTGTCACCGAAAACACGAAACCCCACAACGGGCGGCTCGGGAACTCGTCCTTCCCGACCGCCAACTAAACGCGACGATTGGCGACAGGGTGGATCGGTAACGCGTCCTTACCGACCAACGCAGAAACGCCGACCTCAAACAAAAGGAAGAAGCGAAGATACGCTACAGATTGTGCGGCGAGATCAATTGGCTAACTTCCGCACAGGCAGACTAGGTGACAAGGCAGTAGTGCCGCTCATGAGGGCATTTGAGGCCATTGCGCCGACGGCGATAGTAAAGATTGAGGCCGGTGGACGTCTTCACCTACTGCGAGCTCTAGTTGACTCCTGTGCGCCCAACACCATTATAGATAGCGAGTTAGCCCAGGAGCTCCGCCTCGAACGGATTCAAACGGACCGCGGGTCCATGTGCTCTATCGTGTTCCGAGGCAGGCATGGGGTATCGGAGAAGGTGTCCGCGCAAGCGCTCACGATCTCGGGGCATTGTCGTATAACCCCCCAAACAAACGTGGACCCAAAGGTCGCGCTCCCATTTCGGTTAATGCGCCTTGCGGATCCCCATTTTTTCAAGGCCGCACCGATCAGGTTGACGTTGGGTTGCGACGTCTACCAACACATAATGTTGACGGAGACTCTGCCAACTTCATACGGGGGACTGCTAGCCCAGGGAACTATTTTTGGGCTCATCGTCTCTGGCGCCCACCAAAAATAAATTGTTAAAACGTGTACAAATATTATCTTCATTCAAAAAAAAAAAAAAAAAAAAAAAACATTAAATATATATATATTAAAAATAGATAAGTGCATTGAACTTTCTTATATTTAGATCAACCACGTACTCTCTTTCCAAATCCGTATATCATTTCAGCGCAGAGGAACTGGATGGCAAAGGGAAGGAGTATCCCTTGGACACCGTTCAATTTAATAACCTTTATGCGAGCGTGGTGGCTGACCCGTGATTGAATAAAATCGTAATTAAACTAAATTACATATAAAATTTAAAAGTTTAAAAGATTGTCAGGATATATGAAGTATGACCAACATTAAATTTGGGTGTATTACAGGCACACAGAACTAACCGGCCTCAACATTTCACACTTTATATGGTCAATGACCCTAGGTGTTCACTTTGGTACATGGGAGAGCGAGAATCCTGTTCTCTTCCCCACGAATGAATAAAAAGGAAAGAAATTAAGATCACAAAGCAAAAAAAAAATTATGAACGTAGGTCAGTATGTAGTTTAAGGGAACTAGATAAGTAATGGGAGAGTGCAACATTATAGCATATGCACGCTCCTTCGGATGTACGCAAGCACATACCTACAAAACTAACAAAAATTACTTAATGAGGCCTGTTCTGCATTTCAATTTCGACAAATTTGTTCGGAGTTGGAAGGAATAGCATTGCTATACATCGAAAGCGGACATTTATTTTTGTTTTAAAATATTGTCTCTGAATACCCGAAAAGAAAAGAATAAATTCTGATCCTCACAGAACTGAAGAAACTAACAATAGTTTGAAAAGAAAGGATTTATACATTCCAATTCCGACCAAATTCGTCGAAATCGAAATTCAGAGCAGACCCGGATAACTTATATACGCAAGTAAGTATATAAGAACAGCTGCTTAACTACATACCCACACACGTACAATTGCAATATATACAACCCTCGAAAGTATGTACAAGTTCAATAGGTTACAGAGTTAAGTTATTAAATGTATTAGAGAAAATAGATAAAATATATTAGAAAAAATATAAAAAAATCACTTACATACACTTTCCTTTGTGTAAGCGATGCAGTCCCACGAAGCGAAGAAAGGCCTTCCTTGCTGAGTAGATGCTGCTTACATGCATTTTTAGTAGATATGTATATAAATGTAATATTAAAATACTTTTAACAAAAAAATCATTGTTGCTCGTAATTCAAGGAAGGTGCTTTATCGTCATTGACCACATCATGTGAAATTTCGGATACGATTTGAGGCGCAATTCGGAATTTGACCAGAAAATCTACATCTAGAATAACTATTTGTGCTATGCTTGGGATCACGAAAAATGAAATTGTATAAATTTTGCCTTCAAATTTTACTTTAGTATCCATTGTATGGAACACCACTGGAGTTTTGCCATCGGCGGTACACACAGCTGTCTTGAGTTTTTGCAATTTGTTCTGCTTGCAGACGACTTCGGCAAAGATAGTTCGGCTATTTAGACAATCGAAGTGTTTATGTCCTTCACTTCGGCAATTCCAGTTTTCGCTACGTCACTTATTTCAAGAATTTCAATCAATTCAGCTTCGGTCAATGGCACCCGTAAGGGTTCAGCAAGTTTGAGAACTGAGTTCCGAAACTCGTCGAAGCTTTCGTTCACGCCCTGCTTTCGCCCTCGGATTTGTTGGAGGCTCTGTATGGGCTCGCATATGAGATTGAAGTTACCGCCGAGCGTTTCTACCACTTGACACTCGATCCGATATATAAAACTATCGACCGACTTCGCGTCGACCCATGCGTATCTTGGCAACCCCTCAATAAAATTGATTGGAGTGGTCTAGCAAGGGTGGAATGTCTTTCGGTCAGTACGGAGTCGAGTCAACGGCTGAGAATTCACCTGGGAATGGTTCACAACTGGGTAAATATTGTTTACTTGAGGTGCTCCCTGAGTATGTGGATTGATATTATTCAAGTTTAACCCCGCTACTGCGTTGGAGAAGGTGCTTTCAAGTCTTTCCTCAATCAATCGCTAGGCACGATTTTCGAGGTCTTCTAATAATGTGGCCTGCTTAGCAGAGATTACAGCGGAAACTATATTTCTTAGGCAAGTTTCATCGTCTTTATTGCTACCTTCTTGCGAAATAGCCGCGGGTTGGCTAATGGCACCGCCGCAAGCCTGTTCTTGCTCCTGGATATTACGAGGCAATTCTAAATCCCTACTAACTACTCCCAGATTGGCGCGAGCTCTGGTGCGTGCGCCTGTATTCTGGGGAAACTCTCTGCTAAATTTAGCTCGACCCTGTAGACACGAGGCATTCTTTTGCAGCCAATTTAGCAGACATAGTCTATAGAATCGGTGAGAGCACGCACTCGTTAGCCTTTCATCTTCATCAGATACAACGTCCTGGCATATGGGGCAAGCCTTACTTTGCGTTGGCATGTGCTCGTTGCTATAACGAGTCGTCATTATGAAAAAAAAACGACTTTATCACACTTCCGGTGGGTAAAGCAAAAAAAAGATATTAATTGATAAAAAATGATCGGATCAACACCGAATTGGTAAATAAAGAAAAAAAAAACCACATAACTAATTTCGAAGTCAGCAGACCAAAACAAAATGACAGCAAAAAAAATTCTAAGAAAACTATGCGGGGTATATATTTATTTCGAAAATTTCTATGCACTTGTACATTTATTCAGTCGACGTGCATTAAAATTCGAAGTGGTAAAATACATTGAAAATAAAAAAAATCTTTATATTCGAAAAAAGGAAACAAAAAAAAAACAGTTGGTCTGACTCCTAAGATGAGTGATGGCATGTACATTTTTGACTAAGGCAATTCCAATCTAAGCAGCCACACCTGAGGCTAGTGGTGCAATACCCAAACGGACTAAAATTACTGACTATATACCTGTTCTTACCGCGAAGGCAGATTCGAGATAAAATATACCCTTTTGGACAAACAGGATGTATGGTAAGAACAAAGTTTCGTGAACACATAAGGGACTATAGCATAGGATACGAAAACCCACGGCATTACCTGAATCTAATTTTGCAAACCAATTGGTAAACGCAAAATGTTCACCCGCAAACACAAAGAAAACCGTTAAGGTACTGTACGTACAACAAAAAGTACGGCGCCTAAATGCTCTTGAAAACAGGGAAATATATAAACAGAAAACACTTGATGGGAGGATAATAAACGAACAAATAAACAGCAACTCTGATGCGATATTGGAACCATTAAGGCTTGTTAACAAAAAACAAAACAAAGACGTAGGTAAAATGACAGATACCAACATACAAAACAAACCTGCAATATCCAAACGGACTAAAATTACTGACTATCTACCTGTTCTTACCGCGAAGGCAAATTCGAGATAAAATATACCCTTTTCGACTCTAACCGCGCGAGACTTCAGATACCTTTAATCAGGACACTTAACATTTTACGATTATGCATCAATACCTATATAATTTATAATTTCAGCGCTTACACTATATAGCTCTGTGTTTGGCCGAGCTTCTCATACCATTTGTGGTGTGCGTCTTTATATTATACCACAAATGGAGGGACCTACAGTTTTGTGCCGACTCCGAACGGGAGATGTATTTAATGAGAAGGTTTTTCATGGCAGAAATACCCTTGGGAGGTTTGCCATTGCATGCCGAGGGGTGACCGCTATTAGAAAAAACTTTTTCTATGATTAGGATTTTGCTTGCCCTGACTGAGATTCGAACCTCGAACTCACCCGCATATCGAGTTATAGCGAGCACTGCTACCAACTTGACCATAGCGGTCACAAAAGTTTAATAAGCATTTCAAATCATTCTGAATTTATGTAGTATTAAATAAATCTTCTATTGCAGTAGAAATGGATGGAAGTAAAGATGAGACCGAATTTTAAATTTCTATTACTTTTTTTCTAGGCATAAAATTGTCTTGATAGAAACTCAGGGATAACTGTAATGCCTTTTTCTTTAAAAATCTTACTGTTTTTAAAATATTTGTTTTTTTGGGAGGGCACAATTTTTGTTGAAATAATTCAGTATTTTTTTCAATAACCTCGGCAATCAAAGATTCCGTAACTTTCGAAAGAATGTAAAATTTGTAAATGTTTGGTCACAATTGTCTTGAATGCACCGTATTTTCAGAAACTTGGTGGACATTTATTTATCAGCTTTAAAATGACAAATAAGGTGTTTAGATTCAACGAAATTTTTAAGACAACGAAAGGAAGAATACATACCGCTAGACATTAATTATTTTTTAAATAACTTACAAGACGAAGAACGTTCGGAGATTTAGAATCGTAAACGGTATTAATTTAAGATAAAATATTGTTGTATAATAATTCAAGTATACTGGCACGCTTCGAGGTATTTTAGTGAAAATATTTGATAAATTTTGATACATCCATCTCAGCTTGCTATAAACGAGTTAAATTTATATAAAATGGTATCAAAATAAACGTAATAACCTTAAATGTCTGTGTCAAGTGATCCCTCGACAATAAGAAATGCCAGCAGAGTTAACCCAACGGATTAAAATATTTGTTGATGAAGTCATTAACTTTTCTCTTGTAGTCATTAATTGAAGCCGGCTTCAAAACAAAATTTTCTTGGGAATCTACTATAGTAGCTTTTTTTCGCTTTCCAGCATCGTTTTTGAATCTTGCAGAAAACTGCAAAACTGCGTTAAGTAGTACGGCACATATATAATCCTCGACGTCAAATCGAATGATGAAAAAACATAATATGTGTATATTAAGTACGGATGACACAATATTTAGATTTAATCATACCTTTATTTGCTGATGACTTCAACTGTTGAAGTAACTGTTTGCAAAAATCGTTATGGATAGTAATTTCGTAGAAACGCAGGACCCGTTCCTTAGATATTTCCCATTTGGAAATGAGCAAATGTTCCTTTTTCCGGAACATAATATTAAAATCAATTTTGATCTAAAGGTAAAAAGTTTATTGACAAAAATTTTAAGAGCATGTGACCACTATTACCAAATCAGGCGCCCGCGAGTCCGTTAGTTTCGGCCCCGATTTAAAAAATTCACTGTTTTTCATGGTCTTGAAATCTCTTTGTCTAATATGAAAACTCTTTTTCCAATTATCACAAATTTCGCTACACTCAGCACTACATCTGCTCAATGAAGTTTTTAAGGTCAAAGCGATAGATTAATCAATTTCAACTACGGAAGTCGTATTTTCAGATTTATCGTGTTGTATAGAGGGTGACTGTGAACTGTTGCATATAAAACATAACAATTGATTTATTTTGCTTCTTTGATTTTTATATTTCGAATAAAGTTTTCCACCTAGGTTATTTCTTCCATTCATTGGTATAAAGTAGTATTCCTGCAAAACATTTAGTTTAAAATAAAAAATAAAATAAAATTCAATGCATGACCCGTTTATTTTGATAGTGGCATAAGTCACGTCTACCTCTTCTGCTTAAATCGTTGGTTACTTCTAAGGGAGTTCATCTGGAATTCGTCCTACCGTCATAAACTAATGACACAACTTTTTACCTTTAGCCAATGTAGTTGAACGAGCAACAGACGCTTTCAGATACAAGTAAATGACCACTGAAATCAAATGGCATCACTTATGCCACTTTCAAATCAAACGGCTTACATAGGTTTCAAATTTTTGATGGAATTCGTTTTTCTATTGTATCTACATACATAGATATGTATTTGTAAGAATTGATATTAACTCAGGTTTTACAAAGTTTTGCATTGATTTCATAAAAAAATGTTTTCTTCTTTCATGGGCTCGATAACCGCCACGCCAATTATTTCTCTCTTTCGCTAACTGGCGCCAGTTGGTAATACCAAGCGTACCCAAGTCCCTTACCGCCTGATCTTTGCAACGCAGAGGAGGCCTCCCTTTTCCTCTGCTACCACCAGCGGGTACCGCGTCGAATACTTTCAGAGCTGGAGCGCTTTCATCCATTCGAACGACATGACCACGACAGCGAAGCCGCCGGATCCTTATTCGCTGCACTATATCTATGTCGTTATAAAGCTCGTACAGCTCATCGTTCCATCTTCTACGGTATTCGCTATCGCAAAGGCGTACAAGCCCATAAATCTTTCGGAGAATCTTTCTCTCAAACACTCCTAGAGCCTTCTCATCAGATATCTTCATCATCCATGCTTCTGCGCCATACATTAGGACGGGCATAATGAGAGACTTATAGAGCGTGATTTTTGTCCGTCGAGAGAGGACTTAACTGCTCAGTTGCTGACTCAGTCCGAAGTAGCACTTGTTGGCAAGAGTGATCCTACTTTGGATTTCGAGGCTGACATTATTATTGATGTTAATGCTGGTTCCTAAGTAAACGAAGTCTTCTACTTTTTTAAAGTTATAACTGTCAACAGTGATGTTTGATCCCAGTCGTGAATGTGCCGACTGTTTATTTGATGACAGGAGATACTTCGTCTTGCCCTCGTTCACCTCCAGACCCATTCGCTTTGCTTCTCTATCCAGTTTGGAGAAGGAAGAACTAACTGCGCGGTTGTTAAGGCCGATGATGTCAATGTCATCGGCGTACGCCAGCAGCTACACACTCTTATAAAAGATAGTGCCTGACCGATTTAGTTCTGCGGCTCGAATTATCTTCTCCAGCATAAGGTTAAAAAAGTCACACGATAAAGAGTCACCCTGTCTGAAACCTCGTTTGGTATCAAACGGCTCGGAGAGGTCCTTCCAAATCCTGACGGAGCTGGTGGTGTTGCTCAACGTCATTTTACATAGCCGTATAAGTTTTGCGGGGATACCAAATTCAGACATTGCGGCATAAAGGCAGCTTCTTTTTGTGCTGTCGAAAGCGGCTTTGAAGTCGACAGAAAGGTGGTGCGTATCGATTCTTTTTTCTTGGGGCTTTTCCAAGATCTGGCGCACTATGAATATCTGGTCGATAGTAGATTAACCGGGTCTTAAGCCACACTGATAAGGTCCAATAAGTTCATTGACGGTGGGCTTTAGTCTCTCACACAATACGCTCGACAGAACCTTATATGCGATGTTAAGAAGGCTGATACCACGATAGTTGGCGCGAATTGCAGTATTACCATTCTTATGGATTGGGCAAAGTACACTTAGATTCCAATCAGTAGGCATGCATTCGTCCGACCATACTCTGCAGATAAGGGGGTGCATGCGCTTTAGCAACTCTTCTTCACCGTATTTGAATAACTCAGCTGGCAGCGCGTCAACTCCGGGCGCTTTGTTGTTCTTTAGCCGTGCTATTGCTATACGGATTTCATCGCAGTCGGGTAACGGAACATGAATTCCGTCGTCATTGATTGGGGTTTCGGGAGCATCATCTTCTCCAAGGTGGTCTCTGTCACTACCACTAAGTAGTGTGGAGAAGTGCTTCCTCCATAAACTAAGTATATTCTGAACGTCCGTCACCAGATCGTCGTTGTCGTTCTTAAAGGAATTCGCCCCGGTCTTAAAACCTTCTGTTAGCCGTCATACTTTCTGAAAGAATTTTTGGGCGCATTTCCTGTCGGCCAGCATTTCATGCTCCTCGCAATCACGCATTTCGGCCTTTCTCTTCTTTTCCCGAAAAATGCGTCTCGCTTCCTTCTTCAACTCACGATATCGCTCCCGCAAGGCTTGCGTTGCGCCCGACCGCCTGATGTATGCTCCTATGCTGGAACCTGGTACTACACACCACCATGTTTCGGGCCCCGGCGAAGTCGATCAGTCTCAATCCGTTATCAGACGTTTCCTCGTTGAGACTGAATTTTCCGACTGTAGAACCAAAGATGCCTTCTTTCCGTTCGAACTTGCGCTCCAGGAGTTCGTAGAAGCAATCTTTGGTCCCATCGTCCTTTTTTCCGTCGGGGCATGTTCACAAATCAGGCAGATGTTGAAGAATCTCGCCTTTATGCGGTTTGTGGCGAGACGTTCGTCCACCGGAGTGAGCGACAGTGCTTTACTGCGAAGTCTCTCTCCCACCACAAGTCCGCAACCAAATTTACGCTCCTTTACATGGCAGCTGTACTATACGTCGCAAGGGCCTACCGTTTTCCTCCCTTGCCCCTTCCATCGAATTTCTTGGATGGCGGTGATGTCAGCCTTCGCTCTGCCGAGGACATCTACCAGCCGGGCAGAGGCACCTTACCAATTAAGGGTTCGGACATTCCAGGTGCATGCCCTCAAATCATGATCCTTAAAGCGTTTGCCATGGTCGTCATCTAAAAAAGGGGGTCCTGTCCAAGGCTTTGCTTTACTTTTCATTGGATATTTGGTTTACGTGGCGGGTCCCAAGCCCTGCCCACAACCCATTGTGGGGGCTGAAATTTTAAATTCGTTTATATAGCAAGCCGCTTGATTCAAGACAAACTCTCGCTTGCAGCCGCACCTCCTGGTGAACAGACGCTGCGGACTTTAGGGGACCCTTAAACCGAATATGTCGGAGTGGCTCCACTAAAGCTCCCTCTCTATTAGCCGTGACCCATGGCTCCACACGGGTTGGATACCGTATCTCGCACACGTTGCTCACGTTGCCTAGGGTGCACGAACGTGAAAGTAAGAGTAGGGATTGAGTATAGCCGTGCAGCTGTAACCGCATACCTAGAAGTATCACTATACCCCATTGCACCCTAATCCATAAAAAAATTGAATTGTTTTAAAGCACAGAAAATGTTATGCAAGGACTACCTCGACATCTCTTTCGGTAGGAAAAATTTAACAAATCTCGTCTACCAAAGGGCAGAAATCATCAACGACTTCTTCAACATATGAGGTGGGTTTTGTCGGGGGCTGGGGTGACCTCAGCCTGTCCAGAGTCAAGTGAAGGTACCACTAACCCCCACCAAATAAAACACAGTATTTATGTGCTTCAGTTGGACACACACACACACACGCGCTCTGGCTTAGTAATTTGCAGCTTTATGTCCTGGCTGAGAGGAGAGAGAGGAAGAACGAGCGTATATACGTGCTTTAGTTGGACACACACACACACACGCGCTCTGGCTTAGTAATTTGCAGCTTTATGTCCTGGCTGAGAGGAGAGAGGGGAAGAACGAGCGTAGCTGAAGGGAGGTAGCTTTGATGGTTCTCGGTTGGCACGCAACGTGTCAAGGGGGCGTGTCGGCAACGGCGAGGCGGTTAGGGAGAGTGACGGTGAGCTCTCTGAGATGGTCGGAAGATCAGAGAGTAACAGGCGGAGCGCCTGTAGGCGTGTCGGTAGTGGTCTCGGCAGCTGGGGCGTAGTGGGCGTTGTGCTAGCACCACGCTGGTGAATCTTGGTGGCGGTCCTATAAGCTGGCGTCTCCTATCTAGCAAGACTCCGTGATTAACAGCAGCGGAAGCGGACAACGTATTAAGGCTCCTGGTCGCGAACCGCTGTTCCTGTGGTAAAATACCACCATGAATGGCGGTACCAGGGGTGGGAGTGGGTTGGTCAGAGGGGAGCGCTGGACATGCTGGGCATGTCGCCGCCTCTCTGATGAATGTCGTCACCCATCGCTTTTTGTTCGTCGTTGGAATGGGAGGGGTATCTGCCGTCTCTTCCTCCGGGTCTATCGCTCGTTTCACTTCTCGTACGCTGTTTGTTGGGTCGTCGGGGCTATCTTTGATGCTGAACAGCGGTTCGGGTTGCGTGTTTGGTGATGGGAACAGCGGTGGGCCGTGAAATATTCTCACCTGCTGTATACGGGCTTTATTGGGAGGCCATGGTGTTGCTTCAAACGGCGGCCGCCATGGTCGGATCTTCTGGGGTTCGTCCGGGGGCGTCGGTTGGTGGTTTTTTTTTGGTTGTACATCGCTGGTTTGACTTTTGCTAGGTAGGTGAGGGTGGTGGTTTCGTATTTGGTGTTGCGGGAAATTTTTATGGATAAAATGGTTTTAGGTCTTGGAGGTGTGCGTGCACTGGCTGTTAATTCGACCGGTCAGGCTGTGTGAGTTTGACTGTGTTGGTTGATTCGTTCTTCTGCACCTAATATGGGCCTGAGAATTTTGGCGCTAGTTTCTGCGCAAAGTTTTTGGAAGCAGATGAGAGGGGGTGGTCTCGCTTTGTTACATTTTCTCCTACCTTTGACCTCCATGGACGTCTGCGCAAATCGTAGTGCTTCTTTTGTTTATTTGCGGCGTTGGTTAGGTGTGTCTTTATTTCTTCCCATAACTCCGTAAATGCGGGAGAGGTTGGAGGATCTCCCTCAGGAACTGCGCCTTCACTGTGTATTTCTTGTGGGGCTGCAGGGTTGTATCCGAAATTGATTTCGGCTGCGGACGCTTGCGTTGATTCATGGTGCGCGGTGTTTATTGCGAAGGCGATTTGAAGTATTTCCTGATCCCAAGTTTGATGATCTGATCTGTTTGTGATCGTTGTGCGATCATAGTCTTGACGACTCAATTTTGAAAACTTGTCGACTAGGACCAGGAGACAGGTGTGCCCTTGTTTGGAGCGTGGTAGTGGTCCGATGAAGTCTTCGGTTACAACCTCCTATGGTCGTGAACCTTGCATGGTGGCCATGAGTCCGGCGGGGTGTTTCTGTTCGACTTTGTATTTGTTGCACATCGCGGTACATGCCGGGCCAATAATAGTTCTGTTGTGCACGCTTGAGTGTTTTGTTTACACCCAAATGGCCGGCTGATGTTGCATCGTGGACTTCTCGCAGAATGTCCTCCTTTCTGCTGGTGGATATTCACAACTTCCAGTGTGGTGATCGCGACAGCTTGCTGCGGGGAACAATGTGACGGAACAGGCGATTGTCGACAATCTGATACTCGGGATTGCGGTCGGGCCGCTGTTCCACTGATTTCGCGTTTCTTTCATACCAACCTTCTGATGCGGTGCCTACGCAGCAGAGCGTATCCTTTTCGTTGCCTGTGGTTGGTAGTGGACAGCGAGACAGGGCGTCGGCCACAGCATTTAGTGCTCCTTTTCGGTACTCAATGTCGAAGTTATACTGTTGGAGCTCCAGTGCCCATCTGGCCAATCGTTCCGATGGATTTTGTAACGAATGGAGCCATTTTAGCGAGTGCAGTGAAGTGGTATCCCTCCAGATATGGCCTCATCTTGCGTATTCCCCACAGTACTGCCAGGCATTCTTGTTCGGTGGCTGAATAACGCTTCTCGAGGTCGGTTAAGCTTCGGCTGGCGTAGGCTACTACTCTTTCGTGGTCGGAGTGCCGCTGGAATAGTACGACTCCGAGTCCTTCTCCGCTGGCGTCAGTTTGCAAGACAAACGGTCGCTCGAAGTCAGGGCAACAGAGTATTGGAGCGCTGCTTAGTTTTCCCTTCAGTGACTCAAATGCGCCTTCTTGTGCACTGCCCCATTCCTAGGTCTGGCCTTTCTTTAGCAGACGATTCAGTGGTGCTACCAGGGTTAAAAAGTCAGCGACGAAGCGGCGGTACCACGAGGCAAGACCAAGGAATCGTCGGAGTTTTCTAATGTTGCGTGGGGCCGGCATTTCACGTACGGCGGCAATCTTAGCTGGGTCGGTGTGGATTCCTTCAGAGCTAATCACGTGTCCTAGATACTGTAGTTTTCGTTGTACGAAGCTGCATTTCTCAAAGTTCAGCTGCATTCTGCTCTTCTGGAGGCGCGCGAGGACTTCCTGCAGATTGTTCATGTGTTCGTCAAAAGTGTTTCCCCAGACGATGATGTCGTCTAAATATGCGAAGACTTTTGGGTAGAGTTCGGGTCCGAGTATGGTGTCTAGTGCTCATTGGAACGTCGCGGGGGCGGACTGCAAACCGAATGGCATTACTTTCCACTGGAAAAGTCCCCTGCCCGGGACGGTGAAGGCAGTGTACGGGCGGGACTGCTTGGCCAGTGGTATCTGCCAGTAACCGTTTTTCAGGTCCAGAGTGGAGATATGCTTTGCTTCCTTGAGTTGGTCGAGGATAGCTCCGATCTGGGGTAGCGGATACGCATCGGGTTCGCTTGCGGCGTTGAGTTGGCGATAATCGATGCACATCCTCCAGCTTCCTTGCTTTTTCCGCACTAAGACGACCGGTGAACTATACGCGCTTCTCCACGGCTCAATGCGCTTGGCTGCGAGCAGCTCGTCGACTTCATCGTTGATGACCTGCTGGCGATGGTCATTCCTCTTTTTCTGAGGAAATCCATCCCCAATATCATGTGTTCGGCGAGGTTGCTGAGTGCTGACACCGCAATGGACGTTGCCTTTCCATGGTACGTTATCGTCACGGGGTATGTTTGCGAGCTCACGGCGCAGGTTTGGTTCGCAAGTTGTATGCTTCAGTGGCTGGGCCATGATCGGATCTTCCTTCTCTCAAAGTGCTGGCGCACGGTCTCGCCGACATAGGTGAGTGTGGCGCCGGTGTCTATTAAAGCTCGTACCCTCATGCCTTCCACATCTACATTGGCATAGAATCGTCCGCCCCTCTTCTCTTCAGGCATCATGATGGCTGCGGGGACGGCGTCGCTCGGCTTTGGGTTTGGGCTACCCCACTCGGCAGATGGCTTCTCCTTAGGCGAGCTGGTGGTGTCGCACTGGCAGTTTCTGGAGAGGATGTTGTCGCGGTCACATCGGGAGCAGAACAACCTTCTAATTCCTCGGCAGTACCGACGGTGGTGGCCTCTCCGTTTACATCGCCAACAGGTTATTTCGCTGTTATACTCCTTGGTTAGGGGGACTAGGCTGTGTACCGGTGGTCTGTTCTGTCTGGCCTCCTCACTTTCCAGGAGCTCGAACTAGTCAGTGAGCTCCATAAGCTCTTCAATTGACGAGAACTCGGCACGCTTGAAGAAAAGACGGTACTCCACTCGCAACCCTTCGTATATGCGTTCGAGATGACTCTCTTTGACCATCGTCGGGTGCTGACGTACCAGCGTTTGTAGGGCCAGAATGTAATCTTTGGCCTTTTCGCGGCTCTGTTGCTTCCGCTGGCGGATGGCATCTTCCAGTTGGTTGATGTGCCTCCTCGGCAAAAAAAATCGCTCCGCTTCTGCGCGAAATTCTCCCCACGAGCGGAGTTGTGTCTTCCGGACACGGTACCACATCAACGCTTTCCCGCGAAGATCTCAGGAAGGGGCGAGAGAAGCTTGTCCAGCGGGATACGATAGCACTCGGCTAACTCTTCAATTCTTTCTAGGAATTCGAACAATGCATCGCCTCCTGAAAAATGTACGTCCCATCGGCGGACTGTACTCATTATCTCCACATCGCTCATCTCGTTGCGATTTGCCTCGTTCTTCTCTCTCTTTGGGTCGAGAGGGGAGTTATGAATCCGGACGGACGGGGCATTGGTTGTTGATTCAGCAGGACGCTACTCCTCGGCGTTTACTTCCCGCTCAAGTTCCCCTAATATATTCTCTGTTGACCGGCGGCTGCGCTTTGCTTTTACAAAGGCGCTCAATGTGTTGCCTAATTCGGCAACCGTGTGCCTCTCTACAAAAATACGGTGCCGCTTGCACTCTTCAACCAGTTTCTCTTTCTTTAACAGGTATATCCAGCCAAGGGAGTCGGTATTCAGCGTCTTGGTGTCATTGACGCTCTCGTGTGTGTTCTCTCTTTCCTCGTGGGTGTCCTGTGATCCCGCTACCACAGCGTTGGTGTTTGTTGTCGGTTTTACACAGTCGCCTGTGGAGACGGGTCCCTGCTCGGGCGCCATTTATGAGGTTTGTCGAGGGCTGAGGTGAGCTGTCCAGAGTCAAGTGAAGGTCCCACTAACCCCTTACAAATAAAACACAGTATTTATGTGCTTAAGTTGGGCACACACACACACACGCACAGTAATCTGCAGCTTTATGTCCTGGCTGAGAGGAGAGAGAGGAAGAACGAGCGTAGCTGAAGGGAGGTAGTTTGGATGGCTCTCGGTGAGCACGCTAGCAACGCGTCAAGGGGGCCTGTTGGCAACGGCGAGGCGGTTAGGGAGAGTGACAGTGAGCTCTCTGAGATGGTCGGAAGATCAGAGAGTAACAGGCGGAGCGCCGTGCTTATCGTGCTAGCAGCACGCTGATGAATCTCGGTAGTGGTCTCGGCAGCTGGAGCGTAGCATGGATCGTGCTAGTAGCACGCTGGTGAATCTTGGTGACGGTCCTATCAGCTGGCGACTCCTATCTAGCAAGACTCCTTGATTAACAACAGCGGGAGCGGACAACGTAGTAAGGCTCCTGGTCGCGACCCGCTGTTCCTGTGGTAAAATACCACCAAGAACGGCGGTACCAGGGGTGGGAGTGGGTTGGTCAGAGCGGAGCGCTGGACATGCTAGGCATGCCGCCGCGTCTCTCATGATCTTCCCTGGAGAGGAAATGCCATCCCGTAGTTGCACGCTACGTATGTAGGGGCTGGAACGGTGCTGGCGGGGATTAGGATGTGGTCAACCAGGCGGGAGCGCTAGACCTATCCGAAGATATGTCGGCGCGTCTCCAAGCCGGTTGACCGAGAGTAGGCTGAACCAGGAGGAAGCGCTACACGCGTCAAAAGACCCGTAGGCGCGTCTTCCCCCCAGCTTGCCAAGAGGAGGTCGGCCAAGGAGCTGTAGTTAGGTTAACCTGGCCAGGGAAACGCGCTGGACGCGCCGAATGGCACGTCGCCACATCCCCTCCCTGGTCAGGTCAGATAAACGCAGGTAGAAAGGAGTGCTGGACATACCTGAAGGTATATCGCCGCGCCTCCTTGCTTCCTAAGTGCTCAACCTACCTAGCAAGACTCAGTGGTTGTGTGCACACAAGCCCCTTTAAGTTTGATGTTACTAGTAACAGGTTGAGAATTCTTGCCTCCAGTACTAGGGACAGTGACGCGAGCGAAATAATTTATGTCACTAGTAACAGGTTGAGAATTATTGCCTTATGTGCTATGGGCAGTAATGCGAGCGAAATAGTGAGCCGACAGGTGGTCGTGTGCGTGTGCTGTTCGTATGTATGGGTGTATGCTTGCCGTCTGCCGTCAGGTGCGTGAACTTAATAAGGGTTGGGGTGCGTTTATTGTATCGTAGTCAAAATGCTACGTTACAGTCCCCCTCCCACTTTGGGGACAAAAGGCTGCGGTGGTGGTGGTTCGGCGTGTGTGTGTGGTTGCATTTTTAATGAAATTCAACGTAAGTAATTCAAAGAAATTCAGAAATTGTTTGCTTATTCTAGTAGTTCTAATGATAAATATATGTATGTTATTATAATTTTTTTGTTTTTTTATGTACATACAACAGTGTTCATTTTCTTACATAACTATAACTTATTTTATGTTTTATATTTATTTACAACGTGGCGTGTGGGGATGTGATCTCGACATCGAATTTTAGTATGACTTTGTGGCCGTGGTACTTCACGCTGGCGTGGTCGTTCCCCACCCGAGTTACCCACACGGTGCGGCGTTTGAATGTCGTCACCCATCGCTTTTTGTTCGTCGTTGGACGTCGTAGGACGAACCTTTCCAAGATGTTTGGAATGGGAGGGGTATCTGCCGTCTCTTCCTCCGGGTCTATCGCTCGTTCCACTTCTCGTACGCTGTTGTTGGGTCGTCGGGGCTATCTTTGATGCTGAACAGCGGTTCGGGTTGCGTGTTTGGTGATGGGAACAGCGGTGGGCCGTGAAATATTCTCACCTGCTGTATACGGGCCTTATTGGGAGGCCATGGTGTTGCTTCAAACGGCGGCAGCCATGGTCGGATCTTCTGGGGTTCGTCCGGGGGCGTCGGTTGGTGGTTTTTTTTGGTTGTACATCGCTGGTTTGACTTTTGCTAGGTAGGTGAGGGTGGTGGTTTTGTATTTGGTGTTGCGGGAGGTTTTTATGGATAAAATGGTTTTAGGTCTTGGAGGTGTGCGTGCACTGGCTGCTTATTCGACCGGTCAGGCTGTGTGAGTTTGACTGTGTTTTTTGATTCGTACTTCTGCACCTAATATGGGCCTGAGAATTTTGGCGCTAGTTTCTGCGCAAAGTTTTTGGAAGCAGATGAGAGGGGGTGGTCTCGCTTCATTACCTTTTCTCCTACCTTTGACCTCCATGGACGTCTGCGAAAACCGTAGTACTTCTTTTGTTTATTTGCGGCGTTGGTTAGGTGTGTCTTTATTTCTTCCCATAACTCCGTAAAGGCGGGAGAGGTCGGAGGATCTTCCTCAGGAACTGCGCCTTCACTGCGTATTTGTTGTGGGGCTGCGGGGTTGTATCCGAAATTGATTTCGGCTGCGGACGCTTGCGTTGATTCGTGGTGCGCGGTGTTTATTGCGAAGGCGATTTGAAGTATTTCCTGATCCCAAGTTCGATGATCTGTTTTTGATCGTTGTGCGATCATAGTCTTGACGACTCGATTAGTTCGCTCAGTTGGATTTGCATGGGGTGCGTATGCTGCGGTAAATTTGTGTAGGATGTGGTGATCCTGGAGGACCTTAGCCAGCGCTTTGCCCACAAACTGTTTCCCGTTGTCGCTTAGGAAAATTTTTGGACAGCCGAATCGGTATATGATTCTTTTCTGGAGCGCTTTGATGACGGCTGCTGTAGTTCCTTGGCGTACTGGTATTAGTTCGACCCATTTTGAAAACTTGTCGACTAGGACCAGGAGACAGGTGTGCCCTTGTTTGGAGCGTGGTAGTGGTCCGATGAAGCCTGCGGTTACAACCTCCTATGGTCGTGAACATTGCATGGTGGCCATGAGTCCGGCGGGGTGTTTCTGTTCGACTTTGTATTCCGCGCAGCAGAGGCATCTCCGCAAGTATTGTTGCACATCGCGATACATGCCGGGCCAATAATAGTTCTGTTGTGCACGCTTGAGTGTTTTGTTTACACCCAAATGGCCGGCTGATGTTGCATCGTGGACTTCTCGCAGAATGTCCTCCTTTCTGCTGGTGGATATTCACAACTTCCAGTGTGGTGATCGCGACAGCTTGCTGCGGGGAACAATGTGACGGAACAGGCGATTGTCGACAATCTGATGCTCGGGATTGCGGTCGGGCCGCTGTTCCACTGATTTCGCCTTTCTTTCATACCAACCTTCTGATGCGGTGCCTACGCAGCAGAGCGTATCCTTTTCGTTGCCTGTGGTTGGTAGTGGACAGCGAGACAGGGCGTCGGCCACAACATTTAGTGCTCCTTTTCGGTACTCAATGTCGAAGTTATACTGTTGGAGCTCCAGTGCCCATCTGGCCAATCGTTCCGATGGATTTTGTAATGAATGGAGCCATTTTAGCGTGTGCTGTGAAGTGGTATCCCTCCAGATATGGCCTCATCTTGCGTATTCCCCACAGTACTGCCAGGCATTCTTGTTCGGTGGCTGAATAACGCTTCTCGAGGTCGGTTAAGCTTCGGCTGGCGTAGGCTACTACTCTTTCGTGGTCGGAGTGCCGCTGGAATAGTAAGACTCCGAGTCCTTCTCCGCTGGCGTCAGTTTGCAAGACAAACGGTCGCTCGAAGTCAGGGCAACAGAGTATTGGAGCGCTGCTTAGTTTTCCCTTCAGTGACTCAAACGCGCCTTCTTGTGCACTGCCCCATTCCCAGGTCTGGCCTTTCTTTAGCAGACGATTCAGTGGTGCTACCAGGGTTAAAAAGTCAGCGACGAAGCGGCGGTACCACGAGGCAAGACCAAGGAATCGTCGGAGTTTTCTAATGTTGCGTGGGGCCGGCATTTCACGTACGGCGGCAATCTTAGCTGGGTCGGTGTGGATTCCTTCAGAGCTAATCACGTGTCCTAGATACTGTAGTTTTCGTTGTACGAAGCTGCATTTCTCAAAGTTCAGCTGCATTCTGCTCTTCTGGAGGCGCGCGAGGACTTCCTGCAGATTGTTCATGTGTTCGTCAAAAGTGTTTCCCCAGACGATGATGTCGTCTAAGTATGCGAAGACTTTTGGGTAGAGTTCGGGTCCGAGTATGGTGTCTAGTGCTCGTTGGAACGTCTCGGGGGCGGAGTGCAAACCGAATGGCATTACTTTCCACTGGAAAAGTCCCCTGCCCGGGACGGTTAAGGCAGTGTACGGGCGGGACTGCTTGGCCAGTGGTATCTGCCAGTAACCGTTTTTCAGGTCCAGAGTGGAGATATACTTTGCTTCCTTGAGTTGGTCGAGGATAGCTCCGATCTGGGGTAGCGGATACGCATCGGGTTCGCTTGCGGCGTTGAGTTGGCGATAATCGATGCACATCCTCCAGCTTCCTTGCTTTTTCCGCACTAAGACGACCGGTGAACTATACGCGCTTCTCGACGGCTCAATGCGCTTGGCTGCGAGCAGCTCGTCGACTTCATCGTTGATGACCTGCTGGCGATGGTCATCCCATGGTACGTTATCGTCACGGGGTATGTTTGCGAGCTCACGGCGCAGGTTTGGTTCGCAAGTTGTATGCTTCGGTGGCTGGGCCATGATCGGATCTTCCTTCTCTCGAAGTGCTGGCGCACGGTCTCGCCGACATAGGTGAGTGTGGCGCCGGTGTCTATTAAAGCTCGTACCCTCATGCCTTCCATATCTACATTGGCATAGAATCGTCCGTCCCTCTTCTCTTCAGGCATCATGATGGCTGCGGGGACGGCGTCGCTCGGCTTTGGGTTTGGGCTACCCCACTCGGCAGGTGGCTTCTCCTTAGGCGAGCTGGTGGTGTCGCACTGGCAGTTTCTGGAGAGGATGTTGTCGCGGTCACATCGGGAGCAGAACAACCTTCTAATTCCTCGGCAGTACCGACGGTGGTGGCCTCTCCATTTACATCGCCAACAGGTTATTTCGCTGTTATACTCCTTGGTTAGGGGGACTAGGCTGTGTACCGGTGGTCTGTTCTGTCTGGCCTCCTCACTTTCCAGGAGCTCGAACTAGTCAGTGAGCTCCATAAGCTCTTCAATTGACGAGAACTCGGCACGCTTGAAGAAAAGACGGTACTCCACTCGCAACCCTTCGTATATGCGTTCGAGATGACTCTCTTTGACCATCGTCGGGTGCTGACGTACCAGCGTTTGTAGGGCCAGAATGTAATCTTTGGCCTTTTCGCGGCTCTGTTACTTCCGCTGGCGGATGGCATCTTCCAGTTGGTTGATGTGCCTCCTCGGCAAAACAAATCGTTCCGCTTCTGCGCGAAATTCTCCCCACGAGCGGAGTTGTGTCTTCCGGACACGGTACCACATCAACGCTTTCCCGCGAAGGATCTCAGGAAGGGGCGAGAGAAGCTTGTCCAGCGGGATACGATAGCACTCGGCTAACTCTTCAATTCTTTCTAGGAATTCGAACAATGCATCGCCTCCTGAAAAATGTACGTCCCATCGGCGGACTGTACTCATTATCTCCACATCGCTCATCTCGTTGCGATTTGCCTCGTTCTTCTCTCTCTTTGGGTCGAGAGGGGAGTTATGAATCCGGACGGACGGGGCATTGGTTGTTGATTCAGCAGGACGCTACTCCTCGGCGTTTACTTCCCGCTCAAGTTCCCCTAATATATTCTCTGTTGACCGGCGGCTGCGCTTTGCTTTTACAAAGGCGCTCAATGTGTTGCCTAATTCGGCAACCGTGTGCCTCTCTACAAAAATACGGTGCCGCTTGCACTCTTCAACCAGTTTCTCTTTCTTTAACAGGTATATCCAGCCAAGGGAGTCGGTATTCAGCGTCTTGGTGTCATTGACGCTCTCGTGTGTGTTCTCTCTTTCCTCGTGGGTGTCCTGTGATCCCGCTACCACAGCGTTGGTGTTTGTTGTCGGTTTTACACAGTCGCCTGTGGAGACGGGTCCCTGCTCGGGCGCCATTTATGAGGTTTGTCGAGGGCTGAGGTGAGCTGTCCAGAGTCAAGTGAAGGTCCCACTAACCCCTTACAAATAAAACACAGTATTTATGTGCTTAAGTTGGGCACACACACACACACGCACAGTAATCTGCAGCTTTATGTCCTGGCTGAGAGGAGAGAGAGGAAGAACGAGCGTAGCTGAAGGGAGGTAGTTTGGATGGCTCTCGGTGAGCACGCTAGCAACGCGTCAAGGGGGCCTGTTGGCAACGGCGAGGCGGTTAGGGAGAGTGACGGTGAGCTCTCTGAGATGGTCGGAAGATCAGAGAGTAACAGGCGGAGCGCCGTGCTTATCGTGCTAGCAGCACGCTGATGAATCTCGGTAGTGGTCTCGGCAGCTGGAGCGTAGTATGGATCGTGCTAGTAGCACGCTGGTGAATCTTGGTGACGGTCCTATCAGCTGGCGACTCCTATCTAGCAAGACTCCTTGATTAACAACAGCGGGAGCGGACAACGTAGTAAGGCTCCTGGTCGCGACCCGCTGTTCCTGTGGTAAAATACCATCAAGAACGGCGGTACCAGGGGTGGGAGTGGGTTGGTCAGAGCGGAGCGCTGGACATGCTAGGCATGCCGCCGCGTCTCTCATGATCTTCCCTGGAGAGGAAATGCCATCCCGTAGTTGCACGCTACGTATGTAGGGGCTGGAACGGTGCTGGCGGGGATTAGGATGTGGTCAACCAGGCGGGAGCGCTAGACCTATCCGAAGATATGTCGGCGCGTCTCCAAGCCTGTTGACCGAGAGTAGGCTGAACCAGGAGGAAGCGCTACACGCGTCAAAAGACCCGTAGGCGCGTCTTCCCCCCAGCTTGCCAAGAGGAGGTCGGCCAAGGAGCTGTAGTTAGGTTAACCTGGCCAGGGAAACGCGCTGGACGCGCCGAATGGCACGTCGCCACATCCCCTCCCTGGTCAGGTCAGATAAACGCAGGTAGAAAGGAGTGCTGGACATACCTGAAGGTATATCGCCGCGCCTCCTTGCTTCCTAAGTGCTCAACCTACCTAGCAAGACTCAGTGGTTGTGTGCACACAAGCCCCTTTAAGTTTGATGTTACTAGTAACAGGTTGAGAATTCTTGCCTCCAGTACTAGGGACAGTGACGCGAGCGAAATAATTTATGTCACTAGTAACAGGTTGAGAATTATTGCCTTATGTGCTATGGGCAGTAATGCGAGCGAAATAGTGGGCCGACAGGTGGTCGTGTGCGTGTGCTGTTCGTATGTATGGGTGTATGCTTGCCGTCTGCCGTCAGGTGCGTGAACTTAATAAGGGTTGGGGTGCGTTTATTGTATCGTAGTCAAAATGCTACGTTACAGTCCCCCTCCCACTTTGGGGACAAAAGGCTGCGGTGGTGGTGGTTCGGCGTGTGTGTGTGGTTGCATTTTTAATGAAATTCAACGTAAGTAATTCAAAGAAATTCAGAAATTGTTTGCTTATTCTAGTAGTTCTAATGATAAATATATGTATGTTATTATAATTTTTTTGTTTTTTTATGTACATACAACAGTGTTCATTTTCTTACATAACTATAACTTATTTTATGTTTTATATTTATTTACAACGTGGCGTGTGGGGATGTGATCTCGACATCGAATTTTACTATGACTTTGTGGCCGTGGTACTTCACGCTGGCGTGGTCGTTCCCCACCCGAGTTACCCACACGGTGCGGCGTTTGAATGTCGTCACCCATCGCTTTTTGTTCGTCGTTGGACGTCGTAGGACGAACCTTTCCAAGATGTTTGGAATGGGAGGGGTATCTGCCGTCTCTTCCTCCGGGTCTATCGCTCGTTCCACTTCTCGTACGCTGTTTGTTGGGTCGTCGGGGCTATCTTTGATGCTGAACAGCGGTTCGGGTTGCGTGTTTGGTGATGGGAACAGCGGTGGGCCGTGAAATATTCTCACCTGCTGTATACGGGCCTTATTGGGAGGCCATGGTGTTGCTTCAAACGGCGGCAGCCATGGTCGGATCTTATGGGGTTCGTCCGGGGGCGTCGGTTGGTGGTTTTTTTTGGTTGTACATCGCTGGTTTGACTTTTGCTAGGTAGGTGAGGGTGGTGGTTTTGTATTTGGTGTTGCGGGAGGTTTTTATGGATAAAATGGTTTTAGGTCTTGGAGGTGTGCGTGCACTGGCTGCTTATTCAACCGGTCAGGCTGTGTGAGTTTGACTGTATTTTTTGATTCGTACTTCTGCACCTAATATGGGCCTGAGAATTTTGGCGCTAGTTTCTGCGCAAAGTTTTTGGAAGCAGATGAGAGGGGGTGGTCTCGCTTCATTACCTTTTCTCCTACCTTTGACCTCCATGGACGTCTGCGAAAACCGTAGTACTTCTTTTGTTTATTTGCGGCGTTGGTTAGGTGTGTCTTTATTTCTTCCCATAACTCCGTAAAGGCGGGAGAGGTCGGAGGATCTTCCTCAGGAACTGCGCCTTCACTGCGTATTTGTTGTGGGGCTGCGGGGTTGTATCCGAAATTGATTTCGGCTGCGGACGCTTGCGTTGATTCGTGGTGCGCGGTGTTTATTGCGAAGGCGATTTGAAGTATTTCCTGATCCCAAGTTCGATGATCTGTTTTTGATCGTTGTGCGATCATAGTCTTGACGACTCGATTAGTTCGCTCAGTTGGATTTGCATGGGGTGCGTATGCTGCGGTAAATTTGTGTAGGATGTGGTGATCCTGGAGGACCTTAGCCAGCGCTTTGCCCACAAACTGTTTCCCGTTGTCGCTTAGGAAAATTTTTGGACAGCCGAATCGGTATATGATTCTTTTCTGGAGCGCTTTGATGACGGCTGCTGTAGTTCCTTGGCGTACTGGTATTAGTTCGACCCATTTTGAAAACTTGTCGACTAGGACCAGGAGACAGGTGTGCCCTTGTTTGGAGCGTGGTAGTGGTCCGATGAAGTCTGCGGTTACAACCTCCTATGGTCGTGAACATTGCATGGTGGCCATGAGTCCGGCGGGGTGTTTCTGTTCGACTTTGTATTCCGCGCAGCAGAGGCATCTCCGCAAGTATTGTTGCACATCGCGATACATGCCGGGCCAATAATAGTTCTGTTGTGCACGCTTGAGTGTTTTGTTTACACCCAAATGGCCGGCTGATGTTGCATCGTGGACTTCTCGCAGAATGTCCTCCTTTCTGCTGGTGGATATTCACAACTTCCAGTGTGGTGATCGCGACAGCTTGCTGCGGGGAACAATGTGACGGAACAGGCGATTGTCGACAATCTGATGCTCGGGATTGCGGTCGGGCCGCTGTAACACTGATTTCGCCTTTCTTTCATACCAACCTTCTGATGCGGTGCCTACGCAGCAGAGCGTATCCTTTTCGTTGCCTGTGGTTGGTAGTGGACAGCGAGACAGGGCGTCGGCCACAACATTTAGTGCTCCTTTTCGGTACTCAATGTCGAAGTTATACTGTTGGAGCTCCAGTGCCCATCTGGCCAATCGTTCCGATGGATTTTGTAATGAATGGAGCCATTTTAGCGAGTGCAGTGAAGTGGTATCCCTCCAGATATGGCCTCATCTTGCGTATTCCCCACAGTACTGCCAGGCATTCTTGTTCGGTGGCTGAATAACGCTTCTCGAGGTCGGTTAAGCTTCGGCTGGCGTAGGCTACTACTCTTTCGTGGTCGGAGTGCCGTTGGAATAGTAAGACTCCGAGTCCTTCTCCGCTGGCGTCAGTTTGCAAGACAAACGGTCGCTCGAAGTCAGGGCAACAGAGTATTGGAGCGCTGCTTAGTTTTCCCTTCAGTGACTCAAACGCGCCTTCTTGTGCACTGCCCCATTCCCAGGTCTGGCCTTTCTTTAGCAGACGATTCAGTGGTGCTACCAGGGTTAAAAAGTCAGCGACGAAGCGGCGGTACCACGAGGCAAGACCAAGGAATCGTCGGAGTTTTCTAATGTTGCGTGGGGCCGGCATTTCACGTACGGCGGCAATCTTAGCTGGGTCGGTGTGGATTCCTTCAGAGCTAATCACGTGTCCTAGATACTGTAGTTTTCGTTGTACGAAGCTGCATTTCTCAAAGTTCAGCTGCATTCTGCTCTTCTGGAGGCGCGCGAGGACTTCCTGCAGATTGTTCATGTGTTCGTCAAAAGTGTTTCCCCAGACGATGATGTCGTCTAAGTATGCGAAGACTTTTGGGTAGAGTTCGGGTCCGAGTATGGTGTCTAGTGCTCGTTGGAACGTCTCGGGGGCGGAGTGCAAACCGAATGGCATTACTTTCCACTGGAAAAGTCCCCTGCCCGGGACGGTTAAGGCAGTGTACGGGCGGGACTGCTTGGCCAGTGGTATCTGCCAGTAACCGTTTTTCAGGTCCAGAGTGGAGATATACTTTGCTTCCTTGAGTTGGTCGAGGATAGCTCCGATCTGGGGTAGCGGATACGCATCGGGTTCGCTTGCGGCGTTGAGTTGGCGATAATCGATGCACATCCTCCAGCTTCCTTGCTTTTTCCGCACTAAGACGACCGGTGAACTATACGCGCTTCTCGACGGCTCAATGCGCTTGGCTGCGAGCAGCTCGTCGACTTCATCGTTGATGACCTGCTGGCGATGGTCATCCCATGGTACGTTATCGTCACGGGGTATGTTTGCGAGCTCACGGCGCAGGTTTGGTTCGCAAGTTGTATGCTTCGGTGGCTGGGCCATGATCGGATCTTCCTTCTCTCGAAGTGCTGGCGCACGGTCTCGCCGACATAGGTGAGTGTGGCGCCGGTGTCTATTAAAGCTCGTACCCTCATGCCTTCCATATCTACATTGGCATAGAATCGTCCGTCCCTCTTCTCTTCAGGCATCATGATGGCTGCGGGGACGGCGTCGCTCGGCTTTGGGTTTGGGCTACCCCACTCGGCAGGTGGCTTCTCCTTAGGCGAGCTGGTGGTGTCGCACTGGCAGTTTCTGGAGAGGATGTTGTCGCGGTCACATCGGGAGCAGAACAACCTTCTAATTCCTCGGCAGTACCGACGGTGGTGGCCTCTCCATTTACATCGCCAACAGGTTATTTCGCTGTTATACTCCTTGGTTAGGGGGACTAGGCTGTGTACCGGTGGTCTGTTCTGTCTGGCCTCCTCACTTTCCAGGAGCTCGAACTAGTCAGTGAGCTCCATAAGCTCTTCAATTGACGAGAACTCGGCACGCTTGAAGAAAAGACGGTACTCCACTCGCAACCCTTCGTATATGCGTTCGAGATGACTCTCTTTGACCATCGTCGGGTGCTGACGTACCAGCGTTTGTAGGGCCAGAATGTAATCTTTGGCCTTTTCGCGGCTCTGTTGCTTCCGCTGGCGGATGGCATCTTCCAGTTGGTTGATGTGCCTCCTCGGCAAAACAAATCGTTCCGCTTCTGCGCGAAATTCTCCCCACGAGCGGAGTTGTGTCTTCCGGACACGGTACCACATCACCGCTTTCCCGCGAAGGATCTCAGGAAGGGGCGAGAGAAGCTTGTCCAGCGGGATACGATAGCACTCGGCTAACTCTTCAATTCTTTCTAGGAATTCGAAGAATGCATCGCCTCCTGAAAAATGTACGTCCCATCGGCGGACTGTACTCATTATCTCCACATCGCTCATCTCGCGCCGAATGGCACGTCGCCGCATCCCCTCCCTGGTCAGGTCAGATAAACCCAGGTAGAAAGTAGTGCTGGACATACCCAAAGGTATATCGCCGCGCCTCCTTGCTACCTAAGTCCTCAACCTACCTAGCAAGACTCGGTGGTTGTGTGCACACAAGCCCCTGTAAGTTTGATGTTGCTAGTAACAGGTTGAGAATTCTTGCCTTCAGTACTAGGGACAGTGGCGAGCGAAATAATTTATGTCCCTAGTAACAGGTTGAGAATTATTGCCTTATGTGCGATGGGCAGTAATGCGAGCGAAATAGTGGGCCGACAGGTGGTCGTGTGCGTGTGCTGTTCGTATGTATGGGTGTATGCTTGCCGTCTGCCGTCAGGTGCGTGAACTTAATAAGGGTTGGGGTGCGTCTATTGTATCGTAGTCAAAATGCTACGTTACAAACAATTATTCTGATTATATCATAAAAAATAGTTCATTAAGATCTTACCATTTTGAGAAACCTTGCACAAAATGCACAGACAATTGTCCTGGATGCACCGTATTTTCAGAAACTTGGTCGACATTAAGTGATCAACTTTAAAATGATAAATAAGGCGTTTAGATTCAACGAAATTTTTAAGACAACGAAAGCAAAAACACATGCCGCTAGACATTAATTATTTTTTAAATAACTTACAAAACGAAGAACGTTCGGAGATTTAGAATCGTAAACGGTATTAATTTAAGATAAAATATTGTTGTATAATAGTCCAAGTATACTGGCACGCTTCGAGGTATTTTAGTGAAAATATTTGATAAATTTTGAAACATACGTCTCAGCTTGCTATAAATGAATTAAATTCATATAAAATGGTATCAAAATAAACGTAATAACCTTAAATGTCTGTGTCAAGTGATCCCTCGACAATAAGAAATGGCTGCAGAGTTAACCCAATGGATTAAAATATTTGTTGATGAAGTCATTAACTTTTCTCTGGTAGTCATTAATTGAAGCCAGCTTCAAAACAAAATTTTCTTGGGAATCAACTATAGTAGCTTTTTTTTCGCTTTTCAGCATCGTTTTTGAATCTTGCAGAAGACTGCAAAACTGCGTTAAGTAGTACGGCACATATATAATCCTTGACATCTAATTGAATGATGAAAAAACATAAAATGTGTATATTAAGTACGGATGACACAATATTTAGATTTAATCATACCTTTATTTGCTGATGATTTCGACTGTTGAAGTAACTGTTTGCAAAAATCGTTATGGATAGTAATTTCGTAGAAACGCAGGACCCGTTCCTTAAATATTTCCCATTTGGAATAGAGCAAATGTTCCCTTTTTGCGGAACATAATATTAAAATCAGTTTTGATCTAAAGGTAAAAAGTTTATTGACAAAAATTTTAAGAGCATGTGACCACTATAACCAAATCAGGCGCCCGCGAGTCCGTTAGTTTCGGCCACGATTTCAAAAATTCACTGTTTTTCATGGTCTTGAAATCTCTTCGTCTAATATGAAAACTCTTTTTCCAATTATCACAAATTTCGCTCCAGTCAGCACTGCATCTGCTGAATGAAGTTTTTAAGGTCAAAGCGATAGATTCATCAATTTCAATTACGGAAGTCGTATTTTCAGATTCATCGTGTTGTATAGAGGGTGACTGTGAATTGTTGCAAATAAAACATTACAATTGCTTTATTTTGCTTCTTTGATTTTTATATTTCCGTTTATTTTGATAGTGGCATAAGTCATGTCTATCTTCTGCTTAAATTGTTGGTTACTTCTAAGGGAGTTCATCTGGAATTCGTCCTACCGTCATAAACTAATGACAAAACTTTTTACCTTTGGCCGATGCAGGTGAGCGAGCAACAGACGCATTCAGATACAAGTAAATGACCACTGAAATCAAATGGCTTCACTTATGCCACTTTCAAAATAAACGGCTTACAGAGGTTTCAAACTGTTGGTGGAATTCGTTTTTCAATTTTATCTACATACATGGATATGTATGTGTAATAATTAATATTAACTCAGGTTTTACAAAGTTTTGCATTGATTCCATAAAAAATTTGTTTCTTCTTTCATTGGCTCGATAACCGCCAATGCGCTTTTGGCAGAGCTTAGCACAGCACGCCAGTTATTTCTCTCTTTCGCTAACTGGCGCCAGTTGGTAATACCAAGCGTACCCAAGTCCCTTACCGCCTGATCTTTCCAACGCAGAGGAGGCCTCCCTTTTCCTCTGCTACCACCGGCGGGTACCGCGTCGAATACTTTCAGAGCTGGAGCGCTTTCATCCATTCGAACGACTTGACCACGACAGCGAAGCCGCTGGATCTTAATTCGCTGCACTATATCTATGTCGTAATAAAGCTCGTACAGCTCATCGTTCCATCTTCTACGGTATTTGCTATCGCAAAGGCGTACAAGCCCATAAATCTTTCGGAGAATCTTTCTCTCAAACACTCCTAGAGCCTTCTCATCAGATATCTTCATCATCCATGCTACTGCGCCATACATTAGGACGGGCATAATGAGAGACTTATAGAGCGTGATTTTTGTCCGTCGAGAGAGGACTTTACTGCTCAGTTGCTGACTCAGTCCGAAGTAGCACTTGTTGGCAAGAGAGATCCTCCTTTGGATTTCGCGGCTGACATTATTATTGATGTTAATGCTGGTTCCTAAGTAAACGAAGTCTTCTACTTTTTTAAAGTTATAACTGTGAACAGTGATGTTTGATCCCAGTCGTGAATGTGCCGACTGTTTATTTGATGACAGGAGATACTTCGTCTTGCCCTCGTTGACCTCCAGACCCATTCGCTTTGCTTCTCTATCCAGTTTGGAGAAGGCAGAACTAACTGCGCGGTTGTTATCAAACGGCTCCTTGCCCATCTTGGCATTAAAATCGCCTAGCACGATTTTTATATCTTGTTGGGGGCAGCGTTCAAACGTGCGCTCCAGGAGTTCGTAAAAGCAATCTGTGGTCCCATCGTCCTTCTGTAGAGGCACGTTCCCAATTAAGGGTTCGGACATTTCAGTTGCATGCCCTCAAATCATGGTCCTTAAAACGTTTGCCGTGGTCGTCATCTAAAAAGGGGGGTACTGTCCGAGGCTTTGCTTAACTTTTCATTCTAAGTGGCTTTTTTTTACGTGGCGGGTTCCAAGCCCTCGCATAACCTATTGCTGGGGGTTGAAATTTTAAATTCGTTTATATAGCGAGCCGCTTGCAGCCGCACCTCCTGGTGAACAGACGCTGCGGACTTTAGGGGACCCTTAAACCGAATATGTCGGAGTGGCTCCACTAAAGCTCCCTCTCTATTAGTCGTGACCCATGGCTCCACACGGGTTGGATACCGTATCTCGCACACGTTGCTCACGTTGCCTTGGGTGCACGAACGTGAAAGTAAGAGTAGGGATTGAGTACAGCCGTGCAACTGTAACCGCATACCGAGAAGTATCACTGTACCCCATTGCACCCTAATCCATAAAAAATTTAATTGTTTTAAAGCACGGAAAATGTTATGCAAGGATTACCTCGACATCTCTTTCGGTACGAAAAATTTAACAAATCTCGTCTACCAAAGGGCAAAAATCATACGCCTTAAGGGTAATATTATTTAGAACGACTTCTTCAACAATTATGCTGATAATATCATAAATAATAATAAAGATCTTACCATTTTGAGAAACCTTGCACAAAATGCACAGATTCCGTAACTTGCGAAATAATCTAAAATTTGTAAATGTTTGGTCACAATTGTCTTGGATGCACCGTATTTTCGGAAACTTGGTGCACATTAAGTGATCAACTTTTAAAATGACAAATAAGGTGTTTAGATTCAACGAAATTTTTAAGACAACGAAAGCCAGAATACATACCGCTAGACATTAATTATTTTTTAAATAACTTACAAGACGAAGAACGTTCGGAAATTTAGAATCGTAAACGGTATTAATTTAAGATAAAATATTGTTGTATAATAATTCAAGTATACTGGCACGTTTCGAGGTATTTTAGTGAAAATATTTGATAAATTTTGAAACATTCATCTCAGCTTGCTATAAACGAGTTAAATTTATATAAAATGGTATCAAAATAAACGTAATAACCTTAAATGTCTGTGTCAAGTGATCCCTCGACAA
This sequence comes from Philophylla caesio, assembly GCA_963971545.1. Lineage (NCBI taxonomy): Eukaryota > Metazoa > Arthropoda > Insecta > Diptera > Tephritidae > Philophylla > Philophylla caesio. The sequence goes on along the minus strand of OZ020604.1, from coordinate 58,445,074 downwards.
TAAGAAATGGCTGCAGAGTTAACCCAATGGACTAAAATATTTGTTGATGAAGTCATCAACTTTTCTCTAGTAGTCATTAATTGAAGCCAGCTTCAAACCAAAATTTTCTTGGGAATCTACTATAGTAGCTTTTTTTTCGCTTTTCAGCATCGTTTTTGAATCTTGCAGAAGACTGCAAAACTGCGTTAAGTAGTACGGCACATATATAATCCTTGACATCTAATTGAATGATGAAAAAACATAAAATGTGTATATTAAGTACGGATGACACAATATTTAGATTTAATCATACCTTTATTTGCTGATGATTTCGACTGTTGAAGTAACTGTTTGCAAAAATCGTTATGGATAGTAATTTCGTAGAAACGCAGGACCCGTTCCTTAAATATTTCCCATTTGGAATAGAGCAAATGTTCCCTTTTTGCGGAACATAATATTAAAATCAGTTTTGATCTAAAGGTAAAAAGTTTATTGACAAAAATTTTAAGAGCATGTGACCACTATAACCAAATCAGGCGCCCGCGAGTCCGTTAGTTTCGGCCACGATTTCAAAAATTCACTGTTTTTCATGGTCTTGAAATCTCTTCGTCTAATATGAAAACTCTTTTTCCAATTATCACAAATTTCGCTCCAGTCAGCACTGCATCTGCTCAATGAAGTTTTTAAGGTCAAAGCGATAGATTCATCAATTTCAACTACGGAAGTCGTATTTTCAGATTCATCGTGTTGTATAGAGGGTGACTGTGAATTGTTGCAAATAAAACATTACAATTGCTTTATTTTGCTTCTTTGATTTTTATATTTCCGTTTATTTTGATAGTGGCATAAGTCATGTCTATCTTCTGCTTAAATCGTTGGTTACTTCTAAGGGAGTTCATCTGGAATTCGTCCTACCGTCATAAACTAATGACAAAACTTTTTACCTTTGGCCGATGCAGGTGAGCGAGCAACAGACGCATTCAGATACAAGTAAATGACCACTGAAATCAAATGGCTTCACTTATGCCACTTTCAAAATAAACGGCTTACAGAGGTTTCAAACTTTTGGTAGAATTCGTTTTTCAATCTTATCTACATACGTGGATATGTATGTGTAATAATTGATATTAACTCAGGTTTTACAAAGTTTTGCATTGATTCCATAAAAAATTTGTTTCTTCTTTCATTGGCTCGATAACCGCCAATGCGCTTTTGGCAGAGCTTAGCACAGCACGCCAGTTATTTCTCTCTTTCGCTAACTGGCGCCAGTTGGTAATACCAAGCGTACCCAAGTCCCTTACCGCCTGATCTTTCCAACGCAGAGGAGGCCTCCCTTTTCCTCTGCTACCACCGGCGGGTACCGCGTCGAATACTTTCAGAGCTGGAGCGCTTTCATCCATTCGAACGACATGACCACGACAGCGAAGCCGCCGGATCCTTATTCGCTGCACTATATCTATGTCGTTATAAAGCTCGTACAGCTCATCGTTCCATCTTCTACGGTATTCGCTATCGCAAAGGCGTACAAGCCCATAAATCTTTCGGAGAATCTTTCTCTCAAACACTCCTAGAGCCTTCTCATCAGATATCTTCATCATCCATGCTTCTGCGCCATACATTAGGACGGGCATAATGAGAGACTTATAGAGCGTGATTTTTGTCCGTCGAGAGAGGACTTAACTGCTCAGTTGCTGACTCAGTCCGAAGTAGCACTTGTTGGCAAGAGTGATCCTACTTTGGATTTCGAGGCTGACATTATTATTGATGTTAATGCTGGTTCCTAAGTAAACGAAGTCTTCTACTTTTTTAAAGTTATAACTGTCAACAGTGATGTTTGATCCCAGTCGTGAATGTGCCGACTGTTTATTTGATGACAGGAGATACTTCGTCTTGCCCTCGTTCACCTCCAGACCCATTCGCTTTGCTTCTCTATCCAGTTTGGAGAAGGAAGAACTAACTGCGCGGTTGTTAAGGCCGATGATGTCAATGTCATCGGCGTACGCCAGCAGCTACACACTCTTATAAAAGATAGTGCCTGACCGATTTAGTTCTGCGGCTCGAATTATCTTCTCCAGCATAAGGTTAAAAAAGTCACACGATAAAGAGTCACCCTGTCTGAAACCTCGTTTGGTATCAAACGGCTCGGAGAGGTCCTTCCAAATCCTGACGGAGCTGGTGGTGTTGCTCAACGTCATTTTACATAGCCGTATAAGTTTTGCGGGGATACCAAATTCAGACATTGCGGCATAAAGGCAGCTTCTTTTTGTGCTGTCGAAAGCGGCTTTGAAGTCGACAGAAAGGTGGTGCGTATCGATTCTTTTTTCTTGGGGCTTTTCCAAGATCTGGCGCACTATGAATATCTGGTCGATAGTAGATTAACCGGGTCTTAAGCCACACTGATAAGGTCCAATAAGTTCATTGACGGTGGGCTTTAGTCTCTCACACAATACGCTCGACAGAACCTTATATGCGATGTTAAGAAGGCTGATACCACGATAGTTGGCGCGAATTGCAGTATTACCATTCTTATGGATTGGGCAAAGTACACTTAGATTCCAATCAGTAGGCATGCATTCGTCCGACGATACTCTACAGATAAGCTGGTGCATGAGCTTTACCAACTCTTCCCCACCGTATTTGAATAACTCAGCTGGCAGCCCATTAACTCCGGCCGCTTTGTTGTTCTTTAGCCGTGCTACTGCTATACGGATTTCATCGCAGTCGGGTAACGGAACATGAATTCCGTCGTCATTGATTGGGGTTTCGGGATCATCATATTCTCCAAGGTGGTCTCTGCCACTACCACTAAGTAATGTGGAGAAGTGCTCCCTCCATTAACTTAGTATATTCTGAACGTCAGTCACCAGATCGTCGTTGTCGTTCTTACAGGAATTCGCCCTGGGCTTGAAACCTTCTGATAGCCGTCATACTTTCTGAAAGAATTTTCGGGCGCTTTTCCTGTTTTTGCACTCACGCATTTCGGATTTTCTCTTCTTTTTTCGAGAAATGCGTCTAGCTTCCTTCTTCAACGGAAGATATCTCTCCCGCAAGGCTCGCGTTGCGCCTGATCGCAACGTGCCCTGTAGGCAGCATCTTTCCGTTCCGTGGCAACGCGACATTCCTCATCGTACCAGTCGTTTTTTCGGGCTCGCTGAAAACCAATAGATTGTTCAGCGGCGGTACGTAAAGTGCAAGAGATGTGGTTTCATTGCTCTGAAATATCGCTGTGTTGATTAGTGCTCTTAGAGAGCAGGAGTGCGAGTCGAGTAGCGAAGTGCGTGGCTGTCTGTTTGATTGCAGCTTTCCGACGTCGTGTTTTCCTTATGTCCATTTCCGCACACTTTTTGACGTACAGAGGCGCGTGCGTATCTTGGCTGCGACAAGATAGTGGTGCGAGTCCATGTTGGCTCCTCGGATCGTGCGCACATCTAGGACACTGGAAGCTTGCCTTCCGTCTCTCACAACATGGTCGATTTGGTTTCGTGTATTACCATCTGGAGACAGCCACGTAGCCAGATGTATGCTCCTATGCTGGAACCTGATACTATTTTTCGGGCCCCGGCAAAGTCGATCAGTCTCAATCCGTTATCAGACGTTGCCCCGTTGAGACTGAATTTTCCGACTGTGGAACCAAAGATGCCTTCTTGCCGTTCGAACTTGCGCTCCAGGAGTTCGTAGAAGCAATCTTTGGTCCCATCGTCCTTCTCTTCCGTCGGGGCATGGACACAAATCAGGCAGATGTTGAAGAATCTCGCTTTTATGCGGTTTGTGGCGAGACGTTCGTCCACCGGAGTGAGCGACAGTACTTTACTGCGAAGTCTCTCTCCCACCACAAGTCCGCAACCAAATTTACGCTCCTTTACATGGCAGCTGTAGTATACGTCGCAAGGGCCTACCGTTTTCCTCCCTTGCCCCTTCCATCGAATTTCTTGGATGGCGATGATGTCAGCCTTCGCTCTGCCGAGGACAACTACCAGCCGGGCAGAGACATCTTACCAATTAAGGGTTCGGACATTCCCGGTGCATACCCTCAAATCATGGTCCTTAAAGCGTTTGTCGTGGTCGTCATCTAAAAAGGGAGGTCTTGTCCGAGGCATTGCTTTACTTTTCATTCGATATTTGGTTTACGTGGCGGGTCCCAAGCCCTGCGTACAACCTATTGCTGGGGTTGAAATTTAAAATTCGTGCGGACTTTAGTGGACCCTTAAACCGAATATGTCGGAGTGGCTCCACTAAAGCTCCCTCTCTATTAGCCGTGACCCATGACCCCTTACGGGTTGGATACCCTATCTCGCAAATGGGTTGCTCACGTTGCCCAGGGTGCGCGAACGTGGACGTAAGAGTCGGGATTGAGTACAGCCGTGCAACTGTAACCGCATATCCAGAAGCACCACTGTACCCCATTGCACCCCAATCTATAAAAATTGAATTGTCTTAAAGCACAAAAAATGTTATGCAAGGATTACCTCGACATCTCTTTCGGTAGAAAAAATTTAACAAATCTCGTCTACCAAAGGGGAGAAATCATACGCTTTAAGGGTAATATTATTTAAAATTATGCTGATTATGTCATAAATAATAATTCATTAAGAACTTACCAGAAGATTTACTCTGCGTATTACTACAGGATTTTAAACAGTCATTCACTTTAGAAGGCACAGACATTGTTTCGTCATCAATTCCAAACTAAATAAGCAACAACTTTTATAAATTGGATCCGATACATATTTAATTTGACCACATTATTGTGTTACCTGTTGTTTTTTCTAAGCGAAGAGTTTTTCTCGAAATTCAATACGTAGACCGAAGTGTGAGACTGCTGATTTCAAATCCTCATTTTGTATATATTGTAAACATCTATACGTGATTTGTGCGTCTAAAATAACAATTATTATTCTCTTTTCTGAAAATGATCAGTTAATAGAAATACTTTAAATCATCAAAGAGGCACTCCAGTTGAAATTCTTTCAGCGATTCTTTTAGGCTTGCATAGTCGTCGCTACATGAATTCTCCTCTAGAGTCGTATTTGTTATGCAGACGGAATTTTCAATTAAGAATTGCTCCTTGTCGAGATTTTCATTTTCAGCGGAGTGCTCCACTGATTTTAATTGCTCAAACGAACTTTCTGTATTTTCCATAATCACTTGACAGGGATTTACGTTTTCATCCAAAGCATCTTGTGGCTCCGTTGCTATTAGAACCCACTCGCTTGTCACATTTTCACCACTAGCAGTACTATCGGATCACAAACCACTTTTTTGTAAAGTAAAATCACGATTATGTCGTATATTAACACTTTCATCGTCTTATAAAGAAAAACTACGTTCGCACAGAGCAAAAGACAACTTCACAACACAATAATTGCAAAAGCTAATGACTTGTGGCCGCTGTGGTCGAGTGGGTAGCGGTGCGTGCTATAACTGGATATGCCGCTGATTTCGAGGTTCGATTCTCAGCCAGGGCAAGTAAAATCTTAATCATAGAAAAAGTTTTTTCTAAAAGCGGCCACCCCTCGGCAGTCAATGGCAAACCTCCGAGGGTGTTTTTGCCATGAAAAAGCTCTCATTAAATACATCTGCTGTTCGGAGTCGGCACAAAATTGTAGGTCCCTCCATTTGCGGTCAAATATAAAGACGCACACCACAAATGAAGGGAGAAGCTCGGCTAAACACTGAGCTATATAGTGAAAGCGCCAAATTAATATTATTAGTAAGGACTACTGAGATACGTGATAAATATAAGCCCATTCGTTTTTGTTTTAGGAATGTGGCGTTCTTATATTGAGAAATTTAATCTTAATTATTAATATTTTTTCCTAAAGTAATGATTTTATTATTAAGTCAAGAATATATTTCTTATATCAAGAATTTGTTCTCAATTTAAAGCAAATTGGTCTTATATTAAGACCGCTTGGAAGAAACAAAAAATAAGAATAGGATAATCTAATATTGAGTACGATCGGGCGTAAATTTAGGACGCACTTTTCCCTCAGTGTATAGCACCTCTTAAATTTTCCGCTGTGGCGTTATTATCAGTCAGGTTCCAATGAAACTCCAGTTGCGGCCGGACTACGGTTTCCTCCTGCTCCCTTAGTTGTTGCACCCAGCGGTTGTTTATGTAATAATTCTTCTCATTTAGAAAATTGTGTAAAAAACAAGCACTTTTTATTATTAAGTTTACGTTGTCAATTCGGTTATCAAGACTCTTTCCAATTCTTCTAAATCTAGCTTTGAGATGACCAAATGCATTTTGGAATACCAGTTTACACCTAGACAGGGCATAATTAAAATTTTTTTCACGGGAGCTAGCATTTTTTCTGTATGGATAAGGTTTCATTAAAATGTCTGAAAATCTAAAAGCTGAATCTCCAAGCATCACAACTGGTACGTTAGCTCCGTTTATTTCAGTAGACAAGTGCTTAAGGAGAGGGTTTTTGTGATGATGTTTCGAAACAGATTCCTCGAAATCTGAGAATCCTTGCACCGTCCAGGGGTGCCTATATTTATATACATAAATCTGTACCTATAACAGACAATTTGAGCATATACTTTTGCAGAACATATTCAACATTAACCTGTAATCTACAGAAGCAAGTAGTACTGTGGAATACCAGCTTTTGAAGTTATAGTAGTCAGAGGCATCATTAGACCGGGGCCGAACTTCAATATGACAACCATCTATGTACAACTTACATAAATACAACGCAACCATATGAGAATTGTAGTAAAATTTACAGCGCTGATACATTGAATCCCTTACTTTACTGAGAGGATACTCTTTGAGGTACGCGGGTTGCATTACCGTCCACACTTTCTTGCAAAACTCTTTCAGAATCATACATACTGCTGACTGGGAAATACCAAACAGGTTTCCTATAGTTCTGTACTCTGCAGAAGATCCCAGAGTATACACCGCGACTGCAATCCTTTTATCAAAGGCAATTTGTTGTCCAAAATTTTAAGTTTTTTTCTTAATATGATATTTTGCATATCTATCACCAATTCGTTTAACGTTACTTTTCCATTCGAAATTTTCTTTGAAGAAATCATTATCGCTTTCTGGGACTTTTTGCTCCGAAAATGTACTCTGACGGGGCTGAAAATTAACTTAATATGTACGTACTTGTGGTTTATTAAATTGCTTACATTCCTCCAAAATATCTTGCGGGATTTTTGCATCCAACTGGTCAGCTGAAATAACATGTTCAAGTACATTAGCAATCTCCTTTTTTTGCTCTTATCCGTATCCGTTTTTGTTTGTAATAGCTCCTGGAATGTGCAAGAGCATCAACTGCAACTTTTCAATCAGACGATTCAATTGGGAAATACTAATGATATTTTCTGAATTTAGTTCCATTTTCTCACTTTTCACAAATGTAAATAACACAGAACAGATGTTTAAAATAAACTGTCAGAGGAAATGTAAATAAGGCAATTTAATCGGTTTCAGAATGACTCATTCGAAATTCGCATTTGGGCTCAATGTAAATGTACTATTAAGGGAAGCTTATCAAAAAACTCCAAAGATATGGTAAGAGGATTATGATGCATATCAGGTTTACAAATCCGAAACTCGCTTTCAAAGAGGTTAGATATCAAATTTTCATCTGCAACACTACTAGATCTAACAATTTAGACAACTTATGAAATTTATTTCATGAAAGCTAGTAACATTGGTAGGGGTAAGGAATCCAGAGTTTTGAAAGTATGTCCAGTTTTTGCCAGGGAGATTGAAACACCAAGAATGCAAAAACTTAAATTTTTATTATTTTTACAGATGTGTGTGATATTTTCTATATGAAAGTTATATAACTCAACTGAACTATTAGGCTGGACAAAAGAAACGCAGATAAACAAATAGCCGAAACCACCAACAACCTGAACACAGAATTGGTCAGTTAATGTATCTACATATATATATACATACATATATATATTAGTCAATGTAAAAATTTATTGTTTTGTATAAGTATGTATGTTACTTCTTTAAAAATTAGTGTTTCATGTGAAATAGTACTTATATTAGATAACAAACATTCGCGGGACAGAGTTAAAACTGTACCAATTTGAGTAAATAACCACCAAAGCTTGTAACGCATGAGTCCACAAAACGATGTGTATTACAATTTCTTTACTCGATACATACATACTTTTGCGTCTTCATTCACTCTAGGTTTGCCCAAAAACCTCTTTTACATGATTATTTTTTTTCAAAAACTCAACGTTTAGAACCATTTAAGCATTTAATTGTTTCCTGTTTGTTAAATTTTTTTATTGATATGTACTTTGGCAGCTATTTTCGATAAATTTCCGATTAAAATTAGAGACGGCATCGATTTTTACTTGATCACTTCACTCTTCAACGTGGGAACAATCGGTCCTGGAAAAAAACGGAGATTCCTAAGTGGGAAGATATGGACATACTTCTTACAAGTCGACTCCAGACTTTAAAAACTGTCTTTGACTGTCTAAGTCAAGTTAAAAAATCCAAGTCGAAAATTACAAACCTTTCAAGCGAGCGTGTCAAGAAATCAATGCGATGCACACAGCAAGAAGCATTTTTGCTAGAAACTCTACGTTAACTGCCTGTCCTCCAGACATGGGGTCGCGAAGTGCACCAGTGCGTTCAATTGCTCAGTTTGCATTTGAACCTAGTTCAGCAAACTTCTTCGAGAAAAAGCGGTTTCTGAAATTCTTCTGCAAGCGGGTCCGAAACTAGTTCCAACCGGAGGCAGTAATCCTCAACCTCCCACTCATGTGCAGCCGTTTAACGAACACGAACAAAGGGGATCAACTGGGAACAGCTCAAATCAACATTACATATCGTGGATCTATTTTTTCGGCCAAAGCGCTCATAGATTCTGGGTATGAGTGTTCGTTCACGACGGAACGACTTCGACGTCGGATTAACCTGCCAACGAGGAAAGTAAATGCACGGGTGTCTGGAATCAACAACAAGGTTTTGGAGCAAACCAGCCAGGCGTGTTCTATAACATTAGGATCCCCGGTTGATCCTTTGGTGAAGATTCAGACCACGGCTCGGCGGACTACGGAAGGACGTTTTTGGCTCACTGCTGATTCAGGAGACTGTCTTTGGATGGATTCTGACGGTAGAGGACTACTGCGAGGAAGTTTTTTAAAGTACTACCCAGCGAGAGGAATCGGGGAAATATATAGTTTCGTTGACATTTCGTCGGAGTTTTCCGACAGAGGTTTCCCTAGGGTATTCGCGAAAGATAGCTTTCTCGCAATTCTTTCGCAGTGAAGAGAGGAATATACTAGGGTACTCAAGGAGTATCAGCAACCCCGAGAATACTTCTACGAAGGTTCGGGTAGTGTTTAATGCGTCCTGTCCGTCTGACAATCGAGTAAGCTTTAATGATGGGCTACTTCCTGGACCTATTTTATAAATTCGTCTTTAACAGCGACATAGAGAAAAAGTATCGTCAGATCCTAGTTCAGTCTCAACAGAGAAATTTTCAAAAAATTGTATTTCGCGATTCAATTAATTACTGTTACTTTCGGGGTAAACTGCGCTCCTTATCTCGTAATAAGGACGCTTCTGCAACTAGCCGACGAATTTCACGAATTGCTTCAGATCGCTTCGTTTTTCTTGAAACAACATATGTACGTCGACGACGTGCTCGCAGGTGAACACCACTTAGAATCCACCATTAAGGTTCAGGATCAAATCACAGAGGCCATAAGTTCGATAGGTTTTCCACTTCGAAAATGGTCCGCCAATAGTTAAGAAGTCTTGCGCGATATTCCAATTTCATCATTTGTTTAGCCAAGACTTCTTGGACTTCGAGGATACGAGCAGCGTTAAGACCCTCGGCATACGATGGAATGCTCGTTCGGATCAATTCTACTTTATTGCGAAAGAATTGGATCAATTTAAAGAAGTGACAAAACGCATGATTTTGCCAGCCATCGCTAAGTTATTCGATCCACTAGGGTGGCCCGCACCGATCATCATAGTGGTAAAGATGTTGATGCGGAATATCTGATGGAGGGAACTGACTGGGATGAGCAGGTATCCTCAAAAAGGACCAGTCCGCAAAGCTGGGTCCGTTCAAGAGTCCTGATGGCTCTTTCACAGAGACCATGACTGAGACTTACTTTCTTTAAGAGCCTCATTGTCCTGGAAATCAGGTGATGGTAACGCCTTTATCTTCCTCGATAGGGGAGGGAGGGAATGCGAGAACCACCGCGACAAGGTATAACTAGTTTGTTGCCAGAATTGTGGCGAGGGAAGATGCCATGAGATATGCTATTGAGTCTTTTGACAGTTTCAAATCGCCCGGTCCGGATGGCATCTCACCTATTGTACCTAAAGAAGGTGTCGAGCTCGTGTTCGCGACGTTGACAAATATTTTGAGAGCGTCGCTCGCACTTGCTTACATATATACCACAATCCTGGAGGCTGCTAAATGTCGCCTTTATACCAATGGTTTGCAAGGACGACTATGCTAGTCCAAGAAGCTACAGACGTATTAGCATGACATCATTCATGCTAAAATGTCTGGAAAGACATTCGTAGGGATGGGCTTTCATCACTTCCTTAGTCTTTGCATCAACATGCCTATCAGGCGGGAAAATCCTGTGAGACGGCTTTGCAAAATCTAGTTGCCAGAATTGGCGAGGTCGTCGATAGGAAACAGTTCGCCGTGGACATTTTTGTAGACATTGAGGGTGCTGTTAGGTCACCGATAGGGAACCACTGCATTCGTCAATCATATGGAATTGTCACCTATTTTATTATCTGCCTTAAATATTCAAGGTCAGGTATGCGTATGCCATTCACCCCAAAGCGGGTAACACTTTGGCCTGGATTTGAAACTATTGTGTTTGCCTACGTATGCTAATATGCACATACTTACATATGTATTTACATGCACTTACCCGCTATACTAACATTGCTTGCCGGCATATGCTCCTGCTTGTTATACGTATGTATGTTTGTCGGCACGCTCTCGCTAACGTAGTCTATCATAGGCCTACTGATTTAACATATAAGCATACCTGCAGATTTGCTGCATTCCCATTTTTCCTATTCTACTTTCGTATGTATGTAAGATATAACAAATAGCGTTAAGTATGTGAAGAGTAAGAGAACATGAATTATGTATTAGCAAATACATAGTACAATTTACTTATGTATAAAGAAATGAATCGGTAAATTATGTATTTAAGGAGAAGAATTGTGAAATAAAGTTAGTCTTACAGCTGACCACCAAGCGTTTAAATCTGCCCCGAAACATAAGTTGATATCCATTTCGTCAATTTGGATAGTTTGCGTTTTTGACCATTTGCGCGGTTACAAAAAAGGCTTTGTAATCCTACATTTTTTGGCGCCCAACGTGGGGCACGAACCAGCGTATCGTTCGCCGTTGAACATCTGGTGGTCAGCGTGAGACCCTTCATCGTCATCGTTGTACTACTGCTTGACATCGTCAACTTCATCCCGACTCCGTCACTATTTTTAAGCAACTTGCCACGGACACAATAATCATCGGTGTCTCCTCTGCAAACTCATTCTCTACGCTTAGCTTCAACGTATCCGATACTGGATATATCGTCGCTTCTATTACCTCGTCGCTTTGATTCTTCGTCATTCGCTGCCATCGCCTACTTCCGTCGCTCCAGCTAAGCTCCGCTGTTGTCTCTTCATCACTTGCTGCCACCGCCTACTGCCGTTGCTCCAGCTAAGTACACGCATCGCTATCAGACATTACTGCTTACCAGTCATAGTCACCCTCGCTTTCATCATCACCGCTGCAACTGCTTGCACTGTATTAGAAAGCGCACAAACCGCCAAACACGTATGTATGTATGCACATTTCCCCTGACCACTCCTTTGCTAGCTTGCCATTACCATTGCCGTCCATCGTTTACACGTAAGTAACAGCTATCGATACACGTCACAATTCATCATTTGCGTTTGCTGTGCTAACTGCTGGATTCTAAATTACCGTGGAAATGTCGTTAGTCGAATTAAAGCAACAACGCGCAAACACGAAAAAAAAACATCACGCGCATCAAAAATATCGTTGAGGCTAGTTTGCGGCCAGAAGGAGAATCCCTTTCAGTTGCCGAGTACAAGTGTCGTTTGGGCATTCTGGAATCCTACTTCAAGCAAATACTGTCTATTCAAACGGACATTGAAAAACTAGATACCGATGATGCAGCACGCGCGGATCTCGAAGACCTGTACGTCACCACAAAAATATCGATACAAACCCAATTAGTAGATGAACATAATAGTTCCCTTTCGGAAACAAACTGCATTGTGCAGCACAGCACTAAATTACCACACCTTAAACTCCCAATATTTAGCGGCAAGTATTCTGAATACCAAAATTTTATAACATCGTTTAAACAAATAGTTGATAAAGAATTTAGCCTATCAAATATTGAAAAGTTTAATCATTTACGAAATTCTCTTCAAGGTCAGGCTTTGGAAACAGTAGATGCATTCCAAGTGACCAACGAAAATTACCCTAAAGCATTGGAACGGCTTAGGGCAAGGTATGATAACAAAACCTTAATTTTTTTGGAAAATATTTCGTCGCTATTTGAATTACCGACAGTTTCCAAACCCAACTCGTTGCAATTAAGAAGTCTAGTCGACAAGGCTTCAGCCATTTACGGGTCACTTCTATCATTGGGCACTGATAAACAAATTTCACAAACTATGCTAATTTATTTGGTGTTGCAGAAATCAGACGAGGAAACAAACAAGAAGTGGAAGGAATCGTTGGATTTTGCGACATTACCGACGTGGGACGATTGTACGAAAGTCTTGGATAGACATTGCCAATATTTGGAATCTATGGACAGTAGACATGCTGTTCAAGGCAATAGTAAGGCTGTCACAAGCAAGACGAAAAATCAGCCCAAAGGATACACATTCGCTTGTGCTAGCACGCCGAGTTCTGTTTGTTCAAACACAAGTCATAAAATTTCTGGTTGCGATCGTTTTAAATCTTTTAGTATCCAACAGCGTTTCGACCATGTAAAGAAAATTGGCCTTTGCATCAAGTGCCTTTCAAAGGGGCATCAAATGGCTCAATGTGCCTCCTCAAACAGATGCAAGGTTTGCTCAAAACAGCACCACAGCTTGCTTCACCGCGGATCTACGCCAAGCCAACCTACAATAAACCCCGCATCCTCAATACGCGAGGCCGCAGTACATACACACATGCTCAATTCGTTATCCGACAACGTACTCTTGGCAACAGCAAACGTTTTAGTTCGTGATTCGTTGGGAGGTTACAAATTAGGCAAAGCCCTACTAGACTCCTGTTCTCAGGTGAACTTCATTACAGAAGACTTTTCGCAAAATCTATCGCTACCTAAAATCAAAGAAAATATCGCAATCCAAGGCATCGGTAAGTCATCAACGAATATAAAATACAAAACCTCCACCAACATCAAATCACAACTAAACGAATTCGAGCTTCCGCTAACATTTTGCATCACTCCTCATATTGCCTATCAGCCTGACCCAGAAATCGACGTTTCTTCTTGGAATATTCCAAATAACATTGCCCTTGCCGACGAAGCATTTTATTTATCAAAGAAAATAGATTTGTTGTTGGGCACTGAAACTTTTTTCAGCCTTCTAGCAGTCGGTCAAATCAAGCTTGGAACAAACCTTCCAATTTTGCAAAAAACGCTGTTAGGGTGGGTTGTATCGGGACGTTACCAATCAAACAACAAATTTTCTGAGTGTTCGTCTTTATTCACAGCCAATAAATCGCTTGATGCCAAACTGGAGAAGATGTGGAAACTTGAAGAAGTTGCGGTCAATGCAGATCCTTGGACTCGTGAACAAAATATTTGTGAACGGTTGTACAAGGATACAGTTTCAAGAAATCCGGCTGGCAGAATTGTTGTGAAGCTGCCATTCAAGGATGATCCCTCTTGCTTAGGCGACTCGTATATCACAGCACTGAGACGACTTAACTCAATAGAAGTTCGGTTAGGAAGATCATCGCCCTTGAGGGAACAGTACGTCAGCTTTATGAATGAATATGAGCGCCTGGGACACATGAGCGTCGTGTCGAATCCGAACTTAAATGAACCGCATTACTACATTCCCCACCACTGTGTGTTGAAACCTTCAAGCGCAACAACAAAACTTCGTGTCGTCTTTGATGCTTCTTGCCGAACTACAACACAAAAATCTCTTAATGATATTCAACTGGTTGGCCCCACGATTCAAAGCGAACTAATTATTTTACTTCTTCGTTTCCGCTTACACAGGTTTGCATTGACTGCCGATATAGTCAAAATGTACAGGCAAGTACTAATGCACGAAAGCGATAAAAAATTTCAATATATTTTGTGGAGAAGCTCTCCAACTGAGGAAATTCGCACGTATCAACTGAATACGGTAACCTACGGAATGGCTTCTGCTCCATATTTGGCTATACAAAGCCTATTGTATTTGGCGGATCAACATCAGGACCAGTTTGAGGTGGGGTCGAGTATCGTTAAATCATCCTTTTACGTCGATGACTTGTTGTGTGGAGCAGACACTATGGCTGATCTTCAACGTATAAAGCAAGAGGTAACCGAATTGTTAGCTTTAGGTGGGTTTGAGCTTTCCAAATGGCATTCTAATCAACATCGACTGAGAGAAGATAATGCTACGATAAATCTCAATTTAGACGAATCTATTACAAGTGCATTGGGAATGCTATGGGACCAATCACACGACACACTTTTGTTTTCCTTTGAACCAAGGAAAGGATCTGCGAGCCGTATAACAAAGCGCTCCATCCTTTCAATTGCATCATCCCTGTTCGATCCTCTTGGTTTGTTGGCTCCCATTATTATCACATCTAAAATTTTGTTACAGGAATTATGGCTTCTTAAATTGGATTGGGACGAATCCGTGCCTCAAAATATTAATTCCGCCTGGAAGAGCTTTCTTAACAACGTCTCAGATCTCTCATCACTCAAGGTGCAAAGATATTGCCTTTCAACAGATATCCAGTCGTTTCAATTACATGGCTTCTGCGATGCTTCTATCCGAGCATACGGATGTGTAATATATACGCATATAGTTACCAAATCTGGTAGCACTATCGTTCGCATACTCACGGTAAAATCCAGAGTAGCCCCCATTAAAAAACAGTCGTTACCAAAGCTGGAACTTTGTGGAGCGCTTCTATTGGCCCGTCTTTATGCAAAAGTTAAACCAATTTTTTCTAATAAGTCTTTCAACGTTTTTCTCTGGACAGATTCCCAAGTGGTCTTGCACTGGCTGAAGATGCACTCAATAACGCTGTCAACGTTCGTTGGAAATCGGGTATCGGAAATCCAAGACCTAACTGCGGAAGCGCATTAGAGGCATGTGCCCACACACAGCAATCCTGCAGACATAGTTTCCAGAGGATGTACAGTGGAAGAGCTGAACCAATCCATTTGGTACACTGGTCCTTCATTCCTACACGAACCTATGAAAGATTGGCCTAAAACCGAAAGTAATAACGTTGATAAAGAAGTTATAGAAAGCGAAAAGCAAAGGTCGGCCTTTGCAGCAATTGTAAACAGCAACCACATTTTGGACGTCGTCAACCAACGGAGTTCGTACACTGAGGCCATTCGATTAATCGCCTGGATGTTTCGATTTGTGAAAAAATTGCGGCAAGATAAACCTTACGAATCAGGACCACTTTCACCACAAGAGCTGCAACACGCTCTGCTTTGCATAATTTGGAATGTCCAACAAAATTATTTTTCTAATGATATTCAGTTTTTACAGAAGGACTTAACTACAAACGGACAATTGCGTTATCTGAACCCTTTTCTTGACTCGGTCGAAGGATTTCAGTTACTAAAAGTTGGTGGACGGTTGAATCTGGCGGACATCCCAGAAGAGAGGAAACATCCATTGCTATTGCCAAGCAAGTGTGAGTTCGTCATGAGCTACGTGCGTCATCTTCATCGAAAGCATTACCATGCAGGACCTAAAGCGTTAGTGGCATTTACAAGACTAAAATTTTGGATCGTCAACGCACGTGACGTGGCAAGGCGAGTGGTCAGATCGTGTATACATTGTGTACGCTATAAACCGAAATTGATGCAGCAAGTCATGGGACACTTACCTGTTGAACGATTGACTCCATCACGCCCCTTCGCCCGCTGTGGCGTTGACTTTTGCGGACCAGTTGATGTGTACCTACGACTCAGAGGCAAGACGCCCTACAAGGCGTATATCGCAATATTCGTTTGTTTAACCTCAAAGGCTGTACACATTGAAATCGTTTCAAATCTGTCTACAGACGCGTTCTTGGCAGCATTGAAACGAATGATGGGAAGGAGAGGCCTTCCCTCAGACATATTTTGTGACAATGCGACCAATTTCGTTGGCGCTTGTAATAAACTGGCTGAACTGAAGTCATTTTTGTTCAATAGAGAAACCCAAGATACCATCATGACGTACTGTGCTAACGAATTCGTAAATTTCAATTTTATTCCCCCCAGATCACCTCATTTCGGCGGTATTTGGGAAGCGGCCGTGAAATCAGCAAAGGGCCACCTAAACCGCAGCATTGTAAACTCACGACTCACCTATGAAGAACTATCAACAGCCTTGGTAGAAATAGAAGCGGTAATGAACTCCCGGCCAATATCACCATTATCCTCCGATCCGAACGACTACGAGGCATTAACTCCGAGCCATCTCATCATTGGAGGTGCTCTGCAAGCACTTCCGGAACGAAACATTTCAGCGAATCTAAGCAATTTGCAAAAATGGGAACAAATTACAGGCATCAAGCAAGCATTTTGGAAGCAGTGGTCCCATGATTATATAAACGAGTTGAAAGTACGTTCCAAATGGTTTAAAGGCCAGCCAAACATCGAAAAAGGCACATTGGTCATCATCCATGAAGATAACCTGCCACCCCAGAAATGGCTTATGGGAAGAATCGTCGACTGCATTCCAGGAAAGGATTCAAGAGTTCGTGTGGTTGATGTTCGCACATCGAAGGGAATCATTCGGCGCCCCATCCATAAGCTAGCAGCGTTACCAGTTTGAAAATGCCTTTCAACGGGGCCGGGATGTTAGGTCACCGATAGGGAACCACTGCATTCGTCAATCATATGGAATTGTCACCTATTTTATTATCTGCCTTAAATATTCAAGGTCAGGTATGCGTATGCCATTCACCCCAAAGCGGGTAACACTTTGGCCTGGATTTGAAACTATTGTGTTTGCCTACGTATGCTAATATGCACATACTTACATATGTATTTACATGCACTTACCCGCTATACTAACATTGCTTGCCGGCATATGCTCCTGCTTGTTATACGTATGTATGTTTGTCGGCACGCTCTCGCTAACGTAGTCTATCATAGGCCTACTGATTTAACATATAAGCATACCTGCAGATTTGCTGCATTCCCATTTTTCCTATTCTACTTTCGTATGTATGTAAGATATAACAAATAGCGTTAAGTATGTGAAGAGTAAGAGAACATGAATTATGTATTAGCAAATACATAGTACAATTTACTTATGTATAAAGAAATGAATCGGTAAATTATGTATTTAAGGAGAAGAATTGTGAAATAAAGTTAGTCTTACAGCTGACCACCAAGCGTTTAAATCTGCCCCGAAACATAAGTTGATATCCATTTCGTCAATTTGGATAGTTTGCGTTTTTGACCATTTGCGCGGTTACAAAAAAGGCTTTGTAATCCTACAGGTGCTTTTGACAAGGCCACCTTCGATGGCCGGTTGTCTTCAGGGCGATGTACTTTCCCCCTTGCTCTGGTGCTTGGTAATTGACTCTCTTTCACTCTTGATGACTCGAATATCTGCGCTCAGGCCTATGCGGATGATGTGGCCTGTCTAATCACGGGCCCATCTCTGTCGGCTGTTTGCAGGAAAGCGTAGACAATACTGAATAAGATTGACACTTGGTGTGATGATAGTGGGCTATCCGCAAAACCAACCAAAACTAGTGTTGTGCTCTTCACTAGGCGGAGAAGGTTGTATGGCCTCATTCCTCTCACACTTAAGGGAGGCACAATTCAGACCTCTCCCGAAGTGAAGTATCTAGGAGTAATTCTGGATGCACAACTGTCGTGGAAATCTCACGTTGAGCACAAGACCTCTAAAGCATTGGCAGCCTTCTGGCAGTGTAAACGGGTCTTCGGCAAAATGTAGGGGCTATCACAAAAGGGTATCCTCTGGGTCTATACGTCTATGATCAGACCCATAATCAGCTATGCTTCAGTGGTATGGTGGAGCAGAGTCTCAGGTAATAGCGTGGGAGATCTGCTTGCTAAACTTCAGAGAACAATAACGTGTGCTGTACAGGGGCATTCTCTACAACACCTGGCGCTGCTCTTGACGCATTGCTGCGCTTACCGTCACTTTGTATATTTATACGTCGGGAGGCCTTAAAGGCCACCTGCAGACTTAAAAGGAACGGATGTTGGTATGAAACGGAGTGGGGCGAGGCGGAAATTGCTTGCGGCAGAGTTATGGACACTTGCGTCTTTTCAATGCCACAGCATAGTGCGCCACCGTTTCCTTTGCTGATGAGACTCTATAACGTTGAGTTCCCTGCACCGAGCTGCACTCAAGGCATTGGCCAGCCCTCTAACTACTTCCAAACTAGTTGGCATTGCAAGTCTCGACTAAACTATGTTGGTAGACATAATGAACTTGCTTTACTCTGGGTGCCTGGTCAGTTGGGAGTACCTGGTAATGAGACATCGGACCATTTGGCCAGAATTGGCTCGGATCAACTGTTCCTCGGCCCGCAGCCAGCTACAGCACTCCAACCTTCGGCCATCGATGCCGATGGCTTGGAGGCGTCGAGAGGTTTCAGATGGGCAAAACTCATGTTACCTTCAATCTCAGAAGGACTATCAAAACACTTGCTCTCGCTTAACCAGCGAGACTGCTGGCAACTTGTTGGACTGTTAGCCGGTCACTTCACGTAACATAGACACTTGACAATGATAGGCGTACATGGCAACTCCATATGCCCATCCTGTTTTGAAGAGGAAGATACGGCGGAACAATTTCTGTGCTTCTGCTCCGCCTTTGCAAAAACTAGGTTATGAGTCATTTGGTAGCGACGTGTTGAGAGACGAACACCTGAGCTCTTTGACACCCCAAAAGCTGATAAGATTTATTCGTAAATCCTGCAGATTTAAAACAGATTAAAAGGAACATGAAAACAGTACAAGGGACGGCATGTAGTCTGAGTGCTGTTTTCTGCACGCGTTGTTTCGTGTCTGATTCAAACAAAAAAAAAATGTAAGTTAACAAGGGGGCCAGCACACAAACTACTGTAAAAGTGCTGATGCCGCACTTCCCCAAACACGCGCATAGCCAATGCAGGTAATCGACCTGCAACGTAATTGATATTTAGGCGAAATGCAAAATGCAATTCGTGGGAAGCGCAGTGTCAGCAATTATTTATTTAATTCATGTCATTTAGATACTAAGTGTTAGCTTTAAGAATATTTTGGCTGGCATTCTTGCGAGAGAGCTGGAATGGTAAATATACAAATCACTAACCAATTTAGATCGTTTTATTTTCACAGGAATATCCTGGGGCCGCGGGCCCACCTCTGTGGACTCGTTAAGTGGCGCCCGAGCAGGGACCCACTGAAATGTGGGTCCTAGTGAGGAGCCTACTTAGCTGTAGAGCTCCTCCGCGATGGATCCCCTTAATTGTGGGAGTCCTTCCCGAGTGATTGTAGAAAGTGTTCGAAAGTGCTAAGTGATAAAGTGGTTATGACAAAGTGTGAGAGAAAAAAAAAAAGAAGAACAAATTAAAATATGAAGTTATAAATAATGACTTGTACATCCGCATAAAAAACTATTTTGAAACCACGGTTCACTAGAACCCTGCTGTTTATAATATTAGCTTAGCTCTGCGATCCCCACGGGGCACTCCAGAGTTAAAAAGCTCCTCTTCCTAGAAGAGATCAAACAAATTTAAATAATTAAGGCACATATGGCCAGTTAAACTAACACGGCTATGTGACCCCGAGGAACCTCAGGCTTAGACCATAAATTACTACGTCCTCTCCTGTCAACCCTTGCGGGCTGATACAGGAATAACATTACTTGAAATTATCCTGTGACCCCGAAGACCCTCAGGTATATAATGAGATAAAAAGTGAAATCTTCGATATAAGCATGTAAATTTTATTAATGAAAAAAAAAAAAAAAAAAAAAAAAAAAAATTAGAAAGCAAAAACCTTTGGCACATCCACAGTCATGGCACTGGACATCCTTTCGCAATCTAATTGGCTAGGTGAATCCGAGTTCCTAAACTCCTAGGCCGGATTTCACCACCACAAAAGCCAATGGGTTAACATATTTTGCGATCATGCCATAGCCAATAACAGTTTTGGGCGCACGCTGTCGTTCACATAAAAATACGATAGCTGCTCCTTAACTACGATGGCACTTCCAGCGTACACATTAGAACACACTGGAGATGGCGATAGGTCCAAAATTGTGTTGTGAAGCAAGCTGTGCCTTAGTAGGTTGCCTTCAATCTGATTGTTGACGACTAAAAAGGATAACACAGCCCTTCCATGGCCCAACTTACCTTATTTAAAGACTAATGTATGTGAAACGCCAACTGGGTACATGTCGCCGTTTCCATCAGAACACGGTAAAAGTTTCACAAACCAATTAACGGTTATTTTCTTGTTCTTTTGCAGGAAACTGTCAAAGTGTAAGAAAAGACCATCAACTCTGATCAACAACAACAAACATATTAAACAAAAAAAAGGAACAGAAATCGCATACCTAAAATTTTATAAAGAGCCACTGTGTGCCAAACTAGAAAACAATTGATTTTATTATCATTATCGTACTGTGCTATAAAGTACAAAAAAAAAAAAAAAAAAAAAAATAGTGCCAATCCCGTGCCTTGAATCTGTTACGTATAAGAAACTGTTGATTAAAATAATAAATTTTTCAATTTTCGTGAAATGGACGCCTTACCTTCCAAAGTCAATGAACTCAATGGGGGTATTAATGCTCTTCTCGAGCAGATAAGGAGACTTGAGGGACGACTTGGTGCGATTGAGAGCAATCCGGGATATCAGAGGAACCCTTATAATAGGCCTCAGCCAAACCAAGGCCTGACTCCATTACCACCAGCTAGGCCAACGGGTCCTAACCCCGTTGAGAATATGGAAGTTGATGGCAGTGCGCAACAAAGAAATGTCAACTACATGAACAGACCATCAAGCACAAACGCGTTTAAGAGAGGGCCTACATCGTCAAAAGGTGGCTTCCTAAAACAACAGAAACTATATAACATCGAAACCTGTAGTCCTGAACAAGCATATAACTCCTTTAACCATTTTGAACCCACATACAACGATGAACAGCAAGTAAATTTTTTATTGACCGGTCCACCAGCCTATTTCATATGAGAAACAGTGCTTCTTTTTCAAGCATACCCTACGTGCCTAACCAACGGCAGTAATGTCTTAAAATTTCTTATAGACACAGGGGCAAACAAAAACTTTATTAAACCTAGTCTAGCAACTGATTCCACACCAGTCGATCCACCATTCTCGGTACAGACAGTAGCGGGACCAATTACAATAAACAGAAAAATTTGTGGAAAATTTATCTGAAATCCCTATGGCAATAGTTCCAGTTGTGAAGTCTCTGGTAGAAAAGTATTCCAATTTATTCGGTCCACTTATTATTAAATCAAACGTCAAAACTTCAGTTCGTGCTGAAATAAAGACAACTACGGATGAGCCGATATATACAAAAAGCTATCCTTATCCCGCAAACATGAGGGAAGAAGTAGAAAAACAAATTAGCGAACTGCTCGAAGAGAGCATCATACGGCCATCGAAAAGCCCGTATAATTCTCCCATTTGAGTAGTCCCGAAGAAGCCTAAACCCTCCGGTGAAAATCAGTACAGGATGGTTGTAGATTTCAAACGTTTGAACGCGGTTACCGTGTCAGACGCTTATCCTATTCCGGATATTAATGCGACACTTGCTAGTCTAGGAAACGCTAAATATTTTACAACAATTGACCTTACATCAGGCTTTCATCAAATTGCAATGAAGGAGGCAGATATACCTAAAACCGCTTTTTCAACCATGAATGGGAGTATGAATTTTTGAGGCTACCTTTTGGGTTGAAGAATGCGCCGGCTATATTCCAACGTATGATAGATGATGTCCTTAAAGTGTATATTGGGCGAATATGCTATGTTTATATCGATGACATTATTGTCTTTGGGAAATATACTGACGAACATTTAAAAAATATTGAAATAATATTTGCTAGGCTTGCGGAGGCTAACTTAAGGCTGAATTTTGAAAAAACGAAATTCATGCGGACGGAAGTAGAATTTCTGGGATATGTAATCACATCTGACGGAATAAAACCAGATTCTTCAAAGGTGCAGGTTATAGAGAACCTTTCGGCCCCAGAAACACTCAAAGAACTGAAGAGTTTTTGGGAATGACGTCATACTACCGGAAATTCATCAGAGATTACCCGAAGGTTGCGAAACCTTTAACTAATCTCACACGGGGCGAAAACGCGCAAGTCAAGGCCAACCAATCGAGGAAGGTACGCATAAATCTAAACTCTGAATCCCTTCAAGCTTTCAATAATTTGAAGAAACTGCTTATTTCCTCCGATATTCTCGCTTTTCCCGATTTCACAAAATCTTTTAACCTCACGACTGACGCTTCTAACTATGCCATTGGTGGCGTGCTATCACAAGGAGAGCCAGGAAAAGATCGGCCCATTGCCTATATTTCCAGACCCTTAAATAAAACAGAGGAAAACTACGCCACGAACGAGAAGGAAATGTTGGCAACAGTTTGGGCTCTAGATAATTTGAGATCTTATCTCTATGGGGCGAAAAAAATTAGGATTTTCACTGACCACCAACCTCTCACGTTTGCGTTGGGAAGTAGAAACTACAACGCAAAGTTGAAGAGGTGGAAGGCTAGAATTGAAGAGTATAACCACGAATTGATTTACACTCCCGGTAAATCAAATGTCGTGGCAGATGCTCTCTCCAGAATTCCATGCCAGGCAAACCATGTAACAGAACCTTTAGAACCAAACAATTTACCAGCAGAAGCTAGAAGCGAAGAAGGGACAGTTCACAGTGCAGATCAGGATGCGTCAGACCTCATTCCACATGTAGAAAGTCCGTTAAACGTTTTTCGAAACCAAATAATTTTTACCGAAGGGAACGCAATGATTTGTGTTGAAAATCCTCATTCCGGTTTCACCCGTCACTATGTCAGTTTACCTATCATTGAAAAATCCAACTTGACCGCAACCTTGAAAGAACGTCTGAATCCATCACTTATAAACGCTATAAAAATTTCAGAAAATCATTTGCAGCTTCTACAAGAAGTATACCTAGAACATTTTCCTTTGTATAAAATCAGGATAACACAGAGAGTGGTCGAAGATGTAGCCAACGAAGATAGAATTTGTAAGATAATAGAAGATGAACATAGGCGGGCTCATAGGAACTTGAGGGAAAACAAGGAACAAATACTGGAAAGGTACTATTTTCCTAAAATGGCGAGCAGAATAAGGAAATTTACTTCCATTTGTGAAACTTGCCTCGCAAACAAATATGATAGACATCCTGCGGTACCGCCGATAAAAGACACTCCTGTGCCGAAATACCCATCTGAAATAGTACATGTTGACATCTTCGAAATTCAAGGGGAAACATTTTTATCCTGCATAGACGAATTTTCTAAATTTGCCAAGCTTTTCCACATTAAAAACCGAGCTTCTCTAACTCTTCGCGCCAAGCTAGCGAAATTAATACACTACTTCACAACTCCTAAAATAATAGTAACAGACAACGAGAGGGGATTCATGACGCCTCTAGTGTGCAATTATATAAGAGGCCTAGGAATTGAACTGTATTAGACTCCGGTTCAAAGAAGTGAGGTAAACGGTCAGGTTGAAAAACTGCATTCTACCATCATTGAGATCTATACATGCCTTCGGAAAGAGATAAAAAACGTCAGACCAAAGGAATTAGTGTATATCGCAGTTAATCGTTACAACACAACAATACACTCTGTAACGAAACAGAAACCCAGCGACTTTTTTTTCAATAGGACCGAAAGAATAAACTACCAGGGGTTGACCAACTTCAAAGAGAGAGTTCACAAAGAGATCAGGGAACAAATTAGGAAGAATCAGGAGCTAAGGAATCTCCGATTGAATAAGAATCGGAAAAGACCACAAAATTTCAAGCCAGGAGACGCGGTTTTTGTTAGGGATAAACAAATAAAGGCAAAGCAGAAGGCACTTTATAAAAAAGAAATTGTTGGTAAAAATAATAGAGTGACTTTAGTCACAAACAATGGCAGGAAGATTCATAAGGCACAAATTAAAACAATTTCAGAATAAAACAACTAATAACAAAAAAAAAAATTAAAAAAATAAAAATAAAACCAATAAACAAGGTACAAAGAACAGAAACTCAAAATTTTAATTAATTTATCAATGGCATTTAGGGAAAGGCACCAAACAAAAAAAAGAGAATATATCCAAGAGTAAAAATTACTATAGCACAGACGACACAAAAAGCACTAAATTAAAGAGGCAAAATTGGCCCATTACAAATCATAACAGCGAGACCAAATAGCGCTTACAAAAAGAGGCAAAAAATTGCTCATCAAGAAAAAAAAAAAAAAAAAAAAACATTTTTTTTTAAAGAAGGCACGAATGGCCCAACTTTTGCAGAATTTACCACAGGACCCTAGGATTTTGAATTATAACTAAATATCTGAAGTGTAAAACTATACAAAAAATTTATATTCTCGGATCCTGTGGATTTTCTAATCACTAGTTTAAGAGAACTGGGGACGGTAGGATAGTATAATACAAGAATATAGCTCTAACCCAAGAGTCCAACAAATTAATATATTGTAAAAAAACAAACAAAAAAAACACAAAAAAACATTTTTTTCAACATCCTTTTCCATTTTTTTGATGTTGTTGTAATAAATACTAGTAACTAATTTTTGATATGTTTAAAAAACAAACAAAGAAAAAATGTGAATTAATTTAAGAAAATAATTGTATATAATCATCTCATACTTTGTTTTTGTAAAATGTTTTCCTTTTTTTCTTCTCACCGTCCCTGCACAAAATTTTTTTTTATAATATTAGTAATGTAGCTAGCGAGATAGGCGGCAAAAAATGCTAATACTAATTTAAAAAAAATTTGTTATTTTTACTTATTTTTCAATCTCGATGGTAAGACAGCTTACTTTTAATATCTGGCGTTTGCGGCCTCAACATTTACAACTACGACTCCCCACTGGTCACCATTGAACATGGGCGTGGTTGGATCCTGAACGGACATTTTAGTCTAGTCCATGTAGTCGACCTTTACTACTTCATCGTGGCTTTGGGGAAATTGATCGAGGCAGCACAGCACGATATCCAAAGCAAAGCTGTGCGTACTGTACTGCAATTCCACCTAAACCAAACAAAGCTGCGACTCGACGAGCTTCAAATGAGTAGGTCGAGACACAGGGGCAAACAAAAACTTTATTAAACCTAGTCTAGCAACTGATTCCACACCAGTCGATCCACCATTCTCGGTACAGACAGTAGCGGGACCAATTACAATAAACAGAAAAATTTGTGGAAAATTTATCTGAAATCCCTATGGCAATAGTTCCAGTTGTGAAGTCTCTGGTAGAAAAGTATTCCAATTTATTCGGTCCACTTATTATTAAATCAAACGTCAAAACTTCAGTTCGTGCTGAAATAAAGACAACTACGGATGAGCCGATATATACAAAAAGCTATCCTTATCCCGCAAACATGAGGGAAGAAGTAGAAAAACAAATTAGCGAACTGCTCGAAGAGAGCATCATACGGCCATCGAAAAGCCCGTATAATTCTCCCATTTGAGTAGTCCCGAAGAAGCCTAAACCCTCCGGTGAAAATCAGTACAGGATGGTTGTAGATTTCAAACGTTTGAACGCGGTTACCGTGTCAGACGCTTATCCTATTCCGGATATTAATGCGACACTTGCTAGTCTAGGAAACGCTAAATATTTTACAACAATTGACCTTACATCAGGCTTTCATCAAATTGCAATGAAGGAGGCAGATATACCTAAAACCGCTTTTTCAACCATGAATGGGAGTATGAATTTTTGAGGCTACCTTTTGGGTTGAAGAATGCGCCGGCTATATTCCAACGTATGATAGATGATGTCCTTAAAGTGTATATTGGGCGAATATGCTATGTTTATATCGATGACATTATTGTCTTTGGGAAATATACTGACGAACATTTAAAAAATATGGAAATAATATTTGCTAGGCTTGCGGAGGCTAACTTAAGGCTGAATTTGAAAAAACGAAATTCATGCGGACGGAAGTAGAATTTCTGGGATATGTAATCACATCTGACGGAATAAAACCAGATTCTTCAAAGGTGCAGGCTATAGAGAACCTTTCGGCCCCAGAAACACTCAAAGAACTGAAGAGTTTTTGGGAATGACGTCATACTACCGGAAATTCATCAGAGATTACGCGAAGGTTGCGAAACCTTTAACTAATCTCACACGGGGCGAAAACGCGCAAGTCAAGGCCAACCAATCGAGGAAGGTACGCATAAATCTAAACTCTGAATCCCTTCAAGCTTTCAATAATTTGAAGAAACTGCTTATTTCCTCCGATATTCTCGCTTTTCCCGATTTCACAAAATCTTTTAACCTCACGACTGACGCTTCTAACTATGCCATTGGTGGCGTGCTATCACAAGGAGAGCCAGGAAAAGATCGGCCCATTGCTTATATTTCAAGACCCTTAAATAAAACAGAGGAAAACTACGCCACGAACGAGAAGGAAATGTTGGCAACAGTTTGGGCTCTAGATAATTTGAGATCTTATCTCTATGGGGAGAAAAAAATTAGGATTTTCACTGACCACCAACCTCTCACGTTTGCGTTGGGAAGTAGAAACTACAACGCAAAGTTGAAGAGGTGGAAGGCTAGAATTGAAGAGTATAACCACGAATTGATTTACACTCCCGGTAAATCAAATGTCGTGGCAGATGCTCTCTCCAGAATTCCATGCCAGGCAAACCATGTAACAGAACCTTTAGAACCAAACAATTTACCAGCAGAAGCTAGAAGCGAAGAAGGGACAGTTCACAGTGCAGATCAGGATGCGTCAGACCTCATTCCACATGTAGAAAGTCCGTTAAACGTTTTTCGAAACCAAATAATTTTTACCGAAGGGAACGCAATGATTTGTGTTGAAAATCCTCATTCCGGTTTCACCCGTCACTATGCCAGTTTACCTATCATTGAAAAATCCAACTTGACCGCAACCTTGAAAGAACGTCTGAATCCATCACTTATAAACGCTATAAAAATTTCAGAAAATCATTTGCAGCTTCTACAAGAAGTATACCTAGAACATTTTCTTTTGTATAAAATCAGGATAACACAGAGAGTGGTCGAAGATGTAGCCAACGAAGATAGAATTTGTAAGATAATAGAAGATGAACATAAGTGGGCTCATAGGAACTCGAGGGAAAACAAGGAACAAATACTGGAAAGGTACTATTTTCCTAAAATGGCGAGCAGAATAAGGAAATTTACTTCCATTTGTGAAACTTGCCTCGCAAACAAATATGATAGACATCCTGCGGTACCGCCGATAAAAGACACTTCTGTGCCGAAATACCCATCTGAAATAGTACATGTTGACATCTTCCAAATTCAAGGGGAAAAATTTTTATCCTACATAGACGAATTTTCTAAATTTGCCAAGCTTTTCCACATTAAAAACCGAGCTTCTCTAACTCTTCGCGCCAAGCTAGCGAAATTAATACACTACTTCACAACTCCTAAAATAATAGTAACAGACAACGAGAGGGGATTCATGACGCCTCTAGTGTGCAATTATATAAGAGGCCTAGGAATTGAACTGTATCAGACTCTGGTTCAAAGAAGTGAGGTAAACGGTCAGGTTGAAAAACTGCATTCTACCATCATTGAGATCTATACATGCCTTCGGAAAGAGATAAAAAACGTCAGACCAAAGGAATTAGTGTATATCGCAGTTAATCGTTACAACACAACAATACACTCTGTAACGAAACAGAAACCCAGCGACACTTTTTTCAATAGGACCGAAAGAATAAACTACCAGGGATTGACCAACTTCAAAGAGAGAGTTCACAAAGAGATCAGGGAACAAATTAGGAAGAATCAGGAGCTAAGGAATCTCCGATTGAATAAGAATCGGAAAAGACCACAAAATTTCAAGTCAAGAGACGCGGTTTTTGTTAGGGATAAACAAATAAAGGCAAAGCAGAAGGCACTTTATAAAAAAGAAATTGTTGGTAAAAATAATAGAGTGACTTTAGTCACAAACAATGGCAGGAAGATTCATAAGGCACAAATTAAAACAATTTCAAAATAAAACAACTAATAATAAAAAAAAAAACAAAAAAAAAAAAAAAAAAAAAAATAAACAAGGTACAAAGAACAGAAACTCAAAATTTTAATTAATTTATCAATGGCATTTAGGGAAAGGCACCAAACAAAAAAAGAGAATATGTATATCCAAGAGTAAAAATTACTATAGAGGCAAAATTGGCCCATTACAAATCATAACAGCGAGACCAAATAGCGCTTACAAAAAGAGGCAAAAAATTGCTCATCAAGAAAAAAAAAAAAAAAAAAAAAAAAAAAAAATTTTTTTAAAGAAGGCACGAATGGCCCAACTTTTGCAGAATTTACCACAGGACCCTAGGATTTTGAATTATAACTAAATATCTGAAGTGTAAAACTATACAAAAAATTTATATTCTCGGATCCTGTGGATTTTCTAATCACTAGTTTAAGAGAACTGGGGACGGTAGGATAGTATAATACAAGAATATAGCTCTAACCCAAGAGTCCAACAAATTAATATATTGTAAAAAAACAAACAAAAAAAACACAAAAAAACATTTTTTTAAACATCCTTTTCCATTTTTTTGATGTTGTTGTAATAAATACTAGTAACTAATTGTTGATATGTTTAAAAAACAAACAAAGAAAAAATGTGAATTAATTTAAGAAAATAATACTATTTAAGAAAATAATTGTATATAATCATCTCATACTTTGTTTTTGTAAAATGTTTTCCTTTTTTTCTTCTCACCGTCCCTGCACAAAATTTTTTTTTATAATATTAGTAATGAAGCTAGCGAGATAGGCGGCAAAAAATGCTAATACTAATTTAAAAAAAATTTGTTATTTTTACTTATTTTTCAATCTCGATGGTAAGACAGCTTACTTTTAATATCTGGCGTTTGCGGCCTCAACATTTACAACTACGACTCCCCACTGGTCACCATTGAACATGGGCGTGGTTGGATCCTGAACGGACATTTTAGTCTAGTCCATGTAGTCGACCTTTACTACTTCAACGTGGCTTTGGGGAAATTGATCGAGGCAGCACAGCACGATATCCAAAGCAAAGCTGTGCGTACTGTACTGCAATTCCACCTAAACCAAACAAAGCTGCGACTCGACGAGCTTCACATGAGTAGGTCGAGACACAGGGGCAAACAAAAACTTTATTAAACCTAGTCTAGCAACTGATTCCACACCAGTCGATCCACCATTCTCGGTACAGACAGTAGCGGGACCAATTACAATAAACAGAAAAATTTGTGGAAAATTTATCTGAAATCCCTATGGCAATAGTTCCAGTTGTGAAGTCTCTGGTAGAAAAGTATTCCAATTTATTCGGTCCACTTATTATTAAATCAAACGTCAAAACTTCAGTTCGTGCTGAAATAAAGACAACTACGGATGAGCCTATATATACAAAAAGCTATCCTTATCCCGCAAACATGAGGGAAGAAGTAGAAAAACAAATTAGCGAACTGCTCGAAGAGAGCATCATACGGCCATCGAAAAGCCCGTATAATTCTCCCATTTGAGTAGTCCCGAAGAAGCCTAAACCCTCCGGTGAAAATCAGTACAGGATGGTTGTAGATTTCAAACGTTTGAACGCGGTTACCGTGTCAGACGCTTATCCTATTCCGGATATTAATGCGACACTTGCTAGTCTAGGAAACGCTAAATATTTTACAACAATTGACCTTACATCAGGCTTTCATCAAATTGCAATGAAGGAGGCAGATATACCTAAAACCGCTTTTTCAACCATGAATGGGAGTATGAATTTTTGAGGCTACCTTTTGGGTTGAAGAATGCGCCGGCTATATTCCAACGTATGATAGATGATGTCCTTAAAGTGTATATTGGGCGAATATGCTATGTTTATATCGATGACATTATTGTCTTTGGGAAATATACTGACGAACATTTAAAAAATATGGAAATAATATTTGCTAGGCTTGCGGAGGCTAACTTAAGGCTGAATTTTGAAAAAACGAAATTCATGCGGACGGAAGTAGAATTTCTGGGATATGTAATCACATCTGACGGAATAAAACCAGATTCTTCAAAGGTGCAGGCTATAGAGAACCTTTCGGCCCCAGAAACACTCAAAGAACTGAAGAGTTTTTGGGAATGACGTCATACTACCGGAAATTCATCAGAGATTACGCGAAGGTTGCGAAACCTTTAACTAATCTCACACGGGGCGAAAACGCGCAAGTCAAGGCCAACCAATCGAGGAAGGTACGCATAAATCTAAACTCTGAATCCCTTCAAGCTTTCAATAATTTGAAGAAACTGCTTATTTCCTCCGATATTCTCGCTTTTCCCGATTTCACAAAATCTTTTAACCTCACGACTGACGCTTCTAACTATGCCATTGGTGGCGTGCTATCACAAGGAGAGCCAGGAAAAGATCGGCCCATTGCCTATATTTCAAGACCCTTAAAAAAAACAGAGGAAAACTACGCCACGAACGAGAAGGAAATGTTGGCAACAGTTTGGGCTCTAGATAATTTGAGATCTTATCTCTATGGGGCGAAAAAAATTAGGATTTTCACTGACCACCAACCTCTCACGTTTGCGTTGGGAAGTAGAAACTACAACGCAAAGTTGAAGAGGTGGAAGGCTAGAATTGAAGAGTATAACCACGAATTGATTTACACTCCCGGTAAATCAAATGTCGTGGCAGATGCTCTCTCCAGAATTCCATGCCAGGCAAACCATGTAACAGAACCTTTAGAACCAAACAATTTACCAGCAGAAGCTAGAAGCGAAGAAGGGACAGTTCACAGTGCAGATCAGGATGCGTCAGACCTCATTCCACATGTAGAAAGTCCGTTAAACGTTTTTCGAAACCAAATAATTTTTACCGAAGGGAACGCAATGATTTGTGTTGAAAATCCTCATTCCGGTTTCACCCTTCACTATGTCAGTTTACCTATCATTGAAAAATCCAACTTGACCGCAACCTTGAAAGAACGTCTGAATCCATCACTTATAAACGCTATAAAAATTTCAGAAAATCATTTGCAGCTTCTACAAGAAGTATACCTAGAACATTTTCTTTTGTATAAAATCAGGATAACACAGAGGTGGGCTCATAGGAACTCGAGGGAAAACAAGGAACAAATACTGGAAAGGTACTATTTTCCTAAAATGGCGAGCAGAATAAGGAAATTTACTTCCATTTGTGAAACTTGCCTCGCAAACAAATATGATAGACATCCTGCGGTACCGCCGATAAAAGACACTCCTGTGCCGAAATACCCATCTGAAATAGTACATGTTGACATCTTCGAAATTCAAGGGGAAAAATTTTTATCCTGCATAGACGAATTTTCTAAATTTGCCAAGCTTTTCCACATTAAAAACCGAGCTTCTCTAACTCTTCGCGCCAAGCTTGCGAAATTAATACACTACTTCACAACTCCTAAAATAATAGTAACAGACAACGAGAGGGGATTCATGACGCCTCTAGTGTGCAATTATATAAGAGGCCTAGGAATTGAACTGTATCAGACTCCGGTTCAAAGAAGTGAGGTAAACGGTCAGGTTGAAAAACTGCATTCTACCATCATTGAGATCTATACATGCCTTCGGAAAGAGATAAAAAACGTCAGACCAAAGGAATTAGTGTATATCGCAGTTAATCGTTACAACACAACAATACACTCTGTAACGAAACAGAAACCCAGCGACTTTTTTTTCAATAGGACCGAAAGAATAAACTACCAGGGGTTGACCAACTTCAAAGAGAGAGTTCACAAAGAGATCAGGGAACAAATTAGGAAGAATCAGGAGCTAAGGAATCTCCGATTGAATAAGAATCGGAAAAGACCACAAAATTTCAAGCCAGGAGACGCGGTTTTTGTTAGGGATAAACAAATAAAGGCAAAGCAGAAGGCACTTTATAAAAAAGAAATTGTTGGTAAAAATAATAGAGTGACTTTAGTCACAAACAATGGCAGGAAGATTCATAAGGCACAAATTAAAACAATTTCAAAATAAACCAACTAATAATAAAAAAAAAAAACAAAAAAAAAAAAACCAATAAACAAGGTACAAAGAACAGAAACTCAAAATTTTAATTAATTTATCAATGGCATTTAGGGAAAGGCACCAAACAAAAAAAAGAGAATATATCCAAGAGTAAAAATTACTATAGCACAGACGACACAAAAAGCACTAAATTAAAGAGGCAAAATTGGCCCATTACAAATCATAACAGCGAGACCAAATAGCGCTTACAAAAAGAGGCAAAAAATTGCTCATCAAGAAAAAAAAAAAAAAAAAAAAAAAAATTGTTTTTAAAGAAGGCACGAATGGCCCAACTTTTGCAGAATTTACCACAGGACCCTAGCTCTAACCCAAGAGTCCAACAAATTAATATATTGTAAAAAAACAAACAAAAAAAACACAAAAAAACATTTTTTTAAACATCCTTTTCCATTTTTTTGATGTTGTTGTAATAAATACTAGTAACTAATTGTTGATATGTTTAAAAAACAAACAAAGAAAAAATGTGAATTAATTTAAGAAAATAATATTATTTAAGAAAATAATTGTATATAATCATCTCATACTTTGTTTTTGTAAAATGTTTTCCTTTTTTTCTTCTCACCGTCCCTGCACAAATTTTTTTTTATAATATTAGTAATGAAGCTAGCGAGATAGGCGGCAAAAAATGCTAATACTAATTTAAAAAAAATTTGTTATTTTTACTTATTTTTCAATCTCGATGGTAAGACAGCTTACTTTTAATATCTGGCGTTTGCGGCCTCAACATTTACAACTACGACTCCCCACTGGTCACCATTGAACATGGGCGTGGTTGGATCCTGAACGGACACTTTAGTCTAGTCCATGTAGTCGACCTTAACTACTTCAACGTGGCTTTGGGGAAATTGATCGAGGCAGCACAGCACGATATCCAAAGCAAAGCTGTGCGTACTGTACTGCAATTCCACCTAAACCAAACAAAGCTGCGACTCGCCGAGCTTCAAATGAGTAGGTCGAGGAAAACCCGTTCCGTTGACTGGATTGGTTCGGCATGGAAGTGGATCGCCGGGCCCCCAGATGCAGCAGATTGGGATTATATCCTTCGAAGCACGAACGACGTTATAGTAAATAACAATCACCAGTACCGCGTCAACGAAAAGCTCTTCAACGTTACCCGAGAGGCGATCGAGAGAGCGAGTGAAATGATGCTACATATCAACGCTGTAAGCAAAAATATTGAAGAGAAAATCTGGAGCTTCTGGACTTGGGCAAGGTTCTTATCCTGAAAGAACAAGTCTCAGAAGTCATACAAGCCTGCCAAATGGCAAAATCTGGCGTCATAAATACAAACCTACTCCACCGAGATGAAATCCAAAAGCTTATTACAGAAGAAGATTCGCTACGATATCAAAATACCATTGAAGCTATAGAGTACGGATCGGCTTCCGTATATTCATCGGCAGTACCCTTCTGTACGTTCTCTCAATGCCAAAAGTGAAATCAGAGGGTTACAGGCTTTTAATAACGCGGGCCGCTGTTGTAAGAGGACAACACGTCGACCTTAATTACAACAAGATGCTGATAAACGAAAGGGAAACGTTCGGACTGACCGAAGATTGTCCTTCGATTAGCAATATAACAATCTGCTCACCAAAAGCATTAACGAAACTTCCTGAAGACGGATGCTTAGCTAGATTAGTAAAGGGCGGCGATGCCAAATGCCACTTTGAACCGAACAACCGTAGAAGCGTCGAGACGCCACAGTATTTGCAACAAACTTTCAAGGAGAACTGCGAGGGGGAAACTACTCCACGCACCTCAATGGAACCTATGTAATTTTACTAAATAACGAAACAATCACTTTGGGAAATCAAACGTTCACCAGCAGATCAGTACGCGCAGTCCAAGCTTTGCCACCCGCTCTGGTCAATTTCAAAATAAACCAACTAATAATAAAAAAAAAAAACAAAAAAAAAAAACCAATAAACAAGGTACAAAGAACAGAAACTCAAAATTTTAATTAATTTATCAATGGCATTTAGGGAAAGGCACCAAACAAAAAAAAGAGAATATATCCAAGAGTAAAAATTACTATAGCACAGACGACACAAAAAGCACTAAATTAAAGAGGCAAAATTGGCCCATTACAAATCATAACAGCGAGACCAAATAGCGCTTACAAAAAGAGGCAAAAAATTGCTCATCAAGAAAAAAAAAAAAAAAAAAAAAAAAATTGTTTTTAAAGAAGGCACGAATGACCCAACTTTTGCAGAATTTACCACAGGACCCTAGCTCTAACCCAAGAGTCCAACAAATTAATATATTGTAAAAAAACAAACAAAAAAAACACAAAAAAACATTTTTTTAAACATCCTTTTCCATTTTTTTGATGTTGTTGTAATAAATACTAGTAACTAATTGTTGATATGTTTAAAAAACAAACAAAGAAAAAATGTGAATTAATTTAAGAAAATAATATTATTTAAGAAAATAATTGTATATAATCATCTCATACTTTGTTTTTGTAAAATGTTTTCCTTTTTTTCTTCTCACCGTCCCTGCACAAATTTTTTTTTATAATATTAGTAATGAAGCTAGCGAGATAGGCGGCAAAAAATGCTAATACTAATTTAAAAAAAATTTGTTATTTTTACTTATTTTTCAATCTCGATGGTAAGACAGCTTACTTTTAATATCTGGCGTTTGCGGCCTCAACATTTACAACTACGACTCCCCACTGGTCACCATTGAACATGGGCGTGGTTGGATCCTGAACGGACACTTTAGTCTAGTCCATGTAGTC
This sequence comes from Philophylla caesio, assembly GCA_963971545.1. Lineage (NCBI taxonomy): Eukaryota > Metazoa > Arthropoda > Insecta > Diptera > Tephritidae > Philophylla > Philophylla caesio. The sequence continues at coordinate 58,409,825 of OZ020604.1, read as the reverse complement.
GACCTTAACTACTTCAACGTGGCTTTGGGGAAATTGATCGAGGCAGCACAGCACGATATCCAAAGCAAAGCTGTGCGTACTGTACTGCAATTCCACCTAAACCAAACAAAGCTGCGACTCGCCGAGCTTCAAATGAGTAGGTCGAGAAAAACCCGTTCCGTTGACTGGATTGGTTCGGCATGGAAGTGGATCGCCGGGCCCCCAGATGCAGCAGATTGGGATTATATCCTTCGAAGCACGAACGACGTTATAGTAAATAACAATCACCAGTACCGCGTCAACGAAAAGCTCTTCAACGTTACCCGAGAGGCGATCGAGAGAGCGAGTGAAATGATGCTACATATCAACGCTGTAAGCAAAAATATTGAAGAGAAAATCTGGAGCTTCTGGACTTGGGCAAGGTTCTTATCCTGAAAGAACAAGTCTCAGAAGTCATACAAGCCTGCCAAATGGCAAAATCTGGCGTCATAAATACAAACCTACTCCACCGAGATGAAATCCAAAAGCTTATTACAGAAGAAGATTCGCTACGATATCAAAATACCATTGAAGCTATAGAGTACGGATCGGCTTCCGTATATTCAAACGGCAGTACCCTTCTGTACGTTCTCTCAATGCCAAAAGTGAAATCAGAGGGTTACAGGCTTTTAATAACGCGGGCCGCTGTTATAAGAGGACAACACGTCGACCTTAATTACAACAAGATGCTGATAAACGAAAGGGAAACGTTCGGACTGACCGAAGATTGTCCTTCGATTAGCAATATAACAATCTGCTCACCAAAAGCATTAACGAAACTTCCTGAAGACGGATGCTTAGCTAGATTAGTAAAGGGCGGCGATGCCAAATGCCACTTTGAACCGAACAACCGTAGAAGCGTCGAGACGCCACAGTATTTGCAACAAACTTTCAAGGAGAACTGCGAGGGGGAAACTACTCCACGCACCTCAATGGAACCTATGTAATTTTACTAAATAACGAAACAATCACTTTGGGAAATCAAACGTTCACCAGCAGATCAGTACGCGCAGTCCAAGCTTTGCCACCCGCTCTGGTCAATTTCAAAATAAACCAACTAATAATAAAAAAAAAAAACAAAAAAAAAAACCAATAAACAAGGTACAAAGAACAGAAACTCAAAATTTTAATTAATTTATCAATGGCATTTAGGGAAAGGCACCAAACAAAAAAAAGAGAATATATCCAAGAGTAAAAATTACTATAGCACAGACGACACAAAAAGCACTAAATTAAAGAGGCAAAATTGGCCCATTACAAATCATAACAGCGAGACCAAATAGCGCTTACAAAAAGAGGCAAAAAATTGCTCATCAAGAAAAAAAAAAAAAAAAAAAAAAAATTGTTTTTAAAGAAGGCACGAATGACCCAACTTTTGCAGAATTTACCACAGGACCCTAGCTCTAACCCAAGAGTCCAACAAATTAATATATTGTAAAAAAACAAACAAAAAAAACACAAAAAAACATTTTTTTAAACATCCTTTTCCATTTTTTTGATGTTGTTGTAATAAATACTAGTAACTAATTGTTGATATGTTTAAAAAACAAACAAAGAAAAAATGTGAATTAATTTAAGAAAATAATATTATTTAAGAAAATAATTGTATATAATCATCTCATACTTTGTTTTTGTAAAATGTTTTCCTTTTTTTCTTCTCACCGTCCCTGCACAAATTTTTTTTTATAATATTAGTAATGAAGCTAGCGAGATAGGCGGCAAAAAATGCTAATACTAATTTAAAAAAAATTTGTTATTTTTACTTATTTTTCAATCTCGATGGTAAGACAGCTTACTTTTAATATCTGGCGTTTGCGGCCTCAACATTTACAACTACGACTCCCCACTGGTCACCATTGAACATGGGCGTGGTTGGATCCTGAACGGACACTTTAGTCTAGTCCATGTAGTCGACCTTAACTACTTCAACGTGGCTTTGGGGAAATTGATCGAGGCAGCACAGCACGATATCCAAAGCAAAGCTGTGCGTACTGTACTGCAATTCCACCTAAACCAAACAAAGCTGCGACTCGCCGAGCTTCAAATGAGTAGGTCGAGAAAAACCCGTTCCGTTGACTGGATTGGTTCGGCATGGAAGTGGATCGCCGGGCCCCCAGATGCAGCAGATTGGGATTATATCCTTCGAAGCACGAACGACGTTATAGTAAATAACAATCACCAGTACCGCGTCAACGAAAAGCTCTTCAACGTTACCCGAGAGGCGATCGAGAGAGCGAGTGAAATGATGCTACATATCAACGCTGTAAGCAAAAATATTGAAGAGAAAATCTGGAGCTTCTGGACTTGGGCAAGGTTCTTATCCTGAAAGAACAAGTCTCAGAAGTCATACAAGCCTGCCAAATGGCAAAATCTGGCGTCATAAATACAAACCTACTCCACCGAGATGAAATCCAAAAGCTTATTACAGAAGAAGATTCGCTACGATATCAAAATACCATTGAAGCTATAGAGTACGGATCGGCTTCCGTATATTCAAACGGCAGTACCCTTCTGTACGTTCTCTCAATGCCAAAAGTGAAATCAGAGGGTTACAGGCTTTTAATAACGCGGGCCGCTGTTATAAGAGGACAACACGTCGACCTTAATTACAACAAGATGCTGATAAACGAAAGGGAAACGTTCGGACTGACCGAAGATTGTCCTTCGATTAGCAATATAACAATCTGCTCACCAAAAGCATTAACGAAACTTCCTGAAGACGGATGCTTAGCTAGATTAGTAAAGGGCGGCGATGCCAAATGCCACTTTGAACCGAACAACCGTAGAAGCGTCGAGACGCCACAGTATTTGCAACAAACTTTCAAGGAGAACTGCGAGGGGGAAACTACTCCACGCACCTCAATGGAACCTATGTAATTTTACTAAATAACGAAACAATCACTTTGGGAAATCAAACGTTCACCAGCAGATCAGTACGCGCAGTCCAAGCTTTGCCACCCGCTCTGGTCAACGTTACAAGCGATGGGTTGAAATTAAATTTGGACTACATCCACGAGCTCAGTATAGAGAATATTCACCATCTAAAGCAGCTTGGCAATAATTTTCACTTCTCCTTAATTTGTGATGCTGTAGCCCTGACAGTCCTGGCAGCCATATGCTATATACTTTGGAAGAAACTTACGACTACAATCAACTTTCCTAGATTAAACGAAGCAGCACATCAGGACCAGCCAACGACCCACACCAACGATCTTCCTCAAAAATTGACTCATCTGCGGGACGCAGATGTTTGAAGGGGGGGTAGTTAACAAGGGGGCCAGCACACAAACTACTGTAAAAGTGCTGATGCCGCACTTCCCCAAACACGCGCATAGCCAATGCAGGTAATCGACCTGCAACGTAATTGATATTTACGCGAAATGCAAAATGCAATTCGTGGGAAGCGCAGCGTCAGCAATTATTTATTTAATTCATGTCATTTAGATACTAAGTGTTAGCTTTAAGAATATTTTGGCTGGCATTCTTGCGAGAGAGCTGGAATGGTAAATATACAAATCACTAACCAATTTAGATCGTTTTATTTTCACAGGAATATCCTTCACAGGAATATCCAACTTTAATTTTTTCGAGCCTACCTCTGTGGACACGTTAAGTTGTATCCTCAACACCACTTGAGCGCTGGTCAAAGTTCGCCATGGAGTACTCGGCAATGGAAAAATTCAAAATTTCACGATGGGTACAATTTGCACTGACGGAGAAGATGGAGCTTCATGGATTCAGCGATGCTTCAGAAAAAGCGTAGGCGGCGGCTATCCACCTGCGGGTCGAAACGAGAGACAGTGTTGCGATCAATCTCCTCCTTCAAAAAACGGGGGCTGCACCTGTGAAAACAATTTCACTACATCGTTTGAAGCTGTACTCTTAGCAGAAATGACGGAATCAGTGTTATCCAACTTGGATCTTCGGTCTTTGGAAATATTCTTATGGACTGATTCTACCATCGTTCTGGCATAGATTCACATAGTATACTTCGAGCGGGGAGGCGACTTGGTGCGTCAAAAGACCTAAATTATAGCAAACGTAATCCTATAATTCTCCACTAAAATTCTCACTTTTCGCGACTGGTAACTCAGTTTTTCATGAGATCTCCTTACATGGGGGAAACCAGAAAATTGAATCCCTCGGGTCAATGTAATGATCAGATATACCATACATAATTGCAAGTTTTGTACGATACATAAGAAGCAGGCGCAAAATAAAATTATGGGTGCCCTTTCATCCGAACGAACTACCCTCACCCGCCCTTTAACTAATACGGGCGTAGGCTGCGTAATCACGAAGGGATACGTATGCCTGTTCGTTTGCTTCCCAACGAAAACTTTTCATAAGGAAACTGCAAATGATTTGAGCACCCCAGTATGACGTAGGGGGTGCCCAAAAATTATACATTCCGACAACGGAACCAATTTCGTCGGAGCATCTAAAGCTTTAAAAACATAATTTAAAGCATTTCTTTCTTATTCGAAGTCCACACATGGGTGGTTTATGGGAAGCAGGTGTGAAGAGTTTTAAGTCTCATCTTCAAATAATAGCATCTAATTTTAAATATAAGTTCAAAGAGTTTGCTACATTATTATGTAGAATTGACGCGTATCGCAATTCAAGACCGCTTAATGCAGCATCTGCTGACGGCTCCAGGTTAGAACCATTGACTCCGGGACATTTTCTCGTCGGCAGTCCCATCCTAGCTCCGCCTCAGATTTAGATCACGGAGAATTCAGCCTCGATAGTCAACAGATGGCAGAAGATGAAGGCGCTGCATCACTCGTTTTGTCAACGGTGGAAAAAAGAGTATATCAACTAGCTCCCAACCAAACCAAAACAATTAGCGATAACTTTTAAACCCTTTGTTTTTTAAACCGAGTGAGCAGCTAGGAAACACGTCCGATCCGACCGTAGACTCCCTGCGCAAGAAGAGAACGCGGCTCAACTGCTCGGAACCTCGTCCGTGCCGACCATCTTCACGTGATGCTCTCTGACAAGACCGAAGACGGAAAACTCCTTGTCGACGAGAAGATGCCCTTCCGGCTTCCGAATAGGTCGAGTAGGGACTAATGCAAACGTGCCTATAATGCGCGCATTCGAACCTATAGCGCCAACTGCGATTGTAAGGATAGAGTGCGGCCGTCTTCATCTGGTGCACGCTTTCATTGACCAGTGCGCGACTAGTAGCATAACATATGCCGACCTAGCTACCGAGCTCCAGCTGGAATCAACTACTGTAGGGCGTCACCGATCATGTGCTGATTTGGTTTCAAGAGCCCACGAGCAGTAATGCGGACGAAAGAAATTCGTACCTGTTTTCGGATGGACTTAGTGTTAGTGTAGTGTGTTCTATTGCTTTTCCTTTTTTAATAATGTTGCGCAAGGCAAGGGGCCCGGCATGTTCAAAAACATGATCTGGACCTGGTGCCTTTTTGTCCTTTAAACTTTTAACGGCCAATAGAACCTCTTCTGCTGTGATCGCAGGTGTCTCATTTATTATAGGGGGAAATTTTTCCCGCTCAAATGGCGGTGGGGTTGGAAATAGAACACTCACTATTGTTTTAAGCTTTTTAGGGCATGTTATCTGCGGTTGAATTGATTTCTGTAGCTTTTTGGTCACGATTTTGTATGCTAAGCCCCAAGGGTCTTTATCTGCGTTGTCACATAAACTTCGAAAGCACTTAATCTTACTAGCTTTAATTGCCTTTTTCAGTGTAGTTCGTTTTTCTTTGTACATATTTTGCTGCTCTGTAAAGTTTACACTACGACTTCTGGCTCTCTGGTAGTTTCGCCTTGCTCTATTGCATTGCCGGCGCAGATCCGCAATGTCCTCGCTCCACCAGTACACTGGTGCTCGTCTGGACGAAACAGACTTTTTTCTCATAGAGGCGTCGCAAGCTTCTTTAATACTATGCATTAAATGATTTGCACTCAAGCGAGTGTGTGTAGAAATCAATGCAAGCTGTGCGATTGCGATGCACACAGCATTTGATCTTGCACACCGTTTCAGAAAATGTCCCCTTCAAAAAGAAGCAACTTTGCCAGAAGGAATCAACTCTGCCTGAACTGCCTGTCCTCCGGACATGGGGTCGTGAAGTGCTCAGTTTGCCACTACATGTATCACTTACTGTTGCATTTGAACCCAGTTCAGCAAACTACTTCGAGAAAAAGCGGTTTCTCAATTTCTTCTGCAAGTGGGTCCGAAACTAGTTCCAACCGTACCTCTTTTGGTACCAGCTCTTCCAGCAGTCATACTGATCCTCCCACTCATGTGCAGTCGTGTTTAACGAACACAAACAAAGGAAAGCTCAGATCAACATTACACATCGTGGATCTATTTTTTTCGGCCAGAGCGATTGTTCGTTCATGACCTTATGATTGCGACGTCGGATTAAGCTGCCAACGAGGAAAGTGAATGCACGGGTGTCTGCAACACGGTTTCGGCACCAACCAGCCGACGTGTTCAATAACATTAGGATCCCCGGTTGATCCTTTGGTGAAGATTCAGACCACGGCGCTGGTGCTGCCTCAACTGACGGGAAATCTGCGGACCTGCGAGGTCGTCTGACTTTGGTGACTTTGCCAGATAAACGATTCTTCGCGAACGAACAAGTCGATCTTGTTCTAGGAGGCGACGTTTATCCGCAAATAATGCTCTGCGGTCTACGAAAGGACGTTCTTGGCTCACTACTGGCTCAGGATACTGTCTTCGAATGGATTCTGATGGGAAGGACGACTTCATCCAAAGCCCCGTAGCAGAGTTCGTACAGCAGAAGAGGACTACTGCGAGGAAGTTTTTAAAACTAAAAAATATATAGTTTCGTTGCCATTTCGTAGGAATTTTCCGACAGAGGTTTCCCTAGGGTGTTCGCGTAAGATAACTTTCTCGCAATTCTTTCGCAGGGAAGAGAGGAATATACTAGGGTATATATATCACATGACTAACGTGTTCAGTCTCCCAGATGAGGGCCGGTCCGATAGTTATTACCGGCCCCATCATGCGGTCACGAAGCCCGAGAGTACTTCTACGAAGGTTAGGGTAGTGTTTAATGCGTCCTGTCCGTCTGACAATGGAGTAAGCCTCAATGATGGGCCTCTTTTACAAAATGATATGACTATACTGATCCTCCGATGGAGGTTATTTAAATTCGTGTTAAGCAGCAACATAGAGAAAATGTATCATCAGATCCTAGTTCAGTCTCAACAGAGGAAATTTCAAAAAATTATGATTCCCGATTCAATCAGGGCACCAGTTGTTCAAGTTCAATTAAATACTGTCACTTATCTCGCAATAAGGACGCTTTTGCAACTAGCCGACGACGTTCACGAATTGCTGCCGATTGCTTGCCGCAAATAGTAAAGAAGTCTTGCGTCATATTCCAATTTCTCATTTGCTTTGCCAAGACTTCTTGGACTTCGAGGATACGAGCAGCGTTAAGGCTCTCGGCATACGATGGAAAGCTCGTTCGGATCAATTCTACTTCACTGCGAAAGAATTGGATCAATTTCGAAAAGTGACAAAACACAAGTTATTCGATCCACTATTTGACTACCTCGTTTGGAGTTGTGCAGCGCGGTACTCTTGGCAGAAATGACGGAATCAGTGTTATCCAACTTGGATCTTCGGTCTTTGGAAATATTCTTATAGTTTGGTTCTACCATCGTTCTGGCATAGCTGCGGAGGCCACCGTGTTCTTGGTCGACTTCTGTGGCACATAGGGTGTTCAAAATAATAGAAAAGTTGGACAACATCGGTGAAATCATGTGGATTCGTCATCTAATCCCGCAGATTTAGGCAGCCGTGGAGTAGAAGCTGCCGACTTGGTTGGGAACTCTTTGTGGTGGCAGGGCCTTTCTTGGCCCTGAAGGCAATTTGAATGGCTTTCTCAGGGGTCGGTATTTGAGACCGACCAAGAAGAGAAGCGGGTGCTGCCGCACGCGACAAAAGACGTAGAGACGGCTGACATTCTTCAAAGATTCCCTTCACTCCCAAGAGCTTTGCGAGTGCTGTCGTACGTCTTGCGACTTCTTCAAGGTTCGAATCCTATTCTAAAAGCTAACTTTACAGCTATGTATACCGCCATTTTCTCTGAGGAAATCAAAGCCACCACTCAACGAATGATAAAACTCTGTCAAGAACAATACTTTTCGAGTGAGTGTTCTAATTTAAAGAAGGGACAACAAATAAGTTTCAAGAGTGAAATCCTACTACTAAATACATTAACAGATTCACATAGCATACTCCGAGCGGGGAGGCGACTTGGTGCGTCGAAAGACTTAAATTATGTATAGCGAACGTCGTCCTATAATTCTCTCCTAAAATTCCCACTTTTCGCGACTGGTAACTCGGTTTATTCATGAGATCTCTTTACATGGGGGAATCCAGTAAATGTTTAGGCTTATTCGAACGCAAAATTGAATCCCTTGGGGCAATGTAATGATCAGATATATCATACATAATTGCAAGGTTTGTACGATACATAAGAAGCAGGCGCAAAATAAGATTATGGCCGCCCTTTAACTAATACGGGCGTAGGTTTCACTGGTCCATTCGAGATCAAAAGTTAGAAGGCGAGGCTGCGTAATCACGAAGGGATACGTATGCCTGTTCGTTTGCTTCGGAACGAAAGCTTTCCATACGGAAGCTGCAAATGATTTGAGCACCCCAGTACCAATTTCGTCGGAGCATCTAGAGCTTTAATAGCATAATTTAAAGCATTTCTTTCTAATTAGCAGTCTGCTGTAACGTCCACGTACTTTCATCAGCAGCTTTCTTGGGACTTTATTCCAGCATCTGCTCCAAACATGGGCGGTTTATGGGAAGCAGGTGTGAAGAGTTTTAAGACGCATTTTCTAAAAATATCATCTAATTTTAAATATACGTTCGAAGAGGTTGCTATATTATTATGTACAATTGAAGCGTATCTCAATTCAAGACCACTTAATGCAGCACCTACTGACGCCTCCAGCTTAAAACTATAGACTCCGCGACATTTTCTCGTCAGCAGTCCCATCCTAGCCCCGCCTGAGATTTAGATCACGGAGAATCCAGCCTCCGTAGTCAACAGATGGCACGAGATGAAGGCGCTGCATCACTCGTTTTGTCAACGGTGGAAAAACGAGTATCTCAACGAACTCCAAAAACCGACTAAGTGGAAGCGACAGCAACGAGACATGCAAGTAGACGATTTAGTTGTCATGCGAAAAGACAACCTTCACTACGGCGCCGATAAAGAAGTCAGAGTGGCAGAAATCCTTACCGAGAAGGGAGTTATCACGGACCGATCATCAAATTACTCTTGTTACCATCGGAGAGCGCCAGAACTTCCTAAGAAGCTCCAATGAGCGCTACGCTCGCCTCCCAGCCCACCACAACCATCAGCGGTAGCTTTTAAACCGTATTGTGTTTTAAACCGAATATTTTTCCCATTACAGAAAAGGTGACTCGTTACACGGCGCGCCGAGTGAAGTCCAAGCAGCAGGCTGAAGCGTTCGCGATTGCCTGCCGGCTATGTCGTGGCGTTGGATAAGGTTGTCCCCCAGTACCACGGGAAGGCAGCCGAGGAGAGGCTCCGGGTGATCCTCATACATCGATACTGCCTGAATTGCCTTTCGCCCTTCCACAGATTAGAAATCTGCGAGAGTAAAGACAGCAGCCACAAGTGCCGGGAAAAGCACCACGGCCGTCGAATCCCACCATCCACTCCCACGCGGCTCTATTGCTGACGGCTCGGAACTTCGTCCGTTCCAACCGCTGCTGCAGCACGAGAGCGAGGCTCGGAATCACGTCCGTTCCGACCACGCCCTAAATACGATAGTTGGAGACAGAGTGGCTCGGAATCACGTCCGTTCCGATCATCGCAACACTGCAACCAGTAGCGACAAGGTGGCTCAGAATCTCGTCCGTTCCGACCGTCTTCACGAGTGGCGACTAATGTAATCGTGCCTATAATGCGAGCATTAGAACCTATCGCGCCAACTGCGATAGTAAAGATAAAGTCCTGCGGCCGTTCTCATCTGATGCATGCTCTCATTGGCCAGCGCGCGACTAATATCATGATAGATGCCGACCTCGCTAGCGAGCTCCAGCTAGAATCACCTACTGTAGGATATGCGGATAGGTCCACGAACGAACGTCGACCCGAAAATCGCCACGCCCTTTCAATTCATGCGGCTGACCGACCCTAAATTTTACGCGTCAGCTTCTTCTCGGCTGACATTTGGCGTCGTCGTGTACCCACATGTGATGGTCAACACCACGCCCCCAAATTCGGTAGAAGGGCTGCTAGTACAGGGTATCATATTCGGCTTGGTGGTTTCTGGAGCCCACCAGATGTAAGGCGGACAAATAATATTTATATGTACCTGTTTGGTGATGGACTTAGGGTTGGCTGGTGCGTTCTATTGTTTTTCCTTTTTAATAATGTTGCCCATGACAAGGGGCCCGGCATGTTCAGGCCAGCAGCCACCAGTTAACTGCTGGGTAGTTTTCAAGTTTTCCTCAGGCTGATTTACTGCTGGGAATCAGCCTGCATTTAAAAATATTGGTATTTGTAATTACTTGTCATTGGCTATATTTTATCACCCGATTGAACAGGATATCCTTTTGTGATCTTGTTATCTATAATTCGTGTGCTGCATTGTGGTTTGGTAAGTCGTTAGCGCAAACTTGAATTTGAATTCTGTCAATGCCAAGTATATGTGACTTTAGACGTTGACTAGGTAGAATTTCAAATTCGAATTGAAGATCAAAACTATATGACACTAGTTAAAGGACGCGGAAGTGAAGGATTTGACCTATAGAACTTCCTTGTCTTTATAGTTAGGCGTAGTGGTCGCAAGAATCTGTGTATACTGCTTGAGATAGAGAAGATCGGTCACCAAATAGTATAAAAATTGTTGATTATTATTGGTTCCCACAAATACGTCAGAAGGTAGAGCGTTTTATTCATAATTACCTTAAATGCATCATGTAAGAAATCAGTTTCGGTTCAAGGTACCACAAAAAATTCACCTATTATGCTCTTGTTTGGGGTAGAGCAAACTGGAGAAATAGTAGAAGAATTTACGGAATACTTTGAGCGCATGGGAATACACAAGCTGCAAATTGTCCAAAGCTCCTAAGAACGTTGTGGGGAATATTATTTAAAGCATTATAAGATAGCTTAAAATACGATGTGGTTGAATTTGTCGTAATAAGAAATGTAGACACTACCGCTGGCACTAACAAAAAACTCATTCCTAAATACAAGGTACCCCAGATCGTAGACAAAATTCTCGGGAACGATAGATACGTTATAAGAGACTTAGAAAACTGCCAAATAACTCAGATGCCATTTGACGATTTGTTGAGATTAACAGAATGCGTAAGCGACTTGAGCAAAATATGGTGATTCAGCATGTTGAGGAGAAAAGCAAGTCTTTAACCAAAGCTAAGACCTCTTAACTACATGATATTTATAAACGAATTTTTCAATTTAGTAAAGGTTATGTCTTTTAAAATGCTTAACTTACCATATATTATATGGCGTGCTGCACCTTTCTTGTTTTATTTTTGGTATATGTTGCGAAGCACGCAACAAATAAGGCAAAAATGCCGCTCTTGTGTGAGAATGAAAAATAAATGTAAGATGTCTGTCTTACGTTCATATTCAATCTGATTATATTTTGGAATATCATACAGCTTATATACTAATATTATGCTTACTTGCTAAATGAACCTGCAATGTAAACTGATGATCACACAGTTCTTGTATTTCCGATCGATAACCCATATCTACATATTTACACATAACAAATAATAATGTTACTCATGTTACCAAATCGACGATCGTTAGCCCAAGTCACATACAGAATTCATAAAGTACTTATGTAGAAATGTTGGAGAACATTACCCCATGCCACATAACTCCTCCGAATGATACGAGCCCAGAAATCACGTGTGCTAGAGTGTGCTAGCTATAGACTACGCTGCTTAGCCATTACGAATCATATAATACGATCGCTTTGTTGTGAAACTTCGTTGGGTTTGCGGTAGGTTGCATTTATTTTCAGTTAATTAAAATAATAATATTCTCAACTTTCATTTCAGAATAAGGAAGGCCGAAAGACTATTTCAAAGGTATGAAAGAAATTTTGACGCGTAGATATATATTAACTAATTTTAATCAAACTTGCAGGTATTGCGCACTCAGGCCAGCATCAAATTCTCCGGAGAAGATGGCTGCAGAGGCACCACTGGAAAAAGTAAATAGAGTGAATTACTTTTAAGAGCTAGTGAAGTGCAGTGAAAATATTTGTGTAATGGAAACAAAGAATGCATCAATGTCCAATTCCATTCAAGTTCCAAATCAAAGATACAAATGTCCAACATGCGCAATCTAATTGAAATTTAACAATTTATGTATGTGGGTGTTCATGTTGGAAAAAAAATATAATAGCACTTCTTTTATTTAACCATCCATATGTATAAAAAAAGATTAGAAGTTAGCTATAATTAAAAATATCCATCTTTTTCTCAGATCACATGTAAACACCAACATGGAGCGGATCACGGAGTAAATATCGATATGTGAGCGGTTTCTTCTTTGTAAAATAAAGCTATGTACGTGGTTCAATTACGATAAATTTCAAATGTTTTACTCAAAACTAATTGCCTTTTCTATCGATTTAGACTACAATTAAGTTCCAGCTTTCACCATCCTGACAACATCTTCACCAGCTGCTCATGCATATGAAAGGTAATAAGAACACAAATATTTATTTAGCTTAATTTCAATCTCCGTTACATTTTCTTTAAAATTATTTTACATGTCTTGTAAAATATTCGTTTGCTTAGCCTTGCTTTTTTTCAAATGGAAATTGTTATTATTAAATAGAATGTTAAACTACCTTCCAGTCCATTATATTTTCATTTAAATAAATTAACATTTTATATTTATATATGACATATGTATGTATATGACAGTTCTCAAAGTTGCAAGTAAGGTATTCATTTTTTAAATATGTTTTATAATTTTTAATAGAAACGGATGTAATAAGAAAGATAAATCAATTATCTTTTAGTGAAATATATTTTTTTAAATTGACTAAATAATCTTTATGAAATTTTTGAACTTTTGAAAACTGCCTTTTTGCATGTGCAGAGTACATGAACGGCATTTCACATACATGTAAATCAAGTATAATAAGAAAAATGAATTATCTTCCGACCATTATATTTTTTTTTTAATTTAATAATTACTTTTTCTGAAACCATCGAACTTTTGAAATTTGCCTTATTACATGTGCACTGTACATATACGGCATTTTACATAATTAAAAGTAAAGTATTGATGTTTTTAAAATATTCGATAATTTCAAATACAGTGCACTCGCGAAAACTCGAACTAATGAAAACCAGACTTGTTCGAAATTGCGAATTGTAGTAATTTTCGAATGTCATGTATGTACTTCGTTTTATCAGCTTTTATACATACAATTATTATTTTTTTTTTCAAAATTCAAAATTTTTAAATTCTATGGTTCTCAAAGTTCTGAGGCACGTAACGTTTTACGTATAATTAACGCATTCTTAAATTGTTTCTAATTTTTAGCGATATTGTATTTTTTGGAGAGAACTATGCCACTTTAAACATTTTTGAGTGCGTTAATTATTTCAGCCTTTTTTGCTGAATTCAAAAGTAGTAGCTTCTATTGTTTTCGCCGAGTAAATATCATAAAAATTGTGTTCGAGTTTTAGAGAAATCATATTTTGTTCGACTTTTAAAGTAGTCAATCAATCAATTGTCTCTCAGTTCATGTTATTTTCTTTAAAAAAAATAATATTTTGTATGCAAATTTTCAACTTTTAATTTATAAATTTTTTTTTTTTTAGCAAGATTTAACGGATCGATATGGATATTTGCAGAATAAAAGATGGCGTTCCTAAATATAAGTTATGATATATAAATAAATTAGAGTTAAGTCGAAGTAAAAATTAATTGGTTTGTATATGTACATATGTACATACATATGTTACTTCTTTAAACCAAAAATGTAAATATTTTAACTAATTAATGTTAGTTTCCTATTTTAAGAAATTTTTAATAATTAGTTTAAGTTAAAACAATGTAACTTGATAAAAATTGTATAATAAAATACTTTAATTTAAAAAAAATCCTTTTTTGATTTAAAAAAATATAGTAAACCATAGGTAACCGTTAGGTAACCGTTAGCTAACGGTTAGCGCTAACCAGTAGGTAACTAATAGACAGAGTGGTTAGCAAAAACCAATAAATAACAAATCCGGTAGCTAATAAAACTGGTACTGCTAACAAGAAGTGGAAAAAGATATGTGTAAATGCCATGAGTAAGAGCGATTATGATGCTCACATCGACGTGAACCAGGGAGCGGAAATGGTCATTTTTTCCCACGGCTAGAACAAATGCAACTAATTTCCTAACAATCGCGCAAGTTAACGCAAACGCTGAGCTACTTTGTTTGCTAACCAATACCCGTCTTGTACCCTACAATACGGAGCTAAACAACCCAGCAAAAAACATGATTACCGCAGAAATAAAAGTGGAATCGAAATAAACCGTAGCAATCGCTTACCCTTTCGCTTCTGGAATTCATTACTTTAACATGGGCATGTCATTGGCCGTAAGCCCTTGCAACCTACATTACCTACAAACAATCAGAGAACAAATTGCTTAAACGATTGGAGAGAAACGACTGCAGAACGCCTTACAGATAAGCGAATGAAGAATGCCTTGATACACTAACACCGTAGAAGCGAAGTAAGAAAACCTTGCTCTAAAGATTGAAAATAAACGAATTACTAATGCCTTACAGAGAAGCGAACGTAGAATGCATGAACATGTTTGGTTTAAAGAATCGGAAAATAGGGTGTTTTAAGATGTTAAATTTTTTTTCTTCAATTCGGATTTCACAACTTTATTAACATTTATAATAAAAATTAAAATTTTCACGAATTTAGTATTCAGTTCTTGCTTATACAAACATATTAAAATAGTTAATTATTTATACAAAAATAATAATTATTATATAGAATATAATTCAATCCAATTATTTCTGCATATACATATCTATATACATATATGTATATACATATAAATTTATATAAATATTTTATTTATTTTTTATTAAGTTTTTATTCAATATTGTTTATTTCTTCTTCGCTATATTCGAGTATAGCTTCAGGGCGCTTTCGCTTCAGACAAGAGGCCTTGTGGTACCGATTTTTCACTGATTTCATTGCATAACGCAACTGGTGTATGCACTCTTTTTCTGAAACTCCAAGTTTCTGAGTAGCTTCTGAAAAGAAAGTATTAAAATTACATGCTATATTCGTGCAGAAAGTGTATGCATGTACACTTGTAATAATAAAAATATGTACATAGTTCAATTTATTTTTCTTTATTGGTTTTTACTAATTTTCTATAAAATTCTATATTTTATTCTATATATGGGGATTCTTAGGCAGTACAGTGTTGGCATTAATTTCCGATTTTAAACTTTCTGTCGCAGCAATATTTTCTACCAAAATACATTTTAGCTCTTCTACATATACATATTTCCTTTCAGTTCCAATATAGTCCCTGACATTTTTAAATTAATACGTATGAATGTATTAGTTATTTAAAATTTTCTTAATTTTTCTATTTTATATTTCTATTTTCACTAGTGCTTTTTAAATAGTTAAATAAATAAAAAAATAGGTAAATATATGAAAACTGATTATCTACAGCGAAGTTAGAAAATATTTAATTAGTTTGAATAAGTCTGAGAGATACATACCTTTTAAGTCACGAATTTCAAACGAATTTCACGGCCATTTCCTGATTTTCATATACATACGTACTAGTTTTAATATTATTTTCACTACTTTATTTATTTTCGTTTTATTATTTATATTTATTTTTTAGCTTATTGCTTCTGAATAGCACTTCACTCACTGAATTCAACTTTACACTAAATCAAACAATGCAAAACATAATTATTCAATGGAAATTTCCACAGAAAGTAACGGGATTTAGTTATTCCATTTTGCATTACCCATAATCTGTCACAGAAGTGGAAAAAATTGGAAAGAATTGATTGATACCAACACAACTTTTCCAGCTGTTACCAACACATTCGCATTTTGATATTCCGCTAGTTCCTTATGTTAGAAGAAACGGTATTATTCCGAATATTACAGACCAGAAATCACGTGTGCTAAAGAGGGCGAGCAATAGACTAAGCAGCGCAGCCATGTTGAAGTGGAATTTATTGTGAAATTGGCCAAGATGGCAAAGGGGCATGGATTTGTGGTAAGTTGTTTTGCTTTTGGTTTTATAAATTAAAATGTTGATATTTTGTTATTTAATTACAGTTGTGAAAGGGCCCTAGCGTTATTTCAAAGTATTTACTTGTTATCACGCTGAATGCTGATAGACTCAAAGGTTGTGATTTGGTGACGGCCGATGGAGTCGGCTGGACGTTGGTAGCAACTTGCTTTTTTTGAGGAACTACGGCTGCTCGAAATGAAACACTTCACTTTCACTAAAATTTCTGCGCGCTGGGATTTTATTAATAAAAGCGATACCCAATTTTCACATACGCTTTTCTGCGTTCATATGTAGCTTTACACTTTTATTAATTATTGTAGGACCTAAAATAGACAAATAAAATATTTAGCAAAGGCACAGCGGTACAGAGAAAAACTTTTTCGCTCATCGGCAAAAAAAAATATATATAAGGTATATAAAAAAAATGACACGGAGCAGCGAGTGAGACTGATCTGTCAGCTGCTAGCGCTGTTGCTTTTAACCGATTATAAGGGTATTCATTAATACATTTGATTTCAAATTAAAATGTATACATTAATGTAAATTCAGAGTTTAGTAATGTAATAACTTATAAATCGTGCTTGCGTTCGCTTAGGAGCAGCCATCCAAGCATTGGAAAAGTTAGTATAGTGAACTACTTGCGAAAACTAGTAAAGTGTAGTGAAAACATTTGTTCAATGGAAACAAAGAATGCATTAATGTCGAAATCCATTCAATTCCCAAATCATAGATGCAAATGTCCAACACTTGAAATTAAAATTTTTTTTTGGTGTGCTAGTTGTAAAAGATAATATAATAGGACTTGTTTTATTCAACCATCCATATGTATGGGATGGTGGTAAGCCTGCCTTATATTGGCAACCCGGCGTAATGGAGGCAACCCTAATTAATGTGGAAAAAAGAGTGATCGAAGAAAACACGTTAAGTCGATCATAGCTGAAAATACTATTCTTTATTTAATCATTAATTCCTAATTAAATGTTAATTATTTTAAATTTGTATGAATAAACCGCTTTGTTATTTACCACACATCAATTCACATTTTTACATGGGGGCTCAACCTCTGAACGAATAAATAAATTGTAAAAGCGTTAGAATGATGCCCGTATGTACATAGATCCAGCAAAAAAAAGAAGGAGACAGTAGCAGAAAAAAATCAAGTTGAAGTTGAACAAGTGGAAGCTGAAACATTTAAAAGCGAAGAAAATTTATTGAAATTGATAGAAGTTGAAAAAGCCGTGGAGCACGACGAAAATCAATGGAGTTACTAAAAGCGCTGGAATCCTGTAAAAATGTTTCAGTCGGACAATTTGCAAAAATTTTGTCGTACTACGATGGTGTTGCGATTCCAATTAGAAAGTGGTTGGCAATTTTCAATGAGAATGTTGCCGCATACGATTTGACCGAAAAACAAAAGTACATGAATGCGATAAATAAAATGAGGGGAACTGCAAAACTATTCCTTGAAACAGTAAGCGTATCGAACTAAGAATCTCTGTGTGAAGCGCTAATCGAAGAATTTGACGTGCAGTTCAGCAGTGCGGACGTATATCAGAAGCTAATGCAAAGGCGCAAGAAGAACGACGAAAACTTCCATGAATATGTGCTGCTGATGTATCGCTCATGCAGCAGAGTGTTTATGACAAAAATTTCAACAAACATAAACTAAAGAAGAGTTGTGCGAAATTATCTGGCTTAAGGGAATACTGAAACAGCGGCGAAGGGTGCGGTAACCTTAGAAGTTGAAATTGATAATATTAAAACAGAGCATACATTTCTTGTTGTATCTGATAGCGAAACAAACAACGAAGTTATTGTCGGATATGATTTTGTTCAGCAATTCCAATTAGAGTTTAATACTAATGGGTACTTTTTCTCTGATAAGATAAACCAAATATACGAAGAGAATAAACTGAAATGCGTATACAATGTTGTAGAAAAGGTGTCCGAAATTGATATATCGCCGTAGTAGGTAAGATTAGGTTAGGTTGGAATGGCTGGGAAGAGAACCCTCCCTTGCACTTAGACCTAGCGTGGCCCATTGTACTGCCATATGCGAATTCACGCTTCAATTCTCCTGCACATCGGGCTCAAACCATTTTGTTGACTTGATAAATTTCGACAGTGCTTTTGGGTTAATTAGCGCTATCTCCGCGAGGCTTTGTAGAAATGGTCTGCCAAGCGTGCGAAGTATTCTTCTACTTAAAGCTGGACATTGGCAAAGTAGGTGTTCCACGTTCTCTTCTTCGTCGCAACTGCGACAGTGCTCCGTCGCATTTACTCCTAGTCTTTTAGCATGAATACCGATTAGACAGTGCCCTGTGAGGGTTCTTGTTAAGGTAGAGACTTCGCTTCTTTTTAGCCCCAGAAGGGTTGATGTGCGCCTTTTATCGTAGGACGGCCACGTGAGTTTGGAGATTTCGCAGTGTGGGAGAGTACCCCAACGTTCATTCGCCATCTTTGTGGTGTTGTGCTTAACTTCCTCCTCGGAAGGATCGGGGTGGTCGTACCTTTCCTTGCCAGTTTATCCGCTTTGCAGTTGCCCTCAATATCAAGTTGTCCAAGCACCCATATGAGTTGAATTCTATAATGCTGAGCCATCTCGTTTAGAGATCTGCGCCATTCAGTGAGAGACTTTGCATTGTCTATACAGGAGTCTAGCGCTTTCAGTGCAGCTTGGCTGTCAGAAAAGATAAAGACCTGTTTACTTTCTTTAGGGTTTTTGATTAGGTGCTGCGTAGCCTCCTGGATGGCCAGCACTTCCGCTTGGTACACGCTATAGTGGTCGGGGAGTCTGAACGATGTTTCAAGTTTTAGTTCAGGGGAAATACACCACGCGTTGTTGATTTTTTTTAGCGGTGGCCACCAGACCAAGGCTCCGTATAATAGGATTGGGCGGACGATGGCTGTATAGATCCAGTGTACTATCTTAGCGGAGAAATCCCATTTTACACCAATAGCTGTTTTGCAAGTGAAAAGCGCCGTAGCTTTTAAGAATTAGGCTTTTGCAATCAAGGTTTGGTAGTGTGAGAGTGGGTATCTTATACCGTCTGGTGAATAGCACTAGTTTTATTTTATCAGGATTCACTTCTAGACCACAGTCTCTGGTCCAGGTAACAAGTGAAGTGAGAGCTGTTTCCATGAGTTCGCATAGCGTCTGAGGAAATTTTCCTCTCACGATTACCGCAACATCGTCGGCGTACGCGATCACCTCGTAACCATCTCCTTCCATGCGTCGCAAGAGCTTATTTACAGTTACCACCCATAAAAGTGGAGATAGAACTCCTCCTTGTGGAGTGCCTCTGTTTACGGTTCGGCGAACGGTGCTTTCCCCCAGCTGCGAACACACTTCATTGCTGGTGACCATTTGGTGAATGAGTCCAACTAGAGAGCTGTCCATTCCCAGATCCCTGAGAGCCGAGGTAATTGCTCGCGGGGTTACATTTTTGAATGCCCCCGCAATGTCGAGAAATGCAACAAGTGCGAATTCTTTTTCTTTTAGGGATTTTTCAAGTTTGGAAACTAGTGAGTGGATTGCTGTCTCCGTGGACTTGCCTTTGGTATAGGCATGTTGCGCAGTAGACAATAGGGATGGACTAATTGAGATCCTAATATACATCTCAATTAGTCTTTCGAAAGTTTTGAGTAGAAAAGAGGAAAGGCTTATAGGCCTAAAGTCATTTGGTTTGGAGTGTGTGGCTCTACCTGCTTTTGGTATAAACACTACACTGTCTATGGCCCAGCAAATACTTATGTCGCTTATTATCTCGTTTATAAGCTGCGATCTGACTTTCCTTTGTTCTGACTCATTTCCAAGATCATTGGTGTACTCTGAGAAATGGTTGTCTAGAAGCAGATTAACTGTTTCAACGCTAGAGTCGGTCCAGGCCCCATCTTGCTTTTGAAGGAAACTGGGTGCTGTCGGTGATTTTGCCAGAACTTTTCGAAGCCTTGAGGCTTCGGTTGTAGTCTCTATCCCGCTGCAGAAATTATTCCATGAAGTGCGCTTTGCATTCCCCGTGTCTTTTTTTATAGATTCTTAGTATTGCTTTATAATAGGCCCAGGAAGACTCCTGGGCATCATGCTTAGCGGCATTAAATGCTTTCCTACATTCTTTACGTAGTCTATTTAGGTCTGAGGTCCACCAGGGGGCCTATATGTTTCTTTTACTTTCTTATTGGGGCAGTGCTGCGTTGCAGTTTTCAACAAAGACACATACTAAATGGTCGAGTTCCTCTGACGTCTTTGGCTTAGTTGGTGGTTCCGAAGGGAGTCTCTTGAGTAGCAGTTTTCTATAATAACGCCAGTTTGTTTTTTTGATATTCTGCATCACCTTAGGGGTGGGTGGTGAGTCTGGTATAGTGAATTCTATAAACCTATGGTCCGAAAATGAGTGGTCTTTCAGGACCTTCCAGTTAAATATGTGGTTACTAAAGTTATCAGTACAAAGAGTAATACCTAGGACTTCATTACGATTGGCTGTTATAAAAGTTGGGTCAGTGCCTTTGTTGCATAAAGCTAGATTTGTATTAAGTAAGTAGTTATAGAGTGACTCACCTCTTTCGTTGATGATGGAGCTACCCAATTGCGTGTGATGGGTGTTAGCGTCTCCTCCCATAATGAGTGTTGTACAGAGTGGGTTTCTGTCCCTCACTACTTCCCTCATAGGTTTTAGCGGCAGAGGCCCCTCGTGGTCATGAGCCAGATAAAAGGAGGCCACCCTGAGCCTTTTCTGCGTCAGTTCAATGCTGACAGTGGTTATGTCTCCATTACTATACTGTGGTAGAATAAAAGAGTTTATAATAGTTTTAACTAGAATACAGGTACGGGGCTTCCCTTTACCTTGAGCTCCGAACAGAGCATATTTCGGGGTCTTCAGGCCACGGATCCTATCACCAGTGATCCATGGCTCCTGGACCAGAGCTATGTCTATTTCCCCTGACGCCAAAAAGTAGAAGTGCAGCGGACGCTGCTTTACTGTGATGAAGGTTTATCTGAACAACCTACATCACACGATACCACCTTCTCCACGATTGTCGTGTCCGCTTCCTGATCACTAAGTAGCTCGCACTCCGCGTGTAGCCTACTTAGGGTCACCATAGTAAAAGAACGTTATTTTAAAATTGATTATTGATTACCATCCGGCTGTTAGCCCGATTGAACATTCGATTCAGCTAAAGATAATACCGAAAGACGATTTTATTAATTTCAATGAAAGTCCAACACGAATGCTGCTGTGGAGCGTGCCGTTTTTAAGAGCCGAGTAGATGAGTGGTTGAAACTTGGTATAGTTCGTGAGTCTAATGCAACTAAAGCAAGTAAAGTCGTCTAAGCGAAAAAAAAAGACGGTGGTTATCGTATTTGCATTGATTATCGTTAGCTAAATACTGCTGTGTTAAAAGATCATTTGTTCGTACCAATCATCGATGAAGTATTAGAGGAGATGCAGTCAGCGAAATTATTTTCTGTAATGGTTCTTTCACGTGCCGCTTGAGAAGAGTAGCCAAAAGTATACAGCATTTGTAACCAAAGAAGGTTTATATGAATTTACTAAAGCACCATTTGGGTTTTGTAACTCGCCGGCAGTGTTCATGCGGTATGTGAACTACATTTTTCGGTAAATGATAAACAATGGAATTATGGAGTTGTACGTAGACGACAAAGTCCTTTTTGGACAGACTGCGGACAGCCTTAAGAACGTAAATATGGTATTGGAGAAGGCGCAGTGTTTTGGCTTGGACATAAAGTGGGCCAAGTGCAAATTCTTAAAAGAAAAAATTTGTTTTTGGGCCATGAAATTCAGAACGGTAGCGTTTGGCCTGGAAAAAATAAAATTAAAGCTGTTAAAAATTTTATTGTACCAAAAAAATCAGGGGCGTCCAAGCTTTCCTAGTGTTGACGGGATACTTTAGGAAATTTATCAAAAATTATGCCATCATGGCTAGGCCGCTAACATAGTTGTTAAAGAAGGAAGCAGAATTTCGAATTGGTCCCGAGCAACAGCAAGCAATAGTTGAAGACAGCGCTTACACAAGAGCCTGTTATAAACATTTTTAAGCAAAATGATAAAACTCAACTTCATGTAGACGCGTCGAAGTATGGGTTTGGCGCAACCTTAGTTCAAGAGCATGAGGAGAAGTGGCATTCAGCATTTTATTGGAGTCGAAAGAGCTCAACGCAAGAAGAAAAGCTTAGTTACTTTGTGGAAGTCAAAGCGGCGTACTTAGCAACAAAGAAATTACCACATTATTTAATTGGAATTCTGATTGATCTCATTACCGATTGTTCAGCGTTTAAGCAGACAGCAGCTAAAAAATACGTACCCAGGGAAGTAGTGCAGTGGCTTATGCACTTACAAGATTTTAACTATAATATCGAGCATCGATCGGGAGCGAGAATGAAGCATGTTTGTTTATTTATTTGTATATAAAGTCTTTGAAATAACAAAATTCTTACAGACTATAAGTAAAAAAAAAATAATGACATAAAATTAAAAAAATATCGTAGAACTATAAGTAAAAAGATAAGATACAGATACAGATACACTTGTTACTACAGACAGAAGAATGACTTAAGACTGTTAGTTAAAATGCTATACGGCGACGTATAGTCAATATCCAAAGTATTAAAGAACAAATTTAATTCTGAAAAAGTCCTCGAAAGAAGCATTTGCGCCATATAACGTTCTAGAAAATTCAATGTGAATGGCTTCAAACTGCCTGAAGTTCTTATAGGGGACGTTAAACTGAACCCTCCTAAGGAGCGCAGGACAATCAACAGTCCCATTGATGACGCCAACAACGAACGAGCACGACAGTATAGATCTTCTGTTTTCAAGCGTATTTAAGTCAATCAATAGACAACGAGATCGGTAAGATGGCAAAGGGTCTGAAAATTTTAATGATCGAAGAGCAAATCAGAAAAAACTTTCTGGACCCTCTCAAGTCGATTGGAGAGGCCTAATTGGTAGGGCCTCCAAATAAAGGCGGCGTACTCAAGCCTCGATCTAACAAATGCACAATACAATGTTTTGAGAGTATACGGATCTGTGAAGGCAGAGCAATTACGACGAACGAAAGCCAGCATCGAGTAAGACCGGGTTATGACATAATTGATGTGACTGGCGAAATTCAACTTCGAGTCAAAAATAACTCCTAAGTCCTTAGTCTCATTGACGGATTTTAAGGCAGAGCCTGCAATATAATAGAAAGTATTCAAAGAAATTTTTGATCTAACATATGCTACATGGAAACATTTAGCTGTGTTCAGCGACAGACGATTTAGACAACACCAATTATATACCTTATCAAGATCGTGTTGTAGCTTTTCAGAATCCCTAGAGCAGTTGACAACCGCGAAAATTTTAAGGTCATCAGCATACAACAGATAATCAGCAAATGAAAAGCAAGAGCCAATATCATTGATGAAAAGAATAAAAAATAGGGGTCCAAGAATGCTACCCTGCGGAACACCAGAAGACGTAGTAAATGGATGGGATGTGGCATTATCCACAGTTACAACACTGAGTCTATTATTGAGATAAGACTTTATCCACAGGAGAAACATAGAATGAAAACCCATTGCAGCAAGTTTGCGCAGAAGTAGACGGTGAGATACTTTGTCGAATGCCTTAGAAAAATCCGTATAAATAGTATCCACTTGGCATTTGTTTTGAAAGGCATTAATGCAATAATCATTGAAAATAGACAAATTTGTGACTGTGGAGCGATTCGCAACAAACCCATGCTGTTTAACGGAAATAAAACCTTTGACCGCAAAATATATTTTTTCATTCACAATGAGCTCAAAAAGTTTAGAGACCGATGTGAGCTTCGAAATAGGCCTATAATTACGAACGTCGTTTTTGTTCCCGCTCTTAAATACAGGGGTGATGGATGTCAATTTCCAGTCATCTACAAAGATGCCTGAGGCCAACGACTTGTTAAAAATTATTGTTAGAGGCTCTGCTAGACATAGACAGTTTTTCAGCAGGATATCCGAGAGGCCATCTGAGTCAGTTTTAGATGAGGGCTTGAGTTTAATTATGCCATTGACAACATCAGCAACAGTTACGCGCAAAGAACCAAAATTTAGCGAGGAGTCACTTTGAAAAGGAGCAATAGATTCTTGGTCCAAATCGGTTTCAAAATTAGAGCAGAAAAAGTCAGCAAATAGGTTTGCCGATTCACTGGCGGAATTTGAGTTTTTTCCATTGTAGAAAACATTAACAGGGACTGCTGAACAAGACTTTTTTGCTTTGATAAAACCCCAGAACATTTTAGAGTTCGAGATAATCTTGTTTTCATAACTTAAAATATAATTTCTGTATAAGAGATTGTTCAAACAGTTGAATTCCTTTAAGAAGTTCTGAAATTTAATATGGTGCATTGGATTGTTGGTTTCCTTATATAATTTGCAAAATTTTTTCTTTAAATTCCTTAACTGTTTTAGCCGTTTGGTATGCCAAGGTATTTTATACACTTTTTTATTAGAGATAGGGATATGCTTCAAACATATCTCATATAGTTTTGTTTTAAACTTTTGAAAGCAAAAATTAACATCATTTTCACGGAAGGTATCACTCCAATCAATAATTGACAATACGCCACTAAATGTAGAGAAATCACATGAGGCATATTTGAACCTAATGCTAAGATCATCAGACACCTCCGCAAATTTATAAAATTCCAACTCAAGAGCAAGAGGAATATGAGGTTTGTCAGTTTTAGAGATTGGTGTAAGACACTCCGATAGACTATAATTAATATTTTTAGAAATAAATACTATCCATTGGTTTGAAGTAAATCAATACTTAAAAGACTATCAATAAAATGAATCTCAGCTGAGGAATTGACATTAGAGGCTATAAATGCACTCGAGTTGCTAAGTGAGAGCCAACTTAGATGGCACAAATTAAAATCACCTAGGACACAAAGATGACTGTCAAAAGAGCTTTTCGATGCCAAAGACAGAATATTGTCAGTGTGTGCAAAATATAAATAGTCAGCACTATTTGGTGGGATGTACGAGGCGCATACATAAATGGTTCCAGAGGAGCCATGAACGCGCACACAAAGCTGATCAAGTAGGGTGTCCGAGTTGGCGAGAGTTACCAATGCCGCACGATATTTTTTCCGAACAGCAATAATAACGCCACCTCCACGAGAGCATCCAGTTTTGGCAAAATCGCGGTTCTTTCGGAAAACATCAAAGAGATTGTGGTTAAAAATTTCATAATCGAAAAAGTTTTCATTCTGCCAAGACTCAACAAGTACAGAGATATCGAACTCTAGGGAAGAACTTAGTAAATAAACATTAGAACATTTTGTTCGTAGGCCCGAAATATTTTGGAAATAGATCTTAAGCTTTAAGTTAGTATCATAATTCAAATTATTTGGACTTTTCGGTAGATTGTTCCTTTTGAAAAAAACGAAAAGGTCTCACATTAACTTCTGACGGCCTAACATTCGCGTTAAAAAGTTTTTCGTAGAAAGTGGCCGATACACCAAGTTTCATGTTCACCATCAATGCCCGATTCCTCATCATGTTGGTCTCCTTGCCGTGGGGATGAGGCTTAAGTGGTGGGTTAACTTCCTCTAAAAAAGGTCATTAACCCAACACGAACTAAGAGGGAAGCTTGGTTTGGTGATTGGTTGACCGTCCTTCCGTTCCCGCGGGAGCCGGACCTCCAATCATCATGCGAAGAGTACCGCACCGACGATCTTTCCCCCCCTAATCCAGGGTGTTATGCGACACCGTGCCCATTGGATGGTTGGCAGCCAGGGGTATCCGGCTGTCTTTTAACGGCGCCCTCCTGAAACAGGGTCACCTCAGGAGGTAGAACGACCTTGCCTTGGCAGAGGGGACTGCCCTGGTCGACCACTCCCTTTCCCCCCCCTAAAAATACTAGTCTGCCGCGCTCGTCTTGACAAGCAGTGTGGACGTTTATGAAAAATGGAAACTAATAAAAACCTGCCTCGGATAACCGAGAACCCCCAAAATCTGGACCCAACCCTTCGGGAAGGTCAGGTCTGTCTGCGGACAAGACCAAACTTGTCAGCGGTGTTAAGTCTGTGGCTAAGCCAGGGCCAAGCGCACGCTCCATCCCTTCGGGGACTGCCTCTACGGCATCGAGGTTATCTGCCGGGAAGCGCCCTAACTCTGTCATTAGACAAGTTAGTGACGCAAATTCCTTGAATTCCGGCAAAAGACCCAACCTCGCTGATAGGTCTTCGGGCAGCAAGAGCAGCCCTGTCAAAAGACAAGCTAGCTCCTCTGCTATCCCTGCCACTCCAGGAGGCACAAAGGCACCGGAAGGTGCTATCCTTAAAAAGGCGTCGGCGGCATCGGTCCGCATTGCTAAGCCAGCGGCCGCCGATGTGCGCCCCTCTGACTCTGATGTGACCCCGGATTGTAGCCATCCCCGGAAGTCAATCAGCGCGTCTGAGAGATACTACCGCACGAAACGGTCAGCCCTCAGGATCCTGGAGAGACTGAGGGAAGTCAAAGAAGAGAAACTCTCCAAAGAGGAGCTGGACTCCAAGAAATGGGCTGAAACTTTCATGGCTGAACACCGCGCAAAGGTAAAGATCGAGGTTCCTCAGGGAAAACGAAAGACCTCGAGAGAGGAGGGGTCAGACCCGAAGAGGACGAAAACGTCCCCCTCTCTAGCTATGAGAGAGCAGCCGGCTAGATCCTTTGCTGATGTGGCAAAGGAAGCGTTTGAGAGAGCGGTAATAGATCGCAGTTCCCCTGATGGAGCGATTACACCGCAGAATTGGGAGCTGGTGAACAGTAAACTCTGGACGGTGTACAGAGGCATCCTGGAAGAAAACCCAGGACCACCTCCTAGCTGCGCGGATGCGGGATAGTTTCACTCTCGCGTCAAAATGATAAGGTGCGCCGATCAAAGGTCAGTGGATCTATATACGCTGGCAATAAGTCGTGTAGGCGAACTCTGGGAAGGAGCGCGCCTCGATGTGGTTCGTCGGGAGAGGACATTCCGAACAGGCCCCGATCAAGAGCCTGGATTCCGGAGTTCCACACCGACCCAAAGGAAGTGTTGGAGCTAATCCAACTGGGCAATCCAGAGCTACCCACACACGACTGGAAGGTAGCCAAGATCGGTGAAGTGGATGGTAGGCGCAGGTTAGCGGTAATAGTCCTCAATGAGGAATCAATAGAACCGCTTGCGAACCAGAGGTGGAAGATCAACTATGGCTTCCAAGCGTTGAATCTTCACATCTATCGTCAGGATGTGTCAATGAAGACAAACCTGGCTGAGAATTCAGAGGCGGCGGAAAATGTCCTAGAGGACGACGCAGCATCCAACTCTGGTATGGTGGGCGAACTCTCCAGAAGAGTTAGTTTGGAAGAAGGGCTGGGAGACTTCTCTGACCTCTCCGACACTGTAATGGAGGAGGAGACAGGGGAGCTCCCTCCCATATCCGATGAGGAGGACGCCAACCAGACCATAGTCGGGTGGAGAGAAGCACCCAACACTGCTGATGGTGGGGATAATACAAATTAATCTTCACCACAGCAGGGCGGCCTCGACCGCACTAGTCCTCCGTCTCACTGAAAGAGTAGAGGACGTCGCGCTCATCCAAGAACCTTGGGTCGTAAAAGATCGGGTGTGCGGACTGAGCAGTAAGGAATACAAATTAATCTATGTTACTGACGAAGGTAAACCCAGGTCGTGCATATTGATAAGAAAGTGTATTAATGCGTTTCTTTTAATACAGTTCAGTGATGCGGACAATGTTTTCGTGCCAGTGGAGTCTGAAGGTAGGACAGTTTGGCTGGCGTCCTCATACATGGCGCACGACGCGGAAATACCACCTCCACCCCAGCCAATAAGAGATGCGGTAACGGAAGCTTTCAAGCGCGGCACCCCGCCAATCATTGGAGCAGATGCAAATGCACATCATCATATCTGGGGTAGCTCAGACACAAATGAACGGGGTGAGTCAATCTTTGAATTCATTATGTGCAATAACTTACAGGTTAGCAATGTAGGAGATACTCCCACGTTCGTTACTTCAAATAGGAGGGAAGTCCTAGACATTACATGTGTTAATGGGGAGGGGGCAGAACTTCTGCATGACTGGAAAGTCTCGAAAGAGTCTTCACTCTCGGATCATATGTATGTGATGTATAATTTATCTATACCGGTAAAAGAGCGAAAACCGTTCCTAAACCGAAGAAAAACCAGGTGGGAAAAGTTTAAAGCAACCTTTTCCAACAATATTAATAGCTTAAATTGCCAAATAGACTCAGAGCATCAACTGGACAAAGTCGTAGACGATGTAACTAAAGCCTACCAACGGGCCGTTAAGGAAGCCTGTCCCGCAAGGGCAGCGAGTAAGAAATCGAAACCTCCATGGTGGTCGACTGAAATTGCAAGTCTTCGAAAAGAATGCAGAACAAAATTCAACCGGGCCATGTTAACAAACTCCTGGAATGAATTTAAGGATAGTCAACGACGCTTTAAGTATGCAGTAAGAAGTGCTAAACAATCCTCCTGGAGAGACTTCTGTCAGGGGATAGAAAGCACTTCGGAAGCTAGCAGACTAAGGAAAGTACTGTCGACGAGTCCAAGCAACATAAGCTATGTCATAAAGGATGACGGAGATTGGACAACAAACAGCGGTGAAACATTAGAACTACTAATGCAAACACACTTTCCAGGGTGCTTGGATAACAGAGTCAACATAGCTTGTACTCGATCTGAGAACAATAATGATTTCTCCATGCTCGCTATAACCGAAGGGAAAATAAAACGAGCCTTTGGCAGTTTTCAGCCCTTTAAATCCCCTGGACTAGACGGGATCATTCCTGCCGACCTACAGAACACTTCGGAGCTAATTGCGCCTATACTCGTACACGTCTATGAGGCGGTGTTACGGTATAGCCGTATACCACGGAGATGGGAAGAGGTAAAAGTAGTCTTCATTCCTAAAGGAGGAAGAACAACCCATACGAGACCGAAAGACTTTAGACCAATTAGTTTATCGTCCTTCTTACTCAAATCGTTTGAACGGCTACTGGACGAGCATATTAGAGATAATATTGGCAGTGGACTTACCACCGCGCAGCATGCCTACAGCAAAGGAAGATCAGTGGAAACAGCACTACACTCCCTAGTCAATACGATCGAAAGATCATTGCATTACAAGGAATACACCCTAGCTGCCTTTCTAGACATCGAGGGTGCTTTTAATAACATTTCTCCCGCGGCGATCACCTCATCACTGGTCAACCTCGGGGTGAACAACTCACTGGCCTCGCTCATTGGAAGTATGCTTGTTCGGAGAGAATTAAGCGCTGAGCTAGGTGGGTCTTCCCTTAGGAGGTACCCAGTCAGAGGAACGCCTCAAGGAGGAGTAATCTCACCACTCCTCTGGAATGTAGCCGTTAACGGGCTCCTCCAAAAACTCGAGGAGGCGGGTGGCAAAATAATTGCATACGCTGATGATATCGTCATAGCAATCTCAGGCAAACACCTCTCCACAACAACGGACCTGCTTCAAAGATCGTTAAATAGCTTAAATATGTGGTGCAGTAGCCGATGACTTGGAGTAAATGCATCAAAGACGGACCTGGTGCTCTTTTCTAGAAAGCACAAGACACCAGATCTCGGACAAATAACTCTAGGGGGAAACACCCTCGTAGTAAAGGAACAGACTAAATATCTGGGACTGATTTTGGACAGGAAGCTTAACTGGAAGTCGAACATCCAAGACAGAGTGCGTAAAGCGACAATAGCTCTTTACTCCTGCAACAGGACAATTGGGAAAAAGTGGGGAATGCAACCAAGAATTATATACTGGCTATACACAGCGGTGATTAGGCCGATCCTATGTTACGGCATAGTAGTATGGTGGGATTCCCTCCAGAAAGGTGTAAACTTTAAAATGATGGATAAAGTTCAGAGACTGGCGTCCATTCTCATAACTGGTGCGATGAAAACAACGGCATCGAAGTCACTATATACCGTACTAAATCTACTTCCGATAGACCTGCATGCCAAACAGGTAGCAAGTGCTACGGCGATACGCTTGAACACCCTGAAGAAATGGTCAAACTGTACCTACGGTCACGGCAAGATACTAGCGGAATTCTCGGAGCTTCCTGGTCTGGTGGATTATGCTCTTCCGCCCGCTACCCTCACTACGGCGTTTACGACCCTCCTACCTTCAAAGGAAGAGTTGGAAATAGCGAGTCCATCCATGTATACACAGATGGATCAAAGCTTGAGGGGAAGGTTGGTGGAGGTGTATATTCCCGTAATCTGGGGATCTCTTATAGCTTCCGTCTTCCGGACCACTGTAGCGTCTTTCAGGCGGAACTGATGGCGATATACAAGGCCACACAACTGGTAAAGTGTGATACGATACCCGAGATTGATGAATAAACACGACTTGAGCATAATAATATCGGTCATAACAGGACACTGTCTTATAGGCAAACACGCCTTCCGATTAGGGCTGAGACTGTACGACTTCTGTAGAAGCTGTCACGACGAGGAAGAGGAAGAGACTATCGTGCACCTTCTGTGCCAATGTCCTGCTCTATCCCGAAGAAGACTCTCCACTCTGGGCAGACAGTTCTTCAACGACCTGGAAGAGCTTAGAGATATTGAAATAAGAGATCTCCTTAAGTTTCCTTCGAAGCACCAATTGGTTTTAGGGGGTGGTTCCTTCGTGGGGAGTTACAACCCAAATGCGGCATCACAATGGGCCATGAGCCTAAGTGTGTCTAAAATGACAACCGCTCTAACCTAACCTAACCTAATGCCCGATTGGTTAGAGACAAAGGAAATGACACTATCTGTAGTTACAGAAGGCTTGAAGGATGAAACATGTACCCATTTCATCTTGGTGACGACATCAAATTCAAAATTAGCATTGTTACCAATTACGACATTTTTACGCTTAGGTTCTTTCTTTTGTCGCGCAGTAGTCCAGCCATTCAAGTCCACACTAAGAGTGGGCGACTGAGCGCTGGCTTCAGGCGAAACAACAGCACGGGAGCCGAGCGATGAAGAGAGCATATAAGTAGCTTGTGTGGGCAAAACAGTGTTAGTAGAAATCGTAGCGGCAGAGGCAGCGATATGAGAATATAGCGTAGAAGAGAACGCCGTAGATGTGTTTGTAGTAGAAGCAAGAGCAGTAGAGGCAGCGGCAGCAACTGCAGGCGTACTCTTAGAAGCATCAACTGAAGTGTCAGCAGTAGGAGTGAGCTTTGCAGAGTTTTCAGCATTTAAAGGCGTAGCGTCAGCAGTAGCAATAGAGACTTGCGGGAGTTGTTTAAAGCTGCTCATTGCAATGCACATAGTGAGAATCTCAGCTTGGAGATCATCAACTTTTTTGACTAAGGTATTTTTTTCATCTAACAGCGATTGCAACAAAGAGAGCAATTTGGTATTATCATTTTTTAGATATATTATTTCACTAAGAACCGTTTTTAGAGTCTCTTCGGTGCTTTTGTTAGCGGACAATGATTGCAGTAAAGAGAATATTCGCGCGTTCTCGGCTTTAAGTTCAATAACTTCACTGAGTAGAAATTCTACCGGCATTTTTTGTTTATCGTCACCAGCACTGAGATTGTCTGTAACCGATGACAGTGTTGTTTTTGGCATAGATTGAGGTTTGGGCGACTTTGTTAGTGTGGAACAAAGAGGTGGCGAACGTATAGAGTTTCGGCGCGCTTTGGCACAGATTTCGCACAAAAACGCACGATTAGATTTTTCCAAAAAATCTAAATCAGCTGGCGATAACTTGACACACTTTAGGTGAAAATATTCATTGCATTTATCGCACCGCACTTTAGACTGACTACGGTCAACTTTCTGACCACACGTACAAGGCATTGCTAAATTAATTAGAGTCTCTGTCTCTTTTATCTCATCAAAGAAGTATATGCAAACCGAGAGCGATCAATAGCACGTCTGCACGCGACGACGGAAAAAAAATGTTGACAGCATAAGTTGTTATCCTGTTATGGTGGTTACGTCGCAGGTGCTAGTGCAAATTCAAGAGGCTCAGCAAAACGATGCATCTTAAAGCGATAACAGTATTTCTCGACGACAAACCATACGCAGATTATGTAATGAAAAAAGGAGTATTATACATGCATTGGAATGGTCAAGAGTTGCTAGTAGTGCTGCGAAGTATGGAAAAAGAAATTATACGAATTGGTCACAATTTCGGTCACATGAGCTCGCAAAATACGATGCATGCAATTCGACAAGATTTTTTCATAGCGCATTTAGAAAAAAAGGTGAACCAGCAAATTGCAAACTGCGTTGAGTGCATAATACACAATCGTAAAGCGGGAAAGCAAGAAGAGTTCTTGCATTGAATCGATAAGGGTGACTGCCCACTTGCAACCATTCATATAGATCATTTGGGTATTTTAGATTCAACATTATAGAATTATAAGTATATTTTCGCTCTTGTTGACGGTTTCTCCAAATTTGTTTGGCTATTTACGACCAAAACAACAGACGCTCAAGAAGTAGTAAAGCATTTAAGTATGTACATGGCTTAGAACGTTTGGAAATCCGCAACGGATAGTAAGCGATAAAGGCTCAGCATTTTTATCAAATTTATTTAAAGATTTTTGTGAAAAAATATTATTGAGCACATTAAAATAATCACAGGCGTTTCACGTGGAAACTACTAGATTGCGCGAGTCAATAGGGTTAGTCTTTCCATGTTGGCGAAGTTGTCAGTTAACGATTCAGTTAAGTGGTACAACTATACATCGGTGGTACAAAAGGCCATAAACGCGCACGTTCATTCGTCAACAAACAAACTACAAGAGGAATTATTGGACGAATTTCATTATAATCGTCGTATTCTGACAGAAGAAGCAAGGACAAATGTGACATAATTAAATGTTAATTACTTTAAATTTGTATGAATAAACCACTTTTTTATTTACTACACATCAACACTACAAAAAAATATTGAAAGTTAGTCATGATTAAAAATAATAATCTTTTTTCCAAATCACACCAACATCGAGCGGATCACGGAGTAGATATCGATATGTGAGCGGTTTCTTCTTTGTAGAAAATTGTAGTTGTAAGTATTAATTAGAGAGTATGTTAATATACTAATGTTCTATCCGTTGTATTGTTATTTAATTTTAGAACCATTATGTGCAAACATTTTGAGATTCTGTGTATACTACATATGTATATGCATGCAAAAGTGCTTGATAATTGCAAATGGAAATTGTTATTATTAAAAATAATGTTAAATAACCAATCCACTATATTTTCATTTAAATAAATTAACATTTTATATTTAAATCTGCAAGTTTTGCGAATTGTTTTAGTGCATGTACAGGATACATACACATACGACAGTTCTCAAAGTTGCAAGTAAAGTATACATTTTTGAAATGTGTTATAATTTCTAATTGAAACGGATGTAATAAGAAAGATAAATCAATTATCTTTTAGTACAATATATTTTTTTTTAATTTAGTTATTTTTTTTTTTTTTTTGTTAAAATATTCAACTTTTTAGAATTGCCTATTTTCATGTATAGTATGTATATACATATATGTATACGGCATATCACATAGTTCTAAGTGAAGCACTGATTTTTCGAAAATATGTATTAACTTTAAATAGAAATGCATATCATTAGTAAGAATAGTCTATTATCTTTCTATTCATGTTATTTTCTTATAAAAATGTTAATATTTTGTATGCATATTTTCAACTTGTGAAAATTGCCTTATTGCATGTGCAGAGTACGTGTACGGCATTTCACGTACTTGTAAGTCAAGTATAATTTTTTTTGAAAATGTACGATAATTTCAAACAAAAGTTGATATTATTAGAAAGAATAATCTTCCAGTCCATTATATTATTTTTTAATTTAATAAATAATATTTATGAAATTTTCGAACGTTTCAAAATTGCCTTAATGCATGTGCACAGTACATATTCACATACTTCTAAGTATAAAAATTTTGAAAATTTTCGAAAATTTCAGTCAATTATATTTTTTTTTTAATTTAATAAATAATTTTTATGAAATTTTCTAACTTTTGAAAATTGCCTTATTGCAGATGCATAGTAAATGTATGGCATTTCACATAGTTGTAAGTCAAGTATAAATATTTTGAAAATTAATTGAATTGGTATTTTAAACAGTTATTAGTTCATTTTTATGCTATTATATTTGGTATTTTAAGTTGATACATTGTACTTTATATTAAGAAATTATTTATAATTAATATAAGTTTATTTATTGTAACTTGATAAATATTGTAAAATAATAAATATTTTTTTTTTTAATTTAGTAACCTAAAGGTAACCGTAAGGAAGTTAGTTACCGGTTCTGTTATCTACTTGTTATTGCTAACCACTCGTACTTGTTACCCTTATGGTTAGCTTCTTGTTTTAGGAAGTAGTTTTATAAGTTACCCTATTTGTTAGCAAACCGTTACCCATTGAAAACAAAAAATTTTTTAAATCAAATTTTTTTTTAAATCTAATTATTAACAATTTCTAAACTAACATTAATTAGTATATATGTATATACATTTTTGTTTTAAAGAATTTATTTCTATATCTACTTATATAACTTATATCTATTCTTCCCAGAGGAACGTCATCCTTCAACCTGCAATGGACCTATGATCCAGTAATTATTGCTAAAAATATAAGAAAACAGAAAATAAAGTTATAAATCAGAACAGAAAGATAATTGTCTGTTATTTCTAATAATATTGCTTTAAGTTTGTAATTATTTAGAAGTTTTGTAAAATGCATACCTTTCTTACAACTATATGAAATGCCGTATATGTATACTATACATGCAAAAAGGCAAATTCTCAAAAGACTATCTTAACAAAAAAAAATCACTTAATTAAAAAAAAATAGATTGGACTAAAGGTAATTGATTTATCTTTCTAATTACATCCGTTTCAAATAAAAATTATAACACATATTTCAAAAATGTATACCTTAATTGCGACTTTGAGAACTGTCGTATAAGTATCCAGTACATGCACTAATACAATTCGCAAAACATACAGATTTAAATATAAAATATTAAATAATTTAGTTGCGATCAGTTCGAATTTGTATTGATGTTTTTTTAGCCTTGTCTGATCTATTAATTGTTAATGCAAATAAAATACTTTTCATTTCACCTATGCAGTTTTCACAGAATCTCAAAATTTTTGCTTATTTGCAAATGTATACGCAACATTTGAATTAATTAAGCTAAATAAATATTTACCTTTATTTTACAAAGATGAAACTGCTCGCATGTCGACATTTCCTCCGGCCTCCGCTGCATGGTGCTGTTTACATGTGATCTGGAAAAAAGATTGTTATTTGTAATTAATACCAGTTTTCAATATTTTTTTTATCACATACACAAATGGATAGCTAAATAAAATAAGTCCTATTATATTATCTTTTCCAACAAGCAAACGCACCGAAATTGATAAATTTCAATTAGATTGCGCATGATGGACATTTGCATCTATGATTCGGAACTTGAATGGATATGTACACTGATGCATTCTTTGTTTCCATTCAACAAATATTGTAGCTTTAAAAAGTAATTCATTTTACTCACTTTTTCCAATGGTGCTTCTGCAGTCATCTTCTCCGTAGAATCTGCTGCCGGCTTGGGTGCGCAATACCTGCAAGTTTAAATAACATAAGTTAAAATATATGTACGTGTCGAAATTTCTATACATACCTTTGAAATACCCTTTCGGCGTTGCTTCTGCTGAAAATTAAAATACAAAATATCAATATTTTAATTAATAAAACTGAAAACAAACTCAACTTACCGCAAATCCAACGAAGTTTCACAACAAACCCACTAAACCAAAGCATCCGACTTTGTCGGAAATCAGACTTTTCTGAATAAATTCGAAAGTCTTTCGCTCTAGCTTAACTAATTCGCTACCATTTCGTAAAGATTAACTCGAAATTAGTAGGCTTTGCTTTCATTCTAGGAAAATTACAAAATAGAACGCATTTAAAGTGAAAACGCAAAAGAGGTAACTCAAATAATAAAAATGTCGCGACGAGCTCAACATAAAAGTCGTAAAAGACAAACAAAAAATATTTTAAATTCTATATTGCATAATCAAAGTGAAGATGAATTGGTTGACCATGTGCAAATGATGTGTGAAAGCAAAGAAAATAACCTAAACTGTGAAATTAATATATTTTCCTCTTGCAAAGATTCAGTGGCAGAGAAAGGTTCAGAAAATGCACAAATGATGTGTGAAAGCAATAAAAATAACTTAAATAGTGAAATTAATATATTTTCCTCTTGCAAAGATTCAGTGGAAGTGAAAGAATCAGAACATGCCAAAGGTCGCGAAAGTTTTAAAAATTTTCTTATGTCGTGGTCAATCAGATATGGAATTTCAACAAGTGCTGCAAACGAACTTTTGAGGCGACTCCATACCGAAGGGCATGATTTACCTGGTGACATCCGGACCCTGAAATCAACTCCCAGAGAGACCAACATTATTAGCATGGGTGGAGGGTCGTATTTCCACTATTGCTTGAAGGACTGCCTTACTGATTTTCTTTATAAATATGCAAACTCTCCCACAACTTCCAATAGCCATACATTAGAGTTGAACTTTGGAATTGACAGACTGCAGTTATTTTTTTCCTCAAAGCAAGCTGCGTGGCCTATAATGATGAATGTTTCAAAGTTTCCAGCCTTTTTTTAGTTGGGTGTTATGTAAATTCGGATTTGGAAGGCGTCCGAAGTTCTAAAACGAAACCAGAAACTTCTGACATATTTTTAGAGCCTTTTATTATGGAGCTCAAGGTGTTGCTTGATTGATTGAAGAAAGTAAAAACCTTCGTGAAGTCAACAGTAAAATTTACGAACGCTTTACGGAAGAATTCGTAGGGTTAAAGCGATCCATAGAGCAGGTCTTAACGTCCTTCAAACGTCAACGCACATTTTGTTCAAAACTGCCAGGTCTTCCATTCACAGAAGTTAGTGAAGTATTGGACTTTGAGAAGCTCGTGCAAGATGACGAAGAAATAAAACAAGACTTGGTAAGTTAATGTACACAGTTTTTATATGTTGAAGTAAACTATGTCTGTATTAATTCATCATTCTAATGACCTTTCTTATCTTTTTTTTAGATAACGAAGTTCGATAAGCAACTGACAGATGACCTGAAAAAGTTTATATTTGCCAACTTAAAGTCCATCTTCATAAACGATTCTTTGGCTTCTAATTTTTCTTGGACAAATGTTAACAACAATATAGCTGTCAAAGACTTCATATTCGTAAAAGTTCTTAAAGGTTTGTAGTTAACAAATGGTTAGTACTTTCAAATATCTAATTCTTTCGTTTATATATGTAGATTCATGCATGGAGAACATACGCCAAACGAACTACTCAAAAATTGACGAAACAATCAAACAATTTTTTAACGGCGCCAAGGAGAGGAAAGCCAAACAAACAAAACGTACGAATACACAACATGAATAATTTGTTATATAATTAGTTTAACTATTTGTAAATGCAAACGATAATTAATAAAAATATAAATGTATGAATTAAAAAAAAAATAAAATTTCAGAATAGGTAGATTCTTTAAGATTTCGAATCGAAAATTTCTAAACGAATTCGCAAAGATTAAATTGTACGGATTTCGTATCGACAAATTCGTTTCGATTTAGTTAAGGCAACTCCTTACGGTTTAGTAGAGAGCATACTTTACGAAATCGTTAAGCTATTTCTTTACGAAGTCGTGTCAACCCTCCCATACATTTTTCGTTACGATTTCGTAAAAAAATCGGTTCCGATTTCGGAAAATTCTTAAGACGCGGCGTAACGATTTCTGTAAAAAATCGGAACAAATTGTTTAGTGGGTTTGGTAACCTCCGTCTTGAAGGGGATTCAATTAAATTAAATATTTCAACCATGGATTGTAACCCTTTTGCTTGAATCTAATACTACGTTCTGACTGCGCCGTTAACTAAAGTTTATGAGCTATTTTGGAGTTTAGCGTCAAACACTACTCATAAACTCGGAATTTACCATACGTAATATTTTTTGAGTAAGAAAACTTAAACCGAATGCAAGAAAAGGCTGATAAGTACTATGGGGACACTGCATCATCATTTTCAATGGTTAAGTAGGGGTTTACGAAATTCTGTTATTGTCCTATGAGCACTAGTGACGCCGAACGATCAAATCTCCCACCAAAACTTGTCGATAAAATCCCATCCGTGCGGTAGGTGCTGCGATTTGACACACTCGACCATAAACGTAACCGTGTGAGCTGCCCGTATTGCGCTATATCTGGTTCGTTGCATCGTGGATTGTAACAACAGGCCTGTTGTGTGATTGCAGCCCTGCCATATCACATTCCTTTTCTCGTTTCCATTATCTTGAAAATTTTCGCTAAGCGGAAAACATCAAAATCTACGTGCGCTCTGACAAGCACCTTTAAATTTAATTTAAAGTTTTATTACTACGTTTGCTAAAATTGTCGGGACGATTACTTCACGAGTACAATTATCAGTGTTTTTTTAATTTAATTTCTATATCGTTATTGTCGTGACAGCATTGTTCAATGTAAAGCGTCGTAATACTTTAAACACATTGAAGACAGCGAGCGACAAGCAACATCTGTCAAATATTAAAATATACACGTTATTATGCACACAGTTATTTAGACAACAGCACGACTTCACGGCAGCAGGCTTACAGTTGTCGTTGTCGCCCAATTAAAGGTTCAATTAGAGGTACCATACCATAACGCCATAACCATAATCGTAGTCATAACCATAACCATATTTAAGCAATCGATTAGTGGTGCCATAACCATAAACAGCTGATATTTGCAATAAACTGAAAGTAAATAAAAATTTAGTAAAGTATGTAAAACGCGGACGAAAAATATAAATTAAAACTCATCAAAACAAAATAAACTGCACACGAAGAACAAAAATATCACAATAAACAAGGCGAATCAGCGATCATTTGTTTATGGTTACGGCAAAAACCAAAATTCAATTGGTCGCTATGGTTATGGTTATGGTTATGGCGTTATGGTATGGCACCGCTAATCGATTACAGTGTAACCCATAAGGTTGGTTGGATCAGCTGTTTTCTATGGTTATGGTTATGGCACCTCTAATTGAATTTATTTCTAATTTTGCCGAGGACAATGGGCAGCTGTAGTGTTGCCACTAATATTTGAAATGTAAAATTATTCAAAGCTCTAACAAGTCCAACGTTATTTTACCAATAGAAGCATAATATAGCTCTGATATATCATTTGTAATAACAATTGGTAAATTAAAATAAATGAATATACCTATTTACTTAGTTTTTGAACAAAATATTTAAATTTCATTGAAATGAAAGATTTTAGTACGGTAACAACGAAATAGTGTACATCCACAATGGACAGCTGTTTATGTAAAATAAAATGGGATTATTTTACTTACGTTGCGCATTATTTTTATTTGGTAAGATTTTTACGTTTAATTCTTAAATTAAGTTTTGTTAACAATTAAAACGTTATATTTCAGGCTTAACCATGGATTTGGATGAAATTTTAATTGAAGAAGTGCGTAATGATCTTGCACAGTGAATATAAAAACTTAAGGGAAAAGGATTATGCATGGAACGAAATTGCATTAAATACAAAGTTGAGCGGCAAGGTAAACTATAGATGAACAAGATCAAATTCCTATGTTCTATTTATTATTAGAACAGGAGTGCAAGAAAAGGTGGAAGAGCCTCCGTGACTCCTATATACGATGTGGAAGAATGGAGCAAGTCGCTTCCGGCAGTAGCGCTGAAACTCCAAGAAGGAAATGTATGTACTTTGAAGCAATATCATTTCTAGAAAATGTGACAAATTCCTGGAGGTAAGTTAAATTATACAAGATTAGATAATCTAACCAAACACTATACAAGCTTTCGGAAATATACCAATGTTTATTTTATAATCTATTTTACAGTACTATTGGCAGAGCAAATGAAGAAACCGAATTCCTAGACCAAAGTGAAGTGATGGAAATAGACAACGCTAAGTTAAATTTTCCTTTATCTTCTGGTAAATGGTGGCCGGGAAATGGTCGCATTAAATTTACTTCAGTAGAAACGCACTTTCGCCGACATAGTAATACGGAAAGCTAATCGATGTTACCGGTAAGTTTGTGTCACAAGGATCTTTTAAAATTCCATAAAACATTTTGCTTCCAAAGGTACTTCGGGCAAGTATTTCATCGTCACTTTGGCTTCCTAGAGCCCGACGTCTACATATGTACATATGTGAACACGTAATTAGCATCACACGCTGCAATTAATACAATGCTAAACGTTTTCTTGTAATTGTAGTACAAAGATCCGCTGTTCTTTGGGCTTGTAATATGAATGTGCTTCCAATCTATAGCTCCCAAGTAATTCGGCATGCCAGTCTTTACATAAAACTTCTTTGCAATCCCTCTAAGTTCGTATTAGCTCGGAAGTGACAAATAGACAACATGTAATTCATCCCAAAAAGCGTCATATGTTTCATATACGATTTTCCAAGTTTGTAAACCAAAGAAATCACGTGGAAATTACATCCTTGTACCAAGAAACTGAAGTTGTTAAACGCTTAAGTATACCAGTGTAATATGTACTTATTTCACATTCTCTTAAATTAGTGTTACCGCCAAACGCGTCTCGGGCTCAACTGCCTTTCTATTAGAAAATCGTTCCATTCGTTGTTTTAATAATGACAACAATAAATTGAAACTAGAAACGTTCATCCGAGTTGCTTTAACTAAATGCTCCTCATCTTTTTCTTCAAGTTGCTTAATACAAGTTTAAAAAATTCTTCTTCTTCGAGTGTAAGGTTAACCAGTCGAACCCACCACCTTCAGTTGCTTCCATGAGCTCCTTGTTCGCTTCATTAGCCATGTAATACGTGCAATTTTAGCAATTATCGTCACAAAATCATTTACATATTCCTGGTTGTTGATGTTAAATTAATTTATTTAGCCTAAGACACAATTTCTACAAATTGAATATGCAGAAATGTCAAACTACATATTAACACAGCTGTTTAATATGTCGCTGCCGCATTTAAAATGTTCAAGAAGCCGGTTTCAAGACGCCATTTTGCAAACAAGAAAATTTCGCTGGCGCTATAATTCCAACTTTTTTCATTAGTCTTACCCGACATCTGCACAGAAGATAGCCGATGTTCCAACATCTGATATTTTGACACGAAAATATGAGAAATATATTGCCAATTTTTATATGTCTTGAAGTAAACATTTGTAAAATGGCGTCAAACAAGTACGATATATGTATATATTGTTACGCCTGAAATGCTGATGATTTCTATAATCCTTCAGGTTTGAAAACTGGATTGTTAAATAAAAGTGGCTTTGATTATCTTAATGCTAACCTTATCTATTTACAAATAATTAACAACACTTACCATCGTTCTTTTATTCGCTAATACTTGTACTTGCGCACTGGCAACTTTAAACCACTTAGGGCCAGTTTTTCAGTGCTGGTTTAAACTCAGTTTATATTTAAATTTAGTTTCCTTGCGCTCAATAAAATTTATTGCAACCAAAACGAGGTAGTCAGCACACAGCTGATAAGTTAAACTAAGTTTAACCGAGCACAAACGGTCGTTTAAACTCCGTTTAAAGTTGACTGAAAAACTGCATACTGAGTTTAAACTTAGTTTAAACGACAAACAGAGTTCAACTTGCACTGAAAAACTGGCCCTTAGCCAACAGCTTCACAACTTTACTCTTCAAGGTTTAATTACAAACTAAATTACCTAACGCAGTGGCAACACCCTTTTACACCACGAGCTGCGTATACTGTGGCAGCTCTAGAACTTTATCGATCGTTATCAAAAGTTCTCGATTGCGATTGTTCTATTTCCATATTCTCGAAGTTTCTATCTCTTTCTCTTTCGCAAGTATTCGTGTTTTGGAATAACGCCACAATACGCTTTAAAACAGTAATTAGCAATTTCATTTCCACACAAACAAATATTTACAAATGCAATAGAGAGCAATTCAGTTAATTTTTTTGTAATGAAAATACCTATAATGTTGACCCCATG
Source organism: Philophylla caesio (assembly GCA_963971545.1). NCBI lineage: Eukaryota > Metazoa > Arthropoda > Insecta > Diptera > Tephritidae > Philophylla > Philophylla caesio. The sequence continues at coordinate 58,367,341 of OZ020604.1, read as the reverse complement.
AAGGTTATAATACATTTAAATTAAGTCTAAATGCGCATTAGAAAGGAGTCATTTCAAAACCGTCTACATTGTCTTATGCCCGAAATCAGTAACTTCGTATCATCTCAAGTCTCAAAATGAGGCAGAGAATATTGCTTTTCCTCGCTTTCACGTTTTCCTCTTATGTTTTTATTTAAATTTTTTGTGATCTGCTCACCACCAGGTGACTATATTTTGAGGCTAGAAGCCTTATTTTGAAATTAATGAATGCCAACCAGACTAAAATGGTGACTTTTGTCTCTATTAGAGACTGACCCCCGAATTTAGTCCTTATAGAGACAAAAGTCACACTTTGGACCTTATGCCATTTATTATTTAGAGACTGAAACTGCTTACTGAATTCGGGCATTAAGTTCGATTTAAAAATGCATTGTAATACCGGCCTTTAGAGACTTTATTTTGAGACTAGAGGCTTAATTTTAAAACTAATGGATGCCAACTGGTCTAAAATTGTGACTTTTGTCTCTATTAGAGACTGAGACTGCTCACTAAATTCGGGGTCAGTCTCTAATAGAGACAAAGTCAAAATTTTAGACCAGTTGGCAGTCAATACTCTCAAAATAAAGCCTCTTGTCTCAAAATAAAGTCTCTAACCCCCGAATTCAGTAAGCAGTCTCAGTCTCTAATAGAGACAAAAGTCACTCTTTTAGACCAGTTGAAATTAATTAGTTTCAAAACGAAGCCTCTTGTCTCAAAATAAAGTCTCTAAATAGTGACTGTTTAAGCCGCCGCCGCCGACAAGTAAACTAACCGGCCGTACGCCCGTTTGGGACATCCGCTCGGCTATTCGGAGTTGGCCGAGTGGACCGAGCGGCCGGCCGGCCGTCCACCACAGCAGCCTGCCGCCGACAACGCAGTAGTTAGTATACAAACCGAGTTCGGAAACCGCGCACGCGCTTACAAATTAAAACCTAGCTTATCGTGGATTAAACTTAAAATTAAATAAAATTGTAAAATAAGAATTTAAAGAAAAGTTAGAATCGCAGTCGGGTAACGGAATCATCATCTTCTCCAAGGTGGTCTCTGTCACTACCACTAAGTAGTGTGGAGAAGTGCTACCTCCATAAACTAAGTATATTCTGAACGTCAGTTACCAGGTCGCCGTTGTTGTTCTTAGAGGAATTCGCCCCGGTCTTAAAACCTTCTGTTAGCCGTCGTACTTTCTGAAAGAATTTTCGGGCGCTTTTCCTGTTGGCCAGCATTTCAAGCTCTTCGCACTCACGCATTTCGGCCTTTCTCTTCTTCTCTCGAAAAGTGCGTCTCGCTTCCTTCTTCAACTCACGATATCTCTCCCGCAAGGCTCGCGTTGCGCCCGATCGCAACGTGGCCCTGTAGGCAGTATCTTTCCGTTCCGTGGCAACGCGACATTCCTCATCGTACCAGTCATTTTTCCGGGCTCTCTGGAAACCAATAGATTGTTCAGCTGCGGTACGTAAAGAGCAAGAGATGTGGTTCCATTGCTCTGAAATATCGCTGTGTTGATTAAAGCTCTCAGAGAGGAGTGCGAGTCGAGTAGCGTAGTGCGTGGCTGTCTGTTGTGATTGCAAATTTCCGACGTCGAGCTTTCCTTGTGTGCCTTTCCGCACGCTTTTTGACACACAGAGGCGCGTGCGTATCTTGGCTGCGACAAGATAATGGTCCGAGTCGATGTTGTCTCCTCGGATCGTGCGCACATCTAGGACACTGGAAGCGTGCCTTCCGTCTATCACAACATGGTCGATTTGGTTTCATGTCTATCCATCTGGAGACAACCACGTAGCCTGATGTATCCTCCTATGCTGGAACCTGGTAACAGACTACCATGTTTCGGGCCCCGGCGAAGTCGATCAGTCTCAATCCGTTATCAGACATTTCCTCGTGGAGACTGAATTTTCCGACTGTGGAACCAAAGATGCCCTCCTTGCCCACCTTGGCATTAAAATCGACTAGCACGATTTTTATATCGTGTTGGGGCAGCGTTCGAACGTGCGCTCCAGGAGTTCGTAAAAGCAATCTTTGGTCCCATCGTCCTTCTCTTCCGTCGGGGCATGGGCGCAAATCAGGGAGATGTTGAAGAATCTCGCCTTTATGCGGGTTGTGGCGAAACGTTCGTCCACCGGAGTGAACGACAGTGCTTTACGGCGAAGTCTCTCTCCCACCACAAATCCGACACCAAATTTGCGCTCCTTTACATGGCAGCTGTAGTATACGTCGCAAGGGCCTACCGTTTTCCTCCCTTGCCCCGTTTATCGAATTTCTTGGATGGCGGTGATGTCAGCCTTCGCTCTGCCGAGTACATCTACCAGCAGAGGCACCTTCCCAATTAAGGGTTCGGACATTCCAGGTGCATGCCCTCAAATCATGGTCCTTAAAACGTTTGCCGTGGTCGTCATCTAAAAAGGGGGGTCCTGTCCGAGGCTTTGCTTTACTTTTCATTGGAAGTGGTTTTTTACGTGGCGGGTTCCAAGCCCTGCGCACACCTGAATTAAAATTAATTCTCAAAAATATAACCTGCTGGAATTGTAACTGGATATTTAAAACCGGCGCTTAGATGCCAATTCAGATTTACTCGCACACAGGCTGAGTTCAAAATTAATTGTAATATATTCATTAATTTATTTGTTCTAATATATATATTTAATTGTTTATGAAGTCAATGAACATAAATTTACTATACGTAAATTTTCATATTTTATTAACATTTCAAGGCGTTATTCATACATGGGATTTTGACCCTACCTCTTTATAGTTGCATGCAAAATATACAATACATTTTTCGGTGATATTTTTTATACAAGTATATATTTTAATAAGCGAATGCTTATCATTTTTTATATATTTTCTGTTCTGATTAAATTTTTCAACCGGAAAAGAATCCAAACACATTTTCAAAGGAAAATTATCCCTGACAAATCACTTTTGATTCTCAGTATATACATGTATCCCGTCAGTATTTATATACTCTGCACGCTGCGTGGTTCGAAATATATATAGACAATGGAACAAGAAAAAGGAGTTTGTGCATGTTTAGCTTTAATACTGGCATTTTCATTAAAAATAAAACAAGTGGAGAGAAGGTACTGGAATAGAAATTAGTCGCATCGACGAAAAAGAAATGGTACAATTTTTATTGACGGTATTGCGATCCATATCCATGGATTTATTTATTTTGCAATCCTTATTATTATCCATAAATATTGTATGCTACACGGTCAAGAAATAACACGATACTTGCATCACGTCAATAAATACTGAACGTGTGACAATGCCCAATGGTAGAAAACTGCTCGCAGCATCGTGATATGTGGGTATGTATATATTTATTTACGTTTTTACAAATAAATGCAATTTTAAATTTGTATTTTTGTACATATTAAGGAATCTTCAACATGAACATTGAGCTACAAAAAAATCGATGTTAATTCTAAGGTCTTGAAGTATCAAAAGTCTTTCGCAGCTGTTTTATTGGCCCTGAAATCATTAAAAATAAGCTTTCTTTTGGATTATGCATGTACCATTCTAGGAATACTCTGCTTCAATTTATAGATGTTGTTTAGGCCGCCGGCCTAAATATTTCGCGCCACCCTAGTAGGCGGTTATAGTTTTTTACCACCCTCGTGTGCGAACTGTGATGTGTTTTGCTTTGTGTATACGTACACACACACACACGCATAGACATAATTGCCTCAGCCCTTAACCAACCAGCCCCAGCCGTACCGTAACCAAGTTGAGGGGAAACTCGACGAAGGGTTGCGGTCCGGCAGGTCAGATGTGTTTGCCGGTTTTTCTGTACCGGCACTTCTTTGAAGACCAAGCGAAAGATCGGAGCATCCAAGCCAGTTCACCGGTAAGACCAATTTTCCAATACCAATTACCTCAAAATAATTAGATATTATAATCACATTTATACTTGATTGAAATTTTGAATAAAACATAGTACTAATTGTACCTGTCTGCATTTTACTTATTTCATTTCTCAAATCCGATAATTTGCGCCGGAGCGTTCACCATTCCGTGGAAACGCGCCCCCGCAAACAGTGGTCCTTCGAGCCACATCATACACACGAAATTTTGATGCCAGTCAAATGAATGGCTGTCTAAATGTCGGCCAATTCAACTGAACTTAAAAAGATAAAATGCTTTTGTGGACTTATACGCAATATTTATAAGGTGAAACGCAACCACAACGTCCAAAAAGAATTTTAAGTATATATTTTTCTTTCTAAAATTGTTTACATAGAATACGTTGCGTTACGCTTTCTGGTTTTAACTATATGACCACAAATTAAAATATGTTACCTGTAACTTGTGATGTGGTGAGCTTTCTATACCCGGAGGTTGCGGGTGACTAACACTGCGTCCGCCATGCTCGGCAGGCCCGGTATTCGAGGTTTTACTTGACACCGGAGGCATCTTAATGCTGATATTGTCCTCATAGTCAGATTCAACCTCGTCTGTTTTTGCGGTTTCCACTTTTGCATTGTTTTCAATAGATTCTTTCTCCTCCTTTGTACCCTCATCAGATTTTGCCATTTCTTTTGGTATTGTAGGGTTTTCTAATTTTTTAATATCAGTTTCTTCCAATTTTTTAACATCACTTTTGTCGGCCTTTACGTTGGTTGATGAATTTTCACAACTATCGGTAAGTTTTTCTTCAACGACTTTTTTAGATCTCAAGTTTGTGTAGCCATTTTCATTCTTAAACGCGTTTACAGAATTTCTCAAAAAACGATTAGGTATCAACGAGCCTGATGAACAGCCTTTTTCTTTGCAATCGGGGCATTCATTTTCCTCGGATTCAAGCAGAGCGCTGCGCACGCAGTCATCGCAAAATGAGCTTCCGCAACAGGGTATCATGACGGCATCAACAAATAGGTCCTTACAAATGTTACATATCAAATCTTCAGGTATTTCCTTCTTGCTTTCAGTAGTTGTTGCTGGCTCTGGGAAATCGGCTGGCATTTCGTTATCATCTTTATCAAGAAATGATCGTGGTATGCCAGTATTTCTTTTGATATCACTATGTTCTTTGCCTATAGTATAAGGGCAATTTTTTATCCAATGTCCCGTTTTCTTGCATCTGTTACCTTGAAAAGACAATTATTAATGAATATTCAATATAATGAACACAAGCTAAATACATTACCGCTCTTTTTGTTGCAATTCATCATACTTACCTGCTCCATCTCTGCATTTTGTGCAGAAGCCAGCGCCAGGTCCCGGATCCCATGTGGTGGAGAAAAGTATAAAAATTTCCAATCAGGTTAGGATTTACGCCCCATCTTTTAGTTTCGTCCGTGCTGTGTTTATGCTGTCAATGAATGTCATTTCCATTCATTGAGAGAGCGTTGCTACGTTTTTCTTTGTTCTATTTCACTACTGTGGTGAAATAGAATTTCATTAACAAGCAAGTGGCAGTAGAAAAGTGCGCACCAGCGTCATCTGTAGGCCATTTGGCCACCTTAGCATCGTACTGATAATTACCGGTATTAATGTTCAGCACAGTGGCAGAGACTGTAACTTAGCATTGGTGAGCTTCCGGCTCAGCCAAAGATTCTTTAGTTTTCTGCCACTACTGGTGTAGAAATTTCAGTCACACCGAATGCTAGAATTAATTTCCTTTTGAGCATCTGCACAAAGCGCACCGGCGCCATCTGCACATCATTAGCAAACATTATACTACTAAAGTGCATTGGCGAGCTTCCGGCTCAGCCAAGTTCTCATTCTTTTTTTTCGATTGGGTGGCAGGCCATGGTGCGATAATAATAGCACCACATACATAATTACACCTCACCATACCCAACATTCACAATCACAGTCATGAGAAATAAAATTAATTATTTCGCTTCCTGACGTGATTAGGGAATTCTTGCACTTGGTTTTTTTTTGTTTAAATTCAAAACGGTTTTCGAATAAACCAAAAACAACGTGATGAGTATTAGCCCATCCACACCAGGATAATAAAAAAAAAAAAAAAAAAAAATTAAATAAAATAAAATTTAATAATAAAAATTGAAAACAGTTTATTCACCCCGGGCGTCCCATTTCCGTGCGACGCGCCCATGTAAACTGTTGTTAAAACATGCAGTTCAAATAATAAAAAAGTCACTATTTACACCGGGGCGCTCCATCGCCAAGAGACGCGCCTCGTAGACACATGTGATGATGTATGCCACTCGCCCCCCCCAACCACAGTAATCAATATTTTACGTTTATTTTAAATTGTTCACCAATTTACAGAATGTCGCGCGTAATACAAACCCGGCAAAAGACGGAGAACCGCGACACACCACTCGCGATCCCGTGCCGGCTGTGCGACATGAGCCACGCGGTACGGCTGTGCCCCCGGTATACGGAAAAGAACGCAGAAGAAAGTATGAGGGTAGTCCTCATCCATAAGTATTGCAGCAACTGCCTCTCGCCGTTCCATAACTTAAAAGAGTGCACCAGCCAAGCACGGTGCCGAAAGTGCGGGGAGCAGCACCACACGTCGCTTCATCTCGCGGCAGAGCCAAGCCAAGCGGAGGCAGAGTCGGAAGACTATTCTGACGTACTGTCACTGATGATGACGGAGCCGACGATGTCATGGGCCGATGACGAAGTCGAAGTAACAGCGCCGCCAGTAGAAGGCGCCGAGCCCGAAACGCGCCGGTTCCGACCATCGCTCCAGCACGAGCGCCGAACGCCAGCCGACCAAAGACATGGCGCGTCAAGAACTAGTCCTTTGCGACCGCCCCGTCAGCATTGGCAGCGTTGTCAAGACCGTCAACAACGCAACGCGGACCGCGCGTTACAACGGGCGCCTACCACCGGGTTCAGGTCAGGCAGATTGCCAAACACCATCGCCGTGACCACAATGCGATCGGTTATCCCTATCGCACCCACGGCAATTGTGCGGATAGAATCCGGCGGGCGACTCCATCTAGTTCGCGCGCTCGTTGACCCGTGCGCACCTACCTCCGCCATTGACGCCGACCTAGCAGCAGAGTTGCATCTGCAACGCCTCGGAACTGGACGCAACCCACAGTGCTCCCTCGTGCTACGAGGCAAGTATGGCGGGGCTGAGCGCGTCGTCACCCAGGCCGCGGTAGTAACGCGCCATGTTCGAATGAGCCCCCCTACCTCAGTTGATGCAACGGTCGCCACCGCTTTTGAATTCATGCGGCTGGCCGATCTAAATTTTTACCGAGCGTCGCCGGTTCGAATGACACTGGGCGTGGATGTATACGCACGAATCCTGGTAAGCGGGTCCCCGGCTACAACCGTCTACGGACTGCTCGCCCAAGCCACCATATTCGGCTTGGTGGTATCCGGCGCGCACCAGCAGTAGAAATATATACATATTTTTCACTTTTTTTGTTTAGTAGACGGGGCAGTCAAGAACTCGTCCTTTGCGACTGTCCCGTCAAGAACGCTATTATTAGCGCATTGGATTTTTATAACACTTATATGAATAAGTATACATATTTTCTTATATTTTCTTTTTTTCATATTATCTTCTTCTTGTTCTAAATAAAGTGCACTGAATTTTTAAAAACCACGTTTGTTTCCATCATAACCGTTTTTAAATTCGTTTACAGCATAGGTATAAGCACTCCGGATGTAAACCGCTGACCTGGCGTGGTAGTTGCGATCTTTTTTCATTAACGTAGGTTGCTGACCGCGCCACTCTAGTAGGCGGTTATAGTTTTTTACCACCCTCGTGTGCGAACTGTGATGTGTTTTGCTTTGTGTATACGTACACACACACACACGCACAGACATAATTGCCTCAGCCGTTACTGAGCGCAGCCTGCCGTACCGTAACCAAGTTGAGGGGAAACTCGACGAAGGGTTGCGGTCCGGCAGGTCAGATGTGTTTGCCGGTTTTTCTGTACCGGCACTTCTTTGAAGACCAAGCGAAAGATCGGAGCATCCAAGCCAGTTCACCGGTAAGACCAATTTTCCAATACCAATTACCTCAAAATAATTAGATATTATAATCACATTTATACTTGATTGAAATTTTGAATAAAACATAGTACTAATTGTACCTGTCTGCATTTTACTTATTTCATTTCTCAAATCCGATAATTTGCGGCGGAGCGTTCACCATTCCGTGGAAACGCGCCCCCGCAAACAGTGGTCCTTCGAGCCACATCATACACACGAAATTTTGATGCCAGTCAAATGAATGGCTGTCTAAATGTCGGCCAATTCAACTGAACTTAAAAAGATAAAATGTTTTTGTGGACTTATACGCAATATTTATAAGGTGAAACGCAACCACAACGTCCAAAAAGAATTTTAAGTATATATTTTTCTTTCTAAAATTGTTTACATAGAATACGTTGCGTTACGCTTTCTGGTTTTAACTATATGACCACAAATTAAAATATGTTACCTGTAACTTGTGATGTGGTGAGCTTTCTATACCCGGAGGTTTCGGGTGACTAACACTGCGTCCGCCATGCTCGGCAGGCCCGGTATTCGAGGTTTTACTTGACACCGGAGGCATCTTAATGCTGATATTGTCCTCATAGTCAGATTCAACCTCGTCTGTTTTTGCGGTTTCCACTTTTGCATTGTTTTCAATAGATTCTTTCTCCTCCTTTGTACCCTCATCAGATTTTGCCATTTCTTTTGGTATTGTAGGGTTTTCTAATTTTTTAATATCAGTTTCTTCCAATTTTTTAACATCACTTTTGTCGGCCTTTACGTTGGTTGATGAATTTTCACAACTATCGGTAAGTTTTTCTTCAACGACTTTTTTAGATCTCAAGTTTGTGTAGCCATTTTCATTCTTAAACGCGTTTACAGAATTTCTCAAAAAACGATTAGGTATCAACGAGCCTGATGAACAGCCTTTTTCTTTGCAATCGGGGCATTCATTTTCCTCGGATTCAAGCAGAGCGCTGCGCACGCAGTCATCGCAAAATGAGCTTCCGCAACAGGGTATCATGACGGCATCAACAAATAGGTCCTTACAAATGTTACATATCAAATCTTCAGATATTTCCTTCTTGCTTTCAATAGTTGTTGCTGGCTCTGGGAAATCGGCTGGCATTTCGTTATCATCTTTATCAAGAAATGATCGTGGTATGCCAGTATTTCTTTTGATATCACTATGTTCTTTGCCTATAGTATAAGTGCAATTTTTTATCCAATGTCCCGTTTTCTTGCATCTGTTACCTTGAAAAGACAATTATTAATGAATATTCAATATAATGAACACAAGCTAAATACATTACCGCTCTTTTTGTTGCAATTCATCATACTTACCTGCTCCATCTCTGCATTTTGTGCAGAAGCCAGCGCCAGGTCCCGGATCCCATGTGGTGGAGAAAAGTATAAAAATTTCCAATCAGGTTAGGATTTACGCCCCATCTTTTAGTTCCGTCCGTGCTGTGTTTATGCTGTCAATGAATGTCATTTCCATTCATTGAGAGAGCGTTGCTACGTTGTTCTTTGTTCTATTTCACTACTGTGGTGAAATAGAATTTCATTAACAAGCAAGTGGCAGTAGAAAAGTGCGCACCAGCGTCATCTGTAGGCCATTTGGCCACCTTAGCATCGTACTGATAATTACCGGTATTAATGTTCAGCACAGTGGCAGAGACTGTAACTTAGCATTGGTGAGCTTCCGGCTCAGCCAAAGATTCTTTAGTTTTCTGCCACTACTGGTGTAGAAATTTCAGTCACACCGAATGCTAGAATTAATTTCCTTTTGAGCATCTGCACAAAGCGCACCGGCGCCATCTGCACATCATTAGCAAACATTATACTACTAAAGTGCATTGGCGAGCTTCCGGCTCAGCCAAGTTCTCATTCTTTTTTTTCGATTGGGTGGCAGGCCATGGTGCGATAATAATAGCACCACATACATAATTACACCTCACCATACCCAACATTCACAATCACAGTCATGAGAAATAAAATTAATTATTTCGCTTCCTGACGTGATTAGGGAATTCTTGCACTTGGTTTTTTTTGTTTAAATTCAAAACGGTTTTCGAATAAACCAAAAACAACGTGATGAGTATTAGCCCATCCACACCAGGATAATAAAAAAAAAAAAAAAAAAAAAATTAAATAAAATAAAATTTAATAATAAAAATTGAAAACAGTTTATTCACCCCGGGCGTCCCATTTCCGTGCGACGCGCCCATGTAAACTGTTGTTAAAACATGCAGTTCAAATAATAAAAAAGTCACTATTTACACCGGGGCGCTCCATCGCCAAGAGACGCGCCTCGTAGACACATGTGATGATGTATGCCACTCGCCCCCCCAACCACAGTAATCAATATTTTACGTTTATTTTAAATTGTTCGCCAATTTACAGAATGTCGCGCGTAATACAAACCCGGCAAAAGACGGAGAACCGCGACACACCACTCGCGATCCCGTGCCGGCTGTGCGACATGAGCCACGCGGTACGGCTGTGCCCCCGGTATACGGAAAAGAACGCAGAAGAAAGTATGAGGGTAGTCCTCATCCATAAGTATTGCAGCAACTGCCTCTCGCCGTTCCATAACTTAAAAGAGTGCACCAGCCAAGCACGGTGCCGAAAGTGCGGGGAGCAGCACCACACGTCGCTTCATCTCGCGGCAGAGCCAAGCCAAGCGGAGGCAGAGTCGGAAGACTATTCTGACGTACTGTCACTGATGATGACGGAGCCGACGATGTCATGGGCCGATGACGAAGTCGAAGTAACAGCGCCGCCAGTAGAAGGCGCCGAGCCCGAAACGCGCCGGTTCCGACCATCGCTCCAGCACGAGCGCCGAACGCCAGCCGACCAAAGACATGGCGCGTCAAGAACTAGTCCTTTGCGACCGCCCCGTCAGCATTGGCAGCGTCGTCAAGACCGTCAACAACGCAACGCGGACCGCGCGTTACAACGGGCGCCTACCACCGGGTTCAGGTCAGGCAGATTGCCAAACACCATCGCCGTGACCACAATGCGATCGGTTATCCCTATCGCACCCACGGCAATTGTGCGGATAGAATCCGGCGGGCGACTCCATCTAGTTCGCGCGCTCGTTGACCCGTGCGCACCTACCTCCGCCATTGACGCCGACCTAGCAGCAGAGTTGCATCTGCAACGCCTCGGAACTGGACGCAACCCACAGTGCTCCCTCGTGCTACGAGGCAAGTATGGCGGGGCTGAGCGCGTCGTCACCCAGGCCGCGGTAGTAACGCGCCATGCTCGAATGAGCCCCCCTACCTCAGTTGATGCAACGGTGGCCACCGCTTTTGAATTCATGCGGCTGGCCGATCTAAATTTTTACCGAGCGTCGCCGGTTCGAATGACACTGGGCGTGGATGTATACGCACGAATCCTGGTAAGCGGGTCCCCGGCTACAACCGTCAACGGACTGCTCGCCCAAGCCACCATATTCGGCTTGGTGGTATCCGGCGCGCACCAGCAGTAGAAATATATACATATTTTTCACTTTTTTTGTTTAGTAGACGGGGCAGTCAAGAACTCGTCCTTTGCGACTGTCCCGTCAAGAACGCTATTATTAGCGCATTGGATTTTTATAACACTTATATGAATAAGTATACATATTTTCTTATATTTTCTTTTTTTCATATTATCTTCTTCTTGTTCTAAATAAAGTGCACTGAATTTTTAAAAACCACGTTTGTTTCCATCATAACCGTTTTCAAATTCGTTTACAGCATAGGTATAAGCACTCCGGATGTAAACCGCTGACCTGGCGTGGTAGTTGCGATCTTTTTTCATTAACGTAGGTTGCTGACCGCGCCACCCTAGTAGGCGGTTATAGTTTTTTACCACCCTCGTGTGCGAACTGTGATGTGTTTTGCTTTGTGTATACGTACACACACACACACGCATAGACATAATTGCCTCAGCCGTTACTGAGCGCAGCCTGCCGTACCGTAACCAAGTTGAGGGGAAACTCGACGAAGGGTTGCGGTCCGGCAGGTCAGATGTGTTTGCCGGTTTTTCTGTACCGGCACTTCTTTGAAGACCAAGCGAAAGATCGGAGCATCCAAGCCAGTTCACCGGTAAGACCAATTTTCCAATACCAATTACCTCAAAATAATTAGATATTATAATCACATTTATACTTGATTGAAATTTTGAATAAAACATAGTACTAATTGTACCTGTCTGCATTTTACTTATTTCATTTCTCAAATCCGATAATTTGCGCCGGAGCGTTCACCATTCCGTGGAAACGCGCCCCCGCAAACAGTGGTCCTTCGAGCCACATCATACACACGAAATTTTGATGCCAGTCAAATGAATGGCTGTCTAAATGTCGGCCAATTCAACTGAACTTAAAAAGATAAAATGTTTTTGTGGACTTATACGCAATATTTATAAGGTGAAACGCAACCACAACGTCCAAAAAGAATTTTAAGTATATATTTTTCTTTCTAAAATTGTTTACATAGAATACGTTGCGTTACGCTTTCTGGTTTTAACTATATGACCACAAATTAAAATATGTTACCTGTAACTTGTGATGTGGTGAGCTTTCTATACCCGGAGGTTTCGGGTGACTAACACTGCGTCCGCCATGCTCGGCAGGCCCGGTATTCGAGGTTTTACTTGACACCGGAGGCATCTTAATGCTGATATTGTCCTCATAGTCAGATTCAACCTCGTCTGTTTTTGCGGTTTCCACTTTTGCATTGTTTTCAATAGATTCTTTCTCCTCCTTTGTACCCTCATCAGATTTTGCCATTTCTTTTGGTATAGTAGGGTTTTCTAATTTTTTAATATCAGTTTCTTCCAATTTTTTAACATCACTTTTGTCGGCCTTTACGTTGGTTGATGAATTTTCACAACTATCGGTAGGTTTTTCTTCAACGACTTTTTTAGATCTCAAGTTTGTGTAGCCATTTTCATTCTTAAACGCGTTTACAGAATTTCTCAAAAAACGATTAGGTATCAACGAGCCTGATGAACAGCCTTTTTCTTTGCAATCGGGGCATTCATTTTCCTCGGATTCAAGCAGAGCGCTGCGCACGCAGTCATCGCAAAATGAGCTTCCGCAACAGGGTATCATGACGGCATCAACAAATAGGTCCTTACAAATGTTACATATCAAATCTTCAGGTATTTCCTTCTTGCTTTCAATAGTTGTTGCTGGCTCTGGGAAATCGGCTGGCATTTCGTTATCATCTTTATCAAGAAATGATCGTGGTATGCCAGTATTTCTTTTGATATCACTATGTTCTTTGCCTATAGTATAAGGGCAATTTTTTATCCAATGTCCCGTTTTCTTGCATCTGTTACCTTGAAAAGACAATTATTAATGAATATTCAATATAATGAACACAAGCTAAATACATTACCGCTCTTTTTGTTGCAATTCATCATACTTACCTGCTCCATCTCTGCATTTTGTGCAGAAGCCAGCGCCAGGTCCCGGATCCCATGTGGTGGAGAAAAGTATAAAAATTTCCAATCAGGTTAGGATTTACGCCCCATCTTTTAGTTCCGTCCGTGCTGTGTTTATGCTGTCAATGAATGTCATTTCCATTCATTGAGAGAGCGTTGCTACGTTTTTCTTTGTTCTATTTCACTACTGTGGTGAAATAGAATTTCATTAACAAGCAAGTGGCAGTAGAAAAGTGCGCACCAGCGTCATCTGTAGGCCATTTGGCCACCTTAGCATCGTACTGATAATTACCGGTATTAATGTTCAGCACAGTGGCAGAGACTGTAACTTAGCATTGGTGAGCTTCCGGCTCAGCCAAAGATTTTTTAGTTTTCTGCCACTACTGGTGTAGAAATTTCAGTCACACCGAATGCTAGAATTAATTTCCTTTTGAGCATCTGCACAAAGCGCACCGGCGCCATCTGCACATCATTAGCAAACATTATACTACTAAAGTGCATTGGCGAGCTTCCGGCTCAGCCAAGTTCTCATTCTTTTTTTTCGATTGGGTGGCAGGCCATGGTGCGATAATAATAGCACCACATACATAATTACACCTCACCATACCCAACATTCACAATCACAGTCATGAGAAATAAAATTAATTATTTCGCTTCCTGACGTGATTAGGGAATTCTTGCACTTGGTTTTTTTTTGTTTAAATTCAAAACGGTTTTCGAATAAACCAAAAACAACGTGATGAGTATTAGCCCATCCACACCAGGATAATAAAAAAAAAAAAAAAAATTAAATAAAATTAAATTTAATAATAAAAATTGAAAACAGTTTATTCACCCCGGGCGTCCCATTTCCGTGCGACGCGCCCATGTAAACTGTTGTTAAAACATGCAGTTCAAATAATAAAAAAGTCACTATTTACACCGGGGCGCTCCATCGCCAAGAGACGCGCCTCGTAGACACATGTGATGATGTATGCCACTCGCCCCCCCCAACCACAGTAATCAATATTTTACGTTTATTTTAAATTGTTCACCAATTTACAGAATGTCGCGCGTAATACAAACCCGGCAAAAGACGGAGAACCGCGACACACCACTCGCGATCCCGTGCCGGCTGTGCGACATGAGCCACGCGGTACGGCTGTGCCCCCGGTATACGGAAAAGAACGCAGAAAAAAGTATGAGGGTAGTCCTCATCCATAAGTATTGCAGCAACTGCCTCTCGCCGTTCCATAACTTAAAAGAGTGCACCAGCCAAGCACGGTGCCGAAAGTGCGGGGAGCAGCACCACACGTCGCTTCATCTCGCGGCAGAGCCAAGCCAAGCGGAGGCAGAGTCGGAAGACTATTCTGACGTACTGTCACTGATGATGACGGAGCCGACGATGTCATGGGCCGATGACGAAGTCGAAGTAACAGCGCCGCCAGTAGAAGGCGCCGAGCCCGAAACGCGCCGGTTCCGACCATCGCTCCAGCACGAGCGCCGAACGCCAGCCGACCAAAGACATGGCGCGTCAAGAACTAGTCCTTTGCGACCGCCCCGTCAGCATTGGCAGCGTCGTCAAGACCGTCAACAACGCAACGCGGACCGCGCGTTACAACGGGCGCCTACCACCGGGTTCAGGTCAGGCAGATTGCCAAACACCATCGCCGTGACCACAATGCGATCGGTTATCCCTATCGCACCCACGGCAATTGTGCGGATAGAATCCGGCGGGCGACTCCATCTAGTTCGCGCGCTCGTTGACCCGTGCGCACCTACCTCCGCCATTGACGCCGACCTAGCAGCAGAGTTGCATCTGCAACGCCTCGGAACTGGACGCAACCCACAGTGCTCCCTCGTGCTACGAGGCAAGTATGGCGGGGCTGAGCGCGTCGTCACCCAGGCCGCGGTAGTAACGCGCCATGCTCGAATGAGCCCCCCTACCTCAGTTGATGCAACGGTGGCCACCGCTTTTGAATTCATGCGGCTGGCCGATCTAAATTTTTACCGAGCGTCGCCGGTTCGAATGACACTGGGCGTGGATGTATACGCACGAATCCTGGTAAGCGGGTCCCCGGCTACAACCGTCAACGGACTGCTCGCCCAAGCCACCATATTCGGCTTGGTGGTATCCGGCGCGCACCAGCAGTAGAAATATATACATATTTTTCACTTTTTTTGTTTAGTAGACGGGGCAGTCAAGAACTCGTCCTTTGCGACTGTCCCGTCAAGAACGCTATTATTAGCGCATTGGATTTTTATAACACTTATATGAATAAGTATACATATTTTCTTATATTTTCTTTTTTTCATATTATCTTCTTCTTGTTCTAAATAAAGTGCACTGAATTTTTAAAAACCACGTTTGTTTCCATCATAACCGTTTTTAAATTCGTTTACAGCATAGGTATAAGCACTCCGGATGTAAACCGCTGACCTGGCGTGGTAGTTGCGATCTTTTTTCATTAACGTAGGTTGCTGACCGCGCCACCCTAGTAGGCGGTTATAGTTTTTTACCACCCTCGTGTGCGAACTGTGATGTGTTTTGCTTTGTGTATACGTACACACACACACACGCATAGACATAATTGCGTCAGCCGTTACTGAGCGCAGCCTGCCGTACCGTAACCAAGTTGAGGGGAAACTCGACGAAGGGTTGCGGTCCGGCAGGTCAGATGTGTTTGCCGGTTTTTTGGTACCGGCACTTCTTTGAAGACCAAGCGAAAGATCGGAGCATCCAAGCCAGTTCACCGGTAAGACCACTTTTCCAATACCAATTACCTCAAAATAATTAGCTATTATAATCACATTTATACTTGATTGAAATTTTGAATAAAACGTAGTACTAATTGTACCTGTCTGCATTTTACTTATTTCATTTCTCAAATCCGATAATTTGCGCCGGAGCGTTCACCATTCCGTGGAAACGCGCCCCCGCAAACAGATGTTGTTTCGCTTGCGCTCCATTCCAGGCAGTTAATTCCTTCAGTAAATGTAAAAATGTTCCAGTTATAAGAAAATTAATATATTTATTTGCAAAATTAACTGCTTATGTTTACAAATTTAACCGAAACGAATGAATGAAATGAAGAAGAAGACTCACCACCGAAAAGTTGACTACCCAGGGTTGCTTCTTTTATTGTACACGTTGGTTATAGGAGAATTGTGGTGAGCCGTTGAATAATTATTCAAATATGCAAATAAAAACAGTCGTCACAAATTTTCGCTAAACATTTTTAGCTTTCAGTAATACTTGTAATGTGGATCTTCACTGGTTAATGAAAATATTTCACATTCCGCACAGACCACAGCTGAATAGCCCCGTATCATTGAAAGACTTTGCGATTTAATACTTAACACTGCGCACTTCATGTTTAATAACTTTATTTTAAATAAAATCACTTTAAGCATTGAATTTAAGCACAAACATACAAAACCAACGGCGTGTTGTGACGTAGCATACACAGCTGATTCTGTCAAATTTGCTGAGAGCGAATAGCGGTTTGCGGAAGGCGCAACCTCTGTATTTTCTAAATCGTGTATATACATTACGCAACCTTTTCGATAATTTATCGGAAAAATTCGCATCCCAAAAGAACTTGGGTTTCGTGTTACTCTTTTTAACGAAAAAAATCGTTCAACAGGGTTTTGTGCAGCAAGGAACTACACAAGTTTTATTTTATTCATTAATAAATAAAACAATCGCGTATAGAACCAACTCACAGCTTGTACTACTTCATTAAAGATATTTGAGACTTTGTTCATGCTGTATAAAGTTCGAAGAAATATCTTTTTTTTGTCATAATTTGAATGAAAATTCTTCTTCTTTCTTTCATTGGCTCGATAACCGCCTATGCGATTTTGGCCGAGCTTAGCACAGCACGCCAGTTATTTCTTTCTTTCGCTAACTGGCGCCAGTTGGAAATACCAAGCGTACAGCCCGGTCTTTCCAACGCAGAGGAGGCCTCCATTTTCCTCTGCTTCCACCGGCGGCTACCGCGTCGAATACTTTTAGAGCTGGAGCGCTTTCATCCATTCGAACGACATGACCCAGCCAGCGAAGCCGGACTATATCTATTCCGTTATAAAGCTCATACTGCTCATCGGTCCATCTTCTACGGTATTCGCCATCGGAAAGGCGTAAAGGCCCATAAATCTTTCGGAGAATCTTTCTCTCGAACACTCCCAGAGCCTTCTCATCAGATATCTTCATCGTCCATGCTTTTGCGCCATACATTAGGACGGGCATAATGAGAGACTTATAGAGCGTGATTTTTGTCCGTCGAGAGAGGACTTTACTGCTCAGTTGCCTACTCAGTCCGAAGTAGCACTTGTTGGCAAGAGTGATCCTACTTTGGATTTCGAGGCTGACATTATTATTGATGTTAATGCTGGTTCCTAAGTAAACGAAGTCTTCTACTTTTTCAAAGTTATAACTGTCAACAGTGATGTTTGATCGCAGTCGTAGATGTGCCGACTGTTTATTTGATGACATTATATACTTCGTCTTGCCCTTGTTCACCTCCAGACCCATTCGCTTTGCTTCTCTATTCAGTTTGGAGAAGGCAGAACTAACTGCGCGGCTGTTAAGGCCGATAATGTCAATGTCATCGGCGTACGCCAGCAGCTGCACACTCTTATAAAAGATAGTGCCTGACCGATTTAGTTCTGCGGCTCGAATTATCTTCTCCAGCATAAGGTTAAAAAAGTCACACGACAAAGAGTCACCCTGTCTGAAACCTCGTTTGGTATCAAACGGCTCGGAGAGGTCCTTCCGAATCCTCACGGAGCTGGTGGTGTTGCTCAACGTCATTTTACATAGCCGTATACGTTTTGCCGGGATCCCAAATTCAGACATTGCGGCATATAGGAAACTTCTTTTCGTACTGTCGAAGGCGGCTTTGAAGACGACAAAAAGGTGCTGTGTGTCGATTCTTCTTTCTCGGGCCTTTTCCAAGATCTGGCGTATTGTGAATATCTGGTCGGTGGTAGATTTGCCAGGTCTAAAGCCACACTGATAATGTTCAATCAGTTCATTGACGGTGGGCTTTAGTCTCTCACACAATACGCTCGACAGAACCTTATATGCAATGTTAAGAAGGCTTATACCACGATAGTTTGCGCTAATTGCATTATCACCCTTCTTGTGGATTGGGCAAAGTACACTTAGATTCCAATCAGTAGGCATGCATTCGTCCGACGATACTCTACAGATAAGCTGGTGCATGAGCTTTACCAACTCTTCTCCACCGTATTTGAACAACTCAGCTGGCAGCCCGTCAACTCCGGGCGCTTTGTTGTTCTTTAGCCGTGCTATTGCTATACGGATTTCATCGCAGTCGGGTAACGGAACATGAATTCCGGCTTTCGGAATCATCATCTTTTCCAAGGTGGTCTCTGTCACTACCACTAAGTAGTGTGGAGAAGTGCTCCCTCCATAAATTAAGTATATTCTGAACGTCAGTTACCAGGTCGCCGTTTTCGTTCTTACAGGAATTCGCCCCGGTCTTAAAACCTTCTGTTAGCCGTCGTACTTTCTGAAAGAATTTTCGGGCGCTTTTCCTGTCGGCCAGCATTTCAAGCTCTTCGCACTCACGCATTTCGGCCTTTCTCTTCTTCTCTCGAAAAGTGCGTCTCGCTTCCTTGTTCAACTCACGATATCTCTCCCGCAAGGCTCGCGTTGCGCCCGATCGCAACGTGGCCCTGTAAGCAGCATCTTTCCGTTCCGTGGCAACGCGACATTCCTCATCGTACCAGTCATTTTTCCGGGCTCGCTGGAAACCAATAGATTGTTCAGCGGCGGTACGTTAAGAGCAAGAGATGTGGTTCCATTGCTCTGAAATATCGCTGTGTTGATTAAAGCTCTCAGAGAGCAGGAGTGCGAGTCGAGTAGCGTAGTGCGTGGCTGTCTGTTGTGATTGCAACTTTCCGACGTCGAGCTTTCGTTGTGTGCCTTTCCGCACGCTTTTTGACGCACAGAGGCGCGTGCGTATCTTGGCTGCGACAAGATAATGGTCCGAGTCGATGTTGGCTCCTCGGATCGTGCGCACATCTAGGACACTGGAAGCGTGCCTTCCGTCTATCACAACATGGTCGATTTGGTTTCGTGTCTTACCATCTGAAGACAGCCACGTAGCCTGATGTATCCTCCTATGCTGGAACCTGGTAACAGACTACCATGTTTCGGGCCCGGCGAAGTCGATCAGTCTCAATCCGTTATCAACCGTTTCTTCGTGGAGACTGAATTTCCGACTGTGGAACCAAAGATGCCCTCCTTGCCCACCTTGGCATTAAAATCGCCTAGCACGATTTTTATATCGTGTTGGGGCAGAGTTCGAACGTGCGCTCCAGGCGTTCGTAAAAGCAATCTTTGGTACCATCGTCCTTCTCTTCCGTCGGCGCATGGGCGCAAATTAGGGAGATGTTGAAGAATCTCGCCTTTATGCGGATTGTGGCGAGACGTTCGTCCAGCGGAGTGAACGACAGTACTTTACGGCGAAGTCTCTCTCCCACCACAAATCCGACACCAAATTTGCGCTCCTTTACATGGCAGCTGTAGTATACGTCGCAAGGGCCTACCGTTTTCCTCCCTTGCCCCGTTCATCGAATTTCTTGGATGGCGGTGATGTCAGCCTTCGCTCTGCCGAGTACATCTACCAGCAGAGGCACCTTCCCAATTAAGGGTTCGGACATTCCAGGTGCATGCCCTCAAATCATGGTCCTTAAAACGTTTGCCGTGGTCGTCATCTAAAAAGGGGGGTCCTGTCCGAGGCTTTGCTTTACTTTTCATTGGAAGTGGTTTTTTACGTGGCGGGTTCCAAGCCCTGCGCACACCTGAATGAGAATTAATTCTCAAAAATATAACCTGCTGGAATTGTAACTGGATATTTAAAACCGGCGCTTAGATAGCAATTCAGACTTACTCGCACACAGGCTGAGTTCAAAATTAATTGTAATATATTCATTAATTTATTTGTTCTAATATATATATTTAATTGTTTATGAAGTCAATGAACATAAATTTACTATACGTAAATTTTCATATTTTATTAACATTTCAAGGCGTTATTCATACATGGGATTTTGACCCTACCTCTTTATAGTTGCATGCAAAATATACAATACATTTGTCGGTGATATTTTTTATACAAGTTCGGAGTCGGCACAAAACTGTAGGTCCCTCCATTTGTGGTATAATACAAAAGACGCACACCACAAATGGTAGGAGAAGCTCGGCCAAACACTGAGCTATATAGTGTACGCGCCAAAATTATATTATATATATTTTAATACGCGAATGCTTATCATTTTTATATATTTTCTGTTCTGATTAAATTTTTCAACCGGAAAAGAATCCAAACACATTTTCAAAGGAAAATGATCCCGTGGTTCGAAATATATATAGACAACGGAACAAGAAAAAAGAGTTTGTGCATGTTTAGCTTTATTACTGGCATTTTCATTAAAAATAAATAAAGTGTCGCATCGACGAAAAAGAAATGGTACAAGTTTTATTGACGGTATTGCGATCCATATCCATGGATTTAATTATTTTGCAATCCTTATTATTATCCATAAATATTGTATGCTACACGGTCAAGAAATAACACGATACTTGCATCACGTCAATAAATACTGAACGTGTGACAATGCCCAATGGTAGAAAACTGCTCGCAGCATCGAGATATGTGGGTATGTATATATTTATATACGTTTTTACAAATAAATGCACTTTTAAATTTGTATTTTTTCATTTCATTTCATTTTCATTTATTATTTATTTTTGTACATATTATGGAATCTTCACCATGAACATTGAGCTACAAAAAAATCGATGTTAATTCTAAGGTCTTGAAGTATCAAAAGTATTTCGCAGCTGTTTTATTGGCACTGAAATCATTAAAAATTAGCTTTCTGTTTGATTATGCATGTACCATTCTAGGAATACTCTGCTTCAATTTATAGATGTTGTTTCGCTTGCGCTCCATTCCAGGCAGTTAATTCCTTCAGTAAATGTAAAAATGTTCCAGTTATAAGAAAATTAATATATTTATTTGCAAAATTAACTGCTTATGTTTACAAATTTAACCGAAACGAATGAATGAAATGAAGAAGAAGACTCACCACCGAAAAGTTGACTACCCAGGGTTGCTTCTTTTATTGTACACGTTGCTTATAGGAGAATTGTGGTGAGCCGTTGAATAATTATTCAAATATGCAAATAAAAACAGTCGTCACAAATTTTCGCTATACATTTTTAGCTTTCAGTAATACTTGTAATGTGGATCTTCACTGGTTAATGAAAATATTTCACATTCCCCAAAATTGTTTATGTGATTTTCAAAGTTAATTATGAAATATCATTGCATGCAACTCTGCTTTAGTTTATTTTCATTATCTACCATGAAAACTCTAATCCCTGAGAAGGACTTCACCTCAGTTTTATTACTGCATATACTGTGGTTGAGGTTTGCTAACAGAATAAATGAAAATGTAATTAAAATAAGAATATATAAGAGATGTTATTTACCTTTATGCCTAAAGATCATTTATAAATATAAAATCAACATGAAAACAAAAAAAATATCGCAGAAAATTTGAAGACTTTGCAGTTTTTCCGCCACCGTTGAGGCACAGTATATACAGCTAGAACGATAAAATACAAGATTGCGCCTTCCCGACGAAAAATGATGTGAAGCAAAATGCGTGCAACGTCATGCATGTGAATTGACTGTGAATCGGAAGAAATTGCAAGAAAAATGTGAGGTTAGGTTCTCCTATGATTTGTAAATTTTAAAGTTTTTACCAATTTCGGCACTTTATGCAACATATTTATATTCAAATAACTTCACAAATGCTCTTTGTTTGATTGGATGCCTTGAAAAAAACCACAGTGCAGCATTAGGAGACACAAGAAGCTTAACTTGCAACCAAGTGCGCACAGCTGAATAGCCCCGTATCATTGAAAGACTTTGCGATTTAATACTTAACACTGCGCACTTCATGTTTAATAACTTTATTTTAAATAAAATCACTTTAAGCATTGAATTTAAGCACAAACAATTGTATGCTTACATACATACAAAACCAACGGCGTTTTGTGACGTCGCATACACAGCTGATTCTGTCAAATTTGCTGAGAGCGAATAGCGGTTTGCGGAAGGCGCAACCTCTGTATTTTCTAAATCGTGTATATACATTACGCAACCTTTTCGATAATTTATCGGAAAAATTCGCATCCCAAAAGAACTTGGGTTTCGTGTTACTCTTTTTAACGAAAAAAATCGTTCAACAGGGTTTTGTGCAGCAAGGAACTACAGAAGTTTTATTTTATTCATTAATAAATAAAACAATCGCGTATAGAACAAACTCACAGCTTGTACTACTTCATTAAAGATATTTGAGACTTTGTTCATGCTGTATAAAGTTGGAAGAAATATCTGTTTTTTGTCATAATTTGAATGAAAATTCTTATTCTTTCTTTCATTGGCTCGATAACCGCCTATGCGATTTTGGCCGAGCTTAGCACAGCACGCCAGTTATTTCTCTCTTTCGCTAACTGGCGCCAGTTGGAAATACCAAGCGTACAGCCTGGTCTTTCCAACGCAGAGGAGGCCTCCCTTTTCCTCTGCTTCCACCGGCAAGTACCGCGTCGAATACTTTTAGAGCTGGAGCGCTTTCATCCATTCGAACGACATGACCAAGCCAGCGAAGCCGCACTATATCTATTCCGTTATAAAGCTCATACAGCTCATCGGTCCATCTTCTACGGTATTCGCCATCGGAAAGGCGTAAAAGCCCATAAATCTTTCGGATAATCTTTCTCTCGAACAATCCCAGAGCCTTCTCATCAGATATCTTCATCGTCCATGCTTCTGCGCCATACATTAGGACGGGCATAATGAGAGACTTATAGAGCGTGATTTTTGTCCGTCGAGAGAGGACTTTACTGCTCAGTTGCCTACTCAGTCCGAAGTAGCACTTGTTGGCAAGAGTGATCCTACTTTGGATTTCGAGGCTGACATTATTATTGATGTTAATGCTGGTTCCTAAGTAAACGAAGTCTTCTACTTTTTCAAAGCTATAACTGTCAACAGTGATGTTTGATCCCAGTCGTGGATGTGCCGACTGTTTATTTGATGACATTAGATACTTCGTCTTGCCCTCGTTCACCTCCAGACCCATTCGCTTTGCTTCTCTATCCAGTTTCGAGAAGGCAGAACTAACTGCGCGGCTGTTAAGGCCGATAATGTGAATGTCATCGGCGTACGCCAGCAGCTGCACACTCTTATAAAAGATAGTGCCTGACCGATTTAGTTCTGCGGCTCGAATTATCGTCTCCAGCATAAGGTTAAAAAAGTCACACGACAAAGAGTCACCCTGTCTGAAACCTCGTTTGGTATCAAACGGCTCGGAGAGGTCCTTCCCAATCCTGACGGAGCTGGTGGTGTTGCTCAACGTCATTTTACATAGCCGTATACGTTTTGCCGGATCCCAAATTCAGACATTGCGGCATATAGGAAACTTCTTTTCGTACTGTCGAAGGCGGCTTTGAAGTCGACAAAAAGATGGTGTGTGTCGATTCTTCTTTCTCGGGTCTTTTCCAAGATCTGGCGTATTGTGAATATCTGGTCGGTGGTAGATTTGCCAGGTCTAAAGCCACACTGATAATGTTCAATCAGTTCATTGACGGTGGGCTTTAGTCTCTCACACAATACGCTCGACAGAACCTTATATGCAATGTTAAGAAGGCTTATACCACGATAGTTTGCGCTAATTGCATTATCACCCTTCTTGTGGATTGGGCAAAGTACACTTAGATTCCAATCAGTAGGCATGCATTCGTCCGACGATACTCTACAGATAAGCTGGTGCATGAGCTTTACCAACTCTTCTCCACCGTATTTGAACAACTCAGCTGGCAGCCCGTCAACTCCGTGCGCTTTGTTGTTCTTTAGCCGTGCTATTGCTATACGGATTTCATCGCAGTCGGGTAACGGAATCATCATCTTCTCCAAGGTGGTCTCTGTCACTACCACTAAGTAGTGTGGAGAAGTGCTCCCTCCATAAACTAAGTATATTCTGAACGTCAGTTACCAGGTCGCCGTTTTCGTTCTTACAGGAATTCGCCCCGGTCTTAAAACCTTCTGTTAGCCGTCGTACTTTCTGAAAGAATTTTCGGGCGCTTTTCCTGTCGGCCAGCATTTCAAGCTCTTCGCACTCACGCATTTCGGCCTTTCTCTTCTTCTCTCGAAAAGTGCGTCTCGCTTCCTTCTTCAACTCACGATATCTCTCCCGCAAGGCTCGCGCTGCGCCCGATCGCAACGTGGCCCTGTAAGCAGTATTTTTCCGTTCCGTGGCAACGCGACATTCCTCATCGTACCAGTCATTTTTCCGGGGTCTCTGGAAACCAATAGATTGTTCAGCTGCGGTACGTAAAGAGCAAGAGA
Organism: Philophylla caesio; assembly: GCA_963971545.1. NCBI lineage: Eukaryota > Metazoa > Arthropoda > Insecta > Diptera > Tephritidae > Philophylla > Philophylla caesio. The sequence continues at coordinate 58,342,532 of OZ020604.1, read as the reverse complement.
TGTGGTTCCATTGCTCTGCAATATCGCTGTGTTGATTAAAGCTCTCAGAGAGCAGGAGTGGGAGTCGAGTAGCGTAGTGCGTGGCAGTCTGTTGTGATTGCAACTTTCCGACGTCGACCTTTCCTTGTGTGCCTTTCCGCACGCTTTTTGACGCACAGAGGCGCGTGCGTATCTTGGCTGCGACAAGATAATGGTCCGAGTCGTTGTTGGCTCCTCGGATCGTGCGCACATCTAGGACACTGGAAGCGTGCCTTCCGTCTATCACAACATGGTTGATTTGGTTTCGTGTCTTACCATTTGGAGACAGCCACGTAGCCTGATGTATCCTCCTATGCTGGAACCTGGTAACAGACTACCATGTTTCGGGCCCCGGCTAAGTCGATCAGTCTCAATCCGTTATCCGACATTTCCTCGTGGAGACTGAATTTTCCGACTGTGGAACCAAAGATGCCCTCCTTGCCCACCTTGGCATTAAAATCGCCTAGCACGATTTTTATATCGTGTTGGGGCAGCGTTCGAACGTGCGCTCCAGGAGTTCGTAAAAGCAATCTTTGGTACCATCGTCCTTCTCTTCCGTCGGGGCATGGGCGCAAATTAGGGAGATGTTGAAGAATCTCGCCTTTATCTGGATTGTGGCGAGACGTTCGTCCACCGGAGTGAACGACAGTACTTTATGGCGAAGTCTCTCTCCCACCACAAATCCGACACCAAATTTGCGCTCCTTTAGATGGCAGCTGTAGTATACGTCGCAAGGGCCTACCGTTTTCCTCCCTTGCCCCGTTCATCGAATTTCTTGGATGGCGGTGATGTCAGCCTTCGCTCTGCCGAGTACATCTACCAGCAAAGGCACCTTCCCAATTAAGGGTTCGGATATTCCATTTGCATGCCCTCAAATCATGGTCCTTAAAACGTTTGCCATGGCTTTGCTTTACTTTTCATTGGAAGTGGTTTATTACGTGGCGGGTTCCAAGCCCTGCGCACACCTGAATTAAAATTAATTCTCAAAAATATAACCTGCTGGAATTGTAACTGGATATTTAAAACCGGCGCTTAGATACCAATTCAGACTTACTCGCACACAGGCTGAGTTCAAAATTAATTGTAATATATTCATTAATTTATTTGTTCTAATATATATATTTAATTGTTTATGGAGTCAATGTACATAAATTTACTATACGTAAATTTTCATATTTTATTAACATTTCAAGGCGTTATTCATACATAAGATTTTGACCCTACCTCTTTATAGTTGCATGCAAAATATACAATACATTTTTCGGTGATATTTTTTATACAAGTATATATTTTAATACGCGAATGCTTATCATTTTTTATATATTTTCTGTTCTGATTAAATTTTTCAACCGGAAAAGAATGCAAACACATTTTCAAAGGAAAATTATCCCTGACAAATCACTTTTGATCCTCAGTATATACATGTATCCCGTCAGTATTTATATACTTTGCACGCTGCGTGGTTCGAAATATATATAGACAATGGAACAAGAAAATAAAGTTTGTGTTAGCTATAATACTGGCATTTTCATTAAAAATAAAACAAGTAGAGAGAAGGTACTGGAGTAGAAATTAGTCGCATCGACGAAAAAGAAATGGTACAATTTTTATTGACAATATTGCGATCCATATCCACGGATTTAATTATTTTGCAATCCTTATTCTTATCCATAAATATTGTATGCTACACGCTCAAGAAATAACACGATACTTGCATCACGTCAATAAATACTGAACGTGTGACAATGCCCAATGGTAGAAAACTGCTCGCAGCATCGAGATATGTGGGTATGTATATATTTATTTACGTTTTTACAAATAAATGCACTTTTAAATTGGTATTATTGTACATATTAAGGAATCTTCACCATGAACATTGAGCTACAAAAAAATCGATGTTGATTCTAAAGGCCATGCCACATAAGACTTCAGCTTCGCTTTACGTCAGAGTTTAGCTTTGACAGCAAAGATGAATACATGCAATTATACGGAATTTCCCACATAGGCAACACCGTCGCCAAAGCGAAGCGAAATCTTGGGCAACTCTCATCTTTTCGCTTACTTTGACAGTTCGCTCATTACCAATTTCGTTTATTTCTGACATTTGTCTGTTAACGGTCGACGAAAATTTTAAAATTTTCCTACAAAATCAAAGTAAATATAAAATTTAACTGAAATAAATGCTGAGTACACAGTTTTTTTTTACTTTTAGCAAAAGAAATGGAGGAAAAGCTAATCGAAGCGGTGAAAGTGCAGCCAAGCATCTTCGACAAAAGCTCCCACCTATTCCGGAATAAATACCTAAAGGATCGGGCATGGCAGACAGTTGCTGCTTTTGTAGGAGTTTCTGGTACGTGTATTTTATTGTACATATATAAATATATTTATGTATATATGTGATGATTTACTAAAGGCTTTTTCTTTTATAATAGAGGATCATTGCAGAGCACGGTGGAAATCACTTCGTGACCGGTTCGTGCGGGAGGTGGCAGCAAATCGTCCACATTCAGGAGAAGCTGCAGGCGAGAAGCCGGAGTGGTGCTACATGGAAGCAATGCGCTTCCTAGCAAAACACGTTGCGCCAAGAAAGTAAGCTAAATACACACTTCCCTACATATTACTTGTATGCATATACACACTCGTACGTGCACACATTTTTGTAATAATAGAATAATAGTGGTATTTTAGAGTAGTTGTCTTTCTTTAAACTAAAACCTGTATACTAATATGTTGTATTATATCTCAAAACTATTCGTACATAAGTATATCCTAAAACTAAAAACATCTACTTATCTAATATGGTGTACGTAAAACTGTCCTCTTCATACAAATAATATAAATAAACAGCAAAACGCATTTAAATATTCTCAGTCATGTGCATCCAAATGACCAAGGTAACATTGGCCGTTAAGTGCGTCTTAAGGAAAACCCTTGAGTAGCATGTTTTGTTTTCCTTCCTTAAGAGTTTAACAAAATTATGTATACTGGATGCTTACAAATAGATAAACAATGGTACCTAGGCACACCAAAGTATGTATGTATATACATACATATATACATTCATAAAAATTTAAAAAATATTCAGAAACATGTATGTATGTACATATGTAGGTACATACGTCTAGGCAAATATGTATGTATAGATATGCGTGTTGCTGTTTAAAAGAATTAACAAGTAGTTAATTACTATGTATGCTACTATATTCATTTTTACTTCTTTTCTTTACAGAACATTTACCAATTTGATGTTCGACGATGAACTGCCGTCGTGTAGTAATTCTCCACAAGCGCCGGAGATAGAAGGTGGCGAAATGATGGAGGATTTGGTGGAGGTGGTTGAAGAGTCACCAAGTGCAAGCACTCCTGCAGGAAGGAAGCGAAAGCGTTTCGACGACTCGCACGAGCGGTTCGATAGGCTATGTGGGACGATAGAGTCCGTCATTTCGAAGAAGGTCTCCTACACCGAGTCCGAAAATAGCGCCTTCCTGCAGATGCTGGACGAGTGCTTGCAAAAGAAGCCAGAAGACGTACGCGATAGGCTCAAAATAGAGCTACTTAATCACGCGTACAACAGCAACTAAAATTGTATTGTAGTTTTTAATATATGTATATATATTTATCTTTTTTGTTTTTGTTTTCATACATATATACTTACATATGTATATGAACATCTATGTATATTTAGTGATATATTTATGTACCTAAATGCGTACCTGATAAAAAAAATAAATGGACTGAATTATTTATAAATTGTAATTCTTATTCTTCAGAAATATAGGTAGTGATTTGTTACACTGGTTTTGATCAACATTAATATCTAATTTGTGTTTACATATGGTTTTCGTTTTTCTTGCAGGCAATGCGGCTTACAAATGGTATGAATTTATGTACATACGTAGTGTTATCGACAAAAATTTATACAACTGGATCACCCTAAATGATCTATCTATACTACATACATACATACGTATACTCGTATGCTTGTACATGCACATAACTTATATTCACATATTAACCACTGTTGATTGTTTGCTTGATCATTGCTTTGCAAATTACATATTTATTTATACCTACTTATGTACATATGTACATAAACACCATTTCTTATTATACATATGTTTACGATATACCTATTGTTATAGTTGAAATGACCTAAATGTAATGTCACGCCAGATTTCTACTATTTTTAGTATAAATATGGGTTGTATGAGCTTCTTATGTTACAGTTGTAAAAGAGAAGGTTGAAATACAATTAATTTTTAAGCGTGATTCCACATGCTACGGAAACTTGTGTTTTTTTTTACTTTAACTATAGACAACTGTGGCGCGAAATCTTGAGCGCAACATGTAGGTAGGTATACGTATTAATAAACAAATGTACATATCTGCGTTCGTATGGAAGAGTAGCTTAACAATTAAGTAATCACAAAAAGATGACCTTACATTTATGTACATACATAAGTATGTATATTCATGTGCAGTTACATACATATACATGCACTTCCATTATATGTAGGTTCACTACTTGCATATTTGCATGATTTTAGATCTATATTATACAAATAAATTCGATTTTTAAAAAATGTTTAATGAAACTTGAACTGAATTTGATTAATTGTATACATATCTCTGTATAAGCACTCATGTGTTACGTATGTATGTATGTATGTACAAATGTACATTCTAGTACATATATAAAATAATTTAGAGGACATCGTTAAAATACAGGAGTTTAAGTCAAAAGAAGAGTCTGTAAGGGACAAAAAAACTGAAATGATAATGAGAATACATAAATAGTACTTCATAGCACTTACTTAAATTGGGTTGGACACGATGTAGTCTTTCAATTTGTCCCTTAGAGCAAATGCACCTCTCGTTGCATTGTTGCAAGTCATGCGTCCATGGTTTCGTAACGGTGTTGAAACATCATTTCTCCACAGACCATTTACGATTTCTTCGCCATCATATCTGTCCACATAATCTGCGGGACAGTAACTACCATCGTTGAACTTTACAAAGTTGTGGAGAACCACTGTCGCTTTCACAACTTTTTCTGCTGTTTGTGGATGCATAAACAATGGTGAAAGAAGAACTCTCCATCGAGCGCACAAAATTCCAAAAGCGTTTTCTATAACTCTTCTCGCGCGGGATAAACGCTTGTTGAATATATCTCGATCAAATGGCAAACGTAATCCTAAATGCGAAAAAATGTAAAATTGTATATTAAATATGTTTATATATATGTATGTATGTATGTATGTATGTATATACATACATAAGTATATTGAAATTAGTATTTACAAACCTGGATATGGTCGCATGATACAATTTTTTAGCGGAAACGCAGCGTCACCAACCATAAAATGGGGGAATTTTATGTCCGTCCCAGGCAGATAGTCGTCCTCCGGTAGATCCAGTGTGCCATTCAATAATCGCTGCCCAAAGCCGGAATTCCAAAGTACTCCGCCATCACTTTGAGAACCATATGCCTCGATATCGACGGTCGTAAAAGTATAATTGGCGTCACAAGCCGCCAGGAGCACAATGGAGTAATTGCCCTTATAATTATAATATAATGAGCCGGAATTGGGGGGGCATGATATCGTTATATGCTTTCCGTCTACTGCACCAACGCAATTCGGAAAATTCCACATATTATTGAAATCAATCGCAATACGCTTCCACTCGTATTTATTTGGAACTGATAGATAGATGCCCCCCAATTCCTCCCAAATTGCTTCACACACCTCGCTTATGATAGCTGCTACAGTGGAGCGGCCCATTTTAAATGCCGTGGCAAGTGTTTGCTTGCTGTCTCCGTGAGCCAGATACCTATAAATGGAATGAATAGTGTATAGATGTTTTATTAAATGCATTTTAAGTCACTTACGTTAATGTTAAAAAAAGTCGGCACTGTGATGATATCGACGGTCTGTTGGATATTTTTGTGAGACGTTGCTGCAATAGTTGATGCAACAGGTTAAAAACCTCACAATTCATTCGAACACTCTTCTTAAATTGCTCCGGATCTCTCTGAAACATTTTGTCGAAAGCAGCCGCGAACAGGCCCGCCTTGTCACGATCTTGGTACACCTCCCTTACCCAAATTTTCCGCCTTGATATGTTTTCTAAACATAATAAGGCTTCGTGTAGTAAAAGAACTATTAACAAAACTTCCATAATGTCCATAATTATGCCGAATGTATGTTAATAAGTTTATAAAGTTCCGCGCGATTTTCACAACTCACAATAAACAAACGAAAAGTATGTATTGTCAAAGTTTTATTGTGGCATACCTTTTGCGTTTATCGCTTTTCTGACAAAGTTACAAACGTCACGTAAAGCGAAGCAAGTCTTATGTGGCATGGCCTTAAGGTCTTGAAGTATCAAAAGTCTTTCGCAGCTGTTTTATTGGCCCTGAAATCATTAAAAATTAGCTTTCTTTTTGATTATGCATGTACCATTCTAGGAATACTCTGCTTCAATTTATAGATGTTGTTTCGCTTGTGCTCTATTCCAGGCAGTAAATTCCTTCAGTAAATGTAAAAATGTTCCAGTTATAAGAAAATTAATATATTTATTTGGAAAATTAACTGCCTATGTTTACAAATTTAACCGAAACGAATGAATGAAATGAAGAAGAAGACCCACCACCGAAAAGTTGACTACCCAGGGCTGCTTTTTTTATTGTACACGTTGGTTATAGGAGACTTGTGGTGAGCCGTTGAATAATTATTCAAATATGCAAATAAAAACAGTCGTTACAAATTTTCGCTATACATTTTTGGCTTTCAGTAATAATTGTAAAGTGTATCTTCACTGGTTAATGAAAATATTTCACATTCCGCAAAATTGTTTATGTGATTTTCAAAGTTTATTATGAAATATCATTGCATGCAACTCTGCTATAGTTTATTTTCATTATATACCATGAAAACTGTTATCCCCGAGAAGGATTTCACCTCAGTTTTATTACTGCATATACTGTGGTTGAGGTTTGCTAACAGAATAAATGAAAATGTAATTAAAATAAGAATATATAAGAGATGTTATTTACCTTTATGCCTAAAGATCATTTATAAATATGAAGTCAACATGAAAACAAAAAAAAATATCGCAGAAAATTTTAAGACTTTGCAGTTTCTCCGCCACCGTTGAGGCACAGTATATACAGCAAGAACGATAAAATACAAGATTGCGCCTTCCCGACGAAAAATGATGTGAAGCAAAATACGTGCAACGTCATGCACGTGAATTGATTGAGAATCGAAAGAAATTGCAAGAAAAATGTGAGGTTAGGTTCTTCTATGATTTGTAAATTTTAAAGTTTTTACCAATTTCGGCACTTTATGCAACATATTTATATTCAAATAACTTCATTTATGCTCTGTGTTTGATTGGATGCCTTGAAAAAAACCACAGTGCAGCATTAGGAGACACAAGAAGCTTAACTTGCTACCAAGTGCGCACAGCTACATAGCCCCGCATCATTGAAAGACTATGCGATTTAATACTTAACACCAAGCACTTCATGTTTAATAATTTTATTTTAAATAAAATAACTTTAAGTATTGAATTTAAGCACAAACAATTGTATGCTTACATACATACAAACAAAACCAACCGCGTTTTGTGACGGAGCATACACAGCTGATTCTGTCAAATTTGCTGAGAGCGAATAGCGGTTTTCGGAAGGCGCAACCTCTGTGTTTTCTAAATCGTGTATTACAGTACGCAACCTTTTCGATAATTTATCGGAAAAATTCACATCCCAAAAGAACTTGGGTTTCGTGTTACTCTTTTTAACGAAAAAAATCTTTCAACAGGGTTTTGTGCAGCAAGGAACTACACAAGTTTTTTTTTATTCATTAATAAATAAAACAATCGCGTATAGAACAAACTCACAGCTTGTCCTACTTCATTAAAGATATTTGAGACTTTGTTCATGCTGTATAAAGTTCGAAGAAATATCTTTTTTTTGTCATAGTTTGAATGAAAGTTCTTCTTCTTTCTTTCATTGGCTCGATAACCGCCTATGCGATTTTGGCCGAGCTTAGCACAGCACGCCAGTTATTTCTCTCTTTCGCTAACTGGCGCCAGTTGGAAATACCAAGCGTACAGCCTGGTCTTTCCAACGCAGAGGAGGCCTCCCTTTTCCTCTGCTTCCACCGGTGGGTACCGCGTCGAATACTTTTAGAGCTGGAGCGCTTTCATCCATTCGAACGACATCACCAAGCCAGCGAAGCCGCACTATATCTATTCCGTTATAAAGCTCATACAGCTCATCGATCTATCTTCTACGGTATTCGCCATCGGAAAGGCGTAAAGGCCCATAAATCTTTCGGAGAATCTTTCTCTCGAACACTCCCAGAGCCTTCTCATCAGATATCTTCATCGTCCATGCTTCTGCGCCATACATTAGGACGGGCATAATGAGAGACTTATAGAGCGTGATTTTTGTCCGTCGAGAGAGGAATTTACTGCTCAGTTGCCTACTCAGTCCGAAGTAGCACTTGTTGGCAAGAGTAATCCTTCTTTGGATTTCGAGGCTGACATTATTATTGATGTTAATGCTGGTTCCTAAGTAAACGAAGTCTTCTACCTTTTCAAAGTTATAATTGTCAACAGTAATGTTTGATCCCAGTCGTAGATGTGCCGACTGTTTATTTGATGACATTAGATACTTCGTCTTGCCCTCGTTCACCTCCAGACCCATTCGCTTTGCTTCTCTATCCAGTTTGGAGAAGGCAGAACTAACTGCGCGGCTGTTAAGGCCGATGATGTCAATGTCATCGGCGTACGCAGCTGCACACTCTTATAAAAGATAGTGCCTGACCGATTTAGTTCTGCGGTTCGAATTATCTTCTCCAGCATAAGGTCAAAAAGTCACACGAAAAAGAGTCACCCTGTCTGAAACCTCGTTTGGTATCAAACGGCTCGGAGAGGTCCTTCCGAATCCTCACGGAGCTGGTGGTGTTGCTCAACGTCATTTTACATAACCGTTTACGTTTTGCCGGGATCCCAAATTCAGACATTGCGGCATATAGCAAACTTCCTTTCGTACTGTCGAAGGCGGCTTTGAAGTCGACAAAAAGATGGTGTGTGTCGATTCTTCTTTCTCGGGTCTTTTCCAAGATCTGGCGTATTGTGAATATCTGGTCGGTGGTAGATTTACCAGGTCTAAAGCCACACTGATAAGGTCCAATCAGTTCATTGACGGTGGGCTTTAGTCTCTCACACAATACGCTCGACAGAACCTTATATGCAAAGTTAAGAAGGCTTATACCACGATAGTTTGCGCGAATTGCAGTATCACCCTTCTTGTGGATTGGGCAAAGTACACTTAGATTCCAATCAGTAGGCATGCATTCGTCCGACGATGCTCTACAGATAAGCTGGTGCATGAGCTTTACCAACTCTTCTCCACCGTATTTGAATAACTCAGCTGGCAGCCCGTCAACTCCGTGCGCTTTGTTGTTCTTTCGCCGTGCTATTGCTATACGGATTTCATCGCAGTCGGGTAACGGAATCATCATCTTCTCCAAGGTGGTCTCTGTCACTACCACTAAGTAGTGTGGAGAAGTGCTACCTCCATAAACTAAGTATATTCTGAAAGTCAGTTACCAGGTCGCCGTTGTTGTTCTTAGAGGAATTCGCCCCGGTCTTAAAACCTTCTGTTAGCCGTCGTACTTTCTGAAAGAATTTTCGGGCGCTTTTCCTGTCGGCCAGCATTTCAAGCTCTTCGCACTCACGCATTTCGGCCTTTCTCTTCTTCTCTCGAAAAGTGCGTCTCGCTTCCTTCTTCAACTCACGATATCTCTCCCGCAAGGCTCGCGTTGCGCCCGATCGCAACGTGGCCCTGTACGCAGTATCTTTCCGTTCCGTGGCAACGCGACATTCCTCATCGTACCAGTCATTTTTCCGGGCTCTCTGGAAACCAATAGATTGTTCAGCTGCGGTACGTAAAGAGCAAGAGATGTGGTTCCATTGCTCTGAAATATCGCTGTGTTGATTAAAGCTCTCAGAGAGGAGTGCGAGTCGAGTAGCGTAGTGATTGGTCCCATCGCCCTTCTCTTCCGTCGGGGCATGGGCGCAAATTAGGGAGATGTTGAAGAATCTCGCCTTTATGCGGGTTGTGGCGAGACGTTCGTCCACCGGAGTGAACGACAGTGCTTTACGGCGAAGTCTCTCTCCCACCACAAATCCGACACCAAATTTGCGCTCATTTACATGGCAGCTGTAGTATACGTCGCAAGGGCCTACCCTTTTCCTCCCTTGCCCCGTTTATCGAATTTCTTGGATGGCGGTGATGTCAGCCTTCGCTCTGCCGAGTACATCTACCAGCAGAGGCACCTTCCCAATTAAGGGTTCGGACATTTCAGGTGCATGCCCTCAAATCATGGTCCTTAAAACGTTTGCCGTGGTCGTCATCTAAAAAGGGGGGTCCTGTCCGAGGCTTTGCTTAACTTTTCATTGGAAGTGGTTTTTTACGTGGCGGGTTCCAAGCACTGCGCACACCTGAATTAAAATTAATTCTCAAAAATATAACCTGCTGGAATTGTAACTGGATATTTAAAACCGGCGCTTAGATACCAATTCAGACTTACTCGCACACAGGCTGAGTTCAAAATTAATTGTAATATATTCATTAATTTATTTGTTCTAATATATATATTTAATTGTTTATGAAGTCAATGAACATAAATTTACTATACGTAAATTTTCATATTTTATTAACATTTCAAGGCGTTATTCATACATGGGACTTTAACCCTACCTCTTTATAGTTGCATGCAAAATATACAATACATTTTTCGGTGATATTTATTATACAAGTATATATTTTAATAAGCGAATGCTTATCATTTTTTATATATTTTCTGTTCTGATTAAATTTTTCAACCGGAAAAGAATGCAAACACATTTTCAAAGGAAAATTATCCCTGACAAATCACTTTTGATCCTCAGTATATACATGTATCCCGTCAGTATTTATATACTTTGCACGCTGCGTGGATTTAATTATTTTGCAATCCTTAAGGCTATGCCACATAAAACTTCTGCTTCGCTTTACGTTAGAGTTTTTTAAACATAATAAGGCTTCGTGGAGTGAAAAACTATTAACAACACTTCCATAATGTCCATGATTATGCCGAATGTATGTAAATATGTCTATACAGTTCCGTGCGGTTTTCACAACTCACAATAAACAAATGAAAAGTATGTATTGTCCAAGTGGCATACATTTTGCGTTTTTCGCTTTTCTGACAAAGTTACAAATGTCACGTAAAGCGAAGCAAGTCTTATGTGGCATGGCCTTTATTCTTATCCATAAATATTGTATGCTACACGGTCGAGAAATAACACGATACTTCCATCACGTAAATAAATACTGAACGTGTGACAATGCCTAATGGTAGAAAACTGCTCGCAGCATCGTGATATGTGTGTATGTATATATTTATTTACGTTTTTACAAATAAATACACTTTTTAATTTGTATTTTTGTACATATTAAGGAATCTTCACCATGAACATTGAGCTACAAAAAAATCGATGTTAATTCTAAGGTCTTGAAGTATCAAAAGTCTTTCGCAGCTGTTTTATTGGCCCTGAAATCATTAAAAATTAGCTTTCTTTTTGATTATGCATGTACCATTCTAGGAATACTCTGCTTCAATTTATAGATGTTGTTTCGCTTGCGCTCCATTCCAGGCAGTTAATTCCTTCAGTAAATGTAAAAATGTTACAGTTATAAGAAAATTAATATATTTATTTGCAAAATTAACTGCTTATGTTTACAAATTTAACCGAAACGAATAAATGAAATGAAGAAGAAGACTCTCCACCGAAAAGTTGACTACCCAGGGTTGCTTTTTTTATTGTACACGTTGGTTATAGGAGAATTGTGGTGAGCCGTTGAATAATTATTCAAATATGCAAATAAAAACAGTCGTCACAAATTTTCGCTATACATTTTTAGCTTTCAGTAATAATTGTAAAGTGTATCTTCACTGGTTAATGAAAATATTTCACATTCCGCAAAATTGTTTATGTGATTTTCAAAGTTTATTATGAAATATCATTGCATGCAACTCTGCTATAGTTTATTTTCATTATATACCATGAAAACTCTTATCCCTGAGAAGGACTTCACCTCAGTTTTATTACTGCATATACTGAGGTTGAGGTTTGCTAACAGAATAAATGAAAATGTAATTAAAATAAGAATATATAAGAGATGTTATTTACCTTTATGCCTAAAGATCATTTATAAATATGAAATCAACATGAAAACAAAAAAAATATCGCAGAAAATTTGAAGACTTTGCAGTTTCTCCGCCACCGTTGAGACACAGTATATACAGCAAGAACGATAAAATACAAGATTGCGCCTTCGCGACGAAAAATGATGTGAAGCAAAATGCGTGCAACGTCATGCACGTGAATGGACTGAGAATCGGAAGAAATTGCAAGAAAAATTGAGGTTAGGTGCTCCTATGATTTGTAAATTTTAAAGTTTTTACCAATTTCGGCACTTTATGCAACATATTTATATTCAAATAACTTCACAAATGCTCTGTGTTTGATTGGATGCCTTGAAAAAAACCACAGTGCAGCATTAGGAGACACAAGAAGCTTAACTTGCTACCAAGTGCGCACAGCTACATAGCCCCGCATCATTGAAAGACTATGCGATTTAATACTTAGGTAGGTAGGTATAAGTGGCTGTCACCGTTGCTTCAGCGACCCACTTAGGCCATGATTGGAGGCCCGTTGTGATACCACAGTTTCCTTCTCTTCATAATTTTTACAGCTTCTACAGCATCTGTGAAAGGGTACACCGAGACGCCCTGCGTGGTTGCCTATGAGGCAGTGCCCCGTAAGGGCTCCAATGACCTGAGATATATCATCCCGTTTTAAGGTGTACAGACCACGCGACCGTTTACGATCCCATCTAGGCCAAGTCTGCCTAGATATCCTACAAGTCGTGGTCTGTGCCCACCTCTCATTCGCACGAGCATAAGCATATTCTTTTAAGAGCAGCCTGCAAGTACCATACAATGCGTTCTTTACCAGGAAGAATCTGCTTGGTTGACCCTTCCCTTGCAAGTTCATCCGCTATACAGTTACCCTCGATGTCCCTGTGGCCTGGAACCCAGATGAGGTTTAGTCTGTTCTGCTTAGCCATCTCCTGAAGAGATCGGCGGCAGTCCAGTACAATCTTTGAAGTTATCGCAGCTGAGCTCACTGCTCTAATTGCCGCTTGCTTATCGCTAAATATAAAAACGTTGTTGGCTTTTAAGACAGTTTGCAACCTGTCCACAGCCTCTTTAATGGCTGAAACCTCAGCTTGAAAAACACTACAGTGATCCGGCAGCCTAAAAGAACAGCTCAGAGATAAGACTCGCGAGAAGACCCCTCCTCCCACTCTGCCATTCAGCTTCGAACCATCTGTGAACACCGTAATACTTCCAGGTGGGGTATAGAAATTTTAAGACCACTCCTCCCTACCTGGAATCAACATCGCGAAGTTCAGTGCAGTCCGGTAGGAAGCTATACTTACTCAGTATACTTGAGTGCCCACATAGGCCAGGCTCCCATTGATATGTCTCTCTTAGTCGAAGCGCGGCAAGAGCCGCCATCTGTTGACCCACTAAGTCGAGGGGTAGAAGGTCCAGAAAAACATTCAAGGCGTCGTTTGGTATTGTTCGTAAAGCTCCGCTAATGCAGATAATACTGGCTCTTTGTACTTTACTAAGTAGATTGAGGTTAGCATTTTTGCTCAAGGCAGGCCACCATACGATGACTCCATAAAGAAGAATCGGTCTTTCCACCGCTGTATAGATCTAGCGGCATACGCTTGGATTTAGACCCCATTTCTTTCCAATGGCCCTTTTGCAGGAGTATAGGGCCACAGAAGCCTTTTGAGTGCGCTGGACAATATTATTTCTCCAGTTTAGTTTCATATCTAGTGTGACGCCAAGAAACTTGGCTTCCTTCTTTAGATTTAAAGGAATACCATTCAGTACCGGAGTAATTAACTCCGGTGTCTTATATTTTCTAGTAAAGAGTACCAACTCCACTTTTTCCGAGTTGACGCTAAGACCACATCGCGTGGACCAGTTCCCTACAGCGCGGAGTGTTCCTTGCATCAAATCACACAAGGTCTGCGGGAACTTGCCCATGTATGCTATGGCGATGTCATCTGCATATGCGACAACCCTGGCGGCACCCCATTCCGTCTCTCGCAAGAGTGAATTTACAGTTAGATTCCAGACTAGGGGTGAAAGTACACCACCTTGTGGCGTTCCGCGAGACACATGCCACTGCGCACTTCATGTTTAATAATTTTATATTAAATAAAATCACTTTAAGTATTGAATTTAAGCACAAACAATTGTATGCTTACATACATACAAACAAAACCAACCACGTTTTGTGACGTAGCATACACAGCTGAGTCTGTCAAATTTGCTGTGATCGAATAGCGGTTTGCGGAAGGCGCAACCTCTGTATTTTCTAAATCGTGTATATACAGTACGCAAATTTTTCGATAATTTATCGGAAAAATTCACATCCCAAAAGAACTTGGGTTTCGTGTTACTCTTTTTAACGAAAAAAATCTTTCAACAGGGTTTTGTGCAGCAAGGAACTACACAAGTTTTATTTTATTCATTAATAAATAAAACAATCGCGTATAGAACCAACTCACAGCTTGTACTACTTCATTAAAGATATTTGAGGCTTTGTTCATGCTGTATAAAGTTCGAAGAAATATCTTTTTTTTGTCATAATTTGAATGAAAATTCTTCTTCTTTCTTTCATTGGCTCGATAACCGCCTATGCGATTTTGGCCGAGCTTAGCACAGCACGCCAGTTATTTCTTTCTTTCGCTAACTGGCGCCAGTTGGAAATACCAAGCGTACAGCCCGGTCTTTCCAACGCAGAGGAGGCCTCCATTTTCCTCTGCTTCCACCGGCGGCTACCGCGTCGAATACTTTTAGAGCTGGAGCGCTTTCATCCATTCGAACGACATGACCCAGCCAGCGAAGCCGGACTATATCTATTCCGTTATAAAGCTCATACTGCTCATCGGTCCATCTTCTACGGTATTCGCCATCGGAAAGGCGTAAAGGCCCATAAATCTTTCGGAGAATCTTTCTCTCGAACACTCCCAGAGCCTTCTCATCAGATATCTTCATCGTCCATGCTTTTGCGCCATACATTAGGACGGGCATAATGAGAGACTTATAGAGCGTGATTTTTGTCCGTCGAGAGAGGACTTTACTGCTCAGTTGCCTACTCAGTCCGAAGTAGCACTTGTTGGCAAGAGTGATCCTACTTTGGATTTCGAGGCTGACATTATTATTGATGTTAATGCTGGTTCCTAAGTAAACGAAGTCTTCTACTTTTTCAAAGTTATAACTGTCAACAGTGATGTTTGATCGCAGTCGTAGATGTGCCGACTGTTTATTTGATGACATTATATACTTCGTCTTGCCCTTGTTCACCTCCAGACCCATTCGCTTTGCTTCTCTATTCAGTTTGGAGAAGGCAGAACTAACTGCGCGGCTGTTAAGGCCGATAATGTCAATGTCATCGGCGTACGCCAGCAGCTGCACACTCTTATAAAAGATAGTGCCTGACCGATTTAGTTCTGCAAAGAGTCACCCGCCACGACAAAGAGTCACCCTGTCTGAAACCTCGTTTGGTATCAAACGGCTCGGAGAGGTCCTTCCGAATCCTCACGGAGCTGGTGGTGTTGCTCAACGTCATTTTACATAGCCGTATACGTTTTGCCGGGATCCCAAATTCAGACATTGCGGCATATAGGAAACTTCTTTTCGTACTGTCGAAGGCGGCTTTGAAGACGACAAAAAGATGGTGTGTGTCGATTCTTCTTTCTCGGGTCTTTTCCAAGATCGGGCGTATTGTGAATATCTGGTCGGTGGTAGATTTACCAGGTCTAAAGCCACACTGATAAGGTCCAATCAGTTCATTGACGGTGGGCTTTAGTCTCTCACACAATACGCTCGACAGAACCTTATATGCAATGTTAAGAAGGCTTATACCACGATAATTTGCGCGAATTGCAGTATCACCCTTCTTGTGGATTGGGCAAAGTACACTTAGATTCCAATCAGTAGGCATGCATTCGTCCGACGATACTCTAATAATACGATAAGCTGGTGCATGAGCTTTACCAACTCTTCTCCACCGTATTTGAATAACTCAGCTGGCAGCCCGTCAACTCCGTGCGCTTTGTTGTTCTTTAGCCGTGCTATTGCTATACGGATTTCATCGCAGTCGGGTTACGGAATCATCATCTTCTCCAAGGTGGTCTCTGTCACTACCACAAAGTAGTGTGGAGAAGTGCTACCTCCATAAACTAAGTATATTCTGAACGTCAGTTACCAGGTCGCCGTTGTTGTTCTTAGAAGAATTCGCCCCGGTCTTAAAACCTTCTGTTAGCCGTCGTACTTTCTGAAAGAATTTTCGGGCGCTTTTCCTGTCGGCCAGCATTTCAAGCTCTTCGCACTCACGCATTTCGGCCTTTCTCTTCTTCTCGCTTCCTTCTTCAACTCACGATATCTCTCCCGCAAGGCTCGCGTTGCGCCCGATCGCAACGTGGCCCTGTAAGCAGTATCTTTCCGTTCCGTGGCAACGCGACATTCCTCATCGTACCAGTCATTTTTCCGGGGTCTCTGGAAACCAATAGATTGTTCGTAAAGAGCTAGAGATGTGGTTCCATTGCTCTGAAATATCGCTGTGTTGATTAAAGCTCTCAGAGAGCAGGAGTGCGAGTCGAGTAGCGTAGTGCGTGGCTCTCTATTGTGATTGCAAATTTCCGACGTCGAGCTTTCCTTGTGTGCCTTTCCGCACGCTTCTTGACACACAGAAGCGCGTGCGTATCTTGTCTGCGACAAGATAATGGTCCGAGTCGATGTTGTCTCCTCGGATCGTGCGCACATCTAGGACACTGGAAGCGTGCCTTCCGTCTATCACAACATGGTCGATTTGGTTTCGTGTCTTACCATCTTGAGACAGCCACGTAGCCTGATGTATCCTCCTATGCTGGAACCTGGTAACAGACTACCATGTTTCGGGCCCCGGCGAAGTCGATCAGTCTCAATCCGTTATCAGACATTTCCTCGTGGAGACTGAATTTTCCGACTGTGCAACCAAATATGCCCTCCTTGCCCACCTTGGCATTAAAATCGACTAGCACGATTTTTATATCGTGTTGGGGCAGCGTTCGAACGTGCGCTCCAGGAGTTCGTAAAAGCAATCTTTGGTCCCATCGTCCTTCTCTTCCGTCGGGGCATGGGCGCAAATTAGGGAGATGTTGAAGAATCTCGCCTTTATGCGGGTTGTGGCGAGACGTTCGTCCACCGGAGTGAACGACAGTGCTTTACGGCGAAGTCTCTCTCCCACCACAAATCCGACACCAAATTTGCGCTCCTTTACATGGCAGCTGTAGTATACGTCGCAAGGGCCTACCCTTTTCCTCCCTTGCCCCGTTTATCGAATTTCTTGGATGGCGGTGATGTCAGCCTTCGCTCTGCCGAGTACATCTACCAGCAGAGGCACCTTCCCAATTAAGGGTTCGGACATTCCAGGTGCATGCCCTCAAATCATGGTCCTTAAAACGTTTGCCGTGGTCGTCATCTAAAAAGGGGGGTCCTGTCCGAGGCTTTGCTTAACTTTTCATTGGAAGTGGTTTTTTACGTGGCGGGTTCCAAGCACTGCGCACACCTGAATTAAAATTAATTCTCAAAAATATAACCTGCTGGAATTGTAACTGAATATTTAAAACCGGCGCTTAGATACCAATTCAGACTTACTCGCACACAGGCTGAGTTCAAAATTAATTGTAATATATTCATTAATTTATTTGTTCTAATATATATATTTAATTGTTTATGAAGTCAATGAACATAAATTTACTATACGTAAATTTTCATATTTTATTAACATTTCAAGGCGTTATTCATACATGGGACTTTAACCCTACCTCTTTATAGTTGCATGCAAAATATACAATACATTTTTCGGTGATATTTATTATACAAGTATATATTTTAATAAGCGAATGCTTATCATTTTTTATATATTTTCTGTTCTGATTAAATTTTTCAACCGGAAAAGAATGCAAACACATTTTCAAAGGAAAATTATCCCTGACAAATCACTTTTGATCCTCAGTATATACATGTATCCCGTCAGTATTTATATACTTTGCACGCTGCGTGGATTTAATTATTTTGCAATCCTTAAGGCTATGCCACATAAAACTTCTGCTTCGCTTTACGTTAGAGTTTTTTAAACATAATAAGGCTTCGTGGAGTGAAAAACTATTAACAACACTTCCATAATGTCCATGATTATGCCGAATGTATGTAAATATGTCTATACAGTTCCGTGCGGTTTTCACAACTCACAATAAACAAATGAAAAATATGTATTGTCCAAGTGGCATACATTTTGCGTTTTTCGCTTTTCTGACAAAGTTACAAATGTCACGTAAAGCGAAGCAAGTCTTATGTGGCATGGCCTTTATTCTTATCCATAAATATTGTATGCTACACGGTCAAGAAATAACACGATACTTCCATCACGTAAATAAATACTGAACGTGTGACAATGCCTAATGGTAGAAAACTGCTCGCAGCATCGTGATATGTGTGTATGTATATATTTATTTACGTTTTTACAAATAAATACACTTTTTAATTTGTATTTTTGTACATATTAAGGAATCTTCACCATGAACATTGAGCTACAAAAAAATCGATGTTAATTCTAAGGTCTTGAAGTATCAAAAGTCTTTCGCAGCTGTTTTATTGGCCCTGAAATCATTAAAAATTAGCTTTCTTTTTGATTATGCATGTACCATTCTAGGAATACTCTGCTTCAATTTATAGATGTTGTTTCGCTTGCGCTCCATTCCAGGCAGTTAATTCCTTCAGTAAATGTAAAAATGTTACAGTTATAAGAAAATTAATATATTTATTTGCAAAATTAACTGCTTATGTTTACAAATTTAACCGAAACGAATAAATGAAATGAAGAAGAAGACTCTCCACCGAAAAGTTGACTACCCAGGGTTGCTTTTTTTATTGTACACGTTGGTTATAGGAGAATTGTGGTGAGCCGTTGAATAATTATTCAAATATGCAAATAAAAACAGTCGTCACAAATTTTCGCTATACATTTTTAGCTTTCAGTTATAATTGTAAAGTGTATCTTCACTGGTTAATGAAAATATTTCACATTCCGCAAAATTGTTTATGTGATTTTCAAAGTTTATTATGAAATATCATTGCATGCAACTCTGCTATAGTTTATTTTCATTATATACCATGAAAACTCTTATCCCTGAGAAGGACTTCACCTCAGTTTTATTACTGCATATACTGAGGTTGAGGTTTGCTAACAGAATAAATGAAAATGTAATTAAAATAAGAATATATAAGAGATGTTATTTACCTTTATGCCTAAAGATCATTTATAAATATGAAATCAACATGAAAACAAAAAAAATATCGCAGAAAATTTGAAGACTTTGCAGTTTCTCCGCCACCGTTGAGACACAGTATATACAGCAAGAACGATAAAATACAAGATTGCGCCTTCGCGACGAAAAATGATGTGAAGCAAAATGCGTGCAACGTCATGCACGTGAATGGACTGAGAATCGGAAGAAATTGCAAGAAAAATTGAGGTTAGGTGCTCCTATGATTTGTAAATTTTAAAGTTTTTACCAATTTCGGCACTTTATGCAACATATTTATATTCAAATAACTTCACAAATGCTCTGTGTTTGATTGGATGCCTTGAAAAAAACCACAGTGCAGCATTAGGAGACACAAGAAGCTTAACTTGCTACCAAGTGCGCACAGCTACATAGCCCCGCATCATTGAAAGACTATGCGATTTAATACTTAGGTAGGTAGGTATAAGTGGCTGTCACCGTTGCTTCAGCGACCCACTTAGGCCATGATTGGAGGCCCGTTGTGATACCACAGTTTCCTCCTCTTCATAATTTTTACAGCTTCTACAGCATCTGTGAAAGGGTACACCGAGACGCCCTGCGTGGTTGCCTATGAGGCAGTGCCCCATAAGGGCTCCAATGACCTGAGATATATCATCCCGTTTTAAGGTGTACAGACCACGCGACCGTTTACGATCCCATCTAGGCCAAGTCTGCCTAGATATCCTACAAGTCGTGGTCTGTGCCCACCTCTCATTCGCACGAGCATAAGCATATTCTTTTAAGAGCAGCCTGCAAGTACCATACAATGCGTTCTTTACCAGGAAGAATCTGCTTGGTTGACCCTTCCCTTGCAAGTTCATCCGCTATACAGTTACCCTCGATGTCCCTGTGGCCTGGAACCCAGATGAGGTTTAGTCTGTTGTGCTTAGCCATCTCCTGAAGAGATCGGCGGCAGTCCAGTACAATCTTTGAAGTTATCGCAGCTGAGCTCACTGCTCTAATTGCCGCTTGCTTATCGCTAAATATAAAAACGTTGTTGGCTTTTAAGACAGTTTGCAACCTGTCCACAGCCTCTTTAATGGCTGAAACCTCAGCTTGAAAAACACTACAGTGATCCGGCAGCCTAAAAGAACAGCTCAGAGATAAGACTCGCGAGAAGACCCCTCCTCCCACTCTGCCATTCAGCTTCGAACCATCTGTGAACACCGTAATACTTCCAGGTGGGGTATAGAAATTTTAAGACCACTCCTCCCTACCTGGAATCAACATCGCGAAGTTCAGTGCAGTCCGGTAGGAAGCTATACTTACTCAGTATACTTGAGTGCCCACATAGGCCAGGCTCCCATTGATATGTCTCTCTTAGTCGAAGCGCGGCAAGAGCCGCCATCTGTTGACCCACTAAGTCGAGGGGTAGAAGGTCCAGAAAAACATTCAAGGCGTCGTTTGGTATTGTTCGTAAAGCTCCGCTAATGCAGATAATACTGGCTCTTTGTACTTTACTAAGTAGATTGAGGTTAGCATTTTTGCTCAAGGCAGGCCACCATACGATGACTCCATAAAGAAGAATCGGTCTTTCCACCGCTGTATAGATCTAGCGGCATACGCTTGGATTTAGACCCCATTTCTTTCCAATGGCCCTTTTGCAGGAGTATAGGGCCACAGAAGCCTTTTGAGTGCGCTGGACAATATTATTTCTCCAGCTTAGTTTCATATCTAGTGTGACGCCAAGAAACTTGGCTTCCTTCTTTAGATTTAAAGGAATACCATTCAGTACCGGAGTAATTAACTCCGGTGTCTTATATTTTCTAGTAAAGAGTACCAACTCCACTTTTTCCGAGTTGACGCTAAGACCACATCGCGTGGACCAGTTCCCTACAGCGCGGAGTGTTCCTTGCATCAAATCACACAAGGTCTGCGGGAACTTGCCCATGTATGCTATGGCAATGTCATCTGCATATGCGACAACCCTGGCGGCACCCCATTCCGTCTCTCGCAAGAGTGAATTTACAGTTAGATTCCAGACTAGGGGTGAAAGTACACCACCCTGTGGCGTTCCGCGAGACACATGCCACTGCGCACTTCATGTTTAATAATTTTATATTAAATAAAATCACTTTAAGTATTGAATTTAAGCACAAACAATTGTATGCTTACATACATACAAACAAAACCAACCGCGTTTTGTGACGTAGCATACACAGCTGAGTCTGTCAAATTTGCTGTGATCGAATAGCGGTTTGCGGAAGGCGCAACCTCTGTATTTTCTAAATCGTGTATATACAGTACGCAAATTTTTCGATAATTTATCGGAAAAATTCACATCCCAAAAGAACTTGGGTTTCGTGTTACTCTTTTTAACGAAAAAAATCTTTCAACAGGGTTTTGTGCAGCAAGGAACTACACAAGTTTTATTTTATTCATTAATAAATAAAACAATCGCGTATAGAACCAACTCACAGCTTGTACTACTTCATTAAAGATATTTGAGGCTTTGTTCATGCTGTATAAAGTTCGAAGAAATATCTTTTTTTTGTCATAATTTGAATGAAAATTCTTCTTCTTTCTTTCATTGGCTCGATAACCGCCTATGCGATTTTGGCCGAGCTTAGCACAGCACGCCAGTTATTTCTTTCTTTCGCTAACTGGCGCCAGTTGGAAATACCAAGCGTACAGCCCGGTCTTTCCAACGCAGAGGAGGCCTCCATTTTCCTCTGCTTCCACCGGCAGCTACCGCGTCGAATACTTTTAGAGCTGGAGCGCTTTCATCCATTCGAACGACATGACCCAGCCAGCGAAGCCGGACTATATCTATTCCGTTATAAAGCTCATACTGCTCATCGGTCCATATTCTACGGTATTCGCCATCGGAAAGGCGTAAAGGCCCATAAATCTTTCGGAGAATCTTTCTCTCGAACACTCCCAGAGCCTTCTTATCAGATATCTTCATCGTCCATGCTTTTGCGCCATACATTAGGACGGGCATAATGAGAGACTTATAGAGCGTGATTTTTGTCCGTCGAGAGAGGACTTTACTGCTCAGTTGCCTACTCAGTCCGAAGTAGCACTTGTTGGCAAGAGTGATCCTACTTTGGATTTCGAGGCTGACATTATTATTGATGTTAATGCTGGTTCCTAAGTAAACGAAGTCTTCTACTTTTTCAAAGTTATAACTGTCAACAGTGATGTTTGATCCCAGTCGTAGATGTGCCGACTGTTTATTTGATGACATTAGATACTTCGTCTTGCCCTTGTTCACCTCCAGACCCATTCGCTTTGCTTCTCTATTCAGTTTGGAGAAGGCAGAACTAACTGCGCGGCTGTTAAGGCCGATAATGTCAATGTCATCGGCGTACGCCAGCAGCTGCGCACTCTTATAAAAGATAGTGCCTGACCGATTTAGTTCTGCGGCTCGAATTATCTTCTCCAGCATAAGGTTAAAAAAGTCACACGACAAAGAGTCACCCTGTCTGAAACCTCGTTTGGTATCAAACGGCTCGGAGAGGTCCTTCCGAATCCTCACGGAGCTGGTGGTGTTGCTCAACGTCATTTTACATAGCCGTATACGTTTTGCCGGGATCCCAAATTCAGACATTGCGGCATATAGGAAACTTCTTTTCGTACTGTCGAAGGCGGCTTTGAAGACGACAAAAAGATGGTGTGTGTCGATTCTTCTTTCTCGGGTCTTTTCCAAGATCGGGCGTATTGTGAATATCTGGTCGGTGGTAGATTTACCAGGTCTAAAGCCACACTGATAAGGTCCAATCAGTTCATTGACGGTGGGCTTTAGTCTATCGCACAGAACCTTATATGCAATGTTAAGAAGGCTTATACCACGATAATTTGCGCGAATTGCAGTATCACCCTTCTTGTGGATTGGGCAAAGTACACTTAGATACCAATCAGTAGGCATGCATTCGTCCGACGATACTCTACAGATAAGCTGGTGCATGAGCTTTACCAACTCTTCTCCACCGTATTTGAATAACTCAGCTGGCAGCCCGTCAACTCCGTGCGCTTTGTTGTTCTTTAGCCGTGCTATTGCTATACGGATTTCATCGCAGTCGGGTTACGGAATCATCATCTTCTCCAAGGTGGTCTCTGTCACTACCACAAAGTAGTGTGGAGAAGTGCTACCTCCATAAACTAAGTATATTCTGAACGTCAGTTACCAGGTCGCCGTTGTTGTTCTTAGAAGAATTCGCCCCGGTCTTAAAACCTTCTGTTAGCCGTCGTACTTTCTGAAAGAATTTTCGGGCGCTTTTCCTGTCGGCCAGCATTTCAAGCTCTTCGCACTCACGCATTTCGGCCTTTCTCTTCTTCTCTCGAAAAGTGCGTCTCACTTCCTTCTTCAACTCACGATATCTCTCCCGCAAGGCTCGCGTTGCGCCCGATCGCAACGTGGCCCTGTACGCAGTATCTTTCCGTTCCGTGGCAACGCGACATTCCTCATCGTACCAGTCATTTTTCCGGGCTCTCTGGAAACCAATAGATTGTTCAGCTGCGGTACGTAAAGAGCAAGAGATGTGGTTCCATTGCTCTGAAATATCGCTGTGTTGATTAAAGCTCTCAGAGAGGAGTGCGAGTCGAGTAGCGTAGTGATTGGTCCCATCGTCCTTCTCTTCCGTCGGGGCATGGGCGCAAATTAGGGAGATGTTGAAGAATCTCGCCTTTATGCGGGTTGTGGCGAGACGTTCGTCCACCGGAGTGAACGACAGTGCTTTACGGCGAAGTCTCTCTCCCACCACAAATCCGACACCAAATTTGCGCTCCTTTACATGGCAGCTGTAGTATACGTCGCAAGGGCCTACCCTTTTCCTCCCTTGCCCCGTTTATCGAATTTCTTGGATGGCGGTGATGTCAGCCTTCGCTCTGCCGAGTACATCTACCAGCAGAGGCACCTTCCCAATTAAGGGTTCGGACATTTCAGGTGCATGCCCTCAAATCATGGTCCTTAAAACGTTTGCCGTGGTCGTCATCTAAAAAGGGGGGTCCTGTCCGAGGCTTTGCTTAACTTTTCATTGGAAGTGGTTTTTTACGTGGCGGGTTCCAAGCACTGCGCACACCTGAATTAAAATTAATTCTCAAAAATATAACCTGCTGGAATTGTAACTGGATATTTAAAACCGGCGCTTAGATACCAATTCAGACTTACTCGCACACAGGCTGAGTTCAAAATTAATTGTAATATATTCATTAATTTATTTGTTCTAATATATATATTTAATTGTTTATGAAGTCAATGAACATAAATTTACTATACGTAAATTTTCATATTTTATTAACATTTCAAGGCGTTATTCATACATGGGACTTTAACCCTACCTCTTTATAGTTGCATGCAAAATATACAATACATTTTTCGGTGATATTTATTATACAAGTATATATTTTAATAAGCGAATGCTTATCATTTTTTATATATTTTCTGTTCTGATTAAATTTTTCAACCGGAAAAGAATGCAAACACATTTTCAAAGGAAAATTATCCCTGACAAATCACTTTTGATCCTCAGTATATACATGTATCCCGTCAGTATTTATATACTTTGCACGCTGCGTGGATTTAATTATTTTGCAATCCTTAAGGCTATGCCACATAAAACTTCTGCTTCGCTTTACGTTAGAGTTTTTTAAACATAATAAGGCTTCGTGGAGTGAAAAACTATTAACAACACTTCCATAATGTCCATGATTATGCCGAATGTATGTAAATATGTCTATACAGTTCCGTGCGGTTTTCACAACTCACAATAAACAAATGAAAAGTATGTATTGTCCAAGTGGCATACATTTTGCGTTTTTCGCTTTTCTGACAAAGTTACAAATGTCACGTAAAGCGAAGCAAGTCTTATGTGGCATGGCCTTTATTCTTATCCATAAATATTGTATGCTACACGGTCGAGAAATAACACGATACTTCCATCACGTAAATAAATACTGAACGTGTGACAATGCCTAATGGTAGAAAACTGCTCGCAGCATCGTGATATGTGTGTATGTATATATTTATTTACGTTTTTACAAATAAATACACTTTTTAATTTGTATTTTTGTACATATTAAGGAATCTTCACCATGAACATTGAGCTACAAAAAAATCGATGTTAATTCTAAGGTCTTGAAGTATCAAAAGTCTTTCGCAGCTGTTTTATTGGCCCTGAAATCATTAAAAATTAGCTTTCTTTTTGATTATGCATGTACCATTCTAGGAATACTCTGCTTCAATTTATAGATGTTGTTTCGCTTGCGCTCCATTCCAGGCAGTTAATTCCTTCAGTAAATGTAAAAATGTTACAGTTATAAGAAAATTAATATATTTATTTGCAAAATTAACTGCTTATGTTTACAAATTTAACCGAAACGAATAAATGAAATGAAGAAGAAGACTCTCCACCGAAAAGTTGACTACCCAGGGTTGCTTTTTTTATTGTACACGTTGGTTATAGGAGAATTGTGGTGAGCCGTTGAATAATTATTCAAATATGCAAATAAAAACAGTCGTCACAAATTTTCGCTATACATTTTTAGCTTTCAGTAATAATTGTAAAGTGTATCTTCACTGGTTAATGAAAATATTTCACATTCCGCAAAATTGTTTATGTGATTTTCAAAGTTTATTATGAAATATCATTGCATGCAACTCTGCTATAGTTTATTTTCATTATATACCATGAAAACTCTTATCCCTGAGAAGGACTTCACCTCAGTTTTATTACTGCATATACTGAGGTTGAGGTTTGCTAACAGAATAAATGAAAATGTAATTAAAATAAGAATATATAAGAGATGTTATTTACCTTTATGCCTAAAGATCATTTATAAATATGAAATCAACATGAAAACAAAAAAAATATCGCAGAAAATTTGAAGACTTTGCAGTTTCTCCGCCACCGTTGAGACACAGTATATACAGCAAGAACGATAAAATACAAGATTGCGCCTTCGCGACGAAAAATGATGTGAAGCAAAATGCGTGCAACGTCATGCACGTGAATGGACTGAGAATCGGAAGAAATTGCAAGAAAAATTGAGGTTAGGTGCTCCTATGATTTGTAAATTTTAAAGTTTTTACCAATTTCGGCACTTTATGCAACATATTTATATTCAAATAACTTCACAAATGCTCTGTGTTTGATTGGATGCCTTGAAAAAAACCACAGTGCAGCATTAGGAGACACAAGAAGCTTAACTTGCTACCAAGTGCGCACAGCTACATAGCCCCGCATCATTGAAAGACTATGCGATTTAATACTTAGGTAGGTAGGTATAAGTGGCTGTCACCGTTGCTTCAGCGACCCACTTAGGCCATGATTGGAGGCCCGTTGTGATACCACAGTTTCCTTCTCTTCATAATTTTTACAGCTTCTACAGCATCTGTGAAAGGGTACACCGAGACGCCCTGCGTGGTTGCCTATGAGGCAGTGCCCCGTAAGGGCTCCAATGACCTGAGATATATCATCCCGTTTTAAGGTGTACAGACCACGCGACCGTTTACGATCCCATCTAGGCCAAGTCTGCCTAGATATCCTACAAGTCGTGGTCTGTGCCCACCTCTCATTCGCACGAGCATAAGCATATTCTTTTAAGAGCAGCCTGCAAGTACCATACAATGCGTTCTTTACCAGGAAGAATCTGCTTGGTTGACCCTTCCCTTGCAAGTTCATCCGCTATACAGTTACCCTCGATGTCCCTGTGGCCTGGAACCCAGATGAGGTTTAGTCTGTTCTGCTTAGCCATCTCCTGAAGAGATCGGCGGCAGTCCAGTACAATCTTTGAAGTTATCGCAGCTGAGCTCACTGCTCTAATTGCCGCTTGCTTATCGCTAAATATAAAAACGTTGTTGGCTTTTAAGACAGTTTGCAACCTGTCCACAGCCTCTTTAATGGCTGAAACCTCAGCTTGAAAAACACTACAGTGATCCGGCAGCCTAAAAGAACAGCTCAGAGATAAGACTCGCGAGAAGACCCCTCCTCCCACTCTGCCATTCAGCTTCGAACCATCTGTGAACACCGTAATACTTCCAGGTGGGGTATAGAAATTTTAAGACCACTCCTCCCTACCTGGAATCAACATCGCGAAGTTCAGTGCAGTCCGGTAGGAAGCTATACTTACTCAGTATACTTGAGTGCCCACATAGGCCAGGCTCCCATTGATATGTCTCTCTTAGTCGAAGCGCGGCAAGAGCCGCCATCTGTTGACCCACTAAGTCGAGGGGTAGAAGGTCCAGAAAAACATTCAAGGCGTCGTTTGGTATTGTTCGTAAAGCTCCGCTAATGCAGATAATACTGGCTCTTTGTACTTTACTAAGTAGATTGAGGTTAGCATTTTTGCTCAAGGCAGGCCACCATACGATGACTCCATAAAGAAGAATCGGTCTTTCCACCGCTGTATAGATCTAGCGGCATACGCTTGGATTTAGACCCCATTTCTTTCCAATGGCCCTTTTGCAGGAGTATAGGGCCACAGAAGCCTTTTGAGTGCGCTGGACAATATTATTTCTCCAGCTTAGTTTCATATCTAGTGTGACGCCAAGAAACTTGGCTTCCTTCTTTAGATTTAAAGGAATACCATTCAGTACCGGAGTAATTAACTCCGGTGTCTTATATTTTCTAGTAAAGAGTACCAACTCCACTTTTTCCGAGTTGACGCTAAGACCACATCGCGTGGACCAGTTCCCTACAGCGCGGAGTGTTCCTTGCATCAAATCACACAAGGTCTGCGGGAACTTGCCCATGTATGCTATGGCGATGTCATCTGCATATGCGACAACCCTGGCGGCACCCCATTCCGTCTCTCGCAAGAGTGAATTTACAGTTAGATTCCAGACTAGGGGTGAAAGTACACCACCCTGTGGCGTTCCGCGAGACACATGCCACTGCGCACTTCATGTTTAATAATTTTATATTAAATAAAATCACTTTAAGTATTGAATTTAAGCACAAACAATTGTATGCTTACATACATACAAACAAAACCAACCACGTTTTGTGACGTAGCATACACAGCTGAGTCTGTCAAATTTGCTGTGATCGAATAGCGGTTTGCGGAAGGCGCAACCTCTGTATTTTCTAAATCGTGTATATACAGTACGCAAATTTTTCGATAATTTATCGGAAAAATTCACATCCCAAAAGAACTTGGGTTTCGTGTTACTCTTTTTAACGAAAAAAATCTTTCAACAGGGTTTTGTGCAGCAAGGAACTACACAAGTTTTATTTTATTCATTAATAAATAAAACAATCGCGTATAGAACCAACTCACAGCTTGTACTACTTCATTAAAGATATTTGAGACTTTGTTCATGCTGTATAAAGTTCGAAGAAATATCTTTTTTTTGTCATAATTTGAATGAAAATTCTTCTTCTTTCTTTCATTGGCTCGATAACCGCCTATGCGATTTTGGCCGAGCTTAGCACAGCACGCCAGTTATTTCTTTCTTTCGCTAACTGGCGCCAGTTGGAAATACCAAGCGTACAGCCCGGTCTTTCCAACGCAGAGGAGGCCTCCATTTTCCTCTGCTTCCACCGGCGGCTACCGCGTCGAATACTTTTAGAGCTGGAGCGCTTTCATCCATTCGAACGACATGACCCAGCCAGCGAAGCCGGACTATATCTATTCCGTTATAAAGCTCATACTGCTCATCGGTCCATCTTCTACGGTATTCGCCATCGGAAAGGCGTAAAGGCCCATAAATCTTTCGGAGAATCTTTCTCTCGAACACTCCCAGAGCCTTCTCATCAGATATCTTCATCGTCCATGCTTTTGCGCCATACATTAGGACGGGCATAATGAGAGACTTATAGAGCGTGATTTTTGTCCGTCGAGAGAGGACTTTACTGCTCAGTTGCCTACTCAGTCCGAAGTAGCACTTGTTGGCAAGAGTGATCCTACTTTGGATTTCGAGGCTGACATTATTATTGATGTTAATGCTGGTTCCTAAGTAAACGAAGTCTTCTACTTTTTCAAAGTTATAACTGTCAACAGTGATGTTTGATCGCAGTCGTAGATGTGCCGACTGTTTATTTGATGACATTATATACTTCGTCTTGCCCTTGTTCACCTCCAGACCCATTCGCTTTGCTTCTCTATTCAGTTTGGAGAAGGCAGAACTAACTGCGCGGCTGTTAAGGCCGATAATGTCAATGTCATCGGCGTACGCCAGCAGCTGCACACTCTTATAAAAGATAGTGCCTGACCGATTTAGTTCTGCGGCTCGAATTATCTTCTCCAGCATAAGGTTAAAAAAGTCACACGACAAAGAGTCACCCTGTCTGAAACCTCGTTTGGTATCAAACGGCTCGGAGAGGTCCTTCCGAATCCTCACGGAGCTGGTGGTGTTGCTCAACGTCATTTTACATAGCCGTATACGTTTTGCCGGGATCCCAAATTCAGACATTGCGGCATATAGGAAACTTCTTTTCGTACTGTCGAAGGCGGCTTTGAAGACGACAAAAAGATGGTGTGTGTCGATTCTTCTTTCTCGGGTCTTTTCCAAGATCGGGCGTATTGTGAATATCTGGTCGGTGGTAGATTTACCAGGTCTAAAGCCACACTGATAAGGTCCAATCAGTTCATTGACGGTGGGCTTTAGTCTCTCACACAATACGCTCGACAGAACCTTATATGCAATGTTAAGAAGGCTTATACCACGATAATTTGCGCGAATTGCAGTATCACCCTTCTTGTGGATTGGGCAAAGTACACTTAGATTCCAATCAGTAGGCATGCATTCGTCCGACGATACTCTACAGATAAGCTGGTGCATGAGCTTTACCAACTCTTCTCCACCGTATTTGAATAACTCAGCTGGCAGCCCGTCAACTCCGTGCGCTTTGTTGTTCTTTAGCCGTGCTATTGCTATACGGATTTCATCGCAGTCGGGTTACGGAATCATCATCTTCTCCAAGGTGGTCTCTGTCACTACCACAAAGTAGTGTGGAGAAGTGCTACCTCCATAAACTAAGTATATTCTGAACGTCAGTTACCAGGTCGCCGTTGTTGTTCTTAGAAGAATTCGCCCCGGTCTTAAAACCTTCTGTTAGCCGTCGTACTTTCTGAAAGAATTTTCGGGCGCTTTTCCTGTCGGCCAGCATTTCAAGCTCTTCGCACTCACGCATTTCGGCCTTTCTCTTCTTCTCGCTTCCTTCTTCAACTCACGATATCTCTCCCGCAAGGCTCGCGTTGCGCCCGATCGCAACGTGGCCCTGTAAGCAGTATCTTTCCGTTCCGTGGCAACGCGACATTCCTCATCGTACCAGTCATTTTTCCGGGGTCTCTGGAAACCAATAGATTGTTCGTAAAGAGCTAGAGATGTGGTTCCATTGCTCTGAAATATCGCTGTGTTGATTAAAGCTCTCAGAGAGCAGGAGTGCGAGTCGAGTAGCGTAGTGCGTGGCTCTCTATTGTGATTGCAAATTTCCGACGTCGAGCTTTCCTTGTGTGCCTTTCCGCACGCTTCTTGACACACAGAAGCGCGTGCGTATCTTGTCTGCGACAAGATAATGGTCCGAGTCGATGTTGTCTCCTCGGATCGTGCGCACATCTAGGACACTGGAAGCGTGCCTTCCGTCTATCACAACATGGTCGATTTGGTTTCGTGTCTTACCATCTTGAGACAGCCACGTAGCCTGATGTATCCTCCTATGCTGGAACCTGGTAACAGACTACCATGTTTCGGGCCCCGGCGAAGTCGATCAGTCTCAATCCGTTATCAGACATTTCCTCGTGGAGACTGAATTTTCCGACTGTGCAACCAAAGATGCCCTCCTTGCCCACCTTGGCATTAAAATCGACTAGCACGATTTTTATATCGTGTTGGGGCAGCGTTCGAACGTGCGCTCCAGGAGTTCGTAAAAGCAATCTTTGGTCCCATCGTCCTTCTCTTCCGTCGGGGCATGGGCGCAAATTAGGGAGATGTTGAAGAATCTCGCCTTTATGCGGGTTGTGGCGAGACGTTCGTCCACCGGAGTGAACGACAGTGCTTTACGGCGAAGTCTCTCTCCCACCACAAATCCGACACCAAATTTGCGCTCCTTTACATGGCAGCTGTAGTATACGTCGCAAGGGCCTACCCTTTTCCTCCCTTGCCCCGTTTATCGAATTTCTTGGATGGCGGTGATGTCAGCCTTCGCTCTGCCGAGTACATCTACCAGCAGAGGCACCTTCCCAATTAAGGGTTCGGACATTCCAGGTGCATGCCCTCAAATCATGGTCCTTAAAACGTTTGCCGTGGTCGTCATCTAAAAAGGGGGGTCCTGTCCGAGGCTTTGCTTAACTTTTCATTGGAAGTGGTTTTT
Organism: Philophylla caesio; assembly: GCA_963971545.1. Lineage (NCBI taxonomy): Eukaryota > Metazoa > Arthropoda > Insecta > Diptera > Tephritidae > Philophylla > Philophylla caesio. Next base: position 58,310,717 of record OZ020604.1, on the reverse strand, counting down.
TACGTGGCGGGTTCCAAGCACTGCGCACACCTGAATTAAAATTAATTCTCAAAAATATAACCTGCTGGAATTGTAACTGAATATTTAAAACCGGCGCTTAGATACCAATTCAGACTTACTCGCACACAGGCTGAGTTCAAAATTAATTGTAATATATTCATTAATTTATTTGTTCTAATATATATATTTAATTGTTTATGAAGTCAATGAACATAAATTTACTATACGTAAATTTTCATATTTTATTAACATTTCAAGGCGTTATTCATACATGGGACTTTAACCCTACCTCTTTATAGTTGCATGCAAAATATACAATACATTTTTCGGTGATATTTATTATACAAGTATATATTTTAATAAGCGAATGCTTATCATTTTTTATATATTTTCTGTTCTGATTAAATTTTTCAACCGGAAAAGAATGCAAACACATTTTCAAAGGAAAATTATCCCTGACAAATCACTTTTGATCCTCAGTATATACATGTATCCCGTCAGTATTTATATACTTTGCACGCTGCGTGGATTTAATTATTTTGCAATCCTTAAGGCTATGCCACATAAAACTTCTGCTTCGCTTTACGTTAGAGTTTTTTAAACATAATAAGGCTTCGTGGAGTGAAAAACTATTAACAACACTTCCATAATGTCCATGATTATGCCGAATGTATGTAAATATGTCTATACAGTTCCGTGCGGTTTTCACAACTCACAATAAACAAATGAAAAGTATGTATTGTCCAAGTGGCATACATTTTGCGTTTTTCGCTTTTCTGACAAAGTTACAAATGTCACGTAAAGCGAAGCAAGTCTTATGTGGCATGGCCTTTATTCTTATCCATAAATATTGTATGCTACACGGTCAAGAAATAACACGATACTTCCATCACGTAAATAAATACTGAACGTGTGACAATGCCTAATGGTAGAAAACTGCTCGCAGCATCGTGATATGTGTGTATGTATATATTTATTTACGTTTTTACAAATAAATACACTTTTTAATTTGTATTTTTGTACATATTAAGGAATCTTCACCATGAACATTGAGCTACAAAAAAATCGATGTTAATTCTAAGGTCTTGAAGTATCAAAAGTCTTTCGCAGCTGTTTTATTGGCCCTGAAATCATTAAAAATTAGCTTTCTTTTTGATTATGCATGTACCATTCTAGGAATACTCTGCTTCAATTTATAGATGTTGTTTCGCTTGCGCTCCATTCCAGGCAGTTAATTCCTTCAGTAAATGTAAAAATGTTACAGTTATAAGAAAATTAATATATTTATTTGCAAAATTAACTGCTTATGTTTACAAATTTAACCGAAACGAATAAATGAAATGAAGAAGAAGACTCTCCACCGAAAAGTTGACTACCCAGGGTTGCTTTTTTTATTGTACACGTTGGTTATAGGAGAATTGTGGTGAGCCGTTGAATAATTATTCAAATATGCAAATAAAAACAGTCGTCACAAATTTTCGCTATACATTTTTAGCTTTCAGTTATAATTGTAAAGTGTATCTTCACTGGTTAATGAAAATATTTCACATTCCGCAAAATTGTTTATGTGATTTTCAAAGTTTATTATGAAATATCATTGCATGCAACTCTGCTATAGTTTATTTTCATTATATACCATGAAAACTCTTATCCCTGAGAAGGACTTCACCTCAGTTTTATTACTGCATATACTGAGGTTGAGGTTTGCTAACAGAATAAATGAAAATGTAATTAAAATAAGAATATATAAGAGATGTTATTTACCTTTATGCCTAAAGATCATTTATAAATATGAAATCAACATGAAAACAAAAAAAATATCGCAGAAAATTTGAAGACTTTGCAGTTTCTCCGCCACCGTTGAGACACAGTATATACAGCAAGAACGATAAAATACAAGATTGCGCCTTCGCGACGAAAAATGATGTGAAGCAAAATGCGTGCAACGTCATGCACGTGAATGGACTGAGAATCGGAAGAAATTGCAAGAAAAATTGAGGTTAGGTGCTCCTATGATTTGTAAATTTTAAAGTTTTTACCAATTTCGGCACTTTATGCAACATATTTATATTCAAATAACTTCACAAATGCTCTGTGTTTGATTGGATGCCTTGAAAAAAACCACAGTGCAGCATTAGGAGACACAAGAAGCTTAACTTGCTACCAAGTGCGCACAGCTACATAGCCCCGCATCATTGAAAGACTATGCGATTTAATACTTAGGTAGGTAGGTATAAGTGGCTGTCACCGTTGCTTCAGCGACCCACTTAGGCCATGATTGGAGGCCCGTTGTGATACCACAGTTTCCTCCTCTTCATAATTTTTACAGCTTCTACAGCATCTGTGAAAGGGTACACCGAGACGCCCTGCGTGGTTGCCTATGAGGCAGTGCCCCATAAGGGCTCCAATGACCTGAGATATATCATCCCGTTTTAAGGTGTACAGACCACGCGACCGTTTACGATCCCATCTAGGCCAAGTCTGCCTAGATATCCTACAAGTCGTGGTCTGTGCCCACCTCTCATTCGCACGAGCATAAGCATATTCTTTTAAGAGCAGCCTGCAAGTACCATACAATGCGTTCTTTACCAGGAAGAATCTGCTTGGTTGACCCTTCCCTTGCAAGTTCATCCGCTATACAGTTACCCTCGATGTCCCTGTGGCCTGGAACCCAGATGAGGTTTAGTCTGTTGTGCTTAGCCATCTCCTGAAGAGATCGGCGGCAGTCCAGTACAATCTTTGAAGTTATCGCAGCTGAGCTCACTGCTCTAATTGCCGCTTGCTTATCGCTAAATATAAAAACGTTGTTGGCTTTTAAGACAGTTTGCAACCTGTCCACAGCCTCTTTAATGGCTGAAACCTCAGCTTGAAAAACACTACAGTGATCCGGCAGCCTAAAAGAACAGCTCAGAGATAAGACTCGCGAGAAGACCCCTCCTCCCACTCTGCCATTCAGCTTCGAACCATCTGTGAACACCGTAATACTTCCAGGTGGGGTATAGAAATTTTAAGACCACTCCTCCCTACCTGGAATCAACATCGCGAAGTTCAGTGCAGTCCGGTAGGAAGCTATACTTACTCAGTATACTTGAGTGCCCACATAGGCCAGGCTCCCATTGATATGTCTCTCTTAGTCGAAGCGCGGCAAGAGCCGCCATCTGTTGACCCACTAAGTCGAGGGGTAGAAGGTCCAGAAAAACATTCAAGGCGTCGTTTGGTATTGTTCGTAAAGCTCCGCTAATGCAGATAATACTGGCTCTTTGTACTTTACTAAGTAGATTGAGGTTAGCATTTTTGCTCAAGGCAGGCCACCATACGATGACTCCATAAAGAAGAATCGGTCTTACCACCGCTGTATAGATCTAGCGGCATACGCTTGGATTTAGACCCCATTTCTTTCCAATGGCCCTTTTGCAGGAGTATAGGGCCACAGAAGCCTTTTGAGTGCGCTGGACAATATTATTTCTCCAGCTTAGTTTCATATCTAGTGTGACGCCAAGAAACTTGGCTTCCTTCTTTAGATTTAAAGGAATACCATTCAGTACCGGAGTAATTAACTCCGGTGTCTTATATTTTCTAGTAAAGAGTACCAACTCCACTTTTTCCGAGTTGACGCTAAGACCACATCGCGTGGACCAGTTCCCTACAGCGCGGAGTGTTCCTTGCATCAAATCACACAAGGTCTGCGGGAACTTGCCCATGTATGCTATGGCGATGTCATCTGCATATGCGACAACCCTGGCGGCACCCCATTCCGTCTCTCGCAAGAGTGAATTTACAGTTAGATTCCAGACTAGGGGTGAAAGTACACCACCCTGTGGCGTTCCGCGAGACACATGCCACTGCGCACTTCATGTTTAATAATTTTATATTAAATAAAATCACTTTAAGTATTGAATTTAAGCACAAACAATTGTATGCTTACATACATACAAACAAAACCAACCGCGTTTTGTGACGTAGCATACACAGCTGAGTCTGTCAAATTTGCTGTGATCGAATAGCGGTTTGCGGAAGGCGCAACCTCTGTATTTTCTAAATCGTGTATATACAGTACGCAAATTTTTCGATAATTTATCGGAAAAATTCACATCCCAAAAGAACTTGGGTTTCGTGTTACTCTTTTTAACGAAAAAAATCTTTCAACAGGGTTTTGTGCAGCAAGGAACTACACAAGTTTTATTTTATTCATTAATAAATAAAACAATCGCGTATAGAACCAACTCACAGCTTGTACTACTTCATTAAAGATATTTGAGGCTTTGTTCATGCTGTATAAAGTTCGAAGAAATATCTTTTTTTTGTCATAATTTGAATGAAAATTCTTCTTCTTTCTTTCATTGGCTCGATAACCGCCTATGCGATTTTGGCCGAGCTTAGCACAGCACGCCAGTTATTTCTTTCTTTCGCTAACTGGCGCCAGTTGGAAATACCAAGCGTACAGCCCGGTCTTTCCAACGCAGAGGAGGCCTCCATTTTCCTCTGCTTCCACCGGCAGCTACCGCGTCGAATACTTTTAGAGCTGGAGCGCTTTCATCCATTCGAACGACATGACCCAGCCAGCGAAGCCGGACTATATCTATTCCGTTATAAAGCTCATACTGCTCATCGGTCCATATTCTACGGTATTCGCCATCGGAAAGGCGTAAAGGCCCATAAATCTTTCGGAGAATCTTTCTCTCGAACACTCCCAGAGCCTTCTCATCAGATATCTTCATCGTCCATGCTTTTGCGCCATACATTAGGACGGGCATAATGAGAGACTTATAGAGCGTGATTTTTGTCCGTCGAGAGAGGACTTTACTGCTCAGTTGCCTACTCAGTCCGAAGTAGCACTTGTTGGCAAGAGTGATCCTACTTTGGATTTCGAGGCTGACATTATTATTGATGTTAATGCTGGTTCCTAAGTAAACGAAGTCTTCTACTTTTTCAAAGTTATAACTGTCAACAGTGATGTTTGATCCCAGTCGTAGATGTGCCGACTGTTTATTTGATGACATTAGATACTTCGTCTTGCCCTTGTTCACCTCCAGACCCATTCGCTTTGCTTCTCTATTCAGTTTGGAGAAGGCAGAACTAACTGCGCGGCTGTTAAGGCCGATAATGTCAATGTCATCGGCGTACGCCAGCAGCTGCGCACTCTTATAAAAGATAGTGCCTGACCGATTTAGTTCTGCGGCTCGAATTATCTTCTCCAGCATAAGGTTAAAAAAGTCACACGACAAAGAGTCACCCTGTCTGAAACCTCGTTTGGTATCAAACGGCTCGGAGAGGTCCTTCCGAATCCTCACGGAGCTGGTGGTGTTGCTCAACGTCATTTTACATAGCCGTATACGTTTTGCCGGGATCCCAAATTCAGACATTGCGGCATATAGGAAACTTCTTTTCGTACTGTCGAAGGCGGCTTTGAAGACGACAAAAAGATGGTGTGTGTCGATTCTTCTTTCTCGGGTCTTTTCCAAGATCGGGCGTATTGTGAATATCTGGTCGGTGGTAGATTTACCAGGTCTAAAGCCACACTGATAAGGTCCAATCAGTTCATTGACGGTGGGCTTTAGTCTATCGCACAGAACCTTATATGCAATGTTAAGAAGGCTTATACCACGATAATTTGCGCGAATTGCAGTATCACCCTTCTTGTGGATTGGGCAAAGTACACTTAGATACCAATCAGTAGGCATGCATTCGTCCGACGATACTCTACAGATAAGCTGGTGCATGAGCTTTACCAACTCTTCTCCACCGTATTTGAATAACTCAGCTGGCAGCCCGTCAACTCCGTGCGCTTTGTTGTTCTTTAGCCGTGCTATTGCTATACGGATTTCATCGCAGTCGGGTTACGGAATCATCATCTTCTCCAAGGTGGTCTCTGTCACTACCACAAAGTAGTGTGGAGAAGTGCTACCTCCATAAACTAAGTATATTCTGAACGTCAGTTACCAGGTCGCCGTTGTTGTTCTTAGAAGAATTCGCCCCGGTCTTAAAACCTTCTGTTAGCCGTCGTACTTTCTGAAAGAATTTTCGGGCGCTTTTCCTGTCGGCCAGCATTTCAAGCTCTTCGCACTCACGCATTTCGGCCTTTCTCTTCTTCTCGCTTCCTTCTTCAACTCACGATATCTCTCCCGCAAGGCTCGCGTTGCGCCCGATCGCAACGTGGCCCTGTACGCAGTATCTTTCCGTTCCGTGGCAACGCGACATTCCTCATCGTACCAGTCATTTTTCCGGGGTCTCTGGAAACCAATAGATTGTTTGTAAAGAGCTAGAGATGTGGTTCCATTGCTCTGAAATATCGCTGTGTTGATTAAAGCTCTCAGAGAGCAGGAGTGCGAGTCGAGTAGCGTAGTGCGTGGCTCTCTATTGTGATTGCAAATTTCCGACGTCGAGCTTTCCTTGTGTGCCTTTCCGCACGCTTCTTGACACACAGAAGCGCGTGCGTATCTTGTCTGCGACAAGATAATGGTCCGAGTCGTTGTTGTCTCCTCGGATCGTGCGCACATCTAGGACACTGGAAGCGTGCCTTCCGTCTATCACAACATGGTCGATTTGGTTTCGTGTCTTACCATCTTGAGACAGCCAGGTAGCCTGATGTATCCTCCTATGCTGGAACCTGGTAACAGACTACCATGTTTCGGGCCCCGGCGAGTCGATCAGTCTCAATCCGTTATCAGACATTTCCTCGTGGAGACTGAATTTTCCGACTGTGCAACCAAAGATGCCCTCCTTGCCCACCTTGGCATTAAAATCGACTAGCACGATTTTTAAATCGTGTTGGGGCAGCGGTCGAACGTGCGCTCCAGGAGTTCGTAAAAGCAATCTTTGGTCCCATCGTCCTTCTCTTCCGTCGGGGCATGGGCGCAAATTAGGGAGATGTTGAAGAATCTCGCCTTTATGCGGGTTGTGGCGAGACGTTCGTCCACCGGAGTGAACGACAGTGCTTTACGGCGAAGTCTCTCTCCCACCACAAATCCGACACCAAATTTGCGCTCCTTTACATGGCAGCTGTAGTATACGTCGCAAGGGCCTACCGTTTTCCTCCCTTGCCCCGTTTATCGAATTTCTTGGATGGCGGTGATGTCAGCCTTCGCTCTGCCGAGTACATCTACCAGCAGAGGCACCTTCCCAATTAAGGGTTCGGACATTCCAGGTGCATGCCCTCAAATCATGGTCCTTAAAACGTTTGCCGTGGTCGTCATCTAAAAAGGGGGGTCCGGTCCGAGGCTTTGCTTTACATTTCATTGGAAGTTGTTTTTTACGTGGCGGGTTCCAAGCCCTGCGCTAACCTGAATTAAAATTAATTCTCAAATATATAACCTGCTGGAATTGTAACTGGATATTTAAAACCGGCGCTTAGATACCAATTCAGACTTACTCGCACACAGTCTGAGTTCAAAATTAATTGTAATATATTCATTAATTTATTTGTTTTAATAAATATATTTAATTGTTTATGAAGTCAATTAACATAAATTTACTATACGTAAATTTTCATATTTTATTAACATTTCAAGGCGTTATTCATACAGAGGATTTTGACCCTACCTCTTTATAGTTGCATGCAAAATATACAATACATTTTTCGGTGATATTTTTTATACAAGTATATATTTTAATACGCGAATGCTTATCATTTTTTATATATTTTCTGTTCTGATTAAATTTTTCAACCGGAAAAGAATGCAAACACATTTTCAAAGGAAAATTATCCCTGACAAATCACTTTTGATCCTCAGTATATACATGTATCCCGTCAGTATTTATATACTTTGCACGCTGCGTGGATTTAATTATTTTGCAATCCTTAAGGCTATGCCACATAAAACTTCTGCTTCGCTTTACGTTAGAGTTTTTTAAACATAATAAGGCTTTGTGAAGTGAAAGAACTATTAACAACACTTCCATAACGTCCATAATTATGCCGAATGTATGTGAATATGTCTATACAGTTCAGTGCGATTTTCACAACTCACAATAAACAAATGAAAAGTATGTATTGTCCAAGTGGCATACATTTTGCGTTTTTCGCTTTTCTGACAAAGTTACAAAAGGAATCTTCACCATGAACATTGAGCTACAAAAAAATCGATGTTAATTCTAAGGTCTTGGAGTATCAAAAGTCTTTCGCAGCTGTTTTATTGGCCCTGAAATCATTAAAAATTAGCTTTCTTTTTGATTATGCATGTACCATTCTAGGAATACTCTGCTTCAATTTATAGATGTTGTTTCGCTTGCGCTCCATTCCAGGCAGTTATTTCCTTCAGTAAATGTAAAAATGTTCCAGTTATAAGAAAATTAATATATTTATTTGCAAAATTAACTGCTTATGTTTACAAATTTAACCGAAACGAATGAATGAAATGAAGAAGAAGACTCACCACCGAAAAGTTGACTACCCAGGGTTGCTTTTTTTATTGTACACGTTGGTTATAGGAGAATTGTGGTGAGCCGTTGAATAATTATTCATATATGCAAATAAAAACAGTCGTTACAAATTTTCGCTATACATTTTTGGCTTTCAGTAATAATTGTAATGTGGATCTTCACTGGTTAATGAAAATATTTCACATTCCTCAAAATTGTTTATGTGATTTTCAAAGTTTATTATGAAATATCATTGCATGCAACTCTGCTATAGTTTATTTTCATTATATACCATGAAAACTCTTATCCCCGAGAAGGATTTCACCTCAGTTTTATTACTGCATATACTGTGGTTGAGGTTTGCTAACAGAATAAATGAAAATGTAATTAAAATAAGAATATATAAGAGATGTTATTTACCTTTATGCCTAAAGATCATTTATAAATATGAAGTCAACATGAAAACAAAAAAAAATATCGCAGAAAATTTGAAGACTTTGCAGTTTCTCCGCCACCGTTGAGGCACAGTATATACAGCAAGAACGATAAAATACAAGATTGCGCCTTCCCGACGAAAAATGATGTGAAGCAAAATACGTGCAACGTCATGCACGTGAATGGACTGAGAATCGGAAGAAATTGCAAGAAAAATGTGAGGTTAGGTTCTTCTATGATTTGTAAATTTTAAAGTTTTTACCAATTTCGGCACTTTATGCAACATATTTATATTCAAATAACTTCATTTATGCTCTGTGTTTGATTGGATGCCTTGAAAAAAACCACAGTGCAGCATTAGGAGACACAAGAAGCTTAACTTGCTACCAAGTACGCACAGCTACATAGCCCCGCATCATTGAAAGACTATGCGATTTAATACTTAACACCAAGCACTTCATGTTTAATAATTTTATTTTAAATAAAATAACTTTAAGTATTGAATTTAAGCACAAACAATTGTATGCTTACATACATACAAACAAAACCAACCGCGTTTTGTGACGGAGCACACACAGCTGATTCTGTCAAATTTGCTGAGAGCGAATAGCGGTTTTCGGAAGGCGCAACCTCTGTGTTTTCTAAATCGTGTATTACAGTACGCAACCTTTTCGATAATTTATCGGAAAAATTCACATCCCAAAAGAACTTGGGTTTCGTGTTACTCTTTTTAACGAAAAAAATCTTTCAACAAGTTTTATTTTATTCATTAATAAATAAAACAATCGCGTATAGAACAAACTCACAGCTTGTACTACTTCATTAAAGATATTTTATTATTGTAATTGCTGAAGTGAAGACCACATTCAAAGCTCGTGAACGTTAAATTCCATACAATTCTGTCGAGACTTTGTTCATGCTGTATAAAGTTCGAAGAAATATCTTTATTTTGTCATAATTTGAATGAAAATTCTTCTTCTTTCTTTCATTGGCTCGATAACCGCCTATGCGATTTTGGCCGAGCTTAGCACAGCACGCCAGTTATTGCTCTCTTTCGCTTACTGGCGCCAGTTGGAAATACCAAGCGTACACCCTTTTCCTCTGCTTCCACCGGCGGGTACCGCGTCGAATACTTTTAGAGCTGGAGCGCTTTCATCCGACATGACCAAGCCAGCGAAGCCGCACTATATCTATTCCGTTATAAAGCTCATACAGCTCATCGATCTATCTTCTACGGTATTCGCCATCGGAAAGGCGTAAAGGCCCATAAATCTTTCGGAGAATCGGAGAATCTCGAACACTCCCAGAGCCTTCTCATCAGATATCTTCATCGTCCATGCTTCTGCGCCATACATTAGGACGGGCATAATGAGAGACTTATAGAGCGTGATTTTTGTCCGTCGAGAGAGTGCAGCATTAGGAGACACAAGAAGCTTAACTTGCTACCAAGTACGCACAGCTACATAGCCCCGCATCATTGAAAGACTATGCGATTTAATACTTAACACCAAGCACTTCATGTTTAATAATTTTATTTTAAATAAAATAACTTTAAGTATTGAATTTAAGCACAAACAATTGTATGCTTACATACATACAAACAAAACCAACCGCGTTTTGTGACGGAGCACACACAGCTGATTCTGTCAAATTTGCTGAGAGCGAATAGCGGTTTTCGGAAGGCGCAACCTCTGTGTTTTCTAAATCGTGTATTACAGTACGCAACCTTTTCGATAATTTATCGGAAAAATTCACATCCCAAAAGAACTTGGGTTTCGTGTTACTCTTTTTAACGAAAAAAATCTTTCAACAAGTTTTATTTTATTCATTAATAAATAAAACAATCGCGTATAGAACAAACTCACAGCTTGTACTACTTCATTAAAGATATTTTATTATTGTAATTGCTGAAGTGAAGACCACATTCAAAGCTCGTGAACGTTAAATTCCATACAATTCTGTCGAGACTTTGTTCATGCTGTATAAAGTTCGAAGAAATATCTTTATTTTGTCATAATTTGAATGAAAATTCTTCTTCTTTCTTTCATTGGCTCGATAACCGCCTATGCGATTTTGGCCGAGCTTAGCACAGCACGCCAGTTATTGCTCTCTTTCGCTTACTGGCGCCAGTTGGAAATACCAAGCGTACACCCTTTTCCTCTGCTTCCACCGGCGGGTACCGCGTCGAATACTTTTAGAGCTGGAGCGCTTTCATCCGACATGACCAAGCCAGCGAAGCCGCACTATATCTATTCCGTTATAAAGCTCATACAGCTCATCGATCTATCTTCTACGGTATTCGCCATCGGAAAGGCGTAAAGGCCCATAAATCTTTCGGAGAATCGGAGAATCTCGAACACTCCCAGAGCCTTCTCATCAGATATCTTCATCGTCCATGCTTCTGCGCCATACATTAGGACGGGCATAATGAGAGACTTATAGAGCGTGATTTTTGTCCGTCGAGAGAGGACTTTACTGCTCAGTTGCCTACTCAGTCCGAAGTAGCACTTGTTGGCAAGAGTAATCCTACTTTGGATTTCGAGGCAGACATTATTATTGATGTTAATGCTGGTTCCTAAGTAAACGTAGTCTTCTACATTTTCAAAGTTATAACTGCCAACAGTGATGTTTGATCCCAGTCGTAGATGTGCCGACTGTTTATTTGATGACATTAGATACTTCGTCTTGCCCTCGTTCACCTCCAGACCCATTCGCTTTGCTTCTCTATCCAGTTTGGAGAAGGCAGAACTAACTGCGCGGCTGTTAAGGCCGATGATGTCAATGTCATCGGCGTACGCAGCTGTACACTCTTATAAAAGATAGTGCCTGACCGATTTAGTTCTGCGGCTCGAATTATCTTCTTCAGCATAAGGTTAAAAAAGTCACACCTCGGTTGGTATCAAACGGCTCGGAGAGGTCCTTCCGAATCCTCACGGAGCTGGTGGTGTTGCTCAACGTCATTTTACATAGCCGTATACGTTTTGCCGGGATCCCAAATTCAGACATTGCGGCATATAGGAAACTTCTTTTCGTACTGTCGAAGGCGGCTTTGAAGTCGACAAAAAGATGGTGTGTGTCGATTCTTCTTTCTCGGGTCTTTTCCAAGATCGGGCGTATTGTGAATATCTGGTCGGTGGTAGATTTACCAGGTCTAAAGCCACACTGATAAGGTCCAATCAGTTCATTGACGGTTTGCGCGAATTGCAGAATCACCCTTCTTGTGGATTGGGCAAAGTACACTTAGATTCCAATCAGTAGGCATGCATTCGTCCGACGTTGCTCTACAGATAAGCTGGTGCATGAGCTTTACCAACTCTTCTCCACCGTATTTGAATAACTCAGCTGGCAGCCCGTCAACTCCGTGCGCTTTGTTGTTCTTTAGCCGTGCTATTGCTCTACGGATTTCATCGCAGTCGGGTAACGGAACATGAATTCCGGGTTTCGGAATCATCATCTTCTCCAAGGTGGTCTCTGTCATTACCACTAAGTAGTGTGGAGAAGTGCTCCCTCCATAAACTAAGTATATTCTGAACGTCAGTTACCAGGTCGCCATTTTCGTTCTTACAGGAATTCGCCCGGTCTTAAAACCTCCTGTTCGCACTCACGCATTTCGGCCTTTCTCTTCTTCTCGCTTCCTTCTTCAACTCACGATATCTCTCCCGCAAGGCTCGCGTTGCGCCCGATCGCAACGTGGCCCTGTAAGCAGTATCTTTCCGTTCCGTGGCAACGCGACATTCCTCATCGTACCAGTCATTATTCCGGGCTCTCTGGAAACCAATAGATTGTTCAGCTGCGGTACGTAAAGAGCAAGAGATGTGGTTCCATTGCTCTGAAATATCGCTGTGTTGATTAAAGCTCTCAGAGAGCAGGAGTGCGAGTCGAGTAGTGTAGTGCGTGGCTGTCTGTTGTGATTGCAAATTTCCGACGTCGAGCTTTCCTTGTGTGCCTTTCCGCACGCTTTTTGACACACACAGGCGCGTGCGTATCTAGGACACTGGAAGCGTGCCTTCCGTCTATTACAACATGGTCGATTTGGTTTCGTGTCTTACCATCTGGAGACAACCACGTAGCCTGATGTATCCTCCTATGCTGGAACCTGGTAACAGACTACCATGTTTCGGGCCCCGGCGAAGTCGATCAGTCTCAATCCGTTATCAGACATTTCCTCGTGGAGACTGAATTTTCCGACTGTGGAACCAAAGATGCCCTCCTTGCCCACCTTGGCATTAAAATCGACTAGCACGATTTTTATATCGTGTTGGGGCAGCGTTCGAACGTGCGCTCCAGGAGTTCGTAAAAGCAATCTGTGGTCCCATCGTCCTTCTCTTCCGTCGGGGCATGGGCGCAAATTAGGGAGATGTTGAAGAATCTCGCCTTTATGCGGGTTGTGGCGAGACGTTCGTCCACCGGAGTGAACGACAGTGCTTTACGGCGAAGTCTCTCTCTCACCACAAATCCGACACCAAATTTGCGCTCCTTTACATGGCAGCTGTAGTATACGTAGCAAGGGCCTACCGTTTTCCTCCCTTGTCCCGTTCATCGAATTTCTTGGATGGCGGTGATGTCAGCCTTCGCTCTGCTGAGGACATCAACCAGCCGGGCAGAGGCACCTTCCCAATTAAGGGTTCGGATATTCCAGGTGCATGCCCTCAAATCATGGTCCTTAAAACGTTTGCCGTGGTCGTCATCTAAAAAGGGGGGTCCTGTCCGAGGTTTTGCTTTACTTTTCATTGGAAGTGGTTTTTTACGTGGCGGGTTCCAAGCCCTGCGCACTTACTTACTTACTTAATTGGCGCATTAACCGCCTAAGCGATTTTGGCAGAGGTCAACAAAGCACGCCAGCTGTCCCTATCTCGTGCTAACTGGCGCCAATTGGAAGTCCCAAGTATAGCCAAGTCTTTTTCCACTTGGTCTTTCCAACGCAGAGGAGGTCTTCCTTTTCCTCTGCTACCACCCGCGGGTACCGCGTCAAAAACCTTCAGGGCTGGAGCTATTTCATCCATTCGAACGACGTAACCTAGCCAGCGGAGCCGCTGATTCTTAATCCGCTGCACTATATCTACGTCATTGTACAGCTCGTACAGCTCATCGTTCCATCGAACGCGGTATTCGCCGTCGCAAAGACGCAAAGGTCCATAAATCTTTCGAATAATCTTTCTCTCGAACACTCCAAGAGCCCTCTCATCTGATGTTGTCATCGTCCATGCTTCTGCACCATACAATAGGACGGGCATGATGAGAGACTTATAGAGTATGGTTTTTGTCCGTCGAGAGAGGACTTTACTGTGCAATTGCCTACTCAGTCCGAAGTAGCACTTGTTGGCAAGAGAGATTCTCCGTTGGATTTCAAGGCTGACGCTGTTATTGGTGTTAATGCTGGTTCCTAAGTAAACGAAGTTCTCAACTTTTTCAAAGTTATAACTGTCAACAGTGATTTGTGATCCCAGTCGTGAATGTGCCGACTGTCTATTTGATGACAGGAGATACTTCGTCTTGCCCTCGTTCACCTCCAGACCCATTCGCTTCGCTTCTCTATCCAGTTTGGAGAAGGCAGAACTAACTGCGCGGTTGTTAAGGCCGATGATGTCAATGTCATCGGCGTACGCCAGCCGTTGCACACTCTTATAAAAGATGGTACCTGACCGATTTAGTTCTGCGGCTCGAATTATTTTCTCCAGCATCAGATTAAAGAAATCGCACGACAGAGAGTCACCTTGTCCCAATCCTGACGGAGCTGGTGCTGTTGCTCAACGTCATTTTACATAGCCGTATACGTTTTGCGGGGATACAAATTCAGACATTGCGGCATAAAGGCAACTTCTTATCGTGCTGTCGAAGGCGGCTTTGAAGTCGACAAAAAGATGGTGTGTGTCGATTCTTCTTTCTCGGGTCTTTTCCAAGATCTGGCGTATTGTGAATATCTGGTCGGTGGTGGATTTACCAGGTCTAAAGCCACACTGATAAGGTCCAATCAGTTCGTTGACGGTGGGCTTAAGTCTTTCGCACAATACACTTGACAGAACCTTATACGCGATGTTAAGAAGGCTAATCCCGCGATAATTGGCACAGACTGCAGGATCACCCTTTTTGTGGATTGGGCAGAGCACACTTAAGTTCCAATCGGTAGGCATGCGTTCTTCCGACCATATTCTAGAGATGAGCTCGTGCATGCACTTAACCAGCTCCTCTCCGCCGTACTTAAATAACTCAGCTGGTAACCCGTCAGCCCCGGGGGCTTTGTTGTTCTTCAGCCGTGCTATCGCTTTCCGAATTTCGTCATGGTCGGGTGATGGTACATCACGTCCATCATCATTGATTGGGGTTTCGGGTTCAACATCTTCTCCATCGTTGTTGCAGCTGCTTCCATTAAGCAGTGTGAAGAAGTGCTCCCTCCATAATTTAAGTATGCTGTGGACATCAGTCACCAGGTCGCCGTTTTCATTCTTACAGGAATTCGCCCCGGTCTTAAAACCTTCTGTAAGCCGTCGAACTTTTTCTCATCTCAAGCTCTTCGCACTCACG
This sequence comes from Philophylla caesio, assembly GCA_963971545.1. Classification (NCBI taxonomy): domain Eukaryota; kingdom Metazoa; phylum Arthropoda; class Insecta; order Diptera; family Tephritidae; genus Philophylla; species Philophylla caesio. The sequence goes on along the minus strand of OZ020604.1, from coordinate 58,295,402 downwards.
CATTTCGGCCTCTCTCTTTTTCTCACGAAAAATACGTCTTGCTTCCTTCTTCAGCTCACGATAACGCTCCCGCACAGCTCGCGTTGCGCCCGATCGCAGTGTGGCCCTGTAGGCAGCGTCTTTACGTTCCGTAGCGACGCGGCATTCCTCGTCATACCAGTTGTTCTTTCGGGCTCGCTGCAATCCGATGGATTCTTCAGCGGCGGTATCTAGACATCGAGAAATATGGTTCCACTGCTCGGAAATATCGTGCTGTTGATTATTGCTCTCAGAGAGCAGGAGTGCAAGTCGAGTGGCGAAGTGGGTGGCTGTCTGTTGCGATTGCAGCTTTCCGACGTCGAGCTTTCCTTGTATCCGTTTGCGTGCGCTTTTTGCTGCACAGAGGCGCGTGCGGATCTTAGCTGCCACAAGAAAATGATCCGAGTCGATGTTGGCTCCTCGGATCGTGCGCACATTTAGGACACTGGAAGCATGCCTTCCGTCTATCACAACGTGGTCGATTTGGTTTCGTGTCTTACCATCTGGAGACAGCCACGTAGCTTGGTGAATCTTTTTATGCTGGAACCTGGTACTACAGACTACCATGTTTCGGGCCCCGGCGAAGTCGATTAGTCTCATTCCGTTATCGGACGTTTCGTTGTGGAGACTGAATTTTCCGACTGTAGAACCAAAGATGCCCTCCTTGCCCACCTTGGCATTGAAATCGCCAAGCACGATTTTTATATCGTGGTGGGGGCACCGCTCATACGTGCGACCAAGGAGATCGTAGAAGCGATTTTTGGTCCCATCGTCCTTCTCTTCCGTCGGGGCGTGGGCGCAAATCAGGGAGATGTTGAAGAATCTCCCCTTGATGCGGATTGTCGCAAGGGCCTATCGATTTTTTCCCTTGTCCCGTCCATCGCATCTCTTGGATGGCGGTGATGTCAGCCTTCGCTCTGCTGAGGACATCAACCAGCCGGGCAGAGGCACCTTCCCAATTAAAGGTCCGGACATTCCAGGTGCATGCCCTCAAATCATTGTCCTTTAAACGTTTGCCGTGGTCGTCATCAAAAAAGGGGGGTCTTATCCGAGGCTTTTTTTTCCTTTTCATTGGAAGTTGTTTTTTACGTGGCGGGTTCCAAGCCCTGCGCACAACCCATTGCTGGGGGTGAAAAATTTTAAGTTTGTATATATAGCGAGCCGCTTGCTCCAAGACAGACACCCGCTTGCAGCCGCACCTCCTGGTGAACAGACGCAGCGGACTTCAGTGGACCCTTAAACCAAATATGTCGGAGTGGCTCCACTAAAGCTCCCTCTCTATTAGCCGTAACCCATGGCTCCACACGGGTTGGTTACCGTATCTCGCACATGGGTTGCTCACGTTGCCCAGGGTGCACGAACGTGGACGTCAGAGTAGGGATTGAGTACAGCCGTGCAACTGTAACCGCATACCCAGAAGCACCACTGTACCCCATTGCACCCCACACCCTGCGCACACCTGAATTAAAATTAATTCTCAAAAATATAACCTGCTGGAATTGTAACTGGATATTTAAAACCGGCGCTTATATACCAATTCAGACTTACTCGCACACAGGCTGAGTTCAAAATTAATTGTAATATATTCATAAATTTATTTGTTCTAATATATATATTTAATTGTTTATGAAGTCAATGAACATAAATTAACTATACGTAAATTTGCATATTTTATTAACATTTCAAGGCGTTATTCATACATAGGATTTTGACCCTACCTCTTTATAGTTGCATGCAAAATATACAATACATTTTTCGTTGATATTTTTAATACAAGTATATATTTTAATACGCGAATGCTTATCATTTTTTATATATTTTCTATTCTGATTACATTTTTCAACCGGAAAAGAATGCAAACACATTTTCAAACGAAAATTATTCCTGACAAATCACTTTATATACTTTGCACGCTGCGTGGATTTAATTATTTTGCAATCCTTAAGGCCATGCCACATAAAACTTCTGCTTCGGTTTACGTTAGAGTTTTTTAAACATAATAAGGCTTCGTGAAGTGAAAAACTATTAACAACACTTCCATAACGTCCATAATTATGCCGAATGTATGTAAATATGTCTATACAGTTTCGTGCGATTTTCACAACTCACAATAAACAAATGAAAAGTATGTATTGTCCAAGTGGCATACATTTTGCGTTTTTCGCTTTTCTGACAAAGTTACAAATGTCACGTAAAGCGAAGCAAGTCTTATGTGGCATGGCCTTTATTCTTATCCATAAATATTGTATGCTACACGGTCAAGAAATAACACGATACTTCTATCACGTAAATAAATACTGAACGTGTGACAATGCCTAATGGTAGAAAACTGCTCGCAGCATCGTGATATGTGTGTATGTATATATTTATTTACGTTTTTACAAATAAATGCACTTTTAAATTTGAATTTTTGTACATATTAAGGAATCTTCACCATGAACATTGAGCTACAAAATAATCGATGTAAATTCTAAGGTCTTGAAGTATCAAAAGTCTTTCGCAGCTGTTTTATTGGCCCTGAAATCATTAAAAATTAGCTTTCTCTTTGATTATGCATGTACCTAGGAATACTCTGCTTCAATTTATAGATGTTGTTTCGCTTGCGCTCCATTCCAGGCAGTTATTTCCTTCAGTAAATGTAAAAATGTTCCAGTTATAAGAAAATTAATATATTTATTTGCAAAATTAACTGCTTATGTTTACAAATTTAACCGAAACGAATGAATGAAATGAAGAAGAAGACTCACCACCGAAAAGTTGACTACCCAGGGTTGCTTTTTTTATTGTACACGTTGGTTATAGGAGAATTGTGGTGATCCGTTGAATAATTATTCAAATATGCAAATAAAAACAGTCGTCACAAATTTTCGCTATACATTTTTGGCTTTCAGTAATACTTGTAATGTGGATCTTCACTGGTTAATGAAAATATTTCACATTCCGCAAAATTGTTTATGTGATTTTCAAAGTTTATTATGAAATATCATTGCATGCAACTCTGCTATAGTTTATTTTCATTATCTACCATGAAAACTCTTATCCCTGAAAAGGACTTCACCTCAGTTTTATTACTGCATATACTGAGGTTGAGGTTTGCTAACAGAATAAATGAAAATGTAATTAAAATAAGAGTATATAGGAGATGTTATTTACCTTTATGCCTAAAGATCATTTATAAATATGAAATCAACATGAAAACAAAAAAAATATCGCAGAAAATTTGAAGACTTTGCAGTTTCTCCGCCACCGTTGAGGCACAGTATATACAGCAAGAACGATAAAATACAAGATTGCGCCTTTCCGACGAAAAATGATGTGAAGCAAAATGCCAGCAACGTCATGCACGTGAATTGACTGAGAATCGGAAGAAATTGCAAGAAAAATGTGAGGTTAGGTTCTCCTATGATTTGTAAAAAGTCCCTTACAGCCTGGTCTCCCCCTTTTCCTCTGCTTCCACCGGCGGGTACCGCGTCGAATACTTTTAGAGCTGGAGCGCTTCCATTCGAACGACATGACCAAGCCAGCGAAGCCGCACTATATCTATTCCGTTATAAAGCTCATACAGCTCATCGATCTATCTTCTACGGTATTCGCCATCGGAAAGGCGTAAAGACCCATAAATCTTTCGGAGAATCTTTCTCTCGAACACTCCCAGAGCCTTCTCATCAGATATCTTCATCGTCCATGCTTCTGCGCCATACATTAGGACGGGCCTAATGAGAGACTTATAGAGCGTGATTTTTGTCCGTCGAGAGAGGACTTTACTGCTCAGTTGCCTACTCAGTCCAAAGTAGCACTTGTTGGCAAGAGTGATCCTACTTTGGATTTCGAGGCTGACATTATTATTGATATTAATGCTGGTTCCTAAGTAAACCAAGTCTTCTACTTTTTCAAAGTTATAACTGTCAACAGTGATGTTTGATCCCAGTCGTAGATGTGCCGACTGTTTATTTGATGACATTAGATACTTCGTCTTGCCCTCGTTCACCTCCAGACCCATTCGCTTTGCTTCTCTATCCAGTTTGGAGAAGGCAGAACTAACTGCGCGGCTGTTAAGGCCGATGATGTCAATGTCATCGGCGTACGCCAGCAGCTGCACACTCTTATAAAAGATAGTGCCTGACCGATTTATTTCTGCGGCTCGAATTGTCTTCTCCAGCATAAGGTTAAAAAATTCACACGACAAAGAGTCACCCTGTCTGAAACCTCGTTTGGTATCAAACGGCTCGGAGAGGTCCTTCCCAATCCTGACGGAGCTGGTGGTGTTGCTCAACGTCATTTTACATAGCCGTATACGTTTTGCCGGGATCCCAAATTCAGACATTGCGACATGTAGGAAACTTCTTTTCGTACTGTCGAAGGCGGCTTTGTAGTCGACAAAAAGATGGTGTGTGTCGATTCTTCTTTCTCGGGTCTTTTCCAAGATCTGGCGTATTGTGAATATCTGGTCGGTGGTAGATTTACCAGGTCTAAAGCCACACTGATAAGGTCCAATCAGTTCATTGACGGTGGGCTTTAGTCTCTCACACAATACGCTCGACAGAACCTTATATGCAATGTTAAGAAGGCTTATACCACGATAGTTTGCGCGAATTGCAGTATCACCCTTCTTGCGGATTGGGCAAAGTACACTTAGATTCCAATCAGTAGGCATGCATTCGTCCGACGATACTCTACAGATAAGCTGGTGCATGAGCTTTACCAACTCATCTCCACCGTATTTGGATAACTCAGCTGGCAGCCCGTCAACTCCGGGCGCTTTGTTGTTCTTTAGCCGTGCTATTGCTATACGGATTTCATCGCAGTCGGGTAACGGAACATGAATTCCGGGTTTCGGAATCATCATCTTCTCCAAGGTGGTCTCTGTCATTACCACTAAGTAGTGTGGAGAAGTGCTCCCTCCATAAACTAAGTATATTCTGAACGTCAGTTACCAGGTCGCCATTTTCGTTCTTACAGGAATTCGCCCGGTCTTAAAACCTCCTGTTAGCCGTCGTACTTTCTGAAAGAATTTTCGGGCGCTTTTCTCACGCATTTCGGCCTTTCTCTTCTTCTCTCGAAAAATGCGTCTCGCTTCCTTCTTCAACTCACGATATCTCTCCCGCAAGGCTCGCGTTGCGCCCGATCGCAACGTGGCCCTGTAAGCAGCATCTTTCCGTTCCGTGGCAAAGCGACATTCTTCATCGTACCAGTCATTTTTCCGGGCTCGCTGGAAACCAATAGATTGTTCAGCGGCGGTACGTAAAGAGCAAGAGATGTGGTTCCATTGCTCTGCAATATCGCTGTGTTGATTAAAGCTCTCAGAGAGCAGGAGTGCGAGTCGAGTAGCGTAGTGCGTGGCTGTCTGTTGTTATTGCAACTTTCCGACGTCGAGCTTTCCTTGTGTGCCTTTCCGCACGCTTTTTGACGCACAGAGGCGCGTGCGTAGCTTGGCTGCGACAAGATAATGGTCCGAGTCGATGTTGGCTCCTCGGATCGTGCGCACATCTAGGACACTGGAAGCGTGCCTTCCGTCTATCACAACATGGTCGATTTGGTTTCGTGTCTTTCCATCTGGAGACAGCCACGTAGCCTGATGTATCCTCCTATGCTGGAACCTGGTAACAGACTACCATGTTTCGGGCCCCGGCGAAATCGATCAGTCTCAATCCGTTATCAGACGTTTCCTCGTGGAGACTGAATTTTCCGACTGTGGAACCAAAGATGCCCTCCTTGCCCACCTTGCCCATTTTCAAACGAAAATTATTCCTGACAAATCACTTTTGATCCTCAGTATATACATGTATCCCGTCAGTATTTATATACTTTGCACGCTGCGTGGATTTAATTATTTTGCAATCCTTAAGGCCATGCCACATAAAACTTCTGCTTCGCTTTACGTCAGAGTTTTTAAACATAATAAGGCTTCGTGGAGTGAAAGAACTATTAACAACACTTCCATAATGTCCATAATTATGCCGAATGTATGTAAATATGTTTATACAGTTCCGTGCGATTTTCACAACTCACAATAAACAAACGAAAAGTATGTATTGTCAAAGTTTTATTGTGGCATACATTTTGCGTTTTTCGCTTTTCTGACAAAGTTACAAATGTCACGTAAAGCGAAGCAAGTCTTATGTGGCATGGCCTTTATTCTTATCCATAAATATTGTATGCTACACGGTCAAGAAATAACACAATACTTCCATCACGTAAATAAATACTGAACGTGTGACAATGCCTAATGGTAGAAAACTGCTCGCAGCATCATGATATGTGTGTATATATATATTTATTTACGTTTTTACAAATAAATGCACTTTTAAATTTGTACAAATTAAGGAATCTTCACCATGAACATTGGGCTACAAAAAAATCGATGTTAATTCTAAGGTCTTGAAGTATCAAAAGTCTTTCGCAGCTGTTTTATTGGCCCTGAAATCATTAAAAATTAGCTTTCTTTTTGATTATGCATGTACCATTCTAGGAATACTCTGCTTCAATCTATAGATGTTGTTTCGCTTGCGCTTCATTCCAGGCAGTTAATTCCTTCAGTAAATGTAAAAATGTTCCAGTTATAAGAAAATTAATATATTTATTTGCAAAACTAACTGCTTATGTTTACAAATTTAACCGAAACGAATGAATGACATGAAGAAGAAGACTCTCCACCGAAAAGTTGACTACCCAGGGTTGCTTTTTTATTGTACACGTTGGTTATAGGAGAATTGTGGCGAGCCGTTGAATAATTATTCAAATATGCAAATAAAAACAGTCGTCACAAATTTTCGCTATACATTTTTGGCTTTCAGTAATACTTGTAATGTGGATCTTCACTGGTTAATGAAAATATTTCACATTCCGCAAAATTGTTTATGTGATTTTCAAAGTTTATTATGAAATATCATTGCATGCAACTCTGCTATAGTTTCTTTTCATTATCTACCATAAAAACTCTTATCCCTGAGGAGGACTTCACCTCAGTTTTATTACTGCATATACTGAGGTTGAGGTTTGCTAACAGAATAAATGAAAATGTAATTAAAATAAGAATATATAAGAGATGTTATTTACCTTTATGCCTAAAGATCATTTATAAATATGAAATCAACATGAAAACAAAAAAAATATCGCAGAAAATTTGAAGACTTTGCAGTTTCTCCGCCACCGTTGAGGCACAGTATCTACAGCAAGAACGATAAAATGCAAGATTGCGCCTTCCCGACGAAAAATGATGTGAAGCAAAATGCGTGCAACGACATGAACGTGAATTGACTGAGAATCGGAAGAAATTGCAGGAAAAATGTGAGGTTAGGTTCTCCTATGATTTGTAAACTTTAAAGTTTTTACCAATTTCGACACTTTATGCAACATATTTATATTCAAATAACTTCACAAATGCTCTGTGTTTGATTGGATGCCTTGAAAAAAACCACAGTGCAGCATTAGGAGACACAAGAAGCTTAAGTTGCTACCAAGTGCGCACAGCTACATAGCCCCGCATCATTGAAAGACTATGCGATTTAATACCTAACACTGCGCACTTCATGTTTAATAATTTTATTTTAAATAAAATCACTTTAAGTATTGAATTTAAGCACAAACAATTGTATGCTTACATACATACAAACAAAACCAACCGCGTTTTGTAACGGAGCATACACAGCTGATTCGGTCAAATTTGCTGAGAGCGAATAGCGGTTTGCGTAATGCGCAACCTCTGTATTTTCTAAATCGTGTATATACAGTACGCAACCTTTTCGATAATTTATCGGAATAATTCACATCCCAAAAGAACTTGGGTTTCGTGTTACTCTTTTTAACGAAAAAAATCTTTCAACAGGGTTTTGTGCAGCAAGGAACTACACTATTTTATTCATTAATAAATAAAACAATCGCGTATAGAACAAACTCACAGCTTGTACTACTTCATTAAAGATATTTTATTATTGTAATTGCTGAAGTGAATACCACATTCAAAGCTCGTGAACGTTAAATTCCATACAATTCTGTCGAGACTTTGTTCATGCTGTATAAAGTTCGAAGAAATATCTTTTTTTTGTCATAATTTGAATGAAAATTCTTCTTCTTTCTTTCATTGGCTCGATAACCGCCTATGCGATTTTGGCCGAGCTTACCACAGCACGCCAGTTATTTCTCTCTTTCGCTAACTGGCGCCAGTTGGAAATACCAAGCGTACCCAAGTCCCTTACAGCCTGGTCTCCCCCTTTTCCTCTGCTTCCACCGGCGGGTACCGCGTCGAATTCTTTTAGAGCTGGAGCGCTTTCATCCATTCGAACGACATGACCCAGCCAGCGAAGCCGGACTATATCTTTTCTGTTATAAAGCTCATACCGCTCATCGGTCCATTTTCTACGGTATTCGCCATCGGAAAGGCGTAAAGGCCCATACATCTTTCGGATAATCTTTCTCTCGAACACCCCCAGAGCCTTCTCATCAGATATCTTCATCGTCCATGCTTCTGCGCCATACATTAGGACGGGCATAATGAGAGACTTATAGAGCGTGATTTTTGTCCGTCGAGAAAGGACTTTACTGCTCAGTTGCCTACTCAGTCCGAAGTAGCACTTGTTGGCAAGAGTAATCCTACTTTGGATTTCGAGGCTGACATTATTATTGATGTTAATGCTGGTTCCTAAGTAAACGAAGTCTTCTACTTTTTCAAAGTTATAACTGCCAACAGTGATGTTTGATCCCAGTCGTAGATGTGCCGACTGTTTATTTGATGACATTAGATACTTCGTCTTGCCCTCGTTCACCTCCAGACCCATTCGCTTTGGTTCTCTATCCAGTTTGGAGAAGGCAGAACTAACTGCGCGGCTGTTAAGGCCGATGATGTCAATGTCATCGGCGTACGCCAGCAGCTGCACACTCTTATAAAAGATAGTGCCTGACCGATGTATTTCTGCGGCTCGAATTGTCTTCTCCAGTATAAGGTTAAAAAAGTCACACGACAAAGAGTCACCCTGTCTGAAACCTCGTTTGGTATCAAACGGCTCGGAGAGGTCCTTCCCAATCCTGACGGAGCTGGTGGTGTTGCTCAACGTCATTTTACATAGCCGTATACGTTTTGCCGGGATCCGAAATTAAGACATTGCGGCATATAGGAAACTTCTTTTCGTACTGTCGAAGGCGGCTTTGAAGTCGACAAAAAGATGGTGTGTGTCGATTCTTCTTTCTCGGGTCTTTTCCAAGATCTGGCGTATTGTGAATATCTGGTCGGTGGTAGATTTACCAGGTCTAAAGCCACACTGATAAGGTCCAATCAGTTCATTGACGGTGGGCTTTAGTCTCTCACACAATACGCTCGACAGAACCTTATATGCAATGTTAAGAAGGCTTATACCACGATAGTTTGCGCGAATTGCAGTATCACCCTTCTTGCGGATTGGGCAAAGTACACTTAGATTCCAATCAGTAGGCATGCATTCGTCCGACGATACTCTACAGATAAGCTGGTGCATGAGCTTTACCAACTCATCTCCACCGTATTTGGATAACTCAGCTGGCAGCTCGTCAACTCCGGGCGCTTTGTTGTTCTTTAGCCGTGCTATTGCTATACGGATTTCATCGCAGTCGGGTAACGGAACATGAATTCCGGGTTTCGGAATCATCATCTTCTCCAAGGTGGTCTCTGTCACTACCACTAAGTAGTGTGGAGAAGTGCTCCCTCCATAAACTAAGTATATTCTGAACGTCAGTTACCAGGTCGCCATTTTCGTTCTTACAGGAATTCGCCCGGTCTTAAAACCTCCTATTAGCCGTCGTACTTTCTGAAAGAATTTTCGGGCGCTTTTCTCACGCATTTCGGCCTTTCTCTTCTTCTCTCGAAAAATGCGTCTCGCTTCCTTCTTCAACTCACGATATCTCTCCCGCAAGGCTCGCGTTGCGCCCGATCGCAACGTGGCCCTGTAAGCAGCATCTTTCCGTTCCGTGGCAACGCGACATTCTTCATCGTACCAGTCATTTTTCCGGGCTCGCTCGAAACCAATAGATTGTTCAGCGGCAGTACGTAAAGAGCAAGAGGTGTGGTTCCATTGCTCTGCAATATCGCTGTGTTGATTAAAGCTCTCAGAGAGCAGGAGTGCGAGTCGAGTAGCGTAGTGCGTGGCTGTCTGTTGTTATTGCAACTTTCCGACGTCGAGCTTTCCTTGTGTGCCTTTCCGCACGCTTTTTGACGCACAGAGGCGCGTGCGTAGCTTGGCTGCGACAAGATAATGGTCCGAGTCGATGTTGGCTCTTCGGATCGTGCGCACATCTAGGACACTGGAAGCGTGCCTTCCGTCTATCACAACATGGTCGATTTGGTTTCGTGTCTTTCCATCTGGAGACAGCCACGTAGCCTGATGTATCCTCCTATGCTGGAACCTGGTAACAGACTACCATGTTTCGGGCCCCGGCGAAGTCGATCAGTCTCAATCCGTTATCAGACGTTTCCTCGTGGAGACTGAATTTTCCGACTGTGGAACCAAAGATGCCCTCCTTGCCCACCTTGCCCATTTTCAAACGAAAATTATTCCTGACAAATCACTTTTGATCCACAGTATATACATGTATCCCGTCAGTATTTATATACTTTGCACGCTGCGTGGATTTAATTATTTTGCAATCCTTAAGGCCATGCCACATAAAACTTCTGCTTCGCTTTACGTCAGAGTTTTTTAAACATAATAAGGCTTCGTGGAGTGAAAGAACTATTAACAACACTTCCATAATGTCCATAATTATGCCGAATGTATGTAAATATGTTTATACAGTTCCGTGCGATTTTCACAACTCACAATAAACAAACGAAAAGTATGTATTGTCAAAGTTTTATTGTGGCATACATTTTGCGTTTTTCGCTTTTCTGACAAAGTTACAAATGTCACGTAAAGCGAAGCAAGTCTTATGTGGCATGGCCTTTATTCTTATCCATAAATATTGTATGCTACACGGTCAAGAAATAACACGATACTTCCATCACGTAAATAAATACTGAACGTGTGACAATGCCTAATGGTAGAAAACTGCTCGCAGCATCGTGATATGTGTGTATATATATATTTATATACGTTTTTACAAATAAATGCACTTTTAAATTTGTATTTTTGTACAAATTAAGGAATCTTCACCATGAACATTGAGCTACAAAAAAATCGATGTTAATTCTAAGGTCTTGAAGTATCAAAAGTCTTTCGCAGCTGTTTTATTGGCCCTGAAATCATTAAAAATTAGCTTTCTTTTTGATTATGCATGTACCATTCTAGGAATACTCTGCTTCAATCTATAGATGTTGTTTCGCTTGCGCTCCATTCCAGGCAGTAAATTCCTTCAGTAAATGTAAAAATGTTCCAGTTATAGGAAAATTAATATATTTGTTTGCAAAATCAACTGCTTATGTTTACAAATTTAACCGAAACGAATGAATGACATGAAGAAGAAGACTCTCCACCGAAAAGTTGACTACCCAGGGTTGCTTTTTTATTGTACACGTTGGTTATAGGAGAATTGTGGTGAGCCGTTGAATAATTATTCAAATATGCAAATAAAAACAGTCGTCACAAATTTTCGCTATACATTTTTGGCTTTCAGTAATACTTGTAATGTGGATCTTCACTGGTTAATGAAAATATTTCACATTCCGCAAAATTGTTTATGTGATTTTCAAAGTTTATTATGAAATATCATTGCATGCAACTCTGCTATAGTTTCTTTTCATTATCTACCATAAAAACTCTTATCCCTGAGGAGGACTTCACCTCAGTTTTATTACTGCATATACTGAGGTTGAGGTTTGCTAACAGAATAAATGAAAATGTAATTAAAATAAGAATATATAAGAGATGTTATTTACCTTTATGCCTAAAGATCATTTATAAATATGAAATCAACATGAAAACAAAAAAAATATCGCAGAAAATTTGAAGACTTTGCAGTTTCTCCGCCACCGTTGAGGCACAGTATCTACAGCAAGAACGATAAAATGCAATATTGCGCCTTCCCGACGAAAAATGATGTGAAGCAAAATGCGTGCAACGACATGAACGTGAATTGACTGAGAATCGGAAGAAATTGCAGGAAAAATGTGAGGTTAGGTTCTCCTATGATTTGTAAATTTTAAAGTTTTTACCAATTTCGACACTTTATGCAACATATTTATATTCAAATAACTTCACAAATGCTCTGTGTTTGATTGGATGCCTAGAAAAAAACCACAGTGCAGCATTAGGAGACACAAGAAGCTTAAGTTGCTACCAAGTGCGCACAGCTACATAGCCCCGCATCATTGAAAGACTATGCGATTTAATACTTAACACTGCGCACTTCATGTTTAATAATTTTATTTTAAATAAAATCACTTTAAGTATTGAATTTAAGCACAAACAATTGTATGCTTACATACATACAAACAAAACCAACCGCGTTTTGTGACGGAGCATACACAGCTGATTCGGTCAAATTTGCTGAGAGCGAATAGCGGTTTGCGTAATGCGCAACCTCTGTATTTTCTAAATCGTGTATATACAGTACGCAACCTTTTCGATAATTTATCGGAAAAATTCACATCCCAAAAGAACTTGGGTTTCGTGTTACTCTTTTTAACGAAAAAAATCTTTCAACAGGTTTTTGTGCAGCAAGGAACTACACAAGTTTTAATTTATTCATTAATAAATAAAACAATCGCGTATAGAACAAACTCACAGCTTGTACTACTTCATTAAAGATATTTTATTATTGTAATTGCTGAAGTGAAGACCACATTCAAAGCTCGTGAACGTTAAATTCCATACAATTCTGTCGAGACTTTGTTCATGCTGTATAAAGTTCGAAGAAATATCTTTTTTTTGTCATAATTTGAATGAAAATTCTTCTTCTTTCTTTCATTGGCTCGATAACCGCCTATGCGATTTTGGCCGAGCTTACCACAGCACGCCAGTTATTTCTCTCTTTCGCTAACTGGCGCCAGTTGGAAATACCAAGCGTACCCGAAGGGTCGTGTACCGAACCAAGAAGTAGTAGCGCAGGAATCGGTCGTATGCATGGAGGTTTCAATTGTACAGAAAATAGTAATAGTCCCGCGAATAAGCCCCAATTCATAAACACAGGTGGTCCAAATTGTTCGGTCAGAAGTGCTGACTCTGCTGGTGAGGTGATTTTTCAAGCCAATGCCCATCCAGTTCGTATTTTGAAGGCCTCGAGTAGGGATGCTTCTTGTCAGGTCCAGTTTTCCGGTAGCTAAGAGCAGAGGGAAGAGGATTATAGGCGGAAAGGGCAGACATTTTTGCAGAGGAACCCAAGTTTATAGTTTCAGAAAATGTTTTGAAGTGGAGGAGAAGATATTGTAATCGTACAAAAATGCGCAAAATGCTACAAAGTACCAGGGTTCTGCTTACCCAAGATGAACGCCGACTGGTGAAAGTAAAAGTTAGTGATAGTTTCGTTGTCGGTCTTTTGGATTCCGGCGCAACCGTTTCCATTTTGGGGAAGGGGTGCGAGGAATTTCTAAGCGAAAATAACTTGAATTATCGTCCCTTACACGCGCATGTTTATACTGCCAGCGGTAATAAGCAGAAAATACTCGGTTCAATATCTCTGCCTGTTACTTTCAAGAATCTCACTCGAACTATTCGATTCTATTTAGTCCCTTCGCTAGTTCAAGAAGCATACCTTGGGGTTGACTTCTGGAAGGCATTTGCGTTAGCACCTGATATATTTCCGTGTGTCTCTTCTTTAGATTTGCAAAACGAAGATGAGCCTAATTTCCATCAGCTCACTCCAGATCAGAAGATAGCCTTGCAAGAGGTAGTTCAAGATTTTCCATCATTCGAAAAGCTAGGATTAGGGCAGACAAATTTCGTTACGCACCACATAGACACGGGTGACGCCGTTCCAATCAAAAGCAAGCATTTTCCTCTTTCACCACCGAGACAAGCGGAGGCTTTCAGCGAAATCGACCGGCTTCTTAAAATGGGCGTAATCGAGGAATCGAACTCACCGTGGTGTAGCCCCGTGGTCCTCGTACGGAAACCAGGCAAGGTCAGGTTGTGCATAGATTCCAGGAAGGTGAATGCGGTAACTAAAAAGGACTCCTACCCGCTGCCGCACATTAACGGATTGCTAAGCAGACTAAAGGACACGTACTTTATAAGTGGTATTGATTTGAAAGATGCCTTCTTCCAAATCAAATTAACGGAATCATCAAAGGAGAAAACAGCATTTGCAGTTCCTGGAAAGCCCTTATATCACTTTAAAGTAATGCCCTTTGGCTTGTGCAACGGCCCTCAAACGATGAGTCGGCTGATGGATAAAGCTATCCCGTCACGCTTGCGAGAGAACGTCTTCGTTTACCTGGATGATTTGATGGTGTGCAGCTCGAATTTCTCGGAACACATGGGATTGCTTAAGGAGGTGGCAAAATGTTTGCGGAATGCAGGACTTACAATCAACGTCGAAAAGAGTAAATTTTGCCAGAAGGAAATTCGTTATCTCGGGTATTTGATAGGTAATGGATGTATGAAAGTAGACCCTGGCAAGATTGAAGCGGTGAAGAATTTCCCGATTCCGAAATCCCCTCGTTAGGTTCGTAGGTTTGTAGGGATGGCCAACTGGTATAGGTCCTTCATCACCAACTTCGCTGATTTGGCAGGCCCTTTGACAGACTGTCTTCGTAAATCACCTGGCCCTTTTAAGTTAACTCCTGAGACTGTCGAAGCTTTCGAAAAGTTAAAGGTCTCGTTAAGTTCGGCGCCGGTTTTGGCGCAGCCCGATTTCACAAAAGAGTTCGTAATCCAATGTGATGCCTCCAAAATAGGGGTAGGAGGAGTGTTATTCCAGCTAGACGACGAGGGAGCGGAACATCCTATAGCTTTTGTGTCAAAGAAGCTCAACAATGCCCAGCGCAACTATACGGTCACCGAGCAAGAATGCCTCGCAGCCATAGTTAGCGTCAAGCGTTTTAGACCATACGTAGAGGGATTGCCCTTCCGAATCATTACAGACCATTCAAGCCTTAAGTGGCTGATGACGCAA
The DNA here is from genome assembly GCA_963971545.1 of Philophylla caesio. Classification (NCBI taxonomy): domain Eukaryota; kingdom Metazoa; phylum Arthropoda; class Insecta; order Diptera; family Tephritidae; genus Philophylla; species Philophylla caesio. Next base: position 58,280,369 of record OZ020604.1, on the reverse strand, counting down.
AAGGATCTGAGTGGAAGATTGGCGAGATGGTCACTATTGCTGCAACGATATACCTTTAAAATGGAGCATCGAAAAGGGTCTCTGAACGTTGTTCCATACACTCTTTCGCGCTTTGACGTAGACGAACTGTCACCTACGGCGCCACAAGAAATTGACCTAACATCACCAGAATTTGATGACGTAGAATACTCAGAACTCCGCGAGACGGTTAAAACCAACCAGGAAAGGCTGCCCGATTTACGCATAGCTGGCAACAAAGTTTACAAAAGAGTCATGTTTCGGAGAGGTGTGGAAGAAGAAGAAGATTCGCTGTGGCGTTTGTGGCTGCCGAACATGCTGATGGAGTCTGCAATCAAATGCTCGCACGACTCGAATGCCAGTTACCACGGAGGTTGGCAGAAAACCTTAGAGCGAATTCGACAGAAATACTTCTGGCCGCAGATGGCTAAGGATGTAAGGAACTATGTGAAGCGATGTGAAACCTGTAAAAGCGCTAAGGCCACCAACCAAGTATCCAGACCACCTATGGGCAACGCATTTGTGTCAGATAGACCATTTCAACGGCTCTATTGCGACTTATTGGGACCGTACCCGGGATCCAAGCGGAAAAACCAGTTTCTCTTTATAGTGCTCGATCATTTTTCAAAGTATGTTTTTCTAAAACCAATGCAGAACGCGACGTCGTCAAATGTCACTAGCTTCTTTTCTACAGAAATATTTCCAGCTTTCGGAGTCCCTCAATATGTCCATAGTGATAACGGGAGACAATTCATTTCAAAGGAAATGCATCAATTTATTAAGAACTACGGAATTGTTCACATTAAGACCGCGTTATATTCACCGCAGGCTAACACCTCTGAACGAGTGAACAGAGAGATTGTTTCAAAGATCCGAATTTTCCTGAAAGACAAACAAGATCACATGGACTGGGATAAACACATTCCCGAAAATGTATCAGTTTTGAGAAGCGATTTTCACACGTCGATACAGTGCTCGCCCTATTTTGCTTTATTTGGACAAAATATGATTCAACACGCATCAGCCTATAAGATACTGGAACAACTCGGAAGCCTGAGACAAGATGATATCCCAGTGGCATGCAGAGCTGATAAGCTAGTAAACATACGCGAACATATACGGAAGAATTTGGAAGAGGCCCAAGATAGAGCTACTCACACGTACAACAACAGGGCTAGAGTAATAAACTACCGGGAAGGGCAGGAAGTATTCCGGAGAAACTTCGCCTTGAGCAACTTCAAGCAGGGTATCAATGCCAAGTTCTTACCGAAATACCTAAAATGCCGTGTTTTGCGAAAAGTAGGCAATGCCCTGTACGACTTAGAAGATTTGAATGGCAAACCAGTTGGTAGGTTCCACGCTTCCGACATCCGACCGTGACATATCCATCCATCACGAAGAGCGTCTTAAAAGTAATCAGCATTCTTAATCTAAATATTTACAAGTCTTCTCAATACATTCATCAACGCGTTTACAATTTTTTATATATATTCAAGTTTTTTTAAGAAAAATCCAGCCGAGGGGTTGTCCTCGGACGCAAGCAGATCGCCCGGGGTTCAGCCTTACATGGCTTTTCCGCGAAGCTAAGTTATGTAAGGTTTGAACTAGCGGAGGGGCTTTGCTGTAAAGACCTGCTAAGTCAGGCAAATTGGGGGGAAGGCAACTCTAGCCGACGTAAGTCAACAGAGAACCTGGGCTTCTAGGCGGTCGGGGACTATTAGCCCAGTATCCTCCCCGAGCATCCATAACCAAAAGGTAGATCACAATCACTCCCACCGGGAGTCGTGATTTATTTGACAATCCGCTTTGCAACCAGGACTGTCATTTTACGAGTTTTGACGAGTTCTCCTCAAAATGTCTAACCAATTATTTTTCGGAGTTTGGACGAGTTCTCCCTTTAGAAAATGTCTCCATACTACTTTTCTGGCGGGTTGTACCCAGACAAATTCCTTTATTAAATACCAGCAATACCAACACCGGACTTTCTTAAATTAAAGGATAATTCCTTTATTAAATCTCGGGCAATACTAACACCAGACATACTCAGATTTAACAGACTTACTTAAAACTTTAGTTTTGAAACTCGGTTTGACTTAACTTCTGCCTCGGAATCCTTATGGCGAGGGGCATAAACCTTGAACGCGAGTACTCCGGGAATTCCAATTCTTCAAGAACGCGGTCAAACTCAGTGCCAAATAACACCACCGGGACATGTTCGTTTCAATTTTTTTTCGACCCAATTAATTGCTCCTTCTTTTACTAAGGCAAACCTTACACGGCTAATATCTTAGCATAAAAGACATACCACCAAGTACTAGACGTTGAATGTTGCCCGGCTGACTGAAACTAGGAGACTCTTCATCTCAGGGGTGAGTCGTGCCCCACGTTCCTTTCAGCGTCTCGACAATAACTCTTCTTTTCCCACATCTGTGTATAGAGTAGTGAACCCTTTTCCTGTTCCCTTTTTCGAAAGTCTCCAAAGCGAAGCAGGTTTGTTATGGTCCACTAGGTACAGGCCACCCTGTGGCTAGGAAATATTGCTGCAGACGAGATGGCAGCATCTCCCGAATATGTGGACTGGCAATGCGGCAAAGCCCACAGGTTGGGGGTGCTGCCAGATCGTCGTGCATGTTGGTTGGAAGGATGTCAGAATAGGAGGAGACAGGATTGGTAGAAGAGGTGGAGAAGGCAAAAGGCAATGGCGGGAAAATCACGCGTCACCGTAGTGGCGTGATTTAACGGGATAGCGAAATGAAGGAGGCAGAAATAGTGGAAGAAGAGATGGCGGGAAAAGCGCGCGTCACCGAGGTGGCGCGATTTTACCGTTAGCGAAAAGGAGAAAAGCAAAACAAAAAAAAAAAAAAAATAAACCGGTCTGAGCATCCTGGAGGTGGGTGGTCAACGATGACCTCCGATATATGGCGTTGTGAAAATATTTCTTTTACCTTATCTTATTAAATTTCCTTACTAAAAATAAAGATATAGCCAAACTTTAATTACGTTAAATTTTTTTTTTCTCTTTCTTCTATTCTTCCATATCAATCAAAATATAGCGCGGTTATAGTCTAAGAAAAAGAAAAATTTACCAATTATATCATATTCGAAATTATTTCAAAATTTCATGATTATTCCAAACTAATTAAATAGATAAAAAGAAAAATTTCACACATTAACTTTTCTTATTCGGTCATTATTAGTATAAAGCATTTTAATAAACATTTATTCTTATTCCGATTGAACGAGGTTATCGAGGGCTGGCCATCCCTAGCATGCCATGGAAAATTCCGTTGCATGTCTGACGGCGGATATAAAAACCCGCTGGCAGCACGGCACTATTTAGTTAGCATCAGAGTGGCAGTGGAGAATGGCTGGCAGAGTGTGAAGTTGTCGAGTTGAGTGTGTGTGATCTGGCATGACAGATACTTCGCGGCCATCTGACAACAACTGTGCTTAGAACATTGTGCAATTAGCAAGATATATAAATATCGCAATTAGAAGAATTTATTGTTAAAATTTTAGCAAAAGAATATGTGCATTATGTTTATAATGTGTTTAAGAAAGTGTACTAACAAAAAGAAAAGTGATTTGTGCGGTTTTGTATTAAAATATTGCTAATGAAATATTCCAAATACTTTGGCTAAAAAAAGGCATTGGTTCCGTAAAGGAAATCTCAGCCTCAAAAAAACTTGAACAGTGATTAGAAAATTAATTTACAAAAAAACAAAAAAACCATTGCAAGGAAATTGCATCAGTTGCATCGCCAGCAACAGTAACACCAACGACATCAACAGCACCAACCATCGTCTCAAGAGCAACCACAGCGACAAATGCATCAGTTGCATCAACAGCAACAGCAACACCGCATAGCGGCAGCAACAACAACAGCAGACGAGTGAAGGGGTGGCCCTCCTCGTAAAAAAGTGCGGCAACCTGCACAAAAGTGGCACCAGCAGCAGCAGCAACCACTTCAACGACAGCAACAATAACCACAACAACAGCAGACGAGTGAAGGGGTGGCCCTCCTCGTACAGTAGTGCGGCAACCTGCACAAAAGTGGCAGCAACAACAACGGCATCAGCAGCAGCAGCAACCACTTCACGACAGCAGCAATAACAACAACAACAGCAGACGAGTGAAGGGGTGGCCCTCCTCGTAGAGTAGTGCGGCAACTTGCACCAAAGGTGGCAGCAACAACACCAACGTCAACAGCTACAGAAACGTCAACATTTGCCTCAGCAGCAACAACAACAACGACAACTAGCAGACAACCACAGCACGGCCAAACCAAAGCCTGCTGCATCGGGTGGTAAGACAGTGAAAATATAGTTGCAACAAATATGTTGTTGCCTAATCGCGCATATGTAATTAGTGTAATCTATTTTTAAGTCTGGTTAGTAAATTAAAACCAGTTAAACTAATGAACCCTTCTGTTCTATACTAATTAAATTTTCCAATAGTACTTCTAAGATGTACATATGAACGACTTATTTGTGCATTGTTATTATGAAACCTTTAAAATAGTTAAAAAAAAAAAGTTATAAGGAAGCAATGTGAGTGCCTGTGGTGAAGGTCGATTTGCATTCCCATGTATAGACGTGTTTTTTTTGTGAATCCACCTTCAATGAAATTCATCTTGTTAATTACCGTTAGCACTAATTAAGTATATTTAACCGTTTAAGTGATTACATATTGGACAGGTAATGTCTGAACTGAATATTACGTAATTTAATAGTTTTGATATAATATTCCGAAGTAGTTTTAGGGAATAACCGGGTTTTGACGTAAGACTCACTTGGGGACGGTAAATAACTTTTTTGTACCCTCCGAGTACCTTTACTTAACCTGCCTATCAATTAAATAAATTGAATTAAATCAACAACTAAAGCAAAACAACCTATAACTAACTAAAGGCCTACTATAATACAAGTCAACATAAGACATATAACCTAAATAAAAGGGAGACCGAACCTAACGCTAAGACATCCGGATGGGGTGACTAAACTTTTGGGTTATATTCTTTTCTTTAGGAAATAATTGATTAGCCCATTTGATTAATATATACATTTTTTTTTCTCCTTTTTCTTCCCACTTATCTGCGAAGAGTGTCGCAATGAAATATTATAATAGTATCTGTACTTTATTCATACTTGCGAATACTTACTTTATTGAAATCCTATTTACATTTTGATACTTACTTTATTGAAATCCTATTTACATTTTGATACTTACTTTATTGAAATCCTATTTACATTTTGATACTTACTTTATTGAAATCCTATTTACTTTTTGATGCTTACTTTGTTGAAACAACATATACCTTTATACTAAGATTATATAGATTTAAGAGCACTTAACTACTGTATTTATATGTTAGTATTAGTATGATTTGTGAATAAAAGTTTTAAGAAAATGGGAATGCTGGTTGATCCAATGATTTAGGAGGCACACAGGAGTTTGTATAGGGGCTGCTGGCATAAGGGTGCGACTGCAGCCATGGATGAGGGTGGACTAGCACCAGGCTTCACACCACCAACGGTGATGCCCTATATTCGGCCGTCCTTGCTTATTATAACTTTATCTCTCTTTTCAGCATTTTTTTTCTATTCTTTTGGCGGTTTTATTTGAATATATTTTTTTTTCCTTTTGCATTATGTATGTACATATATTGAGTTCCGGCCGGGCCGGAAATGAATTTTGATTGTAAGGCATGACAGTTTCTCTGTTTATGGCGCAGAGGACAGAAATGAGGGCAAGAATCCGCCCCAGCTGACAATGACTAGCCACAGTGCACCCGAAATGTCATGCCAGCCTTCACTGTTGCTCTCAACAAAAATGCGTATTCCATAACAATCTTTGATATAATATAATTAATGTGGTTTTTGCAACTTAAACGGGAATTTATTTTAAATCCAAGACTAGTCCCAACCGATTGAAGTTTGATCTCTGTATCGCTCAAAACTATTGGCGATAAACCACTCAGGTCAGAAGAGTCGTGCGCTATTGATAGTGCCTGCGTTTTACCTGCGTTTAAGCAAAGGTCATTTGTTTTGGCCCAGATTGAAATTCTTCTTAGGTCGTCGTTTATCCTGACTACTAAGTCTTCCCCAAGACCAATAGGTCGTGAGTAGTATATTTGAGTGTCGTCAGCGTAAAGATGGATAGAAGCATTTTAACAGCAATGGACAATGTCATTCACAAAAATTGTAAATAGTATTGTACCTAAAATTTATCCCTGAGGAACACCAGAAGATATTGTACTGCGTTTCGAAAATAAATTTCCACATTGCACTTGTTGTACCCTATTCGATAGGTAGCTTTTCATCAAATTAACTGAGGTCGCGTGAAAACCGAAATAATATTGAAGTTTCAATAGCAAAATATCGTGGTTTACAGTATCGAAAGCTTTAGAAAAATCCAGTAGTACTAATATCGTAAGTAATTTGCTATCAAAGGCGGGGCGAATGTCGTCCATTACCTTTATTATTGCTGTTGAGCAACTATGATTGGATCTAAAGCCAGACTGAAACTCACTTAAAAGGTTATTTTCATTCATATGTAACACTATTTGTTTAGAGATACATTTTTCAAAGACTTTTGATAGTGCCGACAAAACACTGATAGGTCTATAGTTCGAAGGGCAGTCATACATTTTACTTTTAGGAATCGGAAAAATATTTGCCACTTTCCATTGTTTTGGGAATATAGAAGAGGTTATAACAATTACATATCCCAATAATATATCCTAAAAAATCAACACTTGTAACGCCAAAAGTACATTTGCTTGGTTTTACATTTAAACCGTACTCTGTTAGACGTTTAATAAGTACATTGAGGTCTTTTAAATGTTGTTCCTCATTTTCGCTTGCTACAAATAGATCATCAATATATGTATGTAAAAACAAAGTCTTAACCACTTAATACTGCATTCATGAATCTTTGAAATGTTTGCGCTGAATTTCTAAGTCCAAAAGGCACTCGGATGAATTAAAACATACCAAAAGGAGCTCTTACTAAATTTAATTTCGAAAATATGTTCTTATTCCTCAGGTTCATGTTGAAGTCTTGAACATTAGGTAAAGGATAACGGTCCGGTACAGTCACAACGTTTAGTCTTCGTAAATCACCACAAGGACGGCAGTCGTTTCATTCTTTTTTGGATATTAAATGAAGTGGTGAAGCTACTGAAGAATTTGAAGGTCTACAAATACCTGTTTTAACCAACAAATCGAATTCTGTTTTAGCACCTTTATACTATTTATACTTTATAAGATCTAACCGCCTTGGCTTCGAATATGGAAGGTTTCCTTCAGTAACAAGTCTGTGAACCGTAGTATGTTTCACTGGTTTCGAATAATCGGGTTCGGCAATCAGTGAAGGATATTCCTTCAATAATTTTTTGTATTCATTATCAACTGAGAACATTTTTGGAAGAGGAATATCACAAAAGCACGAAATTGTATTTAATGTCAATGAGGAGAGCATATTTGCACAGAAAGTCGGCCCCTAGAATTGGCTTAGCTATATCAGCAATCAAAAAGGTAAATGGAAATTCGCGCTTTAACCCTAAACTTACATTTAAACGCGGTCGATAACGTGCAGCAGCTGGCAGGGACTGTTTGAGTTTTCAGGTGAAGTAAAATATTTAAACAAACACCACTTGTTTCTCTAATTGGCGCCCAACATGGGGCCATACGACATATCCTTATAAAGGACACGCGAGTTTGGCCGTGGGTTCGAACCCACCTTTACTTTGTACCCAAAAACTTTGTGAACAAAAATACTACATAAGGTAGTATGAAATTTAACCAAAAAGTTGTGAAGACTTTGTGAACAAACTAAAAATACTACGTAAGGAAGTATGAAATTTAACCAAAAAACTTGTGAAGACTTTGTGAACAAAAAATACTACATAAGGTAGTATGAAATTTAACCAAAAAAGTTGTAAAGACTTTGTGAAATAACTAAAAATACTACGTAAGGAAGTACGAAATTTAACCAAAAATTTGTGAACAAAAATACTACGTAAGGAAGTATGAAATTTAACCAAAAACTTGTGAAGACTTTGTGAACAAAAAATTCTACGAAATTTACCAAAAACTAGTAAAATATTATGTGAACAGTAATAAACTTTAAACATTCTGTGAGAACAAGAATCCTTAATTTGCAAAAAGTTTTGCAGTGTAACTTAGCACATTAATTTTAAAAAATTTGAGAGGTATTGCACGCCACGCCGAGGCGTTGCCAGCGAGGGACAAAGTAAACATAAACCAGAAGGAGCAGTTAAAACCAAATATTCACCAAATTTAATTGAATTCCAAAACTAGCCTAAGATGGGAATATTCATGTTAGTAGAGAGTTTAGCATCTAAAAGTGATTGTCAAATTAAGGTGAATTTATTGAAATCAATAAAGATAATATTAAATATTTGGGATTTGAGATTTCCTTTACTCGAACAAGACAATGGATGCCCAGACTCTTCAAGTCCTTCTCAATACCGCAACTCGTACTGCAGCAGAACATTCTAGGCAGGAATTCCAAACCCGCATAGACGAACTTACAAATAGGCTGGCAAGAATTGAGACGCCAACTCAGGTCATTCAATATGAGCCGGATAAAATCCAAGCAAAGACACCGTGTGAGGAATCCTTAGATCTGGTGAAAACAATGCCAGAATTCAAGGGTGATCCTATACGTTATGTGTCCTGGAGACAAGCGGCGCACACTGCCTATTAAGTGTTTGAGAGATATGAAGGTAATTCAAAGCACTATCAGGCGGTGGGCATCATCCGCAATAAAGTGATAGGAGCAGCAGATAGCGTCCTATCGTCCTTCAACACGGTCTTGAATTTCCATGCAATCATTGCACGGCTAGACTTCGCCTACGCCGATAAAAGACCTATCCATTTAATAGAACAGGAATTATCCACCTTGAGACAGGGTAAATTATCAGTAATAGGGTTCTACGATGATGTGGAAAGAAAGTTAATTCTCATAGTTAATAAAACCATTATGACTCACGGTGGAAATACCACCCTAATAAAATCACTCAATAAGAAGTTTTGCGAGGACGCCCTTCGCATTTTTATCTCAATCGCCCCCTGTGCGATATCCTTTTCTCCTCAAGCCTTAACGATCTTCCTTCCGCGTTGGCCTTAGCACAAGAGCTTGAAGAAACCAAGCAAGGTCTATGTTTGCCCACTCCTTTAATAGACAAGTGATTCAGGGCACCAACCAGTACCTATATTTACCACAATACCGCAGAGTTCCACCTGACCAACAGCGGCAAACTCCAGTACCAATGGATGTAGACCCATCTAGGCTCAGATAAAATAGACGCCAACCACTAATTGGTAATGACGACAGGTACCACCAGCAGGGAGACTACCCTAGAGCATATCGTCCGAATATTGGTAATACAGGCGGCACGCTCAGCCGAAACGCTACCCAGCAATTTGGGCAACAGGTAGCAACGTCTCTGAATAGAGAAAAGCCAGAAAAAAGACCACATGGAAGTGACCAGCAGGTAGTACAAAAAATACAACGAGTAAATCACCTAACCCAAGAACAGGAAGAACCTGAAGGAGAATATTGGACCGATGCTCAATATGACAGTTACTACCAGAACGAAGGGTATGAAGATAGAAGTGCAGAGGATTCTCAGGACGTACCAGAGGATGATATTAATTTTTTAGGGCAAAATCCCTCTTGCCCTATGTCTAGAGGACAATCGGGGGAAGAGGTATAAAATTCCTGATTGATACTGGTGCCGCAAAGAGTTATGTCAAACAGCTCAAAGCCCTAAGGGCAATAAAACCTGTAAAGCATCCCTTTACGGTAAAATCAATTCACGGCACCACTAAAATTGACAAACATTGCACAATATATATTTTTAATAAAAATACTAGATTCTTTATACTACCCAGCTTAGAGACATTTGATGGAATTATAGGGTTCGACTTGCTAAAGGAAGTAAACGGTAAAATAGATCTAAAAAGTGGACTTTTATGTTACGACGGTGGGCAGGAAAAGCTTTTGTATTATTCTTGCTCAGATGTTAATAAATTAGTAGAAACGGATACGCAAACCCCGAAAGACGAGTTAAATATTAATGCGGTGTTACAATGCCACGCTAGGGTTTTCGCTGATCCCAACGAAGCGCTGCCTTATAATACCGATATCATTGGAACAATAAGGACCACCGACGATCTCCAAGTTTACTCAAGAAGTTATCCGTATCCCCATGCCTCAGCTGAGTTCGTCAACAAAGAAATATCGAACTTGTTGCGTGACGGTATAATAAAGCCATCCCGTTCTCCTTATAATAACCCGATTTGGGTTGTGGGTAAAAAGGGCATAGATGAAGATGGCAACAAGAAGTCAAGACTCGTAGTTGACTTCCGGAAATTAAATAGTAAAACAATAAGTGACAAGTATCCGATTCCTGATACTTCTGTAATTTTAGCTAAAATGGGAAACGCCAGGTTTTTTTCCACCATAGATCTAAAGTCTGGCTTTCATCAGATTAAGCTAGCGGAAAGGGATCGAGAGAAAACAGCATTCTCGGTCAACAATGGCAAATTTGAATTTTGCAGGCTTCCCTTTGGCTTAAAAAATGCTCCAAGCATTTTTCAGAGAGCCATTGATGACGTTCTAAGGGAAGAAATAGGTAAAATATACCATGCCTATATAGATGATGTCATAATTTTTTCTGAAAATGCTGAACAACATCTAAAGGATATTGACAGAGTATTAAACAATGCGAGTGTCCGCTGACAAGTCAAAATTTGTTCAAGAGAGTGTTGAATTTTTAGGTTTTACAGTATCCAGAGAAGGTATTAGAACATGCCCCGATAAAGTCAAGGATATTTTGGGCTACGCTACCCCCAAGTTGTTAAAGGCTTTACGATCGTTTCTAGGGTTAGCTGGCTATTATAGACAGTTTGTAAGGGACTATGCTTCGATTGCAAAGTCACTTACAAAATACTTGCGTGGAGAAAACGGAAATGTCGGTGCTAACCAATCTTGGAAAGTCGAAGTAGCCTTGGACGAAGAAGCACTTAATGCATTCAATAAAATTAAAAGCATACTTGCTTCGGAAGATGTTCTGCTCCTTTACCCTGACTACAAACAACCCTTTGACTTGACCACGGATGCCTCTTCACACGCCATAGGTGCCGTTTTATCACAAAACGGAAGACCTATGACCATGATCTCGAGAACCCTGTCTCCAACAGAAGAAATTTATGAAAACTAACGAGAGGGAGCTCTTGGCGATATTATGGGCTCTACAAAAACTTCGAAACTATTTGTACGGCGTAAAACATCTAAACATCTATACTGATCATCAACTGCTTACCTTTGCTTTGTCCGACAAGAACCCAAACGGCAAATTGAAAAGGTGGCGCGCTTTTGTGGAAGAGTATTCCCCACAGTTTCACTACAAACCAGGGAAAGAAAACTTCGTAGCCGATGCACTCTCCCGGCAGCATATAAATGCACTAAATCACGAAGTGGACTCTGAAAGCATGGCCGCTAACAGTGAGGAATCACTTACTCAAACAATACCCACAGTAAAAAACCCCATTAATTGCTTCCAAACTCAGATTATTCTCGAAGAAGGCAACACATTACCAGTTACCTCAACAATAATTGTTGGGTCACATTGTATGTGCCCTTTTATACATGCGCCCCGTAAGCCGCCGCTGAACTGCATATTAGTTTTTACACTTTGCTATAGTCCCACAATCGCTTAAACATCATCAGCTGCTGTGATATGAATTCGGCAAGCCGCTAGTTGATAGCCCTTGAACTTGAATTTTGGAGTAATGTACATATTGTATGTACGTATGCACATACATATGCTTTCATACATATATTTAGCTATTATTTTTGCACATAAAGCCAGTGGTATATTACTTTTGCAAACTTGTAATTTATATGTACGTAAGTATGTATGTACGTACATATGGAATCTAGTAACTTTGTATGTTTGTATGCATTTGGATTTCTGGGCATACATATTGACGCATACCGCTATTAATTTTTGTTTACCTTCGACTATAAAATAGGCAGAATATGAAATAAAGCTAGTCAGTTTTTCTCCGACAGTTTCTGCAACAAATTTAGTTGTCGCGTTTTATTTCAGCATTGCCGCCGGACAAACAAACTAGTTTGACCGTACAATAATCTTTAGATCACGAGTAAGGCATCGAATAACCTTTAACAGCCAAGGTGATTTAATGAAATCCATGAAACAATGTGTTAATCCGAACGTTGTTAACGGATTGCTATGTGAACTGCCAACTTTGGCACGAATTCAAAATGAGCTTATCACAGCTTTCCCATCAGTAAAATTCCGTCACACCACAAAACAGGTAATCGACGTTTTCAATAGCGAAGATCAACGCGATATCCTCCAAACCGAACATAATCGAGCTAATAGGTCTATTCGTGAAAATGAACAACAAGTCCTTGAGAGCTGTTACTTTCCCGATTTACGGAAAATCCTAAAAGAAATAATTTCGAACTGCAAAATATGTCATGAGGCTAAATATCAACGACATCCCCCAAATCCTGAAATAGGATCAACTCCTACACCTTCGTATCCAGGGGAAATCCTTCACGTTGATATTTACTCAACGGACAAAACACACTTCCTTACAGCAAAAGATAAGTTTTTTAAATTCGCAATAGTTTTCCCAGTAAAATCTAGAGCCATAGTGGATATTAAAGAACCAATTTACGAGCTTCTCAATTTCTACAGGAATGCTAGGGTGTTAGTTTGCGACAATGAAAAGTCGTTGAATTCAGAAACCATCAAAGCGATTCTCAAAAACCACTTCGGGGTCACTATCTACACCACATCACCTGCACATAGTACGACTAACGGGCAGGTGGAGAGGTTCAATAGCACCCTTACGGAGATCGCGCGTTGTCAAAAACTTGATACTTGCATTTCCGATACGGTCGAATTAATCCTGCTTGCAACGACTAAATATAACCGCACCATCCATTCCGTAACAAATAAAAGGCCCATAAATGTTATTAATGCAATACCGGACGAATTGATTGACGAAATAAAAGGTAAACTTATACGTACCCAACAAACAGATTTACAGAGACATAACGCAAAAAGACAAACACTGCAATACAAACCAGGGGATACAGTTTTTGTGAAAACTAATAAAAGGATTGGAAACAAATTCTCTAAACTTTATACTGAAAAATTAGTCCAAAAAGATCTAGGTACGTTTGTTTTGATCGACGGGCGGAAAGTGCACAAAACCAATTTAAAACACTGAAAATTCTCCTCTTTTTCTTTAGGGTTGCTTTACTCTTAATAAGCCATTGGGCTAACGCGAGGATACTTAACTAAACCAGCTCCCACTACATCCCGATTACAGCAGGAAAGGTCGCTATTCACGAGCAATATGGGTTTCTACTCCACAAAACGAACTTGTCAGAATTCGTAACAATAGCTGAGGAGACGGACAGAATACTAGACCAATTTCCACAATCCCACATCAAGCAACTTCTTCAAAACGACGCAAATTCAATATTAAGACTACTGGACGCGGTCAAAATACACCACCGACATGCCCGAGGCATTAATATTCTGGGGACTGCATTAAAATACATAGCCGGTACACCAGACTTTGACGATTTTCAAGAAGTTGAGACCAGAGCTGAAACCTTAATAGAGGCAAACGAACAACAGAATACCATTAATTCAGCTATGCAGAGACAAATTAATGAATTGACATTGACAGTTAATAATCTCTTAAAAAGGGCAAAACAGACACAAATAGATACGGGAAATCTCTTTTCTTTAACCACTAGTAGAAATAGAGCGGTGAAAATGGAACTGGAAACCGTTATATCATCAGTAACTCTAGGAAAATTAAATGCTATCAACCCCGTACTGCTTAACGGTATGGAACTAAACAATTTGTTACAAACACTAGTATAAGTGACTTACTTTCTGTTTCTAAAGTTAAGATATTCCAAGATATGCAATCCATTTATTTTGTTATTAAATATCCAAAAATAGCTAGGATTTGTAATAATGTAAATTTGCTGTTGCCCGTTGTCCAACAAGGAAAGATTATTTCTTTAGAGACGAATCTCGTAGCTGAATGCAATAGGGAATTCATTCCGCTCTACAATTGTAAGGAATTCATAATGGCAAGTTTCTGCCGACCGTTGAAGGAGAGCCCCTGTGTTCGACAACTACTTAACCAACACTTCGCAGAATGCAAATCAAAGTCCGCTGATCATGTTGTTGCTATGGAGGAAGTCGATGATGGCGTGGTTGTAATTAACGACCAACCCGCTTTAATACAAGACAGAAATTTGACAAAGCTGACGAAACGAACTTTCCTCATAACCTTCAAAGGTAATATTACGATAAACACCACTACTTACAACAACTGGAACGAGATAGTTCGATCACATCCTGAAGCTGTACCAGCGCAACATGTTAACTTCACTTAACATATCGATTTGCTATCACTGCCGTACCTTAAGCACATAGCACACCTGCGGGATCTCATTGCTACCCGCTCTCTACAATCAGGAAGCGGCATACTCCTGATCCTATTAGCCATCGCTGGGAGCATCGCAATCTTTTTAAAGCAACGACGAAAAAATACAATAGTACTGAATAACGTTATAAAAGAAGCCGAGGACGCCTTCGTTTCAAGAGAGGGAGTAGTTAACACCATAGTTAACACCAGCAAACTCTGTTCTCACCGATATAGCTGACAGCGCAGCTGGAAGTTTGCGCGTGACAACAACGTAAACTCCTACAACAACTTCACTCCCACTGATATTGCTGACGGCGCGTCTACGGGTCTGCGTATGACAACAACAGTTATCACTAACAAGTGATCGCCGCGGTAACAGCAAAAGCATTACACTTGTGCAAGCGGTAAATTGCCGAAATGCATTCACAAGTCACGCGGTCGATAACGTGCAGCAGCTGGCAGGGACTGTTTGAGTTTTCAGGTATTTAGGCGAAGTCGTCGAAATAATGTTTTAGTTGTATTAACTCACCCGACTTAACCGGGGCAAGGGAAGTTAAATATTTAAACAAACACCACTTGTTTCTCTAATTGGCGCCCAACATGGGGCCATACGACATATCATTATAAAGGACACGCGAGTTTGGCCGTGGGTTCGAACCCACCTTTACTTTGTAACCAAAAACTTTGTGAACAAAAATACTACATAAGGTAGTATGAAATTTAACCAAAAAGTTGTGAAGACTTTGTGAACAAACTAAAAATACTACGTAAGGAAGTATGAAATTTAACCAAAAAAGTTGTAAAGACTTTGTGAAATAACTAAAAATACTACGTAAGGAAGTACGAAATTTTACCAAAAATTTGTGAACAAAAATACTACGTAAGGTAGTATGAAATTAAACCAAAAACTAGTAAAATATTAGGTGAACAGTAATAAACTTTAAACATTCGGTGAGAACAAGAATCCCTAATTTGCAAAAAGTTTTGCAGTGTAACTTAGCACATTAATTTTAAAAAATTTGAGAGGTATTGCACGCCACGCCGAGGCGTTGCCAGCGAGGGACAAAGTAAACATAAACCAGAAGGAGCAGTTAAAACCAAATATTCACCAAATTTAATTGAATTCTAAAACTAGCCTAAGATGGGAATATTCATGTAAGTAGAGAGTTTAGCATCTAAAAGTGATTGTCAAATTAAGGTGAATTTATTGAAATCAATACAGATAATATTAAATATTTGGGATTTGAGATTTCCTTTACTTTGAGATTTCCTTTACTATCAGGCGGTGGGCATCATCCGCAATAAAGTGATAGGAGCAGCAGATAGCGTTCTATCGTCCTTCAACACGGTCTTGAATTTCCATGTAATCATTGCACGGCTAGACTTCGCCTACGCCGATAAAAGACCTATCCATTTAATAGAACAGGAATTATCCACCTTGAGACAGGGTAAATTATCAGTAATAGGGTTCTACGATGATGTGGAAAGAAAGTTAATTCTCATAGTTAATAAAACCATTATGACTCACGGTGGAAATACCACCCTAATAGTATCACTCAATAAGAAGTATCGCGAGGACGCCCTTCGCATTTTTATTTCAGGTCTCAGCCGAAACGCTACCCAGCAATTTGGGCAACAGGTAGCAACGTCTCTGAATAGAGAAAAGCCAGAAAAAAGACCACATGGAAGTGACCAGCAGGTAGTACAAAAAATACAACGAGTAAATCACCTAACCCAAGAACAGGAAGAACCTGAAGGAGAATATTGGACCGATGCTCAATATGACAGTTACTACCAGAACGAAGGGTATGAAGATAGAAGTGCAGAGGATTCTCAGGACGTACCAGAGGATGATATTAATTTTTTAGGGCAAAATCCCTCTTGCCCTATGTCTAGAGGACAATCGGGAGAAGAGGTATAAAATTCCTGATTGATACTGGTGCCGCAAAGAGTTATGTCAAACAGCTCAAAGCCCTAAAGGCAATAAAACCTGTAAAGCATCCCTTTACGGTAAAATCAATTCACGGCACCACTAAAATTGACAAACATTGCACAATATATATTTTTAATAAAAATACTAAATTCTTTATACTACCCAGCTTAGAGACATTTGATGGAACTATAGGGTTCAACTTGCTAAAGGAAGTAAACGGTAAAATACATCTAAAAAGTGGAATTTTATGTTACGACGGTGGGCAGGAAAAGCTTTTGTATTATTCTTGCTCAGATGTTAATAAATTAGTAGAAACGGATACGCAAACCCCGAAAGACGAGTTAAATATTAATGCGGTGTTACAATGCCACGCTAGGGTTTTCGCTGATCCCAACGAAGCGCTGCCTTATAATACGCGATATCATTGGAACAATAAGGACCACCGACGATCTCCCAGTTTACTCAAGGAGTTATCCGTATCCCCATGCTTCAGCTGAGTTCGTCAACAAAGAAATATCGAACTTGTTGCGTGACGGTATAATAAAGCCATCCCGTTCTCCTTATAATAACTCGATTTGGGTTGTGGGTAAAAAGGGCATAGATGAAGATGGCAACAAGAAGTCAAGACTCGTAGTTGACTTCCCGAAATTAAATAGTAAAACAATAAGTGACAAGTATCCGATTCCTGATACTTCTGTAATTTTAGCTAAAATGGGAAACGCCAGGTTTTTTTCCACCATAGATCTGAAGTCTGGCTTTCATCAGATTAAGCTAGCGGAAAGGGATCGAGAGAAAACAGCATTCTCGGTCAACAATGGCAAATTTGAATTTTGCAGGCTTCCCTTTGGCTTAAAAAATGCTCCAAGCATTTTTCAGAGAGCCATTGATGACGTTCTAAGGGAAGAAATAGGTAAAATATACCATGCCTATATAGATGATGTCATCATTTTTTCTGAAAATGCTGAACAACATCTAAAGGATATTGACAGAGTATTAAACAAACTTTACGCTGCTAATATGCGAGTGTCCGCTGACAAGTCAAAATTTGTTCAAGAGAGTGTTGAATTTTTAGGTTTTACAGTATCCAGAGAAGGTATTAGAACATGCCCCAATAAAGTCAAGGATATTTTGGGCTACGCTACCCCCAAGTTGTTAAGGGCTTTACGATCGTTTCTAGGGTTAGCTGGCTATTATAGACAGTTTGTAAGGGACTATGCTTCGATTGCAAAGCCACTTACAAAATACTTGCGTGGAGAAAACGGAAATGTCGGTGCTAACCAATCTTGGAAAGTCGAAGTAGCCTTGGACGAAGAAGCACTTAATGCATTCAATAAAATTAAAAGCATACTTGCTTCGGAAGATGTTCTGCTCCTTTACCCTGACTACAAACAACCTTTTGACTTGACCACGGATGCCTCTTCACACGCCATAGGTGCCGTTTTATCACAAAACGGAAGACCTATCACCATGATCTCGAGAACCCTGTCTCCAACAGAAGAAATTTATGCAACTAACGAGAGGGAGCTCTTGGCGATATTATGGGCTCTACAAAAACTTCGAAACTATTTGTACGGCGTAAAACATCTAAACATCTATACTGATCATCAACTGCTTACCTTTGCTTTGTCCGACAAGAACCCAAACGGCAAATTGAAAAGGTGGCGCGCTTTTGTGGAAGAGTATTCCCCACAGTTTCACTACAAACCAGGGAAAGAAAACTTCGTAGCCGATGCACTCTCCCGGCAGCATATAAATGCACTAAATCACGAAGTGGACTCTGAAAGCATGGCCGCTAACAGTGAGGAATCACTTACTCAAACAATACCCACAGTAAAAAACCCCATTAATTGCTTCCAAACTCAGATTATTCTCGAAGAAGGC
This sequence comes from Philophylla caesio, assembly GCA_963971545.1. NCBI lineage: Eukaryota > Metazoa > Arthropoda > Insecta > Diptera > Tephritidae > Philophylla > Philophylla caesio. The sequence continues at coordinate 58,262,012 of OZ020604.1, read as the reverse complement.
AACACATTACCAGTTACCTCAACAATAATTGTTGGGTCACATTGTATGTGCCCTTTTATACATGCGCCCCGTAAGCCGCCGCTGAACTGCATATTAGTTTTTACACTTTGCTATAGTCCCACAATCGCTTAAACATCATCAGCTGCTGTGATATGAATTCGGCAAGCCGCTAGTTGATAGCCCTTGAACTTGAATTTTGGAGTAATGTACATATTTATGTATGTATGTACGTATGCACATACATATGCTTTCATACATATATTTAGCTATTATTTTTGCACATAAAGCCAGTGGTATATTACTTTTGCAAACTTGTAATTTATATGTACGTAAGTATGTATGTACGTACATATGGAATCTAGTAACTTTGTATGTTTGTATGCATTTGGATTTCTGGGCATACATATTGACGCATACCGCTATTAATTTTTGTTTACCTTCGACTATAAAATAGGCAGAATATGAAATAAAGCTAGTCAGTTTTTCTCCGACAGTTTCTGCAACAAATTTAGTTGTCGCGTTTTATTTCAGCATTGCCGCCGGACAAACAAACTAGTTTGACCGTACAATAATCTTTAGATCACGAGTAAGGCATCGAATAACCTTTAACAGCCAAGGTGATTTAATGAAATCCATGAAACAATGTGTTAATCCGAACGTTGTTAACGGATTGCTATGTGAACTGCCAACTTTGGCACGAATTCAAAATGAGCTTATCACAGCTTTCCCATCCGTAAAATTCCGTCACACCACAAAACAGGTAATCGACGTTGTCAATAGCGAAGATCAACGCGATATCCTCCAAACCGAACATAATCGAGCTAATAGGTCTATTCGTGAAAATGAACAACAAGTCCTTGAGAGCTGTTACTTTCCCGATTTACGGAAAATCCTAAAAGAAATAATTTCGAACTGCAAAATATGTCATGAGGCTAAATATCAACGACATCCCCCAAATCCTGAAATAGGATCAACTCCTACACCTTCGTATCCAGGGGAAATCCTTCACGTTGATATTTACTCAACGGACAAAACACACTTCCTTACAGCAAAAGATAAGTTTTTTAAATTCGCAATAGTTTTCCCAGTAAAATCTAGAGCCATAGTGGATATTAAAGAACCAATTTACGAGCTTCTCAATTTCTACAGGAATGCTAGGGTGTTAGTTTGCGACAATGAAAACTCGTTGAATTCAGAAACCATCAAAGCGATTCTCAAAAACCACTTCGGGGTCACGATCTACACCACATCACCTGCACATAGTACGACTAACGGGCAGGTGGAGAGGTTCAATAGCACCTTTACGGAGATCGCGCGTTGTCAAAAACTTGATACTTGCATTTCCGATACGGTCGAATTAATCCTGCTTGCAACGACTAAATATAACCGCACCATCCATTCCGTAACAAATAAAAGGCCCATAAATGTTATTAATGCAATACCGGACGAATTGATTGACGAAATAAAAGGTAAACTTATACGTACCCAACAAACAGATTTACAGAGACATAACGCAAAAAGACAAACACTGCAATACAAACCAGGGGATACAGTTTTTGTGAAAACTAATAAAAGGATTGGAAACAAATTCTCTAAACTTTATACTGAAAAATTAGTCCAAAAAGATCTAGGTACGTTTGTTTTGATCGACGGGCGGAAAGTGCACAAAACCAATTTAAAACACTGAAAATTCTCCTCTTTTTCTTTAGAGTTGCTTTACTCTTAATAAGCCATTGGGCTAACGCGAGGATACTTAACTAAACCAGCTCCCACTACATCCCGATTACAGCAGGAAAGGTCGCTATTCACGAGCAATATGGGTTTCTACTCCACAAAACGAACTTGTCAGAATTCGTAACAATAGCTGAGGAGACGGACAGAATACTAGACCAATTTCCACAATCCCCCATCAAGCAACTTCTTCAAAACGACGCAAATTCAATATTAAGACTACTGGACGCGGTCAAAATACACCACCGACATGCCCGAGGCATTAATATTCTGGGGACTGCATTAAAATACATAGCCGGTACACCAGACTTTGACGATTTTCAAGAAGTTGAGACCAGAGCTGAAACCTTAATAAAGGCAAACGAACAACAGAATACCATTAATTCAGCTATGCAGAGACAAATTAATGAATTGACATTGACAGTTAATAATCTCTTAAAAAGGGCAAAACAGACACAAATAGATACGGGAAATCTCTTTTCTTTAACCACTAGTAGAAATAGAGCGGTGAAAATGGAACTGGAAACCGTTATATCATCAGTAACTCTAGGAAAATTAAATGTTATCAACCCCGTACAGCTTAACGGTATGGAACTAAACAATTTGTTACAAACACTAGTATAAGTGACTTACTTTCTGTTTCTAAAGTTAAGATATTCCAAGATATGCAATCCATTTATTTTGTTATTAAATATCCAAAAATAGTAAGGAAAGATTATTTCTTTAGAGACGAATCTCGTAGCTGAATGCAATAGGGAATTCATTCCGCTCTACAATTGTAAGGAATCCATAATGGCAAGTTTCTGCCGACCGTTGAAGGAGAGCCCCTGTGTTCGACAACTACTCAACCAACACTTCGCAGAATGCAAATCAAAGTCCGCTGATCATGTTGTTGCTATGGAGGAAGTCGATGATGGCGTGGTTGTAATTAACGACCAACCCGCTTTAATACAAGACAGAAATTTGACAAAGCTGACGAAACGAACTTTCCTCATAACCTTCAAAGGTAATATTACGATAAACACCACTACTTACAACAACTGGAACGAGATAGTTCGATCACATCCTGAAGCTGTACCAGCGCAACATGTTAACTTCACTTAACATATCGATTTGCTATCACTGCCGTACCTTAAGCACATAGCACACCTGCGGGATCTCATTGCTACCCGCTCTCTACAATCAGGAAGCGGCATACTCCTGATCCTATTAGCCATCGCTGGGAGCATCGCAATCTTTTTAAAGCAACGACGAAAAAATACAATAGTACTGAATAACGTTATAAAAGAAGCCGAGGACGCCTTCGTTTCAAGAGAGGGAGTAGTTAACACCATAGTTAACACCAGCAAACTCTGTTCTCACCGATATAGCTGACAGCGCAGCTGGAAGTTTGCGCGTGACAACAACGTAAACTCCTACAACAACTTCACTCCCACTGATATTGCTGACGGCGCGTCTACGGGTCTGCGTATGACAACAACAGTTATCACTAACAAGTGATCGCCGCGGTAACAGCAAAAGCATTACACTTGTGCAAGCGGTAAATTGCCGAAATGCATTCACAAGTCACGCGGTCGATAACGTGCAGCAGCTGGCAGGGACTGTTTGAGTTTTCAGGTATTTAGGCGAAGTCGTCGAAATAATGTTTTAGTTGTATTAACTCACCCGACTTAACCGGGGCAAGGGAAGTAAAATATTTAAACAAACACCACTTGTTTCTCTAATTGGCGCCCAACATGGGGCCATACGACATATCATTATAAAGGACACGCGAGTTTGGCCGTGTGTTCGAACCCACCTTTACTTTGTAACCAAAAACTTTGTGAACAAAAATACTACATAAGGTAGTATGAAATTTAACCAAAAAGTTGTGAAGACTTTGTGAACAAACTAAAAATACTACGTAAGGAAGTATGAAATTTAACCAAAAAAGTTGTAAAGACTTTGTGAAATAACTAAAAATACTACGTAAGGAAGTACGAAATTTTACCAAAAATTTGTGAACAAAAATACTACGTAAGGTAGTATGAAATTTAACCAAAAACTTGTGAAGACTTTGTGAACAAAAAATTCTACGAAATTTACCAAAAACTAGTAAAATATTATGTGAACAGTAATAAACTTTAAACATTCGGTGAGAACAAGAATCCCTAATTTGCAAAAAGTTTTGCAGTGTAACTTAGCACATTAATTTAAAAAAATTTGAGAGGTATTGCACGCCACGCCGAGGCGTTGCCAGCGAGGGACAAAGTAAACATAAACCAGAAGGAGCAGTTAAAACCAAATATTCACCAAATTTAATTGAATTCTAAAACTAGCCTAAGATGGGAATATTCATGTAAGTAGAGAGTTTAGCATCTAAAAGTGATTGTCAAATTAAGGTGAATTTATTGAAATCAATACAGATAATATTAAATATTTGGGATTTGAGATTTCCTTTACTTTGAGATTTCCTTTACTATCAGGCGGTGGGCATCATCCGCAATAAAGTGATAGGAGCAGCAGATAGCGTTCTATCGTCCTTCAACACGGTCTTGAATTTCCATGTAATCATTGCACGGCTAGACTTCGCCTACGCCGATAAAAGACCTATCCATTTAATAGAACAGGAATTATCCACCTTGAGACAGGGTAAATTATCAGTAATAGGGTTCTACGATGATGTGGAAAGAAAGTTAATTCTCATAGTTAATAAAACCATTATGACTCACGGTGGAAATACCACCCTAATAGTATCACTCAATAAGAAGTATCGCGAGGACGCCCTTCGCATTTTTATTTCAGGTCTCAGCCGAAACGCTACCCAGCAATTTGGGCAACAGGTAGCAACGTCTCTGAATAGAGAAAAGCCAGAAAAAAGACCACATGGAAGTGACCAGCAGGTAGTACAAAAAATACAACGAGTAAATCACCTTACCCAAGAACAGGAAGAACCTGAAGGAGAATATTGGACCGATGCTCAATATGACAGTTACTACCAGAACGAAGGGTATGAAGATAGAAGTGCAGAGGATTCTCAGGACGTACCAGAGGATGATATTAATTTTTTAGGGCAAAATCCCTCTTGCCCTATGTCTAGAGGACAATCGGGGGAAGAGGTATAAAATTCCTGATTGATACTGGTGCCGCAAAGAGTTATGTCAAACAGCTCAAAGCCCTAAAGGCAATAAAACCTGTAAAGCATCCCTTTACGGTAAAATCAATTCACGGCACCACTAAAATTGACAAACATTGCACAATATATATTTTTAATAAAAATACTAAATTCTTTATACTACCCAGCTTAGAGACATTTGATGGAACTATAGGGTTCAACTTGCTAAAGGAAGTAAACGGTAAAATAGATCTAAAAAGTGGACTTTTATGTTACGACGGTGGGCAGGAAAAGCTTTTGTATTATTCTTGCTCAGATGTTAATAAACTAGTAGAAACGGATACGCAAACCCCGAAAGACGAGTTAAATATTAATGCGGTGTTACAATGCCACGCTAGGGTTTTCGCTGATCCCAACGAAGCGCTGCCTTATAATACGCGATATCATTGGAACAATAAGGACCACCGACGATCTCCCAGTTTACTCAAGGAGTTATCCGTATCCCCATGCTTCAGCTGAGTTCGTCAACAAAGAAATATCGAACTTGTTGCGTGACGATATAATAAAGCCATCCCGTTCTCCTTATAATAACTCGATTTGGGTTGTGGGTAAAAAGGGCATAGATGAAGATGGCAACAAGAAGTCAAGACTCGTAGTTGACTTCCGGAAATTAAATAGTAAAACAATAAGTGACAAGTATCCGATTCCTGATACTTCTGTAATTTTAGCTAAAATGGGAAACGCCAGGTTTTTTTCCACCATAGATCTGAAGTCTGGCTTTCATCAGATTAAGCTAGCGGAAAGGGATTGAGAGAAAACAGCATTCTCGGTCAACAATGGCAAATTTGAATTTTGCAGGCTTCCCTTTGGCTTAAAAAATGCTCCAAGCATTTTTCAGAGAGCCATTGATGACGTTCTAAGCGAAGAAATAGGTAAAATATACCATGTCTATATAGATGATGTCATCATTTTTTCTGAAAATGCTGAACAACATCTAAAGGATATTGACAGAGTATTAAACAAACTTTACGCTGCTAATATGCGAGTGTCCGCTGACAAGTCAAAATTTGTTCAAGAGAGTGTTGAATTTTTAGGTTTTACAGTATCCAGAGAAGGTATTAGAACATGCCCCGATAAAGTCAAGGATATTTTGGGCTACGCTACCCCCAAGTTGTTAAGGGCTTTACGATCGTTTCTAGGGTTAGCTGGCTATTATAGACAGTTTGTAAGGGACTATGCTTCGATTGCAAAGCCACTTACAAAATACTTGCGTGGAGAAAACGGAAATGTCGGTGCTAACCAATCTTGGAAAGTCGAAGTAGCCTTGGACGAAGAAGCACTTAATGCATTCAATAAAATTAAAAGCATACTTGCTTCGGAAGATGTTCTGCTCCTTTACCCTGACTACAAACAACCCTTTGACTTGACCACGGATGCCTCTTCACACGCCATAGGTGCCGTTTTATCACAAAACGGAAGACCTATCACCATGATCTCGAGAACCCTGTCTCCAACAGAAGAAATTTATGCAACTAAGGAGAGGGAGCTCTTGGCGATATTATGGGCTCTACAAAAACTTCGAAACTATTTGTACGGCGTAAAACATCTAAACATCTATACTGATCATCAACTGCTTACCTTTGCTTTGTCCGACAAGAACCCAAACGCCAAATTGAAAAGGTGGCGCGCTTTTGTGGAAGAGTAATCCCCACAGTTTCACTACAAACCAGGGAAAGAAAACATCGTAGCCGATGCACTCTCCCGGCAGCATATAAATGCACTGAATCACGAAGTGGACTCTGAAAGCATGGCCGCTAACAGTGAGGAATCACTTACTCAAACAATACCCACAGTAAAAAACCCCATTAATTGCTTCCAAACTCAGATTATTCTCGAAGAAGGCAAAACATTACCAGTTACCTCAACAATAATCTTTAGATTACGAGTAAGGCATCGAATAACCTTTAACAGCCAAGGTGATTTAATGAAATCCATGAAACAATGTGAACGTTGTTAACGGATTGCTATGTGAACTGCCAACTTTGGCACGAATTCAAAATGAGCTTATCACAGCTTTCCCATCAGTAAAATTCCGTCACACCACAAAACAGGTAATCGACGTTTTCAATAGCGAAGATCAACGCGAAATCCTCCAAACCGATCATAATCGAGCTCATAGGTCTCTTCGTGAAAATGAACAACAAGTCCTTGAGAGCTGTTACTTTTCCGATTTACGGAAAATCCTAAAAGAAATAATTTCAAACTGCAAAATATGTCATGAGGCTAAATATCAACGACAACCCCCAAATCCTGAAATAGGATCAACTCCTACACCTTCGTATCCAGGGGAAATCCTTCACGTTGATATTTACTCAACGGACAAAACACACTTCCTTACAGCAAAAGATAAGTTTTTCAAATTCGCAATAGTTTTCCCAGTAAAATCTAGAGCCATAGTGGATATTAAAGAACCAATTTACGAGCTTCTCAATTTCTACAGGAATGCTAGGGTGTTAGTTTGCGACAATGAAAGGTCGTTGAATTCAGAAACCATCAAAGCGATTCTCAAAAACCACTTCGGGGTCACGATCTACACCACATCACCTGCACATAGTACGACTAACGGGCAGGTGGAGAGGTTCAATAGCACCCTTACCGAGATCGTTGTCAAAAACTTAATACTTGCATTTCCGATACGGTCGAATTAATCCTGCTTGCAACGACTAAATATAACCGCACCATCCATTCCGTAACAAATAAAAGGCCCATAAATGTTATTAATGCAATACCGGTCGAATTGATTGACGAAATAAAAGGTAAACTTATACGTACCCAACAAACAGATTTACAGAGACATAACGCAAAAAGACAAACACTGCAATACAAACCAGGGGATACAGTTTTTGTGAAAACTAATAAAAGGATTGGAAACAAATGCTCTAAACTTTATACTGAAAAATTAGTCCAAAAAGATCTAGGTACGTTTGTTTTGATCGACGGGCGGAAAGTGCACAAAACCAATTTAAAACACTGAAAATTCTCCTCTTTTTCTTTAGGGTTGCTTTACTCTTAATAAGCCATTGGGCTAACGCGAGGATACTTAACTAAACCAGCTGCCACTACATCCCGATTACAGCAGGAAAGGTAGCTATCCACGAGCAATATGGGTTTCTACTCCACAAAACGAACTTGTCAGAATTCGTAACAATAGCTGAGGAGACGGACAGAATACTAGACCAATTTCCACAATCCCACATCAAGCAACTTCTTCAAAACGACGCAAATTAAATATTAAGACTACTGGACGCGGTCAAAATACACCACCGACATGCCCGAGGCATTAATATTCTGGGGACTGCATTAAAATACATAGCCGGTACACCAGACTTTGACGATTTTCAAGAAGTTGAGACCAGAGCTGAAACCTTAATAGAGGCAAACGAACAACAGAATACCATTAATTCAGCTATGCAGAGACAAATTAATGAATTGACATTGACAGTTAATAATCTCTTAAAAAGGGCAAAACAGACACAAATAGATACGGGAAATCTCTTTTCTTTAACCACTAGTAGAAATAGAGCGGTGAAAATGGAACTGGAAACCGTTATATCATCAGTAACTCTAGGAAAATTAAATGCTATCAACCCCGTACTGCTTAACGGTATGGAACTAAACAATTTGTTACAAACACTAGTATAAGTGACTTACTTTCTGTTTCTAAAGTTAAGATATTCCAAGATATGCAATCCATTTATTTTGTTATTAAATATCCAAAAATAGCTAGGATTTGTAATAATGTAAATTTGCTGTTGCCCGTTGTCCAACAAGGAAAGATTATTTCTTTAGAGACGAATCTCGTAGCTGAATGCAATAGGGAATTCATTCCGCTCTACAATTGTAAGGAATTCATAATGGCAAGTTTCTGCCGACCGTTGAAGGAGAGCCCCTGTGTTCGACAACTACTTAACCAACACTTCGCAGAATGCAAATCAAAGTCCGCTGATCATGTTGTTGCTATGGAGGAAGTCGATGATGGCGTGGTTGTAATTAACGACCAACCCGCTTTAATACAAGACAGAAATTTGACAAAGCTGACGAAACGAACTTTCCTCATAACCTTCAAAGGTAATATTACGATAAACACCACTACTTACAACAACTGGAACGAGATAGTTCGATCACATCCTGAAGCTGTACCAGCGCAACATGTTAACTTCACTGAACATATCGATTTGCTATCACTGCCGTACCTTAAGCACATAGCACACCTGCGGGATCTCATTGCTACCCGCTCTCTACAATCAGGAAGCGGCATACTTCTGATCCTATTAGCCATCGCTGGGAGCATCGCAATTAAAGCAACGACGAAAAAATACAATAGTACTTAATAACGTTATAAAAGAAGCCGAGGACGCCTTCGTTTCAAGAGAGGGAGTAGTTAACACCATAGTTAACACCAGCAAACTCTGTTCTCACCGATATAGCTGACAGCGCAGCTGGAAGTTTGCGCGTGACAACAACGTAAACTCCTACAACAACTTCACTCCCACTGATATTGCTGACGGCGCGTCTACGGGTCTGCGTATGACAACAACAGTTATCACTAACAAGTGATCGCCGCGGTAACAGCAAAATCATTACACTTGTGTAAGCGGTAAATTGCCGAAATGCATTCACAAGTCACGCGGTCGATAACGTGCAGCAGCTGGCAGGGACTGTTTGAGTTTTCAGGTATTTAGGCGAAGTCGTCGAAATAATGTTTTAGTTGTATTAACTCACCCGACTTAACCGGGGCAAGGGAAGTTAAATATTTAAACAAACACCACTTGTTTCTCTAATTGGCGCCCAACATGGGGCCATACGACATATCATTATAAAGGACACGCGAGTTTGGCCGTGGGTTCGAACCCACCTTTACTTTGTAACCAAAAACTTTGTGAACAAAAATACTACATAAGGTAGTATGAAATTTAACCAAAAAGTTGTGAAGACTTTGTGAACAAACTAAAAATACTACGTAAGGAAGTATGAAATTTAACCAAAAAAGTTGTAAAGACTTTGTGAAATAACTAAAAATACTACGTAAGGAAGTACGAAATTTTACCAAAAATTTGTGAACAAAAATACTACGTAAGGTAGTATGAAATTTAACCAAAAACTTGTGAAGACTTTGTGAACAAAAAATTCTACGAAATTTACCAAAAACTAGTAAAATATTATGTGAACAGTAATAAACTTTAAACATTCGGTGAGAACAAGAACCCCTAATTTGCAAAAAATTTTGCAGTGTAACTTAGCACATTAATTTTAAAAAATTTGAGAGGTATTGCACGCCACGCCGAGGCGTTGCCAGCGAGGGACAAAGTAAACATAAACCAGAAGGAGCAGTTAAAACCAAATATTCACCAAATTTAATTGAATTCTAAAACTAGCCTAAGATGGGAATATTCATGTAAGTAGAGAGTTTAGCATCTAAAAGTGATTGTCAAATTAAGGTGAATTTATTGAAATCAATAAAGATAATATTAAATATTTGGGATTTGAGATTTCCTTTACTCGAACAAGACAATGGATGCCCAGACTCTTCAAGCCCTTCTCAATACCGCAACTCGTACTGCAGCAGAACATTCTAGGCAGGAATTCCAAACCCGCATAGACGAACTTACAAATAGGCTGGCAAGAATTGAGACGCCAACTCAGGTCATTCAATATGAGCCGGATAAAATCCAAGCAAAGACACCGTGTGAGGAATCCTTAGATCTGGTGAAAACAATGCCAGAATTCAAGGGTGATCCTATACGTTATGTGTCCTGGAGACAAGCGGCGCACACTGCCTATTAAGTGTTTGAGAGATATGAAGGTAGTTCAAAGCACTATCAGGCGGTGGGCATCATCCGCAATAAAGTGATAGGAGCAGCAGATTGCGTCCTATCGTCCTTCAACACGGTCTTGAATTTCCATGCAATCATTGCACGGCTAGACTTCGCCTACGCCGATAAAAGACCTATCCATTTAATAGAACAGGAATTATCCACCTTGAGACAGGGTAAATTATCAGTAATAGGGTTCTACGATGATGTGGAAAGAAAGTTAATTCTCATAGTTAATAAAACCATTATGACTCACGGTGGAAATACCACCCTAATATAATCACTCAATAAGAAGTATCGCGAGGACGCCCTTCGCATTTTTATTTCAGGTCTCAATCGCCCCCTGTGCGATATCCTTTTCTCCTCAAGGCTTAACGATCTTCCTTCCGCGTTGGCCTTAGCACAAGAGCTTGAAGAAACCAAGCAAGTTCTATGTTTGCCCACTCCTTTAATAGACAAGTGATTCAGGGCACCAACCAGTACCCATATTTACCACAATACCGCAGAGTTCCACCTGACCAACAGCGGCAAACTCCAGTACCAATGGGTGTAGACCCATCCCTTTCTAGGCTCAGATAAAATAGACGCCAACCACTAATTGGTAATGACGACAGGTACCGCCAGCAGGGAGACTACCCTAGAGCATATCGTCCGAATATTGCTAATACAGGCGGCACGCTCAGCCGAAACGCTACCCAGCAATTTGGGCAACAGGTAGCAACGTCTCTGAATAGAGAAAAGCCAGAAAAAAGACCACATGGAAGTGACCAGCAGGTAGTAAAAAAAATACAACGAGTAAATCACCTTACCCAAGAACAGGAAGAACCTGAAGGAGAATATTGGACCGATGCTCAATATGACAGTTACTACCAGAACGAAGGGTATGAAGATAGAAGTGCAGAGGATTCTCAGGACGTACCAGAGGATGATATTAATTTTTTAGGGCAAAATCCCTCTTGCCCTATGTCTAGAGGACAATCGGGAGAAGAGGTATAAAATTCCTGATTGATACTGGTGCCGCAAAGAGTTATGTCAAACAGCTCAAAGCCCTAAAGACAATAAAACCTGTAAAGCATCCCTTTACGGTAAAATCAATTCACGGCACCACTAAAATTGACAAACATTGCACAATATATATTTTTAATAAAAATACTAAATTCTTTATACTACCCAGCTTAGAGACATTTGATGGAACTATAGGGTTCGACTTGCTAAAGGAAGTAAACGGTAAAATAGATCTAAAAAGTGGACTTTTATGTTACGACGGTGGGCAGGAAAAGCTTTTGTATTATTCTTGCTCAGATGTTAATAAATTAGAAGAAACGGATACGCAAACCTCGAAAGACGAGTTAAATATTAATGCGGTGTTACAATGCCACGCTAGGGTTTTCGCTGATCCCAACGAAGCGCTGCCTTATAATACCGATATCATTGGAACAATAAGGACCACCGACGATCTCCCAGTTTACTCAAGGAGTTATCCGTATCCCCATGCCTCAGCTGAGTTCGTCAACAAAGAAATATCGAACTTGTTGCGTGACGGTATAATAAAGCCATCCCGTTCTCCTTATAATAACTCGATTTGGGTTGTGGGTAAAAAGGGCATAGATGAAGATGGCAACAAGAAGTCAAGACTCGTAGTTGACTTCCGGAAATTAAATAGCAAAACAATAAGTGACAAGTATCCGATTCCTGATACTTCTGTAATTTTAGCTAAAATGGGAAACGCCAGGTTTTTTTCCACCATAGATCTGAAGTCTGGCTTTCATCAGATTAAGCTAGCGGAAAGGGATCGAGAGAAAACAGCATTCTCGGTCAACAATGGCAAATTTGAATTTTGCAGGCTTCCCTTTGGCTTAAAAAATGCTCCAAGCATTTTTCAGAGAGCCATTGATGACGTTCTAAGGGAAGAAATAGGTAAAATATACCATGCCTATATAGATGATGTCATCATTTTTTCTGAAAATGCTGAACAACATCTAAAGGATATTGACAGAATATTAAACAAACTTTACGCTGCTAATATGCGAGTGTCCGCTGACAAGTCAAAATTTGTTCAAGAGAGTGTTGAATTTTTAGGTTTTACAGTATCCAGAGAAGGTATTAAAACATGCCCCGATAAAGTCAAGGATATTTTGGGTTACGTTACCCCCAAGTTGTTAAGGGCTTTACGATCGTTTCTAGGGTTAGCTGGCTATTATAGACAGTTTGTAAGGGACTATGCTTCGATTGCAAAGTCACTTACAAAATACTTGCGTGGAGAAAACGGAAATGTCGGTGCTAACCAATCTTGGAAAGTCGAAGTAGCCTTGGACGAAGAAGCACTTAATGCATTCAATAAAATTAAAAGCATACTTGCTTCGGAAGATGTTCTGCTCCTTTACCCTGACTACAAACAACCCTTTGACTTGACCACGGATGCCTCTTCACACGCCATAGGTGCCGTTTTATCACAAAACGGAAGACCTATCACCATGATCTCGAGAACCCTGTCTCCAACAGAAGAAATTTATGCAACTAACGAGAGGGAGCTCTTGGCGATATTATGGGCTCTACAAAAACTTCGAAACTATTTGTACGGCGTAAAACATCTAAACATCTATACTGATCATCAACTGCTTACCTTTGCTTTGTCCGACAAGAACCCAAACGCCAAATTGAAAAGGTGGCGCGCTTTTGTGGAAGAGTAATCCCCACAGTTTCACTACAAACCAGGGAAAGAAAACATCGTAGCCGATGCACTCTCCCGGCAGCATATAAATGCACTGAATCACGAAGTGGACTCTGAAAGCATGGCCGCTAACAGTGAGGAATCACTTACTCAAACAATACCCACAGTAGAAAACCCCATTAATTGCTTCCAAACTCAGATTATTCTCGAAGAAGGCAAAACATTACCAGTTACCTCAACAATAATCTTTAGATCACGAGTAAGGCATCGAATAACCTTTAACAGCCAAGGTGATTTAATGAAATCCATGAAACAATGTGAACGTTGTTAACGGATTGCTATGTGAACTGCCAACTTTGGCACGAATTCAAAATGAGCTTATCACAGCTTTCCCATCAGTAAAATTCCGTCACACCACAAAACAGGTAATCGACGTTTTCAATAGCGAAGATCAACGCGAAATCCTCCAAACCGATCATAATCGAGCTCATAGGTCTCTTCGTGAAAATGAACAACAAGTCCTTGAGAGCTGTTACTTTTCCGATTTACGGAAAATCCTAAAAGAAATAATTTCAAACTGCAAAATATGTCATGAGGCTAAATATCAACGACAACCCCCAAATCCTGAAATAGGATCAACTCCTACACCTTCGTATCCAGGGGAAATCCTTCACGTTGATATTTACTCAACGGACAAAACACACTTCCTTACAGCAAAAGATAAGTTTTTCAAATTCGCAATAGTTTTCCCAGTAAAATCTAGAGCCATAGTGGATATTAAAGAACCAATTTACGAGCTTCTCTATTTCTACAGGAATGCTAGGGTGTTAGTTTGCGACAATGAAAGGTCGTTGAATTCAGAAACCATCAAAGCGATTCTCAAAAACCACTTCGGGGTCACGATCTACACCACATCACCTGCACATAGTACGACTAACGGGCAGGTGGAGAGGTTCAATAGCACCCTTACGGAGATCGTTGTCAAAAACTTGATACTTGCATTTCCGATACGGTCGAATTAATCCTGCTTGCAACGACTAAATATAACCGCACCATCCATTCCGTAACAAATAAAAGGCCCATAAATGTTATTAATGCAATACCGGACGAATTGATTGACGAAATAAAAGGTAAACTTATACGTACCCAACAAACAGATTTACAGAGACATAACGCAAAAAGACAAACACTGCAATACAAACCAGGGGATACAGTTTTTGTGAAAACTAATAAAAGGATTGGAAACAAATTCTCTAAACTTTATACTGAAAAATTAGTCCAAAAAGATCTAGGTACGTTTGTTTTGATCGACGGGCGGAAAGTGCACAAAACCAATTTAAAACACTGAAAATTCTCCTCTTTTTCTTTAGGGTTGCTTTACTCTTAATAAGCCATTGGGCTAACGCGAGGATACTTAACTAAACCAGCTCCCACTACATCCCGATTACAGCAGGGAAGGTCGCTATTCACGAGCAATATGGGTTTCTACTCCACAAAACGAACTTGTCAGAATTCGTAACAATAGCTGAGGAGACGGACAGAATACTAGACCAATTTCCACAATCCCACATCAAGCAACTTCTTCAAAACGACGCAAATTAAATATTAAGACTACTGGACGCGGTCAAAATACACCACCGACATGCCCGAGGCATTAATATTCTGGGGACTGCATTAAAATACATAGCCGGTACACCAGACTTTGACGATTTTCAAGAAGTTGAGACCAGAGCTGAAACCTTAATAGAGGCAAACGAACAACAGAATACCATTAATTCAGCTATGCAGAGACAAATTAATGAATTGACATTGACAGTTAATAATCTCTTAAAAAGGGCAAAACAGACACAAATAGATACGGGAAATCTCTTTTCTTTAACCACTAGTAGAAATAGAGCGGTGAAAATGGAACTGGAAACCGTTATATCATCAGTAACTCTAGGAAAATTAAATGCTATCAACCCCGTACTGCTTAACGGTATGGAACTAAACAATTTGTTACAAACACTAGTATAAGTGACTTACTTTCTGTTTCTAAAGTTAAGATATTCCAAGATATGCAATCCATTTATTTTGTTATTAAATATCCAAAAATAGCTAGGATTTGTAATAATGTAAATTTGCTGTTGCCCGTTGTCCAACAAGGAAAGATTATTTCTTTAGAGACGAATCTCGTAGCTGAATGCAATAGGGAATTCATTCCGCTCTACAATTGTAAGGAATTCATAATGGCAAGTTTCTGCCGACCGTTGAAGGAGAGCCCCTGTGTTCGACAACTACTTAACCAACACTTCGCAGAATGCAAATCAAAGTCCGCTGATCATGTTGTTGCTATGGAGGAAGTCGATGATGGCGGGGTTGTAATTAACGACCAACCCGCTTTAATACAAGACAGAAATTTGACAAAGCTGACGAAACGAACTTTCCTCATAACCTTCAAAGGTAATATTACGATAAACACCACTACTTACAACAACTGGAACGAGATAGTTCGATCACATCCTGAAGCTGTACCAGCGCAACATGTTAACTTCACTGAACATATCGATTTGCTATCACTGCCGTACCTTAAGCACATAGCACACCTGCGGGATCTCATTGCTACCCGCTCTCTACAATCAGGAAGCGGCATACTTCTGATCCTATTAGCCATCGCTGGGAGCATCGCAATCTTTTTAAAGCAACGACGAAAAAATACAATAGTACTTAATAACGTTATAAAAGAAGCCGAGGACGCCTTCGTTTCAAGAGAGGGAGTAGTTAACACCATAGTTAACACCAGCAAACTCTGTTCTCACCGATATAGCTGACAGCGCAGCTGGAAGTTTGCGCGTGACAACAACGTAAACTCCTACAACAACTTCACTCCCACTGATATTGCTGACGGCGCGTCTACGGGTCTGCGTATGACAACAACAGTTATCACTAACAAGTGATCGCCGCGGTAACAGCAAAAGCATTACACTTGTGCAAGCGGTAAATTGCCGAAATGCATTCACAAGTCACGCGGTCGATAACGTGCAGCAGCTGGCAGGGACTGTTTGAGTTTTCAGGTATTTAGGCGAAGTCGTCGAAATAATGTTTTAGTTGTATTAACTCACCCGACTTAACCGGGGCAAGGGAAGTAAAATATTTAAACAAACACCACTTGTTTCTCTAATTGGCGCCCAACATGGGGCCATACGACATATCATTATAAAGGACACGCGAGTTTGGCCGTGTGTTCGAACCCACCTTTACTTTGTAACCAAAAACTTTGTGAACAAAAATACGACATAAGGTAGTATGAAATTTAACCAAAAAAGTTGTGAAGACTTTGTGAACAAAAAATACTACATAAGGTAGTATGAAATTTAACCAAAAAAGTTGTAAAGACTTTGTGAAATAACTAAAAATACTACGTAAGGAAGTACGAAATTTAACCAAAAATTTGTGAACAAAAATACTACGTAAGGTAGTATGAAATTTAACCAAAAACTTGTGAAGACTTTGTGAACAAAAAATTCTACGAAATTTACCAAAAACTAGTAAAATATTATGTGAACAGTAATAAACTTTAAACATTCGGTGAGAACAAGAATCCCTAATTTGCAAAAAGTTTTGCAGTGTAACTTAGCACATTAATTTTAAAAAATTTGAGAGGTATTGCACGCCACGCCGAGGCGTTGCCAACGAGGGACAAAGTAAACACAAACCAGAAGGAGCAGTTAAAACCAAATATTCACCAAATTTAATTGAATTCTAAAACTAGCCTAAGATGGGAATATTCATGTAAGTAGAGAGTTTAGCATCTAAAAGTGATTGTCAAATTAAGGTGAATTTATTGAAATCAATACAGATAATATTAAATATTTGGGATTTGAGATTTCCTTTACTCGAACAAGACAATGGATGCCCAGACTCAAGCCCTTCTCAATACCGCAACTCGTACTGCAGCAGAACATTCTAGGCAGGAATTCCAAACCCGCATAGACGAACTTACAAATAGGCTGGCAAGAATTGAGACGCCAACTCAGGTCATTCAATATGAGCCGGATAAAATCCAAGCAAAGACACCGTGTGAGGAATCCTTAGATCTGGTGAAAACAATGCCAGAATTCAAGGGTGATCCTATACGTTATGTGTCCTGGAGACAAGTGGCGCACACTGCCTATAAAGTGTTTGAGAGATATGAAGGTAGTTTAAAGCACTATCAGGCGGTGGGCATCATCCGTAATAAAGTGATAGGAGCAGCAGATAGCGTCCTATCGTCCTTCAACACGGTCTTGAATTTCCATGCAATCATTGCACGGCTAGACTTCGCCTACGCCGATAAAAGACCTATCCATTTAATAGAACAGGAATTATCCACCTTGAGACAGGGTAAATTATCAGTAATAGGGTTCTACGATGATGTGGAAAGAAATTTAATTCTCATAGTTAATAAAACCATTATGACTCACGGTGGAAATACCACCCTAATAGAATCACTCAATAAGAAGTATCGCGAGGACGCCCTTCGCATTTTTATTTCAGGTCTCAATCGCCCCCTGTGCGATATCCTTTTCTCCTCTAGGCTCAACGATCTTCCTTCCGCGTTTGCCTTAGCACAAGAGCTTGAAGAAACCAAGCAAGGTCTATGTTTGCCCACTCCTTTAATAGACAAGTGATTCAGGGCACCAACCAGTACCCATATTTACCACAATACCGCAGAGTTCCACCTGACCAACAGCGGCAAACTCCAGTACCAATGGGTGTAGACCCATCCCTTTCTAGGCTCAGATAAAATAGACGCCAACCACTAATTGGTAATGACGACAGGTACCGCCAGCAGGGAGACTACCCTAGAGCATATCGTCCGAATATTGCTAATACAGGCGGCACGCTCAGCCGAAACGCTACCCAGCAATTTGGGCAACAGGTAGCAACGTCTCTGAATAGAGAAAAGCCAGAAAAAAATACCACATGGAAGTGACCAGCAGGTAGTACAAAAAATACAACGAGTAAATCACCTTACCCAAGAACAAGAAGAACCTGAAGGAGAATATTGGACCGATGCTCAATATGACAGTTACTACCAGAACGAAGGGTATGAAGATAGAAGCGCAGAGGATTCTCAGGACGTACCAGAGGATGATATTAATTTTTTAGGGCAAAATCCGTCTTGCCCTATGTCGAGAGGACAATCGGGGGAAGAGGTATAAAATTCCTGATTGATACTGGTGCCGCAAAGAGTTATGTTAAACAGCTCAAAGCCCTAAGGGCAATAAAACCTGTAAAGCATCCCTTTACGGTAAAATCAATTCACGGCACCACTAAAATTGACAAACATTGCACAATATATATTTTTAATAAAAATACTAGATTCTTTATACTACCCAGCTTAGAGACATTTGATGGAATTATAGGGTTCGACTTGCTAAAGGAAGTAAACGGTAAAATAGATCTAAAAAGTGGACTTTTATGTTACGACGGTGGGCAGGAAAAGCTTTTGTATTATTCTTGCTCAGATGTTAATAAATTAGTAGAAACGGATACGCAAACCCCGAAAGACGAGTTAAATATTAATGCGGTGTTACAATGCCACGCTAGGGTTTTCGCTGATCCCAACGAAGCGCTGCCTTATAATACCGATATCATTGGAACAATAAGGACCACCGACGATCTCCCAGTTTACTCAAGGAGTTATCCGTATCCCATTGCCTCAGCTGAGTTCGTCAACAAAGAAATATCGAACTTGTTGCGTGACGGTATAATAAAGCCATCCCGTTCTCCTTATAATAACCCGATTTGGGTTGTGGGTAAAAAGGGCATAGATGAAGATGGCAACAAGAAGTCAAGACTCGTAGTTGACTTTCGGAAATTAAATAGTAAAACAATAAGTGACAAGTATCCGATTCCTGATACTTCTGTAATTTTAGCTAAAATGGGGAAACGCCAGGTTTTTTTCCACCATAGATCTGAAGTCTGGCTTTCATCAGATTAAGCTAGCAAAAAGGGATCGAGAGAAAACAGCATTCTCGATCAACAATGGCAAATTTGAATTTTGCAGGCTTCCCTTTGGCTTAAAAAATGCTCCAAGCATTTTTCAGAGAGCCATTGATGACGTTCTAAGGGAAGAAATAGGTAAAATATACCATGTCTATATAGATGATGTCATCATTTTTTCTGAAAATGCTGAACAACATCTAAAGGATATTGACAGAGTATTAAACAAACTTTACGCTGCTAATATGCGAGTGTCCGCTGACAAGTCAAAATTTGTTCAAGAGAGTGTTGAATTTTTAGGTTTTACAGTATCCAGAGAAGGTATTAGAACATGGCCCGATAAAGTCAAGGATATTTTGGGCTACGCTACCCCCAATTTGTTAAGGGCTTTACGATCGTTTCTAGGGTTAGCTGGCTATTATAGACAGTTTGTAAGGGACTATGCTTCGATTGCAAAGCCACTTACAAAATACTTGCGTGGAGAAAACGGAAATGTCGGTGCTAACCAATCTTGGAAAGTCGAAGTAGCCTTGGACGAAGAAGCACTTAATGCATTCAATAAAATTAAAAGCATACTTGCTTCGGAAGATGTTCTGCTCCTTTACCCTGACTACAAACAACCCTTTGACTTGACCACGGATGCCTCTTCACACGCCATAGGTGCCGTTTTATCACAAAACGGAAGACCTATCACCATGATCTCGAGAACCCTGTCTCCAACAGAAGAAATTTATGCAACTAACGAGAGGGAGCTCTTGGCGATATTATGGGCTCTACAAAAACTTCGAAACTATTTGTACGGCGTAAAACATCTAAACATCTATACTGATCATCAACTGCTTACCTTTGCTTTGTCCGACAAGAACCCAAACGCCAAATTGAAAAGGTGGCGCGCTTTTGTGGAAGAGTATTCCCCACAGTTTCACTACAAACCAGGGAAAGAAAACTTCGTAGCCGATGCACTCTCCCGGCAGCATATAAATGCACTGAATCACGAAGTGGACTCTGAAAGCATGGCCGCTAACAGTGAGGAATCACTTACTCAAACAATACCCACAGTAAAAAACCCCATTAATTGCTTCCAAACTCAGATTATTCTCGAAGAAGGCAACACATTACCAGTTACCTCAACAATAATCTTTAAATCACGAGTAAAGCATCGAATAACCTTTAACAGCCAAGGTGATTTGATGAAATCCATGAAACAATGTGTTAATCCGAACGTTGTTAACGGATTGCTATGTGAACTGCCAACTTTGGCACGAATTCAAAATGAGCTTATCACAGCTTTCCCATCAGTAAAATTCCGTCACACCACAAAACAGGTAATAGACGTTTTCAATAGCGAAGATCAACGCGAAATCCTCCAAACCGAACATAATCGAGCTCATAGGTCTCTTCGTGAAAATGAACAACAAGTCCTTGAGAGCTGTTACTTTCCCGATTTACGGAAAATCCTAAAAGAAATAATTTTGAACTGCAAAATATGTCATGAGGCTAAATATCAACGACATCCCCCAAATCCTGAAATAGGATCAACTCATATACCTTCGTATCCAGGGGAAATCCTTCACGTTGATATTTACTCAACGGACAAAACACACTTCCTTACAGCAAAAGATAAGTTTTTCAAATTCGCAATAGTTTTCCCAGTAAAATCTAGAGCCATAGTGGATATTAAAGAACCAATTTACGAGCTTCTCAATTTCTACAGGAATGCTAGGGTGTTAGTTTGCGACAACGAAAGGTCGTTGAATTCAGAAACCATCAAAGCGATTCTCAAAAACCACTTCGGGGTCACGATCTACACCACATCACCTGCACATAGTACGACTAACGGGCAGGTGGAGAGGTTCAATAGCACCTTTACGGAGATCGCGCGTTGTCAAAAACTTGATACTTGCATTTCCGATACGGTCGAATTAATCCTGCTTGCAACGACTAAATACATCCGCACCATCCATTCCGTAACAAATAAAAGGCCCATAGATGTTATTAATGCAATACCGGACGAAATAAAAGGTAAACTTATACGTACCCAACAAACAGATTTACAGAGACATAAGCCAAAAAGACAAACACTGCAATACAAACCAGGGGATACAGTTTTTGTGAAAACTAATAAAAGAATTGGAAACAAACTCTCTAAACTTTATACTGAAAAATTAGTCCAAAAAGATCTAGGTTCGTTTGTTTTGATCGACGGGCGGAAAGTGCACAAAACCAATTTAAAACACTGAAAATTCTCCTCTTTTTCTTTAGGGTTGCTTTACTCTTAATAAGCCATTGGGCTAACGCGAGGATACTTAACTAAACCAGCTCCCACTACATCCCGATTACAGCAGGAAAGGTAGCTATTCACGAGCAATATGGGTTTCTACTCCACAAAACGAACTTGTCAGAATTCGTAACAATAGCTGAGGAGACGGACAGAATACTAGACCAATTTCCACAATCCCACATCAAGCAACTTCTTCAAAACGACGCAAATTAAATATTAAGACTACTGGACGCGGTCAAAATACACCACCTGCCCGAGGCGTTAATATTCTGGGGACTGCATTAAAATACATAGCCGGTACACCAGACTTTGACGATTTTCAAGAAGTTGAGACCAGAGCTGAAACCTTAATATAGGCAAACGAACAACAGAATACCATTAATTCAGCTATGCAGAGACAAATTAATGAATTGACATTGACAGTTAATAATCTCTTAAAAAGGGCAAAACAGACACAAATAGATACGGGAAATCTCTTTTCTTTAACCACTAGTAGAAATAGAGCGGTGAAAATGGAACTGGAAACCGTTATATCATCAGTAACTCTAGGAAAATTAAATGTTATCAACCCCGTACAGCTTAACGGTATGGAACTAAACAATTTGTTACAAACACTAGTATAAGTGACTTACTTTCTGTTTCTAAAGTTAAGATATTCCAAGATATGCAATCCATTTATTTTGTTATTAAATATCCAAAAATAGCAAGGAAAGATTATTTCTTTAGAGACGAATCTCGTAGCTGAATGCAATAGGGAATTCATTCCGCTCTACAATTGTAAGGAATCCATAATGGCAAGTTTCTGCCGACCGTTGAAGGAGAGCCCCTGTGTTCGACAACTACTCAACCAACACTTCGCAGAATGCAAATCAAAGTCCGCTGATCATGTTGTTGCTATGGAGGAAGTCGATGATGGCGTGGTCGTAATTAACGACCAACCCGCTTTAATACAAGACAGAAATTTGACAAAGCTGACGAAACGAACTTTCCTCATAACCTTCAAAGGTAATATTACGATAAACCCCACTACTTACAACAACTGGAACGAGATAGTTCGATCACATCCTGAAGCTGTACCAGCGCAACATGTTAACTTCACTTAACATATCGATTTGCTATCACTGCCGTACCTTAAGCACATAGCACACCTGCGGGATCTCATTGCTACCCGCTCTCTACAATCAGGAAGCGGCATACTCCTGATCCTATTAGCCATCGCTGGGAGCATCGCAATCTTTTTAAAGCAACGACGAAAAAATACAATAGTACTGAATAACGTTATAAAAGAAGCCGAGGACGCCTTCGTTTCAAGAGAGGGAGTAGTTAACACCATAGTTAACACCAGCAAACTCTGTTCTCACCGATATAGCTGACAGCGCAGCTGGAAGTTTGCGCGTGACAACAACGTAAACTCCTACAACAACTTCACTCCCACTGATATTGCTGACGGCGCGTCTACGGGTCTGCGTATGATAACAACAGTTATCACTAACAAGTGATCGCCGCGGTAACAGCAAAAGCATTACACTTGTGCAAGCGGTAAATTGCCGAAATGCATTCACAAGTCACGCGGTCGATAACGTGCAGCAGCTGGCAGGGACTGTTTGAGTTTTCAGGTATTTAGGCGAAGTCGTCGAATTAATGTTTTAGTTGTATTAACTTACCCGACTTAACCGGGGCAAGGGAAGTTAAATATTTAAACAAACACCACTTGTTTCTCTAATTGGCGCCCAACATGGGGCCATACGACATATCATTATAAAGGACACGCGAGTTTGGCCGTGGGTTCGAACCCACCTTTACTTTGTAACCAAAAACTTTGTGAACAAAAATACTACATAAGGTAGTATGAAACTTAACCAAAAAAGTTGTGAAGACTTTGTGAACAAAAAATACTACATAAGGTAGTATGAAATTTAACCAAAAAAGTTGTAAAGACTTTGTGAAATAACTAAAAATACTACGTAAGGAAGTACGAAATTTAACCAAAAATTTGTGAACAAAAATACTACGTAAGGTAGTATGAAATTTAACCAAAAACTTGTGAAGACTTTGTGAACAAAAAATTCTACGAAATTTACCAAAAACTAGTAAAATATTATGTGAACAGTAATAAACTTTAAACATTCTGTGAGAACAAGAATCCCTATTTGCAAAAAGTTTTGCAGTGTAACTTAGCACATTAATTTTAAAAAATTTGAGAGGTATTGCACGCCACGCCGAGGCGTTGCCAGCGACAAAGTAAACATAAACCAGAAGGAGCAGTTAAAACCAAATATTCACCAAATTTAATTGAATTCTAAAACTAGCCTAAGATGGGAATATTCATGTAAGTAGAGAGTTTAGCATCTAAAAGTGATTGTCAAATTAAGGTGAATTTATTGAAATCAATAAAGATACTATTAAATATTTGGGATTTGAGATTTCCTTTACTCGAACAAGACAATGGATGCCCAGACTCTTCAAGCCCTTCTCAATACCGCAACTCGTACTGCAGCAGAACATTCTAGGCAGGAATTCCAAACCCGCATAGACGAACTTACAAATAGGCTGGCAAGAATTGAGACGCCAACTCAGGTCATTCAATATGAGCCGGATAAAATCCAAGCAAAGACACCGTGTGAGGAATCCTTAGATCTGGTGAAAACAATGCCAGAATTCAAGGGTGATCCTATACGTTATGTGTCCTGGAGACAAGCGGCGCACACTGCCTATTAAGTGTTTGAGAGATATGAAGGTAGTTCAAAGCACTATCGGGCGGTGGGCATCATCCGCAATAAAGTGATAGGAGCAGCAGATAGCGTTCTATCGTCCTTCAACACGGTCTTGAATTTCCATGCAACCATTGCACGGCTAGACTTCGCCTACGCCGATAAAAGACCTATCCATTTAATAGAACAGGAATTATCCACCTTGAGACAGGGTAAATTATCAGTAATAGGGTTCTACGATGATGTGGAAAGAAAGTTAATTCTCATAGTTAATAAAACCATTATGACTCATGGTGGAAATACCACCCTAATAGAATCACTCAATAAGAAGTATCGCGAGGACGCCCTTCGCATTTTTATTTCAGGTCTCAATCGCCCCCTGTGCGATATCCTTTTCTCCTCAAGGCTTAACGATCTTCCTTCCGCGTTGGCCTTAGCACAAGAGCTTGAAGAAACCAAGCAAGGTCTATGTTTGCCCACTCCTTTAATAGACAAGTGATTCAGGGCACCAACCAGTACCCATATTTACCACAATACCGCAGAGTTCCACCTGACCAACAGCGGCAAACTCCAGTACCAATGGGTGTAGACCCATCCCTTTCTAGGCTCAGATAAAATAGACGCCAACCATTAATTGGTAATGACGACAGGTACCGCCAGCAGGGAGACTACCCTAGAGCATATCGTCCGAATATTGGTAATACAGGCGGCACGCTCAGCCGAAACGCTACCCAGCAATTTGGGCAACAGGTAGCAACGTCTCTGAATAGAGAAAAGCCAGAAAAAAGACCACATGGAAGTGACCAGCAGGTAGTACAAAAAATACAACGAGTAAATCACCTTACCCAAGAACAGGAAGAACCTGAAGGAGAATATTGGACCGATGCTCAATATGACAGTTACTACCAGAACGAAGGGTATGAAGATAGAAGTGCAGAGGATTCTCAGGACGTACCAGAGGATGATATTAATTTTTTAGGGCAAAATCCCTCTTGCCCTATGTCTAGAGGACAATCGGGGGAAGAGGTATAAAATTCCTGATTGATACTGGTGCCGCAAAGAGTTATGTCAAACAGCTCAAAGCCCTAAAGGCAATAAAACCTGTAAAGCATCCCTTTACGGTAAAATCAATTCACGGCACCACTAAAATTGACAAACATTGCACAATATATATTTTTAATAAAAATACTAGATTCTTTATACTACCCAGCTTAGAGACATTTGATGGAACTATAGGGTTCGACTTGCTAAAGGAAGTAAACGGTAAAATAGATCTAAAAAGTGGACTTTTATGTTACGACGGTGGGCAGGAAAAGCTTTTGTATTATTCTTGCTGAGAAGTTAATAAATTAGTAGAAACGGATACGCAAACCCCGAAAGACGAGTTAAATATTAATGCGGTGTAACAATGCCACGCTAGGGTTTTCGCTGATCCCAACGAAGCGCTGCCTTATATTACGCGATATCATTGGAACAATAAGGACCACCGACGATCTCCCAGTTTACTCAAGGAGTTATCCGTATCCCCATGCTTCAGCTGAGTTCGTCAACAAAGAAATATCGAACTTGTTGCGTGACGGTATAATAAAGCCATCCCGTTCTCCTTATAATAACTCGATTTGGGTTGTGGGTAAAAAGGGTATAGATGAAGATGGCAACAAGAAGTCAAGACTCGTAGTTGACTTCCGGAAATTAAATAGTAAAACAATAAGTGACAAGTATCCGATTCCTGATACTTCTGTAATTTTAGCTAAAATGGGAAACGCCAGGTTTTTTTCCACCATAGATCTGAAATCTGGCTTTCATCAGATTAAGCTAGCGGAAAGGGATCGAGAGAAAACAGCATTCTCGGTCAACAATGGAAAATTTGAATTTTGCAGGCTTCCCTTTGGCTTAAAAAATGCTCCAAGCATTTTTCAGAGAGCCATTGATGACGTTCTAAGGGAAGAAATAGGTAAAATATACCATGTCTATATAGATGATGTCATCATTTTTTCTGAAAATGCTGAACAACATCTAAAGGATATTGACAGAGTATTAAACAAACTTTACGCTGCTAATATGCGAGTGTCCGCTGACAAGTCAAAATTTGTTCAAGAGAGTGTTGAATTTTTAGGTTTTACAGTATCCAGAGAAGGTATTAGAATATGGCCCGATAAAGTCAAGGATATTTTGGGCTACGCTACCCCCAAGTATTTAAGGGCTTTACGATCGTTTCTAGGGTTAGCTGGCTATTATAGACAGTTTGTAAGGGACTATGCTTCGATTGCAAAGCCACTTACAAAATACTTGTTTCACAGTTTCACTACAAACCAGGGAAAGAAAACATCGTAGCCGATGCACTCTCCCGGCAGCATATAAATGCACTGAATCACGAAGTGGACTCTGAAAGCATGGCCGCTAACAGTGAGGAATCACTTACTCAAACAATACCCACAGTAAAAAACCCCATTAATTGCTTCCAAACTCAGATTATTCTCGAAGAAGGCAAAACATTACCAGTTACCTCAACAATAATCTTTAGATCACGAGTAAGGCATCGAATAACCTTTAACAGCCAAGGTGATTTAATGAAATCCATGAAACAATGTGAACGTTGTTAACGGATTGCTATGTGAACTGCCAACTTTGGCACGAATTCAAAATGAGCTTATCACAGCTTTCCCATCAGTAAAATTCCGTCACACCACAAAACAGGTAATCGACGTTTTCAATAGCGAAGATCAACGCGAAATCCTCCAAACCTATCATAATCGAGCTCATAGGTCTCTTCGTGAAAATGAACAACAAGTCCTTGAGAGCTGTTACTTTTCCGATTTACGGAAAATCCTAAAAGAAATAATTTCGAACTGCAAAATATGTCATGAGGCTAAATATCAACGACATCCCCCAAATCCTGAAATAGGATCAACTCCTACACCTTCGTATCCAGGGGAAATCCTTCACGTTGATATTTACTCAACGGACAAAACACACTTCCTTACAGCAAAAGATAAGTTTTTCAAATTCGCAATAGTTTTCCCAGTAAAATCTAGAGCCATAGTGGATATTAAAGAACCAATTTACGAGCTTCTCAATTTCTACAGGAATGCTAGGGTGTTAGTTTGCGACAATGGAAGGTCGTTGAATTCAGAAACCATCAAAGCGATTCTCAAAAACCACTTCGGGGTCACGATCTACACCACATCACCTGCACATAGTACGACTAACGGGCAGGTGGAGAGGTTCAATAGCACCCTTACGGAGATCGTTGTCAAAAACTTGATACTTGCATTTCCGATACGGTCGAATTAATCCTGCTTGCAACGACTAAATATAACCGCACCATCCATTCCGTAACAAATAAAAGGCCCATAAATGTTATTAATGCAATACCGGACGAATTGATTGACGAAATAAAAGGTAAACTTATACGTACCCAACAAACAGATTTACAGAGACATAACGCAAAAAGACAAACACTGCAATACAAACCAGGGGATACAGTGAAACCTAATAAAAGGATTGGAAACAAATTCTCTAAACTTTATACTGAAAAATTAGTCCAAAAAGATCTAGGTACGTTTGTTTTGATCGACGGGCGGAAAAGGCACAAAACCAATTTAAAACACTGAAAATTCTCCTGTTTTTCTTTAGGGTTGCTTTACTCTTAATAAGCCATTGGGCTAACGCGAGGATACTTAACTAAACCAGCTCCCACTACATCCCGATTACAGCAGGAAAGGTAGCTATCCACGAGCAATATGGGTTTCTACTCCACAAAACGAACTTGTCAGAATTCGTAACAATAGCTGAGGAGACGGACAGAATACTAGACCAATTTTCACAATCCCACATCAAGCAACTTCTTCAAAACGACGCAAATTAAATATTAAGACTACTGGACGCGGTCA
Source organism: Philophylla caesio (assembly GCA_963971545.1). Lineage (NCBI taxonomy): Eukaryota > Metazoa > Arthropoda > Insecta > Diptera > Tephritidae > Philophylla > Philophylla caesio. The sequence continues at coordinate 58,233,791 of OZ020604.1, read as the reverse complement.
AAATACACCACCGACATGCCCGAGGCATTAATATTCTGGGGACTGCATTAAAATACATAGCCGGTACACCAGACTTTGACGATTTTCAAGAAGTTGAGACCAGAGCTGAAACCTTAATAGAGGCAAACGAACAACAGAATACCATTAATTCAGCTATGCAGAGACAAATTAATGAATTGACATTGACAGTTAATAATCTCTTAAAAAGGGCAAAACAGACACAAATAGATACGGGAAATCTCTTTTCTTTAACCACTAGTAGAAATAGAGCGGTGAAAATGGAACTGGAAACCGTTATATCATCAGTAACTCTAGGAAAATTAAATGTTATCAACCCCGTACAGCTTAACGGTATGGAACTAAACAATTTGTTACAAACACTAGTATAAGTGACTTACTTTCTGTTTCTAAAGTTAAGATATTCCAAGATATGCAATCCATTTATTTTGTTATTAAATATCCAAAAATAGCTAGGATTTGTAATAATGTAAATTTGCTGTTGCCCGTTGTCCAACAAGGAAAGATTATTTCTTTAGAGACGAATCTCGTAGCTGAATGCAATAGGGAATTCATTCCGCTCTACAATTGTAAGGAATTCATAATGGCAAGTTTCTGCCGACCGTTGAAGGAGAGCCCCTGTGTTCGACAACTACTTATCCAACACTTCGCAGAATGCAAATCAAAGTCCGCTGATCATGTTGTTGCTATGGAGGAAGTCGATGATGGCGTGGTTGTAATTAACGACCAACCCGCTTTAATACAAGACAGAAATTTGACAAAGCTGACGAAACGAACTTTCCTCATAACCTTCAAAGGTAATATTACGATAAACACCACTACTTACAACAACTGGAACGAGATAGTTCGATCACATCCTGAAGCTGTACCAGCGCAACATGTTAACTTCACTGAACATATCGATTTGCTATCACTGCCGTACCTTAAGCACATAGCACACCTGCGGGATCTCATTGCTACCCGCTCTCTACAATCAGGAAGCGGCATACTCCTGATCCTATTAGCCATCGCTGGGAGCATCGCAATCTTTTTAAAGCAACGACGAAAAAATACAATAGTACTGAATAACGTTATAAAAGAAGCCGAGGACGCCTTCGTTTCAAGAGAGGGAGTAGTTAACATCATAGTTAACACCAGCAAACTCTGTTCTCACCGATATAGCTGACAGCGCAGCTGGAAGTTTGCGCGTGACAACAACGTAAACTCCTACAACAACTTCACTCCCACTGATATTGCTGACGGCGCATCTACGGGTCTGCGTATGACAACAACAGTTATCACTAACAAGTGATCGCCGCGGTAACAGCAAAAGCATTACACTTGTGCAAGCGGTAAATTGCCGAAATGCATTCACAAGTCACGCGGTCGATAACGTGCAGCAGCTGGCAGGGACTGTTTGAGTTTTCAGGTATTTAGGCGAAGTCGTCGAATTAATGTTTTAGTTGTATTAACTCACCCGACTTAACCGGGGCAAGGGAAGTAAAATATTTAAACAAACACCACTTGTTTCTCTAATTGGCGCCCAACATGGGGCCATACGACATATCATTATAAAGGACACGCGAGTTTGGCCGTGGGTTCGAACCCACCTTTACTTTGTAACCAAAAACTTTGTGAACAAAAATACTACATAAGGTAGTATGAAACTTAACCAAAAAAGTTGTGAAGACTTTGTGAACAAAAAATACTACATAAGGTAGTATGAAATTTAACCAAAAAAGTTGTAAAGACTTTGTGAAATAACTAAAAATACTACGTAAGGAAGTACGAAATTTAACCAAAAATTTGTGAACAAAAATACTACGTAAGGTAGTATGAAATTTAACCAAAAACTTGTGAAGACTTTGTGAACAAAAAATTCTACGAAATTTACCAAAAACTAGTAAAATATTATGTGAACAGTAATAAACTTTAAACATTCGGTGAGAACAAGAATCCCTAATTTGCAAAAAGTTTTGCAGTGTAACTTAGCACATTAATTTTAAAAAATTTGAGAGGTATTGCACGCCACGCCGAGGCGTTGCCAGCGAGGGACAAAGTAAACATAAACCAGAAGGAGCAGTTAAAACCAAATATTCACCAAATTTAATTGAATTCTAAAACTAGCCTAAGATGGAAATATTCATGTAAGTAGAGAGTTTAGCATCTAAAAGTGATTGTCAAATTAAGGTGAATTTATTGAAATCAATAAAGATAATATTAAATATTTGGGATTTGAGATTTCCTTTACTCGAACAAGACAATGGATGCCCAGACTCTTCAAGCCCTTCTCAATACCGCAACTCGTACTGCAGCAGAACATTATAGGCAGGAATTCCAAACCCGCATAGACGAACTTACAAATAGGCTGGCAAGAATTGAGACGCCAACTCAGGTCATTCAATATGAGCCGGATAAAATCCAAGCAAAGACACCGTGTGAGGAATCCTTAGATCTGGTGAAAACAATGCCAGAATTCAAGGGTGATCCTATACGTTATGTGTCCTGGAGACAAGTGGCGTACACTGCCTATAAAGTGTTTGAGAGATATGAAGGTAGTTTAAAGCACTATCAGGCGGTGGGCATCATCCGTAATAAAGTGATAGGAGCAGCAGATAGCGTCCTATCGTCCTTCAACACGGTCTTGAATTTCCATGCAATCATTGCACGGCTAGACTTCGCCTACGCCGATAAAAGACCTATCCATTTAATAGAACAGGAATTATCCACCTTGAGACAGGGTAAATTATCAGTAATAGGGTTCTACGATGATGTGAAAAGAAATTTAATTCTCATAGCTAATAAAACCATTATGACTCACGGTGGAAATACCACCCTAATAGAATCACTCAATAAGAAGTATCGCGAGAACGCCCTTCGCATTTTTATTTCAGGTCTCAATCGCCCCCTGTGCGATATCCTTTTCTCCTCTAGGCTTAACGATCTTCCATCCGCGTTTGCCTTAGCACAAGAGCTTGAAGAAACCAAGCAAGGTCTATGTTTGCCCACTCCTTTAATAGACAAGTGATTCAGGGCACCAACCAGTACCCATATTTACCACAATACCGCAGAGTTCCACCTGACCAACAGCGGCAAACTCCAGTACCAATGGATGTAGACCCATCTAGGCTCAGATAAAATAGACGCCAACCACTAATTGGTAATGACGACAGGTACCACCAGCAGGGAGACTACCCTAGAGCATATCGTCCGAATATTGGTAATACAGGCGGCACGCTCAGCCGAAACGCTACCCAGCAATTTAAAAATACTAGATTCTTTATACTACCCAGCTTAGAGACATTTGATGGAATTATAGGGTTCGACTTGCTAAAGGAAGTAAACGGTAAAATAGATCTAAAAAGTGGACTTTTATGTTACGACGGTGGGCAGGAAAAGCTTTTGTATTATTCTTGCTAAGATGTTAATAAATTAGTAGAAACGGATACGCAAACCCCGAAAGACGAGTTAAATATTAATGCGGTGTTACAATGCCACGCTAGGGTTTTCGCTGATCCCAACGAAGCGCTGCCTTATAATACCGATATCATTGGAACAATAAGGACCACCGACGATCTCCCAGTTTACTCAAGGAGTTATCCGTATCCCATTGCCTCAGCTGAGTTCGTCAACAAAGAAATATCGAACTTGTTGCGTGACGGTATAGTAAAGCCATCCCGTTCTCCTTATAATAACCCGATTTGGGTTGTGGGTAAAAAGGGCATAGATGAAGATGGCAACAAGAAGTCAAGACTCGTAGTTGACTTTCGGAAATTAAATAGTAAAACAATAAGTGACAAGTATCCGATTCCTGATACTTCTGTAATTTTAGCTAAAATGGGGAAACGCCAGGTTTTTTTCCACCATAGATCTGAAGTCTGGCTTTCATCAGATTAAGCTAGCAAAAAGGGATCGAGAGAAAACAGCATTCTCGGTCAACAATGGCAAATTTGAATTTTGCAGGCTTCCCTTTGGCTTAAAAAATGCTCCAAGCATTTTTCAGAGAGCCATTGATGACGTTCTAAGGGAAGAAATAGGTAAAATATACCATGTCTATATAGATGATGTCATCATTTTTTCTGAAAATGCTGAACAACATCTAAAGGATATTGACAGAGTATTAAACAAACTTTACGCTGCTAATATGCGAGTGTCCGCTGACAAGTCAAAATTTGTTCAAGAGAGTGTTGAATTTTTAGGTTTTACAGTATCCAGAGAAGGTATTAGAACATGGCCCGATAAAGTCAAGGATATTTTGGGCTACGCTACCCCCAATTTGTTAAGGGCTTTACGATCGTTTCTAGGGTTAGCTGGCTATTATAGACAGTTTGTAAGGGACTATGCTTCGATTGCAAAGCCACTTACAAAATACTTGCGTGGAGAAAACGGAAATGTCGGTGCTAACCAATCTTGGAAAGTCGAAGTAGCCTTGGACGAAGAAGAACTTAATGCATTCAATAAAATTAAAAGCATACTTGCTTCGGAAGATGTTCTGCTCCTTTACCCTGACTACAAACAACCCTTTGACTTGACCACGCCTCTTCACACGCCATAGGTGCCGTTTTATCACAAAACGGAAGACCTACCACCATGATCTCGAGAACCCTGTCTCCAACAGAAGAAATTTATGCAACTAACGAGAGGGAGCTCTTGGCGATATTATGGGCTCTACAAAAACTTCGAAACTATTTGTACGGCGTAAAACATCTAAACATCTATACTGATCATCAACTGCTTACCTTTGCTTTGTCCGACAAGAACCCAAACGCCAAATTGAAAAGGTGGCGCGCTTTTGTGGAAGAGTATTCCCCACAGTTTCACTACAAACCAGGGAAAGAAAACTTCGTAGCCGATGCACTCTCCCGGCAGCATATAAATGCACTGAATCACGAAGTGGACTCTGAAAGCATGGCCGCTAACAGCGAGGAATCACTTACTCAAACAATACCCACAGTAAAAAACCCCATTAATTGCTTCCAAACTCAGATTATTCTCGAAGAAGGCAAAACATTACCAGTTACCTCAACAATAATCTTTAGATCACGAGTAAGGCATCGAATAACCTTTAACAGCCAAGGTGATTTAATGAAATCCATGAAACAATGTGTTAATCCGAACGTTGTTTACGGATTGCTATGTGAACTGCACACTTTGGCACGAATTCAAAATGAGCTTATCACAGCTTTCCCATCAGTAAAATTCCGTCACACCACAAAACAGGTAATCGACGTTTTCAATAGCGAAGATCAACGCGAAATCCTCCAAACCGACAATGAAAGGTCGTTGAATTCAGGAACCATCAAAGCGATTCTCAAAAACCACTTCGGGGTCACTATCTACACCACATCTCCTGCACATAGTACGACTAACAGGCAGGTGGAGAGGTTCAATAGCACCCTTACGGAGATCGTTGTCAAAAACTTGATACTTGCATTTCCGATACGGTCGAATTAATCCTGCTTGCAACGACTAAATATAACCACACCATCCATTCCGTAACAAATAAAAGGCCCATAAATGTTATTAATGCAATACCGGACGAATTGATTGACGAAATAAAAGGTAAACTTATACGTACCCAACAAACAGATTTACAGAGACATAACGCAAAAAGACAAACACTGCAATACAAACCAGGGGATACAGTGAAAACTAATAAAAGGATTGGAAACAAATTCTCTAAACTTTATACTGAAAAATTAGTCCAAAAAGATCTAGGTACGTTTGTTTTGATCGACGGGCGGAAAGTGCACAAAACCAATTTAAAACACTGAAAATTCTCCTCTTTTTCTTAAGGGTAGCTTTACTCTTAATAAGCCATTGGGCTAACGCGAGGATACTTTACTAAACCAGCTCCCACTACATCCCGATTACAGCAGGAAAGGTAGCTATTCACGAGCAATATGGGTTCTACTCCACAAAACGAACTTGTCAGAATTCGTAACAATAGCTGAGGAGACGGACAGAATACTAGACCAATTTCCACAATCCCACATCAAGCAACTTCTTCAAAACGACGCAAATTAAATATTAAGACTACTGGACGCGGTCAAAATACACCACCTGCCCGAGGCATTAATATTCTGGGGACTGCATTAAAATACATAGCCGGTACACCAGGCTTTGACGATTTTCAAGGAGTTGAGACCAGAGCTGAAACCTTAATAGAGGCAAACGAACAACAGAATACCATTAATTCAGCTATGCAGAGACAAATTAATGAATTGTCATTGACAGTTAATAATCTCTTAAAAAGGGCAAAACAGACACAAATAGATACGGGAAATCTCTTTTCTTCAACCACTAGTAGAAATAGAGCGGTGAAAATGGAACTGGAAACCGTTATATCATCAGTAACTCTAGGAAAATTAAATGTTATCAACCCCGTACTGCTTAACGGTATGGAACTAAACAATTTGTTACAAACACTAGTATAAGTGACTTACTTTCTGTTTCTAAAGTTAAGATATTCCAAGATATGCAATCCATTTATTTTGTTATTAAATATCCAAAAATAGCTAGGATTTGTAATAATGTAAATTTGCTGTTGCCCGTTGTCCAACAAGGAAAGATTATTTCTTTAGAGACGAATCTCGTAGCTGAATGCAATAGGGAATTCATTCCGCTCTACAATTGTAAGGAATTCATAATGGCAAGTTTCTGCCGACCGTTGAAGGAGAGCCCCTGTGTTCGACAACTACTTAACCAACACTTCGCAGAATGCAAATCAAAGTCCGCTGATCATGTTGTTGCTATGGAGGAAGTCGATGATGGCGTGGTTGTAATTAACGACCAACCCGCTTTAATACAAGACAGAAATTTGACAAAGCTGACGAAACGAACTTTCCTCATAACCTTCAAAGGTAATATTACGATAAACACCACTACTTACAACAACTGGAACGAGATAGTTCGATCACATCCTGAAGCTGTACCAGCGCAACATGTTAACTTCACTGAACATATCGATTTGCTATCACTGCCGTACCTTAAGCACATAGCACACCTGCGGGATCTCATTGCTACCCGCTCTCTACAATCAGGAAGCGGCATACTCCTGATCCTATTAGCCATCGCTGGGAGCATCGCAATCTTTTTAAAGCAACGACGAAAAAATACAATAGTACTGAATAACGTTATAAAAGAAGCCGAGGACGCCTTCGTTTCAAGAGAGGGAGTAGTTAACACCATAGTTAACACCAGCAAACTCTGTTCTCACCGATATAGCTGACAGCGCAGCTGGAAGTTTGCGCGTGACAACAACGTAAACTCCTACAACAACTTCACTCCCACTGATATTGCTGACGGCGCGTCTACGGGTCTGCGTATGACAACAACAGTTATCACTAACAAGTGATCGCCGCGGTAACAGCAAAAGCATTACACTTGTGCAAGCGGTAAATTGCCGAAATGCATTCACAAGTCACGCGGTCGATAACGTGCAGCAGCTGGCAGGGACTGTTTGAGTTTTCAGGTATTTAGGCGAAGTCGTCGAATTAATGTTTTAGTTGTATTAACCCACCCGACTTAACCGGGGCAAGGGAAATAAAATATTTAAACAAACACCACTTGTTTCTCTAATTGGCGCCCAACATGGGGCCATACGACATATCCTTATAAAGGACACGCGAGTTTGGCCGTGGGTTCGAACCCACCTTTACTTTGTACCCAAGAACTTTGTGAACAAAAATACTACATAAGGTAGTATGAAATTTAACCAAAAAGTTGTGAAGACTTTGTGAACAAACTAAAAGTACTACGTAAGGAAGTATGAAATTTAACCAAAAAACTTGTGAAGACTTTGTGAACAAAAAATACTACATAAGGTAGTATGAAATTTAACCAAAAAATTTGTAAAGACTTTGTGAAATAACTAAAAATACTACGTAAGGAAGTACGAAATTTAACCAAAAATTTCTGAACAAAAATACTACGTAAGGTAGTATGAAATTTAACCAAAAACTTGTGAAGACTTTGTGAACAAAAAATTCTACGAAATTTACCAAAAACTAGTAAAATATTATGTGAACAGTAATAAACTTTAAACATTCTGTGAGAACAAGAATCCCTAATTTGCAAAAAGGTTTGCAGTGTAACTTAGCACATTAATTTTAAAAAATTTGAGAGGTATTGCACGCCACGCCGAGGCGTTGCCAGCGAGGGACAAAGTAAACATAAACCAGAAGGAGCAGTTAAAACCAAATATTCACCAAATTTAATTGAATTCTAAAACTAGCCTAAGATGGGAATATTCATGTAAGTAGAGAGTTTAGCATCTAAAAGTGATTGTCAAATTAAGGTGAATTTATTGAAATCAATAAAGATAATATTAAATATTTGGGATTTGAGATTTCCTTTACTCGAACAAGACAATGGATGCCCAGACTCTTCAAGCCCTTCTCAATACCGCAACTCGTACTGCAGCAGAACATTCTAGGCAGGAATTCCAAACCCGCATAAACGAACTTACAAATAGGCTGGCAAGAATTGATACGCCAACTCAGGTCATTCAATATGAGCCGGATAAAATCCAAGCAAAGACACCGTGTGAGGAATCCTTAGATCTGGTGAAAACAATGCCAGAATTCAAGGGTGATCCTATACGTTATGTGTCCTGGAGACAAGCGGCGCACACTGCATATTAAGTGTTTGAGAGATATGAAGGTAGTTCAAAGCACTATCAGGCGGTGGGCATCATCCGCAATAAAGTGATAGGAGCAGCAGATAGCGTTCTATCGTCCTTCAACACGGTCTTGAATTTCCATGCAATCATTGCACGGCTAGACTTCGCCTACGCCGATAAAAGACCTATCCATTTAATAGAACAGGAATTATCCACCTTGAGACAGGGTAAATTATCAGTAATAGGGTTCTACGATGATGTGGAAAGAAAGTTAATTCTCATAGTTAATAAAACCATTATGACTCACGGTGGAAATACCACCCTAATAGAATCACTCAATAAGAAGTATCGCGAGGACGCCCTTCGCATTTTTTTTTCAGGTCTCAATCGCCCCCTGTGCGATATCCTTTTCTCCTCAAGGCTTAACGATCTTCCTTCCGCGTTGGCCTTAGCACAAGAGCTTGAAGAAACCAAGCAAGGTCTATGTTTGCCCACTCCTTTAATAGACAAGTGATTCAGGGCACCAACCAGTACCCATATTTACCACAATACCGCAGAGTTCCACCTGACCAACAGCGGCAAACTCCAGTACCAATGGATGTAGACCCATCTAGGCTCAGATAAAATAGACGCCAACCACTAATCTGGTAATACAGGCGGCACGCTCAGCCGAAACGCTACCCAGCAATTTGGGCAACAGGTAGCAACGTCTCTGAATAGAGAAAAGCCAGAAAAAATACCACATGGAAGTGACCAGCAGGTAGTACAAAAAATACAACGAGTAAATCACCTTACCCAAGAACAGGAAGAACCGGAAGGAGAATATTGGACCGATGCTCAATATGACAGTTACTACCAGAACGAAGGGTATGAAGATAGAAGCGCAGAGGATTCTCAGGACGTACCAGAGGATGATATTAATTTTTTAGGGCAAAATCCGTCTTGCCCTATGTCGAGAGGACAATCGGGGGAAGAGGTATAAAATTCCTGCTTGATACTGGTGCCGCAAAGAGTTATGTCAAACAGCTCAAAGCCCTAAGGGCAATAAAACCTGTAAAGCATCCCTTTACGGTAAAATCAATTCACGGCACCACTAAAATTGACAAACATTGCACAATATATATTTTTAATAAAAATACTAGATTCTTTATACTACCCAGCTTAGAGACATTTGATGGAATTATAGGGTTCGACTTGCTAAAGGAAGTAAACGGTAAAATAGATCTAAAAAGTGGACTTTTATGTTACGACGATGGGCAGGAAAAGCTTTTGTATTATTCTTGCTCAGATGTTAATAAATTAGTGGAAACGGATACGCAAACCCTGAAAGACGAGTTAAATATTAATGCGGTGTTACAATGCCACGCTAGGGTTTTCGCTGATCCCAACGAAGCGCTGCCTTATAATACCGATATCATTGGAACAATAAGGACCACCGACGATCTCCCAGTTTACTCAAGGAGTTATCCGTATCCCATTGCCTCAGCTGAGTTCGTCAACAAAGAAATATCGAACTTGTTGCGTGACGGTATAATAAAGCCATCCCGTTCTCCTTATAATAACCCGATTTGGGTTGTGGGTAAAAAGGGCATAGATGAAGATGGCAACAAGAAGTCAAGACTCGTAGTTGACTTTCGGAAATTAAATAGTAAAACAATAAGTGACAAGTATCCGATTCCTGATACTTCTGTAATTTTAGCTAAAATGGGGAAACGCCAGGTTTTTTTCCACCATAGATCTGAAGTCTGGCATTCATCAGATTAAGCTAGCAAAAAGGGATCGAGAGAAAACAGCATTCTCGGTCAACAATGGCAAATTTGAATTTTGCAGGCTTCCCTTTGGCTTAAAAAATGCTCCAAGCATTTTTCAGAGAGCCATTGATGACGTTCTAAGGGAAGAAATAGGTTAAATATACCATGTCTATATACATAGATGATGTCATCATTTTTTCTGAAAATGCTGAACAACATCTAAAGGATATTGACAGAGTATTAAACAAACTTTACGCTGCTAATATGCGAGTGTCCGCTGACAAGTCAAAATTTGTTCAAGAGAGTGTTGAATTTTTAGGTTTTACAGTATCCAGAGAAGGTATTAGAACATGGCCCGATAAAGTCAAGGATATTTTGGGCTACGCTACCCCCAAGTTGTTAAGGGCTTTACGATCGTTTTTAGGGTTAGCTGGCTATTATAGACAGTTTGTAAGGGACTATGCTTCGATTGCAAAGCCACTTACAAAATACTTGCGTGGAGAAAACGGAAATGTCGGTGCTAACCAATCTTGGAAAGTCGAAGTAGCCTTGGACGAAGAAGCACTTAATGCATTCAATAAAATTAAAAGCATACTTGCTTCGGAAGATGTTCTGCTCCTTTACCCTGACTACAAACAACCCTTTGACTTGACCACGGATGCCTCTTCACACGCCATAGGTGCCGTTTTATCACAAAACGGAAGACCTATCACCATGATCTCGAGAACCCTGTCTCCAACAGAAGAAATTTATGCAACTAACGAGAGGGAGCTCTTGGCGATATTATGGGCTCTACAAAACTTCGAAACTATTTGTACGGCGTAAAACATCTAAACATCTATACTGATCATCAACTGCTTACCTTTGCTTTGTCTGACAAGAACCCAAACGCCAAATTGAAAAGGTGGCGCGCTTTTGTGGAAGAGTATTCCCCACAGTTTCACTACAAACCAGGGAAAGAAAACTTCGTAGCCGATGCACTCTCCCGGCAGCATATAAATGCACTGAATCACGAAGTGGACTCTGAAAGCATGGCCGCTTACAGTGAGGAATCACTTACTCAAACAATACCCACAGTAAAAAACCCCATTAATTGCTTCCAAACTCAGATTATTCTCGAAGAAGGCAAAATATTACCAGTTACCTCAACAATAATCTTTAGATCACGAGTAAGGCATCGAATAACCTTTAACAGCCAAGGTGATTTAATGAAATCCATGAAACAATGTGTTAATCCGAACGTTGTTAACGGATTGCTATGTGAACTGCCAACTTTGGCACGAATTCAAAATGAGCTTATCACAGCTTTCCCATCAGTAAAATTCCGTCACACCACAAAACAGGTAATCGACGTTTTCAATAGCGAAGATCAACGCGAAATCCTCCAATCCGAACATAATCGAGCTCATAGGTGTCTTCGTGAAAATGAACAACAAGTCCTTGAGAGCTGTTACTTTCCCGATTTACGGAAAATCCTAAAAGAAATAATTTCGAACTGCAAAATATGTCATGAGGCTAAATATCAACGACATCCCCCAAATCCTGAAATAGGATCAACTCCTACACCTTCGTATCCAGGGGAAATCCTTCACGTTGATATTTACTCAACGGACAAAACACACTTCCTTACAGCAAAAGATAAGTTTTTTAAATTCGCAATAGTTTTCCCAGTAAAATCTAGAGCCATAGTGGATATTAAAGAACCAATTTACGAGCTTCTCAATTTCTACAGGAATGCTAGGGTGTTAGTTTGCGACAATGAAAGGTCGTTGAATTCAGAAACCATCAAAGCGATTCTCAAAAACCACTTCGGGGTCACTATCTACACCACATCACCTGCACATAGTACGACTAACGGGCAGGTGGAGAGGTTCAATAGCACCCTTACGGAGATCGCGCGTTGTCAAAAACTTGATACTTGCATTTCCGATACGGTCGAATTAATCCTGCTTGCACCGACTAAATATAACCGCACCATCCATTCCGTAACAAATAAAAGGCCCATAAATGTTATTAATGCAATACCGGACGAATTGATTGACGAAATAAAAGGTAAACTTATACGTACCCAACAAACAGATTTACAGAGACATAACGCAAAAAGACAAACACTGCAATACAAACCAGGGGATACAGTTTTTGTGAAAACTAATAAAAGGATTGGAAACAAATTCTCTAAACTTTATACTGAAAAATTAGTCCAAAAAGATCTAGGTACGTTTGTTTTGATCGACGGGCGGAAAGTGCACAAAACCAATTTAAAACACTGAAAATTCTCCTCTTTTTCTTTAGGGTTGCTTTACTCCTAATAAGCCATTGGGCTAACGCGAGGATACTTAACTAAACCAGCTCCCACTACATCCCGATTACAGCAGGAAAGGTAGCTATTCACGAGCAATATGGGTTTCTACTCCACAAAACGAACTTGTCAGAATTCGTAACAATAGCTGAGGAGACGGACAGAATACTAGACCAATTTCCACAATCCCACATCAAGCAACTTCTTCAAAACGACGCAAATTAAATATTAAGACTACTGGACGCGGTCTAAATACACCACCTGCCCGAGGCATTAATATTCTGGGGACTGCATTAAAATACATAGCCGGTACACCAGACTTTGACGATTTTCAAGAAGTTGAGACCAGAGCTGAAACCTTAATAGAGGCAAACGAACAACAGAATACCATTAATTCAGCTATGCAGAGACAAATTAATGAATTGACATTGACAGTTAATAATCTCTTAAAAAGGGCAAAACAGACACAAATAGATACGGGAAATCTCTTTTCTTTAACCACTAGTAGAAATAGAGCGGTGAAAATGGAACTGGAAACCGTTATATCATCAGTAACTCTAGGAAAATTAAATGTTATCAACCCCGTACAGCTTAACGGTATGGAACTAAACAATTTGTTACAAACACTAGTATAAGTGACTTACTTTCTGTTTCTAAAGTTAAGATATTCCAAGATATGCAATCCATTTATTTTGTTATTAAATATCCAAAAATAGCTAGGATTTGTAATAATGTAAATTTTCTGTTGCCCGTTGTCCAACAAGGAAAGATTATTTCTTTAGAGACGAATCTCGTAGCTGAATGCAATAGGGAATTCATTCCGGTCTACAATTGTAAGGAATTCATAATGGCAAGTTTCTGCCGACCGTTGAAGGAGAGCCCCTGTGTTCGACAACTACTTAACCAACACTTCGCAGAATGCAAATCAAAGTCCGCTGATCATGTTGTTGCTATGGAGGAAGTCGATGATGGCGTGGTTGTAATTAACGACCAACCCGCTTTAATACAAGACAGAAATTTGACAAAGCTGACGAAACGAACTTTCCTCATAACCTTCAAAGGTAATATTACGATAAACACCACTACTTACAACAACTGGAACGAGATAGTTCGATCACATCCTGAAGCTGTACCAGCGCAACATGTTAACTTCACTGAACATATCGATTTGCTATCACTGCCGTACCTTAAGCACATAGCACACCTGCGGGATCTCATTGCTACCCGCTCTCTACAATCAGGAAGCGGCATACTCCTGATCCTATTAGCCATCGCTGGGAGCATCGCAATCTTTTTAAAGCAACGACGAAAAAATACAATAATACTGAATAACGTTATAAAAGAAGCCGAGGACGCCTTCGTTTCAAGAGAGGGAGTAGTTAACACCATAGTTAACACCAGCAAACTCTGTTCTCACCGATATAGCTGACAGCGCAGCTGGAAGTTTGCGCGTGACAACAACGTAAACTCCTACAACAACTTCACTCCCACTGATATTGCTGACGGCGCGTCTACGGGTCTGCGTATGACAACAACAGTTATCACTAACAAGTGATCGCCGCGGTAACAGCAAAAGCATTACACTTGTGCAAGCGGTAAATTGCCGAAATGCATTCACAAGTCACGCGGTCGATAACGTGCAGCAGCTGGCAGGGACTGTTTGAGTTTTCAGGTATTTAGGCGAAGTCGTCGAATTAATGTTTTAGTTGTATTAACTCACCCGACTTAACCGGGGCAAGGGAAGTTAAATATTTAAACAAACACCACTTGTTTCTCTAATTGGCGCCCAACATGGGGCCATACGACATATCATTATAAAGGACACGCGAGTTTGGCCGTGGGTTCGAACCCACCTTTACTTTGTAACCAAAAACTTTGTGAACAAAAATACTACATAAGGTAGTATGAAACTTAACCAAAAAAGTTGTGAAGACTTTGTGAACAAAAAATACTACATAAGGTAGTATGAAATTTAACCAAAAAAGTTGTACAGACTTTGTGAAATAACTAAAAATACTACGTAAGGAAGTACGAAATTTAACCAAAAATTTGTGAACAAAAATACTACGTAAGGTAGTATGAAATTTAACCAAAAACTTGTGAAGACTTTGTGAACAAAAAATTCTACGAAATTTACCAAAAACTAGTAAAATATTATGTGAACAGTAATAAACCTTAAACATTCTGTGAGAACAAGAATCCCTAATTTGCAAAAAGTTTTGCAGTGTAACTTAGCACATTAATTTTAAAAAATTTGAGAGGTATTGCACGCCACGCCGAGGCGTTGCCAGCGAGGGACAAAGTAAACATAAACCAGAAGGAGCAGTTAAAACCAAATATTCACCAAATTTAATTGAATTCTAAAACTAGCCTAAGATGGGAATATTCATGTAAGTAGAGAGTTTAGCATCTAAAAGTGATTGTCAAATTAAGGTGAATTTATTGAAATCAATAAAGATAATATAAAATATTTGGGATTTGAAATTTCCTTTACTCGAACAAGACAATGGATGCCCAGACTCTTCAAGCCCTTCTCAATACCGCAGCTCGTACTGCAGCAGAACATTCTAGGCAGGAATTCCAAACCCCATAGACGAACTTACAAATAGGCTGGCAAGAATTGAGACAACTCAGGTCATTCAATATGAGCCGGATAAAATCCAAGCAAAGACACCGTGTGAGGAATCCTTAGATCTGGTGAAAACAATGCCAGAATTCAAGGGTGATCCTATACGTTATGTGTCCTGCAGACAAGCGGCGCACACTGCCTATAAAGTGTTTGAGAGATATGAAGGTAGTTCAAAGCACTATCAGGCGGTGGGCATCATCCGTAATAAAGTGATAGGAGCAGCAGATAGCGTCCTATCGTCCTTCAACACGGTCTTGAATTTCCATGCAATTGTAATGGAAACAAATTACAAGTGGCAACCCTACCTAATAAGATAATTAATTTAGTACTAAGCTTATAAAATACAACCCTACATCTAAGATCTATTACTTTTAGTACTAGTTTGTAATTACAGCTAAGTTTAGGATCTAAGTGAAAAATAAAAAGAACGCCACTTTTTTGCGCACTCTAAAACAGTTCGGACCACTTTTAATTTACCGACAACTATTTAGATATATTTGGGGATACCGGCGACTGGCCGAGGTACCAGTAAAATTTTTTTTAAAATAAAAGCACCAACTACAGCAGCGAGTGTCAGCGGAGCCTTGGCGCTCCACATGGCGGCAGTGCCCGTAGCAGCAGCAGCAACAGCACCAGCGAGTGATAGCGGAGCCCTGGCGCTCCACATGGCGACCGTGACAGCGGCTTACAAAATGGCCCCCGGGCAAACGAAGCCACGACATACAAAAGACACAACAACAAAAATGAAAAAAATTTAAGTTAAAAAGCTTACATTAAAGCGAAAAAAAAATTATTTTTCAAAATTTTCCAAAATACAAATTAAAAATGTTTGATTGAATTAAATTAAAATTACAAAAAAAAAAAAAAAAAAATTTAACTACTTCAATATATTAAAATTAAATTACAGAAAAAATTTTAAAAATATTAAAAAAAAAAAAAAATGAACTTAAATTAAAAAGTGTAATTTTTTCCAAATATACATATACATAAATATTACAAAAAAAAAAAAAATTTACAAAAAAATGTTAATTAATTAAATTTTAACAAAAAGAAAACAAGAGAATTATAAGATGAAAAATTTTTAAACCGTAAATATATATGTATGTACATATGTAACTACAAAAAAAAAAACATTATAAAATACAAAAAAAAAAGCGGTGGTACCAAAATTTCAAACGAACACATTTATAATTTTCTACTACAAAAAAAAAATTAAGAAAAAAAAAACTTTTTAAAATACAAAAAAAGCGGTGGTACCAAATTTTCAAACAAACAAATAAACATTTATAAAAAAAAAAAAAAAAAAAAAGCGGTGGTACCAAAATTTTCAAACGAACACATTTATAATTTTCGACATAACTACAAAAAAAAAAAAAAAAGGGGTGGTACCAAATTTTCAAACAAAGAAGTTTACAATTTTCGAAATAACAAAAAAAAAAACATTTAAAAAAAAAGCGGTGGTACCAAATTTTCAAAAAAAACAGTTAAATAAATTGCCAAACAATAACAAATTTTACATATGGCAAACCACGCCATAACAAAGCGCCGTTAGTAACCGACAAACGGATTTTCTGGCTTCGGTACAGCCAACATCGATGAAAAAGCAGCGGTACAACAACATCTACAAGGGTTCACCAGCGCGGGATAACAGCAGTGTTCCAGTATATACATGTACACGACACATGTACATATTTTGTATTAAAATTAAATTTTTTTCACTTTCGCGTACTACTGTACAATTTGCATTATATAACGTAACTGTTAACTTTTTAAACTACTGTACTTTTGGAAAAATACTTTTATATTATATTCATACATATATGCCAATACCTTTTCACTTTTGCGTACAACTGTACAATTTGGATTATATACCGTAACTTTTTAGTTTTTCAACTACTGTACTTTTTACTATATATGTACCTTTACATTATATACTACATACATACAGGTATTCCTACCTTTTTTTGTATTTTTGCTTACTGTACTTTTCATCTAATCATACGTTTATATTACCTACATAGCCAACCCAATACATGCTTAATTACCTATATACATTTGTGTTACTGTTTTTTCATCGGAATTTCAGCTTTGCATACAGTAGTGTGAAAACACTTACTAATATTTCTTCATATATTAATTTTTGCAATAATTTAAAAATATTTTCTCAACAAAAACTTTTCGGTGGTGCCTTCCAGTGTTAGTCGTGAGTCAGACTTTAAAACAAATTTTTTTTCGAAAATACAAATAATTAATTTGCAACCTTAATACAATTTTTGATCTGTGCATTGTCGTACTATGCCTACGTTGAACTTTATAACATTTTTCAAATAAATATTTCACATTAAGTCAAAATTTCAAAATTATTTTTTTCATAAATTCTGCCATACAGTGTTAGTTAAACTAAAAATTTGCAATACGATACAATAGCACTTAGCAACAATTCAACGTTCAGATAAATAAATTGATTTTTATTAGATTTTCAAAGCTTCATCAAATGTCAGATACTGACACAGGTCAGCCAGATTTTTCAATCAGTGAAGACCTTTTAGGATTCGAATCATTAGCAAATATAAATTTAAATTTGAGTACTGACGATACAAAAATGGCAACTCCGGAACAGAAAAAATCTTTTATTAGCCTTTGTGCATCAATCATTAGGGAAAAGTACAACGGTGATCCGCTAGCACTTGAATCATTTATAGATAAAATTAATTTAATTGAAGATCTCTCAGAAGAAAACCTACAAAGAACATTTATAGCATTTCTAAAATCAAAGCTTGAAGGCAAGGCACGCGAGGCAATTCCAACTGATATTAGTTCCATTGTTCAGATTAAAGACGCGTTACGTAGTAGAATAAAACCGGACAACTCAAAAGTTGTAGCTGGAAAAATTGCAACTTTGACCATTGTGAACAACAATTATACAGAATTTGCCAAACGTGTCGAGGAGCTATCCGATGCACTGCGACGTTCTTTAATCACTGAAGGTATGACACAAGCTAAAGCCCAAGAAATGGCAGTTGAACAAACTATAAATGTATGCAGATTAAATACGCGTTCTGACTTAGTTAAGTCAATTTTAGCATCAACAACCTTCAATGATTCAAAGGACGTAGTAGCAAAAATGATCGTAGAACAAAATAACCAAGCAAAAGAGAGACAAGTATTAGCGTTCCAATTAAACAATAACAGAGCAAATAATTTTCGAAGTAATTTTGAAAATTTTAATAGATACAACAATAATGGCAACAACTTTAGGTACAACAATAACGCAAACAACTTTAGGTACAACAATAACGCAAACAATCTTAGGTACAACAATAATAACAACAACTTTAGGTACAACAATAATGGCAACAACTATAGATACAACGACAACGGCAATAACTACAGGTCAAACAACAATGGCAACAATACTAGGTACAATAACAACAGTACTAGGGGTAACGTAAACAATTTTAACAACAATACGCAAAACAGAAACAACAATACCAGCGGAACTAACAATAATAGTGGAAATTTTTCTAATGTGCGGACTTTAAACGCCCTGGCCCCTCAGGCGCGAACACTGGGGGAGCAAGAAACGGACATCTAACCGATCTGTCTAAAACAATAGGCATTTACTGTCTTAACTTAAATTATTCTGACTTTATCCAATTAAACTTTACCGGATGTAACAAATTACGTACGTTTTTAGTCGATACGCAAGCCGACATTTCTTTAATCAAAATTTCAAGTTTAAACAAACATTTTTCAATCAATACAGACGATGTTATCCGCATTACTGGTGTCACTTCTAATAGTGTTTCTACTTTAGGTAAAATAACCGCAAATTTAAATTTTTCGAACTTTTCTATAAAACATAATTTACACGTGGTGAATGACGATTTTAATATTCCATCTGATGGTATACTGGGTAAAGATTTTTTAAAAACAAACAAGTGTGTTATTAGCTATGCAAACAACCGTATTTCCTTCTGGGTAGGCAATGAAAAAGTCGCGATTCCGATTCTTCACGGGACAGAAAGCGATAACTGTGTTATACCTCCCAGATGCGAAGTTTTTCGACTCTTTGATTTAGGCAAGCAACCGGAGTCACTCTTCGTAGACTCACAAGAAATTGATAACGGTGTATTTACAGCTAGATGCATTGTTAATGCCAGCAACCCAATTATCAAGATTATAAATACCACAGACGATGTAAAATACGTAAAGAACTGTAACATTCGGACAGATAAACTTTCTAATTACCATATTTATTCCATCAAAAAGACGACGAAAGACGATAACCGGACAAAAGAACTTAGTAAAATTTTAAAGAAACAAATCCAAAGCAATAACGCAAGCAATTTACTCGACTTATGTCTAGAATATGCAGATATATTCGCCCTGCCTGACGACAAAATGACATTAAATAACTTTTACGAACAAAAATTAAGACTGACAGACACAAACCCCGTTTACATAAAAAATTACAGATTACCATATTCTCAGCGTGAGGAAATAAATAGCTAAGTGAATAAATTGTTAAACAATGACCTTATCGAACCAAGTTACTCAAATTACAACAGTCCTTTAATTATAGTTCCAAAAAAAAACAATGATGGGCGAAAAGCATATCGTATGTGCGTAGATTTTCGTGCAGTCAATAAAAAACTAATTGCAGACAAGTTCCCTTTGGCACGTGTTGATGACATTTTAGATAACCTTGGTCGAGCAAAGTATTTTTCGACACTAGACCTTTTCTCTGGATTTCATCAAATCCCCTTGCATACAGATTCACGCGATATAACTTCTTTTAGCACCGAACGTGGAGCATTTAGATGGAAAGTTTTGCCTTTTGGTTTGAATGTAGCACCAAATTCGTTTACACGAATGATGACAATCGCTTTTTCAGGTATTCCGGCTAATGTAGCATTTTTGTACGTCGACGATATCATCGTCATAGGCTGTAGTGAAGCACATCACATTAAAAACCTTTCAAAAGTTTTCGATACATGTCGATCTTTTAACCTAAAACTTAATCCAAATAAGTGCAATTTTCTAAGGCCAGAAGTAACATTTTTAGGCCACAAATGTTCGGCAACGGGTTTGTTGCCAGACGATTCCAAAATTAACGCAATTAAAAAATATACAAAACCGACTGACAAAGACGCAGTACGACGATTCGTTGCATTTGCAAATTACCACCGAAGGTTTATACCTAACTTTGCGTCTCTAGCCGCACCCTTGAATCGTTTAAACAGAAAAAAAGTAGAATTTATTTGGGACAGCGAGTGCGAGAAAGCTTTCGAATCACTAAAATCAGCACTAATGTCACCTAAATTGTTACAATATCCAGACTTTTCCAAACAATTTATTATTACAGTTGATGCTTCAAAAACCGGATGTGGCGCTATTCTTAGCCAAGAACAGCAAGGTAGCGATCTGCCTATTTGTTTCGCTTCTAAAGCATTTAATAAAGCGGAACAGAAAAAACCAATTATAGAGTTGGAACTTTTAGCCATTTACTTTGCCATAAAACAATTTCGTCCATACATTCCTTGTCAAATCAGATCACAGACCACTAGTTTTTCTTTTCAATATGAAGGATCCATCTTCAAAACTTGCGAGAATTCGACTCGAATTAGCCGAATATAATTTCATTATAGAGTACATTAAAGGTAAATCAAACGTCAGTGCCGACGCACTTTCACTCATTTCCATTGACGAGATTAGGGAATCAACGAAACACGTTAAAACCAGAACGATGACTAAAAAACTTAACGAAACAGAAATACAAAACAGCGACATAGACAATTTAACGCAGACTTTAAACGTTTATGACAAATTTGCATTTAATTTTTAAAAAAAAATACCGCGTATTAGATCAACAATGAATCACGATAAAAATTACAAAATTTCAAATTTACAAATATGTGCACATATAAAACACAAAAAAATCGAGTTGCTTAATGTCAAGGTTGTTAACGAAATAACGAATTTAGATGACTTACATTCGAGGCTCGAAAACGAAATCGGCAATCGCAACATTAAACATTTTGAATGGCCAAAAAACGATACATTTTTCAAATATTTTTCTATAGCAGAATTAAAAAACAGCGGAAACAAAATTTTAAAGAAATTACAAATTATACTAACAGATCCAGTAGAGACTGTAGACAACGACGATCAGAAACAAAAACTAATGACAATTTACCATACTGACCCGCTTGCAGGAGGACATTGCGGAAACAAAAAACTTTATGCCAAAATACGTACAAAATACTATTGGAAAAACATGACTCGTGACATTTCTAAATTTGTAAAAAGTTGCGAAAAATGTTTATTAAACAAAGTTAAGCCTAAAACTAAAGAAAATCTTGTTCTTACACCAACACCTTGCAAACCATTCGACATTGTAGTTATTGATACAATAGGACCCTTACCTGAGTCGAATAATGGTAATAAGTTCGCACTTACCATTATATGCGACTTAACTAAATATTTAGTAACAATTGCTATTCCAGACAAAAGTGCTAAAACAATTGCATCTGCCATTTTTGAGAGTTTCGTGTTAACATATGGTATTATGAATTCTATTAAATCCGATTTAGGTACAGAATTCAAAAACGATATTTTTCAAGAATTAACGAAAATTTTAAAAATCGAACATAATTTTTTAACCGCATACCATCATGAAACCGTTGGTACAATTGAACGGAACCATAGGGTATTTAACGAATACACAGTTTTTGATTACAAATTTACTCCATTCGAATTAGTATTTGGTAGAAAAGTTATTTTGCCAAATGAATTACAAAAAGAAAAAATCGATCCAATATATAACGTTGAAAATTATGCAAAGGAAGTAAAATATAGAATGCAAAAATCACACATACTCGCAAAAGAACTTATTAACTACAGCAGCGAGTGTCAGCGGAGCCTTGGCGCTCCACATGGCGGCAGTGGCCGTAGCAGCAGCAGCAACAGCACCAGCGAGTGATAGCGGAGCCCTGGCGCTCCACACAATCATTGCACGGCTAGACTTCGCCTACGCCGATAAAAGACCTATCCATTTAATAGAACAGGAATTATCCACCTTGAGACAGGGTAAATTATCAGTAATAGGGTTCTACGATGATGTGGAAAGAAAGTTAATTCTCATAGTTAATAAAACCATTACGACTCACGGTGGAAATACCACCCTAATAGAATCACTCAATAAGAAGTATCGCGAGGACGCCCTTCGCATTTTTATTTCAGGTCTCAATCGCCCCTTGTGCGATATCCTTTTCTCCTCTAGGCTTAACGATCTTCCTTCCGCGTTGGCCTTAGCACAAGAGCTTGAAGAAACCAAGCAAGGTCTATGTTTGCCCACTCCTTTAATAGACAAGTGATTCAGGGCACCAACCAGTACCCATATTTACCACAATACCGCAGAGTTCCACCTGACCAACAGCGGCAAACTCCAGTACCAATGGATGTAGACCCATCTAGGCTCAGATAAAATAGACGCCAACCACTAATTGGTAATGACGACAGGTACCACCAGCAGGGAGACTACCCTAGAGCATATCGTCCGAATATTGGCAATACAGGCGGCACGCTCAGCCGAAACGCTACCCAGCATTTTGGGCAACAGGTAGCAACGTCTCTGAATAGAGAAAAGCCAGAAAAAATACCACATGGAAGTGACCAGCAGGTAGTACAAAAAATACAACGAGTAAATCACCTTACCCAAGAACAAGAAGAACCTGAAGGAGAATATTGGACCGATGCTCAATATGACAGTTACTACCAGAACGAAGGGTATGAAGATAGAAGCGCAGAGGATTCTCAGGACGTACCAGAGGATGATATTAATTTTTTAGGGCAAAATCCGTCTTGCCATATGTCGAGAGGACAATCGGGGGAAGAGGTATAAAATTCCTGATTGATACTGGTGCCGCAAAGAGTTATGTCAAACAGCTCAAAGCCCTAAGGGCAATAAAACCTGTAAAGCATCCGTTTACGGTAAAATCAATTCACGGCACCACTAAAATTGACAAACATTGCACAATATATATTTTTAATAAAAATACTAGATTCTTTCTACTACCCAGCTTAGAGACATTTGATGGAATTATAGGGTTCGACTTGCTAAAGGAAGTAAACGGTAAAATAGATCTAAAAAGTGGACTTTTATGTTACGACGGTGGGCAGGAAAAGCTTTTGTATTATTCTTGCTAAGATGTTAATAAATTAGTAGAAACGGATACGCAAACCCCGAAAGACGAGTTAAATATTAATGCGGAGTTACAATGCCACGCTAGGGTTTTCGCTGATCCCAACGAAGCGCTGCCTTAT
The DNA here is from genome assembly GCA_963971545.1 of Philophylla caesio. Classification (NCBI taxonomy): domain Eukaryota; kingdom Metazoa; phylum Arthropoda; class Insecta; order Diptera; family Tephritidae; genus Philophylla; species Philophylla caesio. Next base: position 58,210,164 of record OZ020604.1, on the reverse strand, counting down.
AATACCGATATCATTGGAACAATAAGGACCACCGACGATCTCCCAGTTTACTCAAGGAGTTATCCGTATCCCATTGCCTCAGCTGAGTTCGTCAACAAAGAAATATCGAACTTGTTGCGTGACGGTATAGTAAAGCCATCCCGTTCTCCTTATAATAACCCGATTTGTGTTGTGGGTAAAAAGGGCATAGATGAAGATGGCAACAAGAAGTCAAGACTCGTAGTTGACTTTCGGAAATTAAATAGTAAAACAATAAGTGACAAGTATCCGATTCCTGATACTTCTGTAATTTTAGCTAAAATGGGGAAACGCCAGGTTTTTTTCCACCATAGATCTGAAGTCTGGCTTTCATCAGATTAAGCTAGCAAAAAGGGATCGAGAGAAAACAGCATTCTCGGTCAACAATGGCAAATTTGAATTTTGCAGGCTTCCCTTTGGCTTAAAAAATGCTCCAAGCTTTTTCAGAGAGCCATTGATGACGTTCTAAGGGAAGAAATAGGTAAAATATACCATGTCTATATAGATGATGTCATCATTTTTTCTGAAAATGCTGAACAACATCTAAAGGATATTGACAGAGTATTAAACAAACTTTACGCTGCTAATATGCGAGTGTCCGCTGACAAGTCAAAATTTGTTCAAGAGAGTGTTGAATTTTTAGGTTTTACAGTATCCAGAGAAGGTATTAGAATATGGCCCGATAAAGTCAAGGATATTTTGGTCTACGCTACCCCCAAGTTGTTAAGGGCTTTACGATCGTTTCTAGGGTTAGCTGGCTATTATAGACAGTTTGTAAGGGACTATGCTTCGATTGCAAAGCCACTTACAAAATACTTGCGTGGAGAAAACGGAAATGTCGGTGCTAACCAATCTTGGAAAGTCGAAGTAGCCTTGGACGAAGAAGCACTTAATGCATTCAATAAAATTAAAAGCATACTTGCTTCGGAAGATGTTCTGCTCCTTTACCCTGACTACAAACAACCCTTTGACTTGACCACGGATGCCTCTTCACACGCCATAGGTGCCGTTTTATCACAAAACGGAAGGCCTATCACCATGATCTCGAGAACCCTGTCTCCAACAGAAGAAATTTATGCAACTAACGAGAGGGAGCTCTTGGCGATATTATGGGCTCTACAAAACTTCGAAACTATTTGTACGGCGTAAAACATCTAAACATCTATACTAATCATCAACTGCTTACCTTTGCTTTGTCCGACAAGAACCCAAACGCCAAATTGAAAAGGTGGCGCGCTTTTGTGGAAGAGTATTCCCCACAGTTTCACTACAAACCAGGGAAAGAAAACTTCGTAGCCGATGCACTCTCCCGGCAGCATATAAATGCACTGAATCACGAAGTGGACTCTGAAAGCATGGCCGCTAACAGTGAGGAATCACTTACGCAAACAATACCCACAGTAAAAAACCCCATTAATTGCTTCCAAACTCAGATTATTCTCGAAGAAGGCAACACATTACCAGTTACCTCAACAATAATCTTTAGATCACGAGTAAGGCATCGAATAACCTTTAACAGCCAAGGTGATTTAATGAAATCCATGAAACAATGTGTTAATCCGAACGTTGTTAACGGATTGCTATGTGAACTGCCAACTTTGGCACGAATTCAAAATGAGCTTATCACAGCTTTCCCATCAGTAAAATTCCGTCACACCACAAAACAGGTAATCGACGTTTTCAATAGCGAAGATCAACGCGAAATCTTCCAAACCGAACATAATCGAGCTCATAGGTCTCTTCGTGAAAATGAACAACAAGTCCTTGGGAGCTGTTACTTTCCCGATTTACGGAAAATCCTAAAAGAAATAATTTCAAACTGCAAAATATGTCATGAAGCTAAATATCAACGACATCCCCCAAATCCTGAAATAGGATCAACTCCTATACCTTCGTATCCAGGGGAAATCCTTCACGTTGATATTTACTCAACGGAAAAAACACACTTCCTTACAGCAAAAGATAAGTTTTTCAAATTCGCAATAGTTTTCCCAGTAAAATCTAGAGCCATAGTGGATATTAAAGAACCAATTTACGAGCTTCTCAATTTCTACAGGAATGCTAGGGTGTTAGTTTGCGACAATGAAAGGTCGTTGAATTCAGAAACCATCAAAGCGATTCTCAAAAACCACTTCGGGGTCACGATCTACACCACATCACCTGCACATAGTACGACTAACGGGCAGGTGGAGAGGTTCAATAGCACCTTTACGAAGATCGCGCGTTGTCAAAAACTTGATACTTGCATTTCCGATACGGTCGAATTAATCCTGCTTGCAACGACTAAATACAACCGCACCATCCATTCCGTAACAAATAAAAGGCCCATAGATGTTATTAATGCAATACCGGACGAAATAAAAGGTAAACTTATACGTACCCAACAAACAAATTTACAGAGACATAACGCAAAAAGACAAACACTGCAATACAAACCAGGGGATACAGTTTTTGTGAAAACTAATAAAAGGATTGAAAACAAATTCTCTAAACTTTATACTGAAAAATTAGTCCAAAAGGATCTAGGTACGTTTGTTTTGATCGACGGGCGGAAAGTGCACAAAACCAATTTAAAACACTGAAAATTCTCCTCTTTTTCTTTAGGGTTGCTTTACCCTTAATAAGCCATTGGGCTAACGCGAGGATACTTAACTAAACCAGCTCCCACTACATCCCGATTACAGCAGGAAAGGTAGCTATTCACGAGCAATATGGGTTTCTACTCCACAAAACGAACTTGTCAGAATTCGTAACAAAAGCTGAGGAGACCGACAGAATACTAGACCAATTTCCACAATCCCACATCAAGCAACTTCTTCAAAACGACGCAAATTAAATATTAAGACTACTGGACGCGGTCAAAATACACCACCGACATGCCCGAGGCATTAATATTCTGGGGACTGCATTAAAATACATAGCCGGTACACCAGACTTTGACGATTTTCAAGAAGTTGAGACCAGAGCTGAAACCTTAATAAAGGCAAACAAACAACAGAATACCATTAATTCAGCTATGCAGAGACAAATTAATGAATTGACATTGACAGTTAATAATCTCTTAAAAAGGGCAAAACAGACACAAATAGATACGGGAAATCTCTTTTCTTTAACCACTAGTAGAAATAGAGCGGTGAAAATGGAACTGGAAACCGTTATATCATCAGTAACTCTAGGAAAATTAAATGCTATCAACCCCGTACTGCTTAACGGTATGGAACTAAACAATTTGTTACAAACACTAGTATAAGTGACTTACTTTCTGTTTCTAAAGTTAAGATATTCCAAGATATGCAATCCATTTATTTTGTTATTAAATATCCAAAAATAGCTAGGATTTGTAATAATGTAAATTTGCTATTGCCCGTTGTCCAACAAGGAAAGATTATTTCTTTAGAGACGAATCTCGTAGCTGAATGCAATAGGGAATTCATTCCGCTCTACAATTGTAAGGAATTCATAATGGCAAGTTTCTGCCGACCGTTGAAGGAGAGCCCCTGTGTTCGACAACTACTTAACCAACACTTCGCAGAATGCAAATCAAAGTCCGCTGATCATGTTGTTGCTATGGAGGAAGTCGATGATGGCGTGGTTGTAATTAACGACCAACCCGCTTTAATACAAGACAGAAATTTGACAAAGCTGACGAAACGAACTTTCCTCATAACCTTCAAAGGTAATATTACGATAAACACCACTACTTACAACAACTGGAACGAGATAGTTCGATCACATCCTGAAGCTGTACCAGCGCAACATGTTAACTTCACTGAACATATCGATTTGCTATCACTGCCGTACCTGCAGAGGATTAATGTAAAGAACCTTAAGCACATAGCACACCTGCGGGATCTCATTGCTACCCGCTCTCTACAATTAGGAAGCGGCATACTCCTGATCCTATAAGCCATCGCTGGGAGCATCGCAATCTTTTTAAAGCAACGACGAAAAAATACAATAGTGCTGAATAACGTTATAAAAGAAGCCGAGGACGCCTTTGTTTCAAGAGGGGGAGTAGTTAACACCAGCAAACTCGCATCCGGCCAAAACTCTGTTCTCACCGATATTGCTGACAGCGCAACTGGAAGTTTGCGCGTGACAACAACGTAAACTCCTACAACAACTTCACTCCCACTGATATTGCTGACGGCGCGTCTACGGGTCTGCGTATGACAACAACAGTTAACACTAACAAGTGATCGCCGCGGTAGCAGCGAAAGCATTACACTTGTGCAAGCGATAAATTGCCGAAATGCATTCACAAGTCACGCGGTCGATAACGTGCAGCAGCTGGAAGGGACTGTTTGAGTTTTCAGATATTTAGGCGAAGTCGTCGAATTAATGTTTAGTTGTATTAACTCACCCGACTTAACCGGCTGCCCTTGCTCTATTGCAAAATATTTAAACAAACACCACTTGTTTCTCTAATTTGTATTTAAAAAAATACAGCTAGGTTTACTAAACTTTCGTCTTTTTGAATTCTTATATGTTATATTAATTGCGTATTTCTATTGTCAGCAGCCGTTGCACGTCACACTTGTTGGAAATGTAATCTTAATATTTCTAACAATGTCTGTAGTCTGGCAACAATACTTACGAAATGTCACACATTCCTTTTGTCTCTTACATTCGTAGTTATAAGTTTCACTCTCTGCTTTACATTGAAGTTCGTTCGCAGTTCTAAATAAACCTTTGAACCATTAACTCTGCGTTTTACTTATGTGAAGATATATACATATCAATGGTCATCTGCAACAATGGTTATGGGCCAGAGCGCAAAGGGCACCAGTGAGTGTTAAATAATTTCAATTATAAATTTAAAAAATTCGCAAAGGCGTCTAGTGTGTGCGTGGTTCTTAAAAACGTATACAAAATGAGTGTGTCTCTTCAAATAGAGAAGCTCGGGGAAGACAATTACGATGTCTGGTCGGTATCAGTGCGCAGTGTGCTAATTACGACAGATTTATGGAGTGTTGTATGCAACAAAAAGCCAGAGGAGGCAACGCCTCAAGAAGCACAAAAATGGGACACAGCAGACCAAAAGGCGCTAGCATGTTTGTTCTTAAATGTAAAGCCAACGCAATTACTGCACATAAAGACACATAAAGGCAAAAATTAATACATGTTCATATGCCAGTGAGCCCAATTAGAAAAGTGCAACTATACCAAAAGTTGTTGCGCTTGAGTATGCAAAATAGTGATAATGTCGGTCAGCATGTGCAATCATTTGTCGAAACGGTCGACAAACTAGCGGAATTAGACATTAACATACATACATGAAGAGTTGAAGGTTATTATGCTGTTGTCAAGTCTCCCTAACACATGGGAAAACTTTGTAGTCGCGATCGAAACACGCGACAATTTGCCAACTTTCGATGCTGCAAAATCGAAAATTCTAGAAGAAGGTGCGCGCAGGCATGAGCGAGACGAGCGAGAGTGTATGCAAGCGGTATACGCATGCGCGAGCAAAGACAAAATCACAAACGCAAATACAGTGCAAAAGCATCAAAGCAGTGGTAGCGTACAGAATTGGCAGAGCGACGCCAATGCAAAAGCTATGAAGCATACAAAATTCGAATTTAAGGGGAAATGCTTCAACTGTCAACAAATTGGTCATCGGGCAAACTGATGCCGAAGTGTAAAAAGTGTAAAGAAAAACAGTGCGCAACATAAAGTTGAAGAAATGTCAAACTGTTTAATGTTCTGCAATAACAACGATAAACAGAGCAAAGATACGTGGTGCATCGACAGCGGTGATACGTCACATATGTGTTGTGATAAAAGTTTGTTTGTATCTTTTGATTCACACGGCAAAGGGACTGTAATGTTAAAAAGTGAAAAATGCAAAATAGAGTTACAAAATGTTTTGTATGTGCCATCGCTGCGTATGAATTTTTTGTCTGTAAGTAAAGCAGCAGAATATGGTAATTTTATTGCGTTTAAAAAAGATTTGGCCCTTGTGAGAAATAAAGAAAAACAATTAGTGTTGCAAGCAAGCAGAGTCAACAACTTATATTTGTACAACAACAAAAATGTGGTGGGTGTTATTCATATGTTAAATAATAATTCACAGGCAATGATGTGGCACAATAGGTATGGCCACTTAAATTTTAAAAATTTGCAAGAACTAAATGACAAAGAAATGGTTAGTGGTATGAACTTAAAGACAGTGCCAAAACAATTAAATTGCGATACGTGCAATAAAGCGAAAATTTGTGCGCTAAAATTTCCACAAAAAACTGAACGTTCAACAAAGAAAGTGCTTGAACTTGTGCATTCAGATGTGTGTGGGCCTATCAATGTTAAGTCGTTCGGTGGAAGTCGTTATTTTGTCACCTTCATAGACGATTTTTCTCGAAAAACTTTTGTATATTTTTTAAGGCCAAGAATGAAGTTTTTGAAAAATTTAAGCAATTCAAAAGCTATGTAGAATGCCAAATGAACTGTAAGGTGAAGGCACTACGTAGTGACAATGGCACAGAATACGTTAACGGTGAGTTCGACATGTTTTTAAAAATTGTGGCATTAAAAGGGAGTTGACTGTCCCATACACACCCCAGCAGAACGGTATTGCGGAGCGGGCCAACCGCCCCATAGTCGAAATGGCCAAAAGTTTGTTGATTCATGCTGAGCTTGAAGAATTTTTGTGGGCTGAAGCGGTTCAGACCGCAGTCTATTTGCGCAACAGATGTCCTACTCGAACATTAAATCATCGTACCCCATTCGAAGTATGGAAACAACGTAAACCGTCGGTGAAGCATCTACGTATTTTTGGGTCTCGAGCATTTGCACTAAACAAAACAAATAAAAGCAAGTTTCAAATCAAGGGAAGTGAGTATATATTCGTTAGTTACTCCAATACGGCAAAGGCGTATCGTTTATACGACCGGCAACGGCGCGCAATAATAGAAAGGCGAGATGTTAAATTTGTAGAAGGTGAATTTAGCACAAACATTACCTCAGAATGTGGTTCATCAGAAACAAATAACGATTTCGCGACAAATATCATTCGCTTTAAGTCTCCAGAAGTTCCAGAAAACGAACAGTCAGCAAGTAAATCGGCTGAGAGTGCAGTCAAGCGTGATGCGGATGGAGACTCCGGCGAAGATGAGGAGGAGTTTGACACCGCAAGTTATTCTGATGGTAATGAAGAAGAAGAAGAACAGCAGAATGCATTACATCCAGATCAAGATGAGGTACCGAAGCGCGGGCGTGGGAGACCAAAGTACATTCGCACAGGCCAAGCAGGCAGGCCTAAGAAGCAATTTTAACTTCCCAACGTTAACTGCGTAGAAGATATCGAAACACCGCAAAATCCAGCTGAAGCATTGAACCGTAAGCATGCGAGTGAATGGCACAAGTCCATGCAAGCAGAATACGACGCGCTTATAGCAAATGACACATGGTCGTTGGTTGATCTACCAAAAGGGCAGAAAGCCATTGGTTCGAAGTGGGTTTTTCGAATCAAACGAAATGCCAACGGTGACATCGAGAGGTTTAAGTCAAGGTTAGTTGCTAAAGGTTGTGGGCAACAAATGGGTGTCAACTACTGGGAGACGTTTTCTCAAGTTATTCGTTACGAGACCATACGCATGCTTTTTGCGATAGCTGCAGAAAAACAGCTTTACATGCATCAAGTTGACATATCAAACGCGTACTTAAACAGCAAGCTCCATGAAGATGTGTTTATGAAGCAACCAGACCATTTTGTTAGCAAGCAGAACCCGACTAAAGTACTGAAGCTGCAGAAAGCGATTTACGGGTTGAAGCAATCCGGCCGTGTTTGGAATAGCACATTAGACGCAGTTTTGACTGGCCTTGGCTTCAAGAAGTGCAAATATGAGCTATGCTTATATGTGATAAAGGGCACGATGCAGTTTAGTTACATCGCCGTCTACGTTGATGATTTAATCATCATATGCCCCAGCGAAAACGAGATAACTGCTATTAAAAAGAAAATAGCAATGAAGTTCGATATGCAAGACGGCAGTGCGGTAAAATATTTCCTAGGTTTGGAAATTCAGCGAGAAGGTGACAGAGGTGCGATTTCTCTGCACCAGAAGAAGTTCATCAAATCGGTACTCGAGGCATTCGGTATGCAGAACTGTCGAACTGTGGCAACACCACTTGATCCTGGTTTTCAATTTGGATGCAAAGACGAGAAAAGCGTTGAGGTAAATGCTACAAATTACCAATCGTTAATTGGTTCGCTGATGTATTTAGCGGTCTTGAGTCGCCCAGATATTTTGCACGCAGTAAGCAAACTCTCTAGGCGCAATACGGATCCGCATATGGAGCACGAAACGGCAGCAAAACATATCTTGCGTTATATATCAAGCACTATAGACCTACGAATTGTATATCGCAAGACTGGAGAAGATGTCAAAGGGTTCGCCGACGCAGATTGGGCGAATGATCCCTCCGACAGAAAATCATACACAGGGTACGTTTTAGGTGGCAGCTCGTTTTCGTGGGCTTCAACGAAGCAAAGCATAACAGCGTTAAGCAGCACTGAGGCTGAATATGTAGCCTTAGCAACGGCAGCGAAAGAGGCGGTATACATCAGTGGCTGTGCGTCAGATCGCCCAAAACCTAATCGCCCAAAACCGAAAAATGTCAAATCGCCCAACATGACAGATCGCCCAAAAAGTTGGGCGATTGGAAATAATGTCTAATTTCCTAAATGACAGATCGCCCAAAAAGTTGGGCGATTAGACATATGTCTAATTGCCCAAATGAGAGATCGCCCAAATGACAGATCGCCCAAATGACAGATCGCCCAAATGTCTAATCACCCAAATGTCAAATCGCCCAAAAATGCAAAAAACTTCTTGTCAACTTCTGTAAAGGGGAAAATGGTTAGTTCTTTGAAAATTTTTAAATCTAATTTTCCCTTTTACAAAATGCATAGGGCCGGTTGTTTGACTGCCGCTTGAGTCTAAGCTTGTTCTTAAGCAGTGTTTTCAGTTGTTTGACATTTTCTTGCTTAAGCAAACCTTTGCCCTGTCTTGAGCTCGGCTAACTAACCCTTCCACGAATTTCATGTAAAATGAAATATTAGTAAAATACATAATTATAATGCGAATTAATCTTAATTTATATTTTGCTACATATTTATTCACACAACTTCATAACATAACCCGTAACATAGAGCTATACAACCCCTAAAACCCCCCACTTACTACGATACTGAAAGTAAAAGGGAAAAAAAAATCTGAGAGGGTATTGCTTTTAGTTGAGAGCATATTTACCGTACTTTTATTTTATTATTTTGACAAATTTGCTAAAAACAGAAAATGTCAAATCGCCCAAATGTCTCACTGCACAAATGACAGATCGCCCAAAAAGTTGGGCGATTGGACATATGTCACATCGCCCAAATGTCTAATCGCCCAAAAAGTTGGGCGATTTGACATATGTCTAATTGCCCAAATGACAGATCGCCCAAATTTTTTTTTGGGCGATTTGACATTTTTGCTTTTGGGCGATTAGGTTTTGGGCGATCTGACGCACAGCCTACATCAGTAAGCTATTGAACGAGGTAGGGTGGTTAAATTCGACACCGATGACGCTTTATGGTGACAACCTCAGCGCACAGCATATTGCACGCAATCCAGTACATCATAAGCGTACTAAGCACATAGATATTAAGTATCATTTTGTCCGTGAAAAAGTTGAAAATAATGAAATTAATTTGGAATATGTTCCAACAAATAAGAATATTGCCGATGTGTTAACAAAATGTTTAAGTAAACAAAAGCATTGTTATTTTGTAAATTCGCTTGGATTAAAGTAAAGTTTATTTTTCAATTAAATAGTAAGATTAAGAAGAAGTGTTGGAAATGTAATCTTAATATTTCTAACAATGTCTGTAGTCTGGCAACAATGCTTACGAAATGTCACACATTCCTTTTGTCTCTTACATTCGTAGTTATAAGTTTCACTCTCTGCTTTACATTGAAGTTCGTTTGCAGTTCTAAATAAACCTTTGAACCATTACCACTGCGTTTTAGTTATGTGAAGAGATATACTTACATATCAATGGTCATCTGCAACAACATTTACTTTTTAACTATAATATAATAATATAAATTTGGCGCTTACACTATATAGCTCAGTGATTGGCCGAGCTTCTCCTACCATTTGTGGTGTGCGTCTTTATAGTTTACCACAAATGGAGGGACCTACAATTTTGTGCCGACTCCGAACGGCAGTTGTATTTTATGAGAAGATTTTTCATGGCAGAAATACCCTCGGAGATTTGCCATTGCCTGCCGAGGGGTGACCACTATTAGAAAAAACTTTTTCTATGATTAAGATTTTGCTTGCCCTGACTGATATTCGAACCTCGAACTCACCGGCATTTTTAGTTATAACACGCACCGCTACCAACTCGACCACAGCGGCTTTACTTTTTAACTATTTCGCATAATTCAATCATTCGAATTACCCACTGCACTAGAATATTTATGAGTGATCTCAATTCTCATTCATACATTGTTCATTCAAACCAAAATACATGAATGATGTGATATTCGAACCTCGAACTCACCGGCATATTGAGTTATAGCACGCACCGCTACCAACTCGACCACAGCGGCTTTACTTTTTAACTATTTCGCATAATTCAATCATTCGAATTACCCACTGCACTAGAATATTTATGAGTGATCTCAATTCTCATTCATACATTGTTCATTCAATGTGTGTGGGCCTATCAATGTTAAGTCGTTCGGTGGAAGTCGTTATTTTGTCACCTCCATAGACGATTTTTCTCGAAAAACTTTTGTATATTTTTTAAGGCCAAGAATGAAGTTTTTGAAAAATTTAAGCAATTCAAAAGCTATGTAGAATGCCAAATGAACTGTAAGGTGAAGGCACTACGTAGTGACAATGGCACAGAATACGTTAACGGTGAGTTCGACATGTTTTTAAAAAATTGTGGCATTAAAAGGGAGTTGACTGTCCCATACACACCCCAGCAGAACGGTATTGCGGAGCGGGCCAACCGCCCCATAGTCGAAATGGCCAAAAGTTTGTTGATTCATGCTGAGCTTGAAGAATTTTTGTGGGCTGAAGCGGTTCAGACCGCAGTCTATTTGCGCAACAGATGTCCTACTCGAACATTAAATCATCGTACCCCATTCGAAGTATGGAAACAGCGTAAACCGTCGGTGAAGCATCTACGTATTTTTGGGTCTCGAGCATTTGCACTAAACAAAACAAATAAATGCAAGTTTCAAATCAAGGGAAGTGAGTATATATTCGTTAGTTACTCCAATACGGCAAAGGCGTATCGTTTATACGACCGGCAACGGCGCGCAATAATAGAAAGGCGAGATGTTAAATTTGTAGAAGGTGAATTTAGCACAAACATTACCTCAGAATGTGGTTCATCAGAAACAAATAACGATTTCGCGACAAATATCATTCGCTTTAAGTCTCCAGAAGTTCCAGAAAACGAACAGTCAGCAAGTAAATCGGCTGAGAGTGCAGTCAAGCGTGATGCGGATGGAGACTCCGGCGAAGATGAGGAGGAGTTTGACACCGCAAGTTATTCTGATGGTAATGAAGAAGAAGAAGTACAGCAAAATGCATTACATCCAGATCAAGATGAGGTACCAAAGCGCGGGCGTGGGAGACCAAAGTACATTCGCACAGGCCAAGCAGGCAGGCCTAAGAAGCAATTTCAACTTCCCAACGTTAACTGTGTAGAAGATATCGAAACACCGCAAAATCCAGCTGAAGCATTGAACCGTAAGCATGCGAGTGAATGGCACAAGTCCATGCAAGCAGAATACGACGCGCTTATAGCAAATGACACATGGTCGTTGGTTGATCTACCAAAAGGGCAGAAAGCCATTGGTTCGAAGTGGGTTTTTCGAATCAAACGAAATGCCAACGGTGACATCGAGAGGTTTAAGTCAAGGTTAGTTGCTAAAGGTTGTGGGCAACAAATGGGTGTCAACTACTGGGAGACGTTTTCTCAAGTTATTCGTTACGAGACTATACGCATGCTTTTTGCGATAGCTGCAGAAAAACAGCTTTACATGCATCAAGTTGACATATCAAACGCGTACTTAAACAGCAAGCTCCATGAAGATGTGTTTATGAAGCAACCAGACCATTTTGTTAGCAAGCAGAACCCGACTAAAGTACTGAAGCTGCAGAAAGCGATTTACGGGTTGAAGCAATCCGGCCGTGTTTGGAATAGCACATTAGACGCAGTTTTGACTGGCCTTGGCTTCAAGAAGTGCAAATATGAGCTATGCTTATATGTGATAAAGGGCACGATGCAGTTTAGTTACATCGCCGTCTACGTTGATGATTTAATCATCATATGCCCCAGCGAAAACGAGATAACTGCTATTAAAAAGAAAATAGCAATGAAGTTCGATATGCAAGACGGCAGTGCGGTAAAATATTTCCTAGGTTTGGAAATTCAGCGAGAAGGTGACAGAGGTGCGATTTCTCTGCACCAGAAGAAGTTCATCAAATCGGTACTCGAGGCATTCGGTATGCAGAACTGTCGAACTGTGGCAACACCACTTGATCCTGGTTTTCAATTTGGATGCAAAGACGAGAAAAGCGTTGAGGTAAATGCTACAAATTACCAATCGTTAATTGGTTCGCTGATGTATTTAGCGGTCTTGAGTCGCCCAGATATTTTGCACGCAGTAAGCAAACTCTCTAGGCGCAATACGGATCCGCATATGGAGCACGAAACGGCAGCAAAACATATCTTGCGTTATCTATCAAGCACTATAGACCTACGAATTGTATATCGCAAGACTGGAGAAGATGTCAAAGGGTTCGCCGACGCAGATTGGGCGAATGATCCCTCCGACAGAAAATCATACACAGGGTACGTTTTAGGTGGCAGCTCGTTTTCGTGGGCTTCAACGAAGCAAAGCATAACAGCGTTAAGCAGCACTGAGGCTGAATATGTAGCCTTAGCAACGGCAGCGAAAGAGGCGGTATACATCAGTGGCTGTGCGTCAGATCGCCCAAAACCTAATCGCCCAAAACCGAAAAATGTCAAATCGCCCAACATGACAGATCGCCCAAAAAGTTGGGCGATTGGAAATAATGTCTAATTTCCTAAATGACAGATCGCCCAAAAAGTTGGGCGATTAGACATATGTCTAATTGCCCAAATGAGAGATCGCCCAAATGACAGATCGCCCAAATGACAGATCGCCCAAATGTCTAATCACCCAAATGTCAAATCGCCCAAAAATGCAAAAAACTTCTTGTCAACTTCTGTAAAGGGGAAAATGGTTAGTTCTTTGAAAATTTTTAAATCTAATTTTCCCTTTTACAAAATGCATAGGGCCGGTTGTTTGACTGCCGCTTGAGTCTAAGCTTGTTCTTAAGCAGTGTTTTCAGTTGTTTGACATTTTCTTGCTTAAGCAAACCTTTGCCCTGTCTTGAGCTCGGCTAACTAACCCTTCCACGAATTTCATGTAAAATGAAATATTAGTAAAATACATAATTATAATGCGAATTAATCTTAATTTATATTTTGCTACATATTTATTCACACAACTTCATAACATAACCCCTAACATAGAGCTATACAACCCCTAAAACCCCCCACTTACTACGATACTGAAAGTAAAAGGGAAAAAAAAATCTGAGAGGGTATTGCTTTTAGTTGAGAGCATATTTACCGTACTTTTATTTTATTATTTTGACAAATTTGCTAAAAACAGAAAATGTCAAATCGCCCAAATGTCTCACTGCACAAATGACAGATCGCCCAAAAAGTTGGGCGATTGGACATATGTCACATCGCCCAAATGTCTAATCGCCCAAAAAGTTGGGCGATTTGACATATGTCTAATTGCCCAAATGACAGATCGCCCAAATTTTTTTTTGGGCGATTTGACATTTTTGCCTTTGGGCGATTAGGTTTTGGGCGATCTGACGCACAGCCTACATCAGTAAGCTATTGAACGAGGTAGGGTGGTTAAATTCGACACCGATGACGCTTTATGGTGACAACCTCAGCGCACAGCATATTGCACGCAATCCAGTACATCATAAGCGTACTAAGCACATAGATATTAAGTATCATTTTGTCCGTGAAAAAGTTGAAAATAATGAAATTAATTTGGAATATGTTCCAACAAATAAGAATATTGCCGATGTGTTAACAAAATGTTTAAGTAAACAAAAGCATTGTTATTTTGTAAATTCGCTTGGATTAAAGTAAAGTTTATTTTTCAATTAAATAGTAAGATTAAGAAGAAGTGTTGGAAATGTAATCTTAATATTTCTAACAATGTCTGTAGTCTGGCAACAATGCTTACGAAATGTCACACATTCCTTTTGTCTCTTACATTCGTAGTTATAAGTTTCACTCTCTGCTTTACATTGAAGTTCGTTTGCAGTTCTAAATAAACCTTTGAACCATTACCACTGCGTTTTAGTTATGTGAAGATATATACTTACATATCAATGGTCATCTGCAACAACATTTACTTTTTAACTATAATATAATAATATAAATTTGGCGCTTACACTATATAGCTCAGTGATTGGCCGAGCTTCTCCTACCATTTGTGGTGTGCGTCTTTATAGTTTACCACAAATGGAGGGACCTACAATTTTGTGCCGACTCCGAACGGCAGTTGTATTTTATGAGAAGATTTTTCATGGCAGAAATACCCTCGGAGATTTGCCATTGCCTGCCGAGGGGTGACCACTATTAGAAAAAACTTTTTCTATGATTAAGATTTTGCTTGCCCTGACTGATATTCGAACCTCGAACTCACCGGCATTTTCAGTTATAACACGCACCGCTACCAACTCGACCACAGCGGCTTTACTTTTTAACTATTTCGCATAATTCAATCATTCGAATTACCCACTGCACTAGAATATTTATGAGTGATCTCAATTCTCATTCATACATTGTTCATTCAAACCAAAATACATGAATGATGTGATATTCGAACCTCGAACTCACCGGCATATTGAGTTATAGCACGCACCGCTACCAACTCGACCACAGCGGCTTTACTTTTTAACTATTTCGCATAATTCAATCATTCGAATTACCCACTGCACTAGAATATTTATGAGTGATCTCAATTCTCATTCATACATTGTTCATTCAAACCAATGTACATGAATGATGTGGAAACCGGCTTATGCTAAGGATAGAATTCATACGTACCATCCTGTTAAGCACCAAATGCCCACATTGAGTTTGAGTCTGCAATTCATTAGCAATGAATTGAATGAGTTCTAAGCTTAAATTGGTATAAGTGATTCATGAAGCAATTTCTTCGCATTCATGCAGACCTTTAGTGTATATCCGAAAGTGAATTATTAAAATTCAAAAGTGACAATATTTAAGAAAAATGTTTAATTTAAGCAGAACTTGTCTGTAGGTGTTTCTCACCGTTTCAATTTGCTGTGACCGCTACCGCTGCTACTAATATTTGCTCGCTGCTGCTGCTCCCGTTGCTACTGCTGTTGCTCGCTGCTGCTGCTACCGGTGCTACTGCTGTTTGCTCGCTGCTGCTTCTACTGCCGCGTCACGGCTTGGCAAAAATGACCGTTTTAGTGGTTAAACCAAATGGACGTTATGTGGCGTTTCGTCTAGCGGCTTTCGGCTGCATACAGAACTGTAGCTCTTGGGTTTTTTTCAAAATGTGGTTTTCGTTTTTCCTTTCTTTTTTTTTTGTTTAAAAAGGTGATTTTCTTTTTTCTTTGGTTTTTGTTTGTTTAAAAAATTTGGTTTTCGTTTTTTCTTTCGTTTTTTTTAATATTTCAAAATGTTTTTAAATTTAGTAATTTATTGGTGTTTAAAATTTAATTTTTGTTTTTGTGAATTTTTTTATTATGAAAAATCAAAAATATTAGTACATTTGTTTCTTGTGAAATTCACCTTTTTTCTAGTTTTTTTTCCACCACCGCTGCTTACAGTTTTGGATATTTTAAGTCTTAAATTTTTAATTTGGATTATAACGTTTTTATATTTTTGTTTTGGATTTTTTTTGTAATTTTTATATGTACATACTAAACATCTGCATGAATTAACTCATTCACAACTTACTCGCACTGGTTTTTGGTCGCGTGAAGCCGCTCACCATTTGAAATGGTCCGTATGAATGCAGGCGGCGAAGGTGTGCGGCAGTTGGTGGCTTTGCTATTGCCGAAGACTCAATTCATTCGTTTCATAAGTAAAACGAAGCCATGGCCGAACCTATGAATGCAGTGTTGCCAGGTCTACCTCCTTTTGGGTAGATCTACCTACTTTTCACCATTTACACCTATCTACCTCTTTGTGTTGAAATTCTACCTATTTTTCAAGGTGACTTGGCAATACTATTTTTTATTTATGATTGCAACTCTACACACAGCTTCACAAATCCACGTCTATTATATGTCATTTGAGTAGTAAAAATGAAAATGTCCAGTGACGAGGAATATACAACTCCAGAAAAAAAAGTGAAAAAAAGGCACTACGACCAAAAGTATTCTAAACTGTGGGAAAAGCAGTATTCATTTATTGAAAAAAGTAAAAAAGGCGAATATTATTTTTATTGTCAAGTGTGCAATAGCGATTTGAAATGTGGAAGTGGCGTTTATAATATAAGTAAACATGCTAGTAGCTGTACGCACTTAGAATATGTAGAAGGTTCGTGAAATTTATTGCAATGATAAATCGAACCAAAATGCTTGCTTTTAGATCTAAGTAGCAATTAAGTAGGGATAATGTAAATATTAATCTTTTTCATAGGTAAACGTCATCAGCCACAGATAACTTCGTTGTTGGTATCCTCATCTAAATCACTACAATTTAAAACAAAGTCGGGAGAGATAAAAATGGCGTGTTTTTTGGCAAAACATAACCTTTCATTCAATATTGCAGGTATGCACATGTGTTCATATTTGTTATGTTTTTAAAAACAATTCAATATAAATTTGCAATGATTTCATCCTCTAGGAGACCTGAAAAATCTTGTTCAATCTGTTTGCACAGATTCTGAAATTGCGAAGAACATCACGTTTGCAAGAACCAAAGCACATGCAATCGTTACAAATGTAACAGGATCGGTTGCAAAAACTAAGTTGATTCAATTGTTGCAAACCGAAAAATTCTCCCTTATAGTCGATGAAAGTACGCATCGGTCTACGACAAAACATCTGGCTCTAATTGCCAGAACTGCGAAGAAGTTTGAGGTTAAGGACAATTTTTTGACATTGATTGCTGTTGTGGGTAGCACCGCCACTGTCCTGCACAAAAGTATAGCAGAATTTATGCAGCATGAAAAAATACCATACCTGGAGAACATGATCGGCTTTGCAGCAGATGGCACCAACTCCATGTTTGGGAAAAACCATTCTTTGTCAAAGCTTTTCCAGGACGAAATACCAAATTTATTTTTGATGAAATGCATTTGCCACAGTTTTCATTTATGCGCATCATATGCTTGTAAATCTCTGCCAAGATTTGTAGAATACTTTGCCAGAAATGTCTACAGCTATTTATGTAATAGCTCAAAACGTATCGGTGACTATACTGAGTTTCAGGCCTATGTAAATGTCAAACTACACAAATTGCTAAAGCCAGCCCAAACGAGGTGGCTATCCCTTTTGCCAGTAGTGCGTAGACTCTTGGAGCAATTGCCAGCTCTCAAGCTTTACTTTCAAGGAGCCTTCTACAATGATAAGATACCAGCAGCAGGACCTATCTTGGAAAACTGTATAGATCCCTTTTTGGTGCTTTACTTGGAGTTTTTAAACTTTGTTTTACCATATTTCCATACACTTAATGTACAAATGCAGTCAGTCAAACTTTACTTATTGTATGACCAAATTTTTTCTATTTATAAAACTCTGTTGGAATGTTTCATAAAGCCAGAACTGCTAGAAACATCAGTTGAAAATTAAATTTTGGATTTGAATTTCGAATCGTCCGACAATCATATGCCTTTGAGTGAAATTTACCTAGGAGGTAAGGCCATGACACTTTTGAGTGAACAAAAATTTATGGAAACAGCCCAAGGAGAAGAAATAAAAGAATTCAAGGAAAACTGCACTAAATTCTACATAGAAAAAAACAAATCAGACAGCGATTTCCGTTTGAAGATAAGGAACGTAAGAAGTTAAAAAGTCTCTGCTTTCTCAACCCGGAGCCTTTAATATCACTCCGCTCACAGCCTTCAATTGCGCATGTAGCAACATTATTTCCAGGTTGATTGAAAATATTTAGTATTTATATATATATGTATTTGATTTTAGTAAATGTCTTAATTTTTTTATTTAAAGGACAGAGTTGGACAGAGAATGGAGACTTTTACGCAACACTACTTTTCCATTCACAAAAGATGAAATTGACCAGATTGAAGAATTCTGGATGTATGTCATGAACGTAAAAAATGGAAACAACACACCAATATTTCCGTTGCTTATCGAATTTGTTAATAATTTGTTCGTTTTGCCGCACAGTAGTGCGAATGTCAAGCGATTATTTTCAAAAATCAATTTAATGAAGACATGTACACGGAACCAGCTCAATACGGAAACTCTAGAAGGACTTCTGCACACAAAAAGATTTGTGGAAACTGGTGAAGACCCTACTGCAGAACACATAGAAATTTTCAAAAATTCAATGTATAATATGGAAAATTGAAATAAAACGTAAAATTTAATATTATTTTTTATTTATTTATTTACAATAAAGGTTTATGTACAAGTATGTAGATCTACCTATTTTATTATAAGGAAAGTATGGAGATCTACCTACTTTTCAAACCATTTCTCCCTACTTCCAAATTTTTGACCTGGCAACACTGTATGAATGCGAGCACAATGAGACACGAGCGGCTTAACGTTGTATAATTCATCAAAATTCATAAGAATTCACCATAATTCACCATAATTCAAATGAACTCGAAAATGTGATATGCGAAAACGCAATAGCAATTTTTTTCAGGAAGATTTTTGCGTTGATATTGATGTGGACGTACGTACATATGTGCTACATACATACTTAAGCAAAGCACCGTACGAGTACATACATATGTATGTATGTAATTCCATTTAATCATTCAGCCCTATTCTGCATTTCGACTCGGATCGAAATTTTCTACGATTGGCTACTTTGGCATTCTGTGTTCCGTTCCCGTTCGATCGAACTTCGAATCTTTCGATTTTGCCTATTCTGCATTTCGATCGTAGCTCCGTTTTGTTAAGTTGCAATTTTGGTGGCGGAGGCAATTCAATTTTTTAATTTTACGGTCGTAAAGAGTATAATATTCATAAAAATGTAAGTAAAACTGTTTTTGATAATTGTAAAAGTGACCATGATGACTTTTTCTTTGTTTTTTCTGTGCTTTAATGACTTTTTATGTGTTTGCAGCCCCCATACATGCGAGTCGTGATTGCATCCTGGATATCGAGCATCAATGCTTTTTATGCGTAATCTATTATCGCATACCTGAAAATAAATTGATAAAAGTAATAAATTTAAATTGTGTCACTGATGTAAGAAAGTATAATCCATACCACCATAGCATTGATGCTAAAAAATCCTTTTCTATTATAGTATAAAAACCCCTCTTCTGACGGCTTGATTATCCTTATATGCGTACCATCAACGCACATGATGACTCCTGGGAAGCCTGCCTTCGCATAAAACTCCTGTTTTGCTTGCGGTTTTTCCTCCTCAGTCTGGTCAAAATGTATCCATTCACGGCAAAGCTTGTGTTCCATGATGTCGAGAAAGTTTGAAAGTGTCTTTGACACTGTTGACTGACCCATTCCAACGTTCTAGTCCGCACCAACTCCATGTTGATAACTGCCTTCGGCAAAAAATCTCAATGCAGCTACTACACGATTGTGCGGAGACAACGTCGTCGAAGTACTTACTGGAGCTTCAACCACAAAAGTATCTAGGGCATACTTGAAAGCGTCCTTGTTAAGTCTAAAGTTTTTTTTTAATCTTAATAAGCAAATAAGTTATTTTATTTAATAAATTTAACCAGTTTCAACTAAACTTCTTACAATTCGTCACACATCTCAAAAGGATTGCAATCTTCTTCTTTCAATCCTTGCCACAGCATTATCGGATGCATTGCCCTCCTCCTCAATTAAAAACGCTGCAGCTATTGAGTCCATTTTAGTTATATATTTTATTTAAAACAACGTATACTTGTTTTATTTTCTGTAATTTTGCTTTGTTGTGTTTCAATTTCACCCGTTTCAAGGCAAACAGCTGATTTTCGAAAGAATTACAGCTCTTCCTCTTCTTCTTTCGATTCAATCGTAAAGCAGAATACCAACTTTCGAACATGGCGGAGCGTAGAGCGGGAACGTAATCGAAATGCAGAATAGGGCTGATTATGAAAAGAGACTTAATATATAAATTATTCAGCGTTTGGTGTAAACTTTTAAAACTCGTTTTTGATAGTTTGTCGCTTAAACTCTGTTTGCAGTTTTCCAGTCAACCTTAAACGGGGTTAAAACTTAGTTTACACGACCGATATGTCTGGGTTGAACTTAGTTTAACTTGTTAGCTGATGGCTGAGTACTTTTTTTAGTTGCAACAAATTTAATTAAGCGCAAGGAAACTAACTTAAACTATTTTAGACTAAGTTTAAACCACCACTGAAAAAGAGTTCCTAAATTATTTAAAAAAAAAAACACATTTATTTCTGGTTTTCTTTTTTCAAATTCATTATTTAGTAACATACATACATATATTTTAATAACATAATATGTTTGTATGTACATACGGAGGCGGCTCAGTATTAACAATTTTCTTTTGAATTATTAAATTTTAATGACGCACGTTTCTAATAATTTATATTTAAAATCAAAATCCAAGTGCCTTTTTATTAAACATTATATTTTTATTAACGTGGAGTTTAAAATAATTTAGAGGTGGTAAGCAAACAATTTAACGGTCCTAGTAAACAATTGCCCTTTTGTGAAAAAAAAATTTAAAATCTACATCAGTTTTTAAACTTTCAAGATTTTCACTTTGTTGTTTGTTCAAAACTCAGATTTGCATGGTTTGTTTTATAAAATGTACTTTATTTTTATTACTAAATATTAATGAATATTAAATAAACAAAAGTAAAAATGTCAATAATTCTTAAAAAACGCATTTCATGTTTATTTGTAAAACACATTAAATATACCCTCCAAAAATCATTGTTTGCGTGAATTTGAAAAAAGTCAGTGGACTAGATTTATGAATTGTGATCAATAAAAAAATAATCAAATGCTTATATTAATAAATTCATGCAATAGGACAATTAAGGGTTTTATGCATGTGTCGATTAAACAAAAGCTATCTAATACGATTGACGTAGTGGCGCTTCATATGACTAAATTCATACATGCATACATATGTATGTATGTATGTATGTACATGCATATGATATGTACAAGAATTGTAGAATACTCTTTTTTGCTACATCGTGATCTATGTATGTATATACACACATGCATACATACATCGCGCCATAACGGGCAACATGCTAAAAATATGTACATATTAATATGTAAGTGCGTACATGTACCTTATTGCATTTTCTTATCCTGTGCACGCAACTGGTTTCTTCTATACACATGCATACATACATGCATTATGCAAACACAAGTACGTAAGACCGCTTTCAACTATACCGCTCAAATTCAGAAACACCACAAATTTTTCGCGTGACAATATAGTGGTTAGTGCTGCAAATTTGTACATTGTTCTTAATATTTATTTTACATACACATGCAACAAGATCTTGCCTAAGTATGTAAAATATATATATATATAATATACATTGTATATCCATACATACATATGTTTTCCAGCTACCGTATGTTGGCCCTATACTGTCAGGCATATACTACATACCCCATATGTATGCATGCATACACATACATATGTACTTATATACATAATACTATCACTAAGGAGGACACTTTTTTAGCTCATGTTTTATATTGTATATGTGATTAAATATGTACGTACTGAAATATTTGAGCTACATACATACATACATATAATTATATAATTTATTACTTTTAATTTTAACACTTGTTTGCGCAAACAAGCACCAATCTCAAATATACGACCTTCACAACGGTATACCTCAAGGATCACCCCTTTCTGTGACCCTCTTCACAATAGCCTTCAACAAAGTGAGCACCATAATCTCTTCTAATCCCCTTCTTGACCATTTCATATACGCAGATGAAATTTTAGTGTTCACTAGAATAAAAGACCTAATCCAAGTCAAGAGCGCTTTCTTGAAAGTTTTACATGATATTAATGTATGGTCCGAAAGTTCTGGTGCCAATATTTCTGCAAGTAAATGCTCCACATTCCACATATGCCGAAAACACAATTGCTCCTTTCCCCACATATCCTTCTCAAACATTAATAGTCCCCATTCTAACACCCTAAAGATATTAGGAATAATATTTGATAAGAATCTCACATACAAAGAACATTGTAAATCTGTTAGGTTAAGCTTATTCTCTAGACTAATTATTATAAAATTTTTATCTTCCAAACATTGTCTGTGCCATACAAATTCACTTGCAAATGTTACAAAGTCATTGTTGTTATCAAAAATCGATTTTGGACTGCCTATATACGGACACTGTGCCAGGACACATATTAAGCTACTCCATGCTCCATACCACATCGCAGCTAAAAGACGTATTCGTGCTTTCCCAACATCGCCAACAAATGTAGCACTTACTGGATTGCCCTCCTCTAGAATTACACGCAATACTATTATGCTCATTCCAAAGTTGTTTCACGCCAGAAATGAGTTATTGCTTGCACAGGTTAACTCCGTCATTGAAAAACCAATCGCAACTAACAAACCTTCCACCATAATGCGTTGTTTAACTCTATCGAAACGGCTCAATATCATAGCAACTCCATTATTGGCTGAAACAGCAATATCACCGACCTGCTCTGGGCTCATAACATCGCTTATTAAAGATTTGCAAAGAAAATCCAAACAATCTACCAGCAACAACGAATATCAACAGTTACACAACGCAGCCCTAGAGCCTTTCAAACATGATTGGGAGATATTATATACGGACGGATCTAAATCTGCCACCAACACAACGTTTGCCGTGACAAATAAGTTTGGTGCCACCATTGCTGTATACTCTTTGCCATCGTACTGCTCGGTATTCACAGCCGAAGCTGCTGCTCTACTTGAAGCAGTACTTTACGCTTCCCATAATGGAAAGAAAACTCTTATTTGTAGCGATAGTAAATCCACTATCGCAGCTATTTACAACCAATCAAACAGCACACCAATGATCGTGAAAATTCGCAACATCCTACTCCAGCACACCAATCAAATCAAAATAATGTGGGTACCTGGCCACATAGGTATACAGGGTAACGAAATGGCGGACAAAAGAGCAAAAGAAGCAGGTAGAGAGCCTCTGCATATGGCTGACTATTTTACCGGGGAAGATATACGCACACTTGTAAAAAGATACCTCAGAGAAACTTTCTCAAGTGAATGGAATGGATTTAGCCACTACTACAAAGGCCATAGCCCCACCGGCAAGAAACCTACTTACCCAACAACCTCCTCTTGTAGAAAAATATCTACATATATTCGCGCGTCTCAGGATTGGGCACACTCTCGAAACACACGTCCACCTCTTGAATGGCGATACCCGGCCAATCTGCGTGCACTGTGGATCTCCGGATTTCAACGTGACTCACCTCTTCGACCACTGTCCGAATCTACAACAAATTCGATCATCGATATTTGATAATAACAAACCATCTGATTTTCTTGCACAAACAGTTCAACGTCATATAGAACTAATTGCAAAATTTGTTACACTTTCTAAACTGAATATATAATCTTATATAAAAAACATACACTCTTAGCTCATATCTAATAATTCCCTTATATGTATGTATATATCTACACCTAAGTACATACATTTGTATAGCACACAATGAATGGAAATTAATTTTTTACTCAAGCCGAAGGCCCTGGTAGCCAGTGCTTTAGTTTGTAAGTGGAATAATTATTTATAGTTGTTTCTCTTTTAAATAAATTAAAAAAAAATTAAAAAATTTTAGCACAAGTAATATATACATACATATTTAATGTATTTAAAAAATACACTAACTGCGTAATTCTATTGTCTACAGCTGGTGCACGTCACATTCACTTTTCAACTATTTCGCAGTTCAATCATTCGAATGACCCACTGCACAAGAATATTTATTAGTAATCTCAAACATCATTCAACTTCCTCTGCGCACAAGTTGCATTCATTCCACACACATTTTCTACAATGTTCATTCAAACCAAAGTACATGAACGCTGTGGTAACCGGTTTATGCTGAGGACAGAATTCATATGTACCGTCCTGTTGAGCACCAAAAGCCCACATTGAGTTTGAGTCTGCAATTCATTGGCAATGATTTGAATGAATTCGAAGCTAAAACTTGTATGAGTGATTCATGAAGCCATTTTTTCGCATTCATGCAGACCTTTAGTACATACATATATATATTTTTTTGATTTTATGACTTTTATAATTTCATTGGATTTCATAAATTTTATATATTTTTTTGGATTGTAACGTTTTTATATTTTTGTTTTTGATTTTTTTTGTAATTTTTATATTTTTTTTTGGATTTTATGATTGTTATATTTTTTTTGGATTTTATAAATTTTATATATTTTTTTGGATTTTAATAGTTTTATTTTTTTAATTTTTGTCCCACGCAGTTCGTCGGCTGCGAGATCACATTCCCATGTGGCGTTACCTTATACCTTAGCAAGGTAACGCTCGACCAGCGGAGCACCAGCCGGTGCGCCATTTCGTGCATCTGTTTGTGCCGGGTCGCGCGCTCACTTGTGCGCCAGGTCACTCGCTGACCACTTCCCGGTACACCACACTTTCAACCTCTGCCATGCTGGAGGACAATGTTATTTTATTAACAAAAATTTAAATGACAAGACTTGTTTAAATTTTAAAGGCAATTAAAATGTTTAATTATTTATGCGCGATACTGCGGACTTGGGCGTCCGTTGCATTTAACAAATGAAAATGGAATGAATGATGCCCGATGCGGCTTCTATCATCTTCTTCTTATGTTTTACATTGTTTTACTTAAAGTAAGCTGCGGTTACTTATTGTAGACTTATGGAATGTAATAGATGAGCTAGGGTTGCAATTACGTACTGGTTAAGGGTATTCATACCCTGTGCCATTCCAAGTTACTATGGAAATATAATATATTGAAGATAAGTATGTTATCTGCAACTTAATAGTTTCAAAAAAGTTGTATTTTAAATTTATAGACACAATACGCTCTGATAGATGAAAAAATGGGAACAGCTAGAGGATATATGTATCAATAATCACCTCTGTTCGGAGCAGCAGCAGACAATGCAGCAAGATGAACCACATTTATTAAATAAGAATAAAGCAAAACATAATGGTATCTGGTCACACTAAATTATCTTCACTCAATTTTGCTAAATCTTCGCATGAACTATGTACATATTTTAATTTTCCCAGTTACTCATTATTCTCATGTCATGTATATGCATGCATATGTACGCACTAGGCATATGTATGTACGCATGTCCATATGTATGGGCATGTGTCCATAGGCATTGCTAGCTTAGCAACAGCGGACATTCGTATGCAAATCAGCAATAAATATGTATGTATGTGCATATGCACTACCGTATGCTTTTAGTCGTGCAGGTATATACAAATGTATGTAGGTATGTGTGTACATTCTTAAACATTAAAATAAAATAGTTGTTAGTATTAGATTCAGTTATCCAATGCAATTGAAACATATGTAAATTCATATATAGTATAGTTCAAGGTGAACTTTTTCGTTCATTCGTGTACCATCTTTTGCTAAATACAGTTGCCAAACTTAAACGCAAAATCGTTTTCTTATAAATTGATAGCAGCTAAAAAGGCTTAGCAGCTCAACATCTGGTGACCCCGACGTGATCGTATCACGCCATTTTTCGCTGAGCCTGTTACATCTTCAGAAGCCTTGCTATGCCAGGAGAAGACATGGATCGAGTAGCCTTTCTAGGGCTGAAAACAAAGGCTATATTCAACCGATTGGAGAGCCTAATCAATGAAATGAGCTCGGACAAGCTACACAGTATGGACGAGTACAGCCTTTCGGCTATGCTAGATTCTCTAGGCGAATTGAAATCTAGCTTTTCTGTCGCACACACAAACCTAGAGGAATTGGACTTCGACTCCATTGCCAGTGACTTGCCAAGTAAATTCGATGCTGCTCTAGTCAACCTTAGAGCTACCTTGCAACGGGAGATTGGAAAACGTAGTGCTTCGCAACATTGTTCCACGCTCAAGATGAACGCTAGTGAAGCTCAATCAATCGTTGTGAATGCTAATAGCTCACGCTTACCACTGCTTACGCTGCCTAAATTCGGTGGCGAGTACACCGAGTGGACCAATTTCCACTCACTGTTCACGTCAATCATCGACAGGGACAGCGACCTCACAAAAATCGACAAATTTCAACATCTGCGTTCCTGTTTGAGCGGCGCTGCGCTCGACACCGTGCGATCGCTGGAAATAAACGATGATAATTATAAAACTGCGTTAGATCTTTTACAAAAGCGTTTCGATAACAAACGTCTTATATTTCAGGCACACGTCAGGGAGATATTTGGGCTAGAAAAGGCAGATTCAAACGTATCCAAGCTGCGAAGGCTGATAGACAAAGTCACAGCACACATACGCGCAATGCAGTCACTCGCATCTAATGAACAAATTGCGGACTGTATCCTCGTACAATTGGTGGTTCAGAAACTTGACCAGGCGACACAGACGAAATGGGAAGAGAGCTCGCCGATCAGCGAGCTGCCTTCCTGGGATCAATTAGCTGTATTTTTGGGTAAGCGGTGCCGAACGCTCGAGAATATTGAGCATGCTATGCAGACACAGGTGGCAAAGGTCAATAAGAGTGCAAGTACAAATCAAAACAAATCGTTTGTTGCTTACAAAGGCTCAACAGATGCTTGCGCATTTTGTGGGTCTGTCGAGCATGCAATTTATCGCTGTTCACGTTTCGCATATTTGTCTCCGAATTTACGCCTGAAGGAAGTTAAGAAACTCGCTCTTTGTCTAAACTGCCTAAAGACTGGCCATCAAATGCGGGACTGCAAATTCGGATCGTGCCGCACCTGCCAATCGAAACACCACACGCTCTTACACTTCGAACGCTCAGCTGCATCACCAATTGATAGTCAATTCGAGCCGTCTTCGGCAACCAAAGCTCAATTCAACGCCATGACTGCATCGTTATCAGCCTCGCCCAACGCCCCAGTGTCTCCTTCTGATGCTGTGCTCCTAGCTACTGCCGTGGTTCTAATAAAAAATCGTGCTGGAACTTTCGTGCCCTGTCGCGCGCCCTTGGATTCTGGCTCCCAGTTACACTTCGTTACAACCCGCTTCGCAAATCAATTGCAATTGCTCAAAACAAAATCGTCAGCTACAATATCCGGTATTGGAGATGTAAACTTCTCATCGGAAGGTTACTCCGTCGATCTCGTACTGAAGTCACGGACCTCAAATTTCGTAACAAGCATCACCGCCGTTATGGTGCAAACTATCACTGACATCCAGCCTGGCTGCTCCGTGACCACCAAGCATTGGAACGTTCCGTCGAACATACAACTAGCTGACCCTGGCTTCAACTTACCGCAGCGTATTGATCTGCTCATCGGAGCAGGACTGTTTTTTGATTTGCTTTGTGTGGGGCAGATACGCTTGGCATCTGGTTTACCGTTGCTTCAAAAAACGCGCCTTGGATGGGTACTATCTGGGGGTGGGCAACAAACTCCGAAACTATCATCATTCGTTGTGAGACAAAAATCCTCCAGTGACACCATGGCCAACACTGGGTTGGATCATTTAGTGCGTAGGTTCTTGGAGATCGAGCATGTCTTCGAACCGATCTCTAAAGCCTCTCAGGAAGATATCGATTGCGAAGCGCACTTCAAGGAAAATTACTCGCGATTGCCATCAGGAGAATACTCGGTTCGTCTGCCATTTAAGCACAGTCTGGATTCGCTTGGATACTCTTATTTGCAAGCCCGTCAACGCTTCGAAAGTCTTGAACGAAAATTCTCCCGTAACCCGCATCTTAAAATAGAATACACCATTACTGGAGACATCTGCAAGATGTATAGGTGTGTTCGAGTCACTCCACCAGATAACATGCTCCAATATATACTGTGGCGTGAATCTCCTCAAGAAGACCTCAGCATTTACAAGTTAGACACGGTGACTTATGGAACTAAGCCTGCCGCATTCCTGGCCATACGAGCCATGCACCAACTCGCAGCTGATGAATCTTCGACTTATCCCATTGGTTCAGAAACGGTACTTCGAGACTTCTACGTAGATGACTTGATATCTGGTGGTGATTCAATCGAAGAAGTACGCAATATCAAACTGCAAACAACCAGCCTTCTTGCTCGCGGAAACTTCAAGCTACACAAATGGTGCTCCAATAGTCCCGATATCCTTCGTGACATTCCAGATGCAAACAAACAAAGTCTGCTCAAATTTGACGATGGAAGCGACATCACCAAGGCTCTGGGACTCGTTTGGGATCCACTCAAAGATAAGTTGTTATTTTCATTTGTACCACAACAAAAATTAGGAAAAAATTCCAAACGCTCTGCGCTTTCTACTCTAGCCCGTTGTTACGATCCCCTTGGACTAATGGGACCCACGTTGACCAAGGCGAAGATTATTTTGCAACGCATGTGGAATAAGATTGATTGGGACGAGAGTCTGCCACAATCGTTGGACACCACCTGGTCTGCCTTTTGCAACGGGTTTGCAGACATGCAGCACCTATCATTTCCTCGTTATATCTTGCAGCCTTCGGCTATTACCGAAGTTCATGCATTTTGCGATGCAAGCCTTGAAGCGTATGGAGCTTGCGTTTATACGCGGTCAGCTATCGATGACAACATACAAGTGCACCTATTGTGCTCGAAAGCCCGTGTCGCTCCACTAAAGACCATTACCGTGCCCAAACTGGAACTCTGCGCCGCAACACTACTCGCACAGCTAGTTGGTGAGCTTACAAAAATGAACCTTTTGAACTGTTCATTTCATTGTTGGTCAGACTCCTCAACCGTTCTCTCGTGGCTGCGAGACTAACCATCAAAATTTAACGTATTCGTCGCTAATCGAATTTCCACTATACATCAACTAACGGAGGGTATGCGATGGCACTATGTTCCCACAGCAATGAACCCGGCTGACGTTTTATCCAAAGGAGCCACCCCACAGGAACTCTTGAAATCGACACTTTGGTCGCACGGTCCATCGTTTTTGAAAGAAGCTGAGGACCGTTGGCCACGCATGTGCGCGCCTCAAACAAACCTTCCAGAATTTCGACATAGGGTGATGCTTACCACAAACAACCACAATGACATTTCGCTTTCTTTGAAGTACATCAATTCATTCGCCACAACGCAACGCATTTTTGGATACGTCAGCAAATTCGTCAATATTAAAAAATCGCTAAGGTCATCGCAGCTCACGGCTGCAGATGTACACCATGGAACTCAACTACTTATTCGCTTAGTACAAAGAGCGCAACTTCGGCCAGAGTACACAGCATTGCAGGCCAACAAATTCATCCCCGCTTCGAGCAGCATTGTCTCGCTAGCACCATTTCTTGATGACTTCGGTATCATTCGAGTCGGTGGTCGTTTAAAAAATTCGATGCTAAGTTTCGAATCTCGCCACCCATGCATTCTTCCAAAGGATCATCCACTGACATATGCAATAATCACCTATTTTCATCGCAAGCATCATCACGCAGGTCCGCAAGCTTTGCTCGCCTTTATTCGCATGCAGTTTTGGCCCATAGGAGGTCGGAAAACAGTAGCGCGATGCCTACAAAAATGCATTATTTGCTGCAAATCGAGACCGCGACTCGTAGAACACATAATGGCTGACCTGCCTAAAGAGCGCATTCAGGCTTCGCGCCCTTTTATAGTTTCCGGTGTCGACTATTGCGGTCCGTTTTATTATAAGCGTGAAGTGCGGAACAAATCACCCCAAAAATGTTATGTTAGCGTTTTCATATGCTTCGCTACAAAGGCAGTTTGGTTGGAGCTGGTGAGGGACCTCTCAACAGCTGCATTTATTGACGCGCTAAAACGTTTCATCGCTACGCGTGGCATACCAGGTTGTATATGGTCGGATAATGCAACAAATTTCGTAGGCGCCAAGAACGAACTCAATTACCTAAAAACCTTAGTCCTCAGCGAAAAACACCGCAGCGAGCTTCACAAATTTTGCCTCAGTAACGGCTTCGATGGGCGTTTCATTCCACCCCGCTCTCCGCACTTCGGCGGTTTGTGGGAGGCGGCAGTAAAAACTGCAAAGCAACATTTCTATCGCTCCGTTGGCTCATCGCTGCTTGGCTTCGATGAACTGCGCACATTGGTATGTCAAATCTCTGCTATAATTAACTCGCGTCCTCTTGTACCCCTTTCAGAAAGTCCAGAGGATTTAGATGTATTAACGCCAGGACATTTTTTGATTGGTGGTCCGCTGACAGCCCTTCCTGAACCAGATCTCACGGCTCTGAACTACGACCGACTTGACCGATGGCAGCGGGCAACATATGTACAACAGATCTTTTGGAAGCGGTGGACTCAAGAGTATCTAACTCTTCTCCAGCAACGCGCAAAGTGGCGCACGCCTCAGGCCAGCATTCAAGTCAATGATGTCGTGTGCATAAAGGAAGAAAACTCACCGCCCCTGAAGTGGCCCCTAGCACGGGTAATAGAAGTTGTTCCTGGAGCAGACGGTATCGTACGAGTGGCAATTTTACGAACATCCAGCGGTATAACGCGTCGAGCTGTTAACAAGCTGTGCGTCCTTCCGGTGAGGGATTCTGTTGAAAGCCCTGGTCTTTCAACGGGGGGGGAGGATGTTCGGAGCAGCAGCAGACAATGCAGCAAGATGAACCACATTTATTAAATAAGAATAAAGCAAAACATAATGGTATCTGGTCACACTAAATTATCTTCACTCAATTTTGCTAAATCTTCGCATGAACTATGTACATATTTTAATTTTCCCAGTTGCTCATTATTCTAATGTCATGTATATGCATGCATATGTACGCACTAGGCATATGTATGTACGCATGTCCATATGTATGGGCATGTGTCCATAGGCATTGCTTGCTTAGCAACAGCGGACATTCGTATGCAAATCAGCAATAAATATGTATGTATGTGCATATGCACTACCGTATGCTTTTAGTCGTGCAGATAACAAATGTATGTAGGCATGTGTGTACATTCTTAAACATTAAAAGAAAATAGTTGTTAGTATTATATTCAGTTATCCAATGCAATTGAAACATATGTAAATTCATATATAGTATAGTTCAAGGTGAACTTTTTCGTTCATTCGTGTACCATCTTTTGCTAAATACAGTTGCCAAACTTAAACGCAAAATCGTTTTCTTATAAATTGATAGTAGCTAAAAAGGCTTAGCAGCTCAACAACCTCTTTGACGAGTTATAATAAAAGACAATCAGAGTCAAGCAAATTTTAATAAATGGGTACTTGTCTGCAGTGAGCTGCACAACATATTGTTGAAAGAGCGCAACTTTTCACAAAATGAAAATGAAAGTCGCGAATCCAGTGAATACCAATACGATGGAACTGCTGTTGCTGCAGCTACACCTGAACTTAAAAGACAAGCACTGTGCAATTTAATTTTTCAATAAAAATCTGTATTTTCAAACGATTGATTAAAAAAAGATTTATTTTTTATCTTTACATTTAATTTTAAACATTTTCAGTCTGATTTATGAATTTATTATATCTATATTTAGCTTATTACATTTCGGTTTTTTATTTATTATTGAAGTGAAGATGCCACAACGCCGGAACCGGTTTGTCTTGAAACCAAACTTGACAAGGGATTACGGAAATTCGTTACAAAACATACCGTACATCAGCTCTGTCGGAAACAACAACAATATCCAAAACGAAAATATTAATATTTACTTTATTAAATTTTTAGTCTTTAATTTATGACATAAACATATTTATATTTATGTTATTCGATTTTCAGTCTTTTAGTTATTACAAATGCATATTTATATTCAGTTTATTACATTTATAGTCTTTTTATATTACTTACATATGTACATATTTTTGTTTATCTTATAACATTTTCAGTATATTTCATTTATTATATTTATATTTCATTTTAATTTCATACT
Source organism: Philophylla caesio (assembly GCA_963971545.1). Lineage (NCBI taxonomy): Eukaryota > Metazoa > Arthropoda > Insecta > Diptera > Tephritidae > Philophylla > Philophylla caesio. The sequence goes on along the minus strand of OZ020604.1, from coordinate 58,177,837 downwards.
TTTTTAGTTTTTCATTATGTTCTACTCTACATTTTTTAATTTGGAAATCGTTCTCTACTTTTTATTTATCTGTTTCTTGTTTATTTTTTTTCTAGCTCCTTCGTCCACTCGAATTTTCCTGTTTCAAATATAAGCTGTTTTTGTCGGAAATTCATCCGCTCTCTTTCCATAACCGCCAGCTTATCTATGGAAGTATTCTGTTGTTTGCGCTTGACTTTCTGGCTAAACGTGTCACCTGCAGATGACGTTGTTGCTTCTTCAAAGGTCTGCTGTTGTTGTTGTGGGAGCTCTACACTCTCCACCTCTAAATCGCTGATATTAATGGTGCTGGAATCTAGGTCAACCGTCGATGAGTCCATTACAACCACCTCAATTTCCCTTGTAGGTGTAAAAATGTCGGACAATTGTTCGTAATGAAGACACATTTTAAGCACATAAACGGAATATTAAAAACTACTGCATTAAATAGCTGAGACTAAAATATATATAAGCTATACCCTATGCAGTGGTTGCATTATCCCCATACTCCACCCCAGCGCTAGTAGAATTTCTCTCTGGTCCTTTTAGCTCGCTGAGGTGAGTTTTGATTTTCTCTAACTGGTAGGTGAGGACGTCCGTGATGACGGGGGTTTCGTTCATGTTGGTTATTATATGTTCCAGGCGCTTCACGGTGGTCACATATTGGCGAAGCTCGATCATGTGGATTAGTTTAAAGTGCCCATTGGCTATCCACCAGTACCCATCACGCACGGTCATAACGGGAGAACCAAGCTCGAACAGGACATATGCTTGCGCAGTTGCACAGAGGCAGATCCTAGGAGGTAGAGTTCAAATGATAAGCTTAATCCTAAGAGTACCCCCAAATAACTTACGGTAACTAATATGAGTAAGCGGAATTTACATTAAAAAATAGGAGTAGTGATTCATAGAAAATTTTTATCTTATAATAGGCTATTTAATATTTTAAATATACAGCTGTGTTTCAATCTAGTGAATTTAGATTTTGTGATTTAAAGTGCGTATGCCAAAATTTTCATAATTCATAGCATCCTTATTTTAAAATTAACTCTATAAAGGTTTCTTAGTTTCTAGTATTATATCTATTGAGAGGAGTTCGGATAGGATAAGGGTTGAAAGGCTTTTTTCCTTTTTTTTTGTTTGAGGACCCAGGGAGTGATGTTAGAGTGGACTTTATTTTGACTGTTAAATTTTAGTAGTTAGTATTTCTCTTTTTTATTTTGGTGTTAGTAGCGGATTAGTTGTTTATAAATATTTTCAATATTTTGTATTTCCTTCTTTTTTATTTTGAATAGGATACTTTCCCCTTTTTTTCTCTCTTTTTTTTTTGCATTATTTGTTACATCATTTGTTGCATACTTATGCTTTTATACTTTTTCGTTCGTTTTCTTTGTTGGAATACAGGCGTTAACTCAGGTGACATTGGAAGGCTCGCGTTATTCCCTTTTAGCCATAAGCGTTTATAATTGCAAATGGCCTACCCATGACACGAGTGACTTCACGTCAATTAAAGCCATAGTCCCCTTGGTGGAGTTGAACCACTTCGATTGTTGACCACCGAGTTAACTGGAATTGAACCAATATGACTTGATCGAATACAAAAGCAATTTTGTACCCAGACCGCTGAGGCGCAAGGATCTATGCATGAGTTTTTTCCCTCTTTACCAACATTGTTTGTAATATCTTTTTAGAAATTTTGTATGTCTGTTTTATGGAATTTCTTTCCACTTTGGGTAATAACAGTTGTATTTCTGTTTTCAGCAACCGCTTCTTTTTTGTAAAGCGGTTTCTGTTTACTTTTGATTTGTTTGTTGGCAATAAATAATTCATCGCCATTGTTGAAATTGCGTTGGGGCGAGCGAGTTTTATTGTCTAGGTCAACCGTCGATGAGTCCATTACAACCACCTCAATTTCCCTTGTAGGTGTAAAAATGTCGGACAATTGTTCGTAATGAAGACACATTTTAAGCAACTTATTCACATAAACGGAATATTAAAAACTACTGCATTAAATAGCTGAGAATAAAATATATATAAGTTATACCCTATACAGTGGTTGCATTATCCCCATCCTCCACTCCAGCGCCAGTAGAATTTCTCCATGCATCGGCCTTTTGCATAGTGTTCTTGAGATAGCGAACTTTGTATTTCAGGAGGTTCCAGTTAGCGTCGATTTTGTTTCCTCAGATAATTTTTTATAATACAGCTGTGCTGTTGATTTCTGCAATATTATAATGGAAAATTCGAAAAATAATAAACGGTTTGATTATTCGGGACGTGAAACATGGCTATGTCCACGGGAATCTTTCCGTGAATGTAACACAGACATGAGCAAAGGTCCGTGAACGCGTATATATAAGTTAAGTCACTATGATTGCTAACAGCTAAAAAAAACTAACACGAGCCATCAGCTCCCCAATAAAACACTTCGGTATCCTTGGATTCACAACACTTATTGTTTATTACAATCACTTATTAACTTAATTCTAGATTCAAGAAGACTAAGTCTTAATTGCTACCCGTCCCGAACGCGACTGCCTGATCCATCTGGCGGATGCCTACTTCACACCTTCATTCTCCGGCAGCGGCGCAATGGTTGTATAACTTGTTTACAACCCGTTGTCTGAGACCGGCCGTGGCCTTGACTTCCCACGGGTGCATTATCGAATGCCGGCGGAAATGTCTCCCATTGCATTGTATGATGAAATTAAAATACGCTGACACTGCGGCTCGTGTAACGAGCAGCCATGAGAAAGTCACAGTGAAGGCGACCGATGCGTGTTAACTCCTCCCCCTCTAAAGGTCTGCGTCCCGCAGATCAGGATTTGGTAAGGCATCCCTCTTAGGAACACTGCGAGACTCCGCTGGAGTATAGACAGCTTCAATTCAGGGAGTTTTGCTCCTGTCGTAAGCTTTCTCCAAACCACGAAAATCATAGCCAGGAGAAATCCTAGAGCTTCGGATGTTGCAAACCAGTTAGTTTTCTCTTCGAGCTTATCCAGGAGCCGTATGTTGCCGGAAGTGATTTTATGGACGAGATTCAGATTCACCGCAAGGCTTTTGTTCGTTATGGTGGTTAGCACGGATGGGAGGACTTGCACGCCTGAGCTGGTTGTGCTGCAATAGGTCTGGTTATCAATTGTAATAGTCTCGTTCTCCATCTGAAGAATATGGGAGCCAAATAAATGTTTAGGGTGTTTTACCTGACCATACGCTGCTGTTGAAGTTGTTCAAGAATATTGCATCCTCCTTGAGCACCTCGACCGTTGATTCCTTGCAGGTAATCTAGCTCCAACTCGTTTGTCCACCCTTCAGTAGACGAGGTAAGCATTCGTCTTCCGGAAGCAAATCTAATGCTTCCTGTTTGCAGACCATGGCGGTGGCGAGGTGTAGACAGCTGTTTTTTATGCCATACGTCTGCTGTTTGTTCGTCAGGATTGTCTTATACTCCAGATCCACCCGGTGGCCATACTTAAGGACTCCCCGAGTAATTAGGTGATTGAATCTTGTTTGTCCCACCTTTGGCATAGACAAAACGTAGAGTAGCAGAGTTCCGTTAGAGTAGATTGACGGCTCACTATATTCTAGGGCTTCGATGACGTTACTGTACGGAAGGACTTCTATTTCGCTTATCAGTTGGATAATCTCTGCCTTGCTGAGTAAGTTACTGTTGACCACGCCTGCCTTTGCCATTTGACAAGCGCGAACTAGCTCATAGACGTCGTCCTTAAGAATAATTAGTTTGTTTGGAATTTCTTGAGAGAACTTCGCTAAATGGCTGCGTCCCAGGACATCATTCGTGGTGGTTACGATACCGTTGACAGTCTGCAAAAGTTCCTGAGTTTTTTTGAAAATATCAGAGTTTACCTTATATTGGTGGTTGTTATTGTTCACTAAAGCGTTTTGGGTTTGCAGGACTTCGTTCCAATCAGTAGCGTCAGGTGTGCCGGCAATCCATTTCCAGGCCGACCCAATCCAATTGATTGCACGTTTCGATCTAGTAGCCTCTGGTCCTTTTAGCTCGCTGAGGTGAGTTTTGATTTTCTCTAACTGGTAGGTGAGGACGTCCGTGATGACGGGGGTTTCGTTCATGTTGGTTATTATATGTTCCAGGCGCTTCACGGTGGTCTCATATTGGCGAAGCTCGATCATGTGGATTAGTTTAAAGTGCCCATTGGCTATCCACCCGTACCCATCACGCACGGTCATAACGGGAGAACCAAGCTCGAACAGGACATATGCTTGCGCAGTTGCACAGAGGCAGATCCTAGGAGGTAGAGTTCAAATGATAAGCTTAATCCTAAGAGTACCCCCAAATAACTTACGGTAACTAATATGAGTAAGCGGAATTTACATTAAAAAATAGGAGTAGTGATTCATAGAAAATTTATATCTTATAATAGGCTATTTAATATTTTAAATATACAGCTGTGTTTCAATCTAGTGAATTTCGTTTATAGATTTTGTGATTTAAAGTGCGTATGCCAAAATTTTCATAATTCATAGCATCCTTATTTTAAAATTAACTCTATAAAGGTTTCTTAGTTTCTAGTATTATATCTATTGAGAGGAGTTCGGATAGGATAAGGGTTGAAAGGCTTTTTTCCTTTTTTTTTGTTTGAGGACCCAGGGAGTGATATTAGAGTGGACTTTATTTTGACTGTTAAATTTTAGTAGTTAGTATTTCTCTTTTTTATTTTGGTGTTAGTAGCGGATTAGTTGTTTATAAATATTTTCAATATTTTGTATTTCCTTCTTTTTTATTTTGAATAGGATACTTTCCCCTTTTTTTCTCTCTTTTTTTTTGCATTATTTGTTACATCATTTGTTGCATACTTATGCTTTTATACTTTTTCGTTCGTTTTCTTTGTTGGAATACAGGCGTTAACTCAGGTGACATTGGAAGGCTCGCGTTATTCCCTTTTAGCCATAAGCGTTTATAATTGCAAATGGCCTACCCATGACACGAGTGACTTCACGTCAATTAAAGCCATAGTCCCCTTGGTGGAGTTGAACCACTTCGATTGTTGTCACTCGGACCACCGAGTTAACTGGAATTGAACCAATATGACTTGATCGAATACAAAAGCAATTTTGTACCCAGACCGCTGAGGCGCAAGGATCTATCATGAGTTTTTTCCCTCTTTACCAACATTGTTTGCAATACATTTAGTTTTTAGAAATTTTCTATGTCTGTTTTATGGAATTTCTTTCCACTTTGGGTAATAACAGTTGTATTTCTGTTTTCAGCAACCGCTTCTTTTTTGTAAAGCGGTTTCTGTTTACTTTTGATTTGTTTGTTGGCAATAAATAATTCATCGTCATTGTTGAAATTGCGTGGGGCGAGCGAGTTTTATTGTCTAGGTCAACCGTCGATGAGTCCATTACAACCACCTCAATTTCCCTTGTAGGTGTAAAAATGTCGGACAATTGTTCGTAATGAAGACACATTTTAAGCACCTTATTCACATAAACGGAATATTAAAAACTACTGCATTAAATAGCTGAGACTAAAATATATATAAGTTATACCCTATACAGTGGTTGCATTATCCCCATCCTCCACCCCAGCGCCAGTAGAATTTCTCCATGCATCGGCCTTTTGCATAGTGTTCTTGAGATAGCGAACTTTGTATTTCAGGAGGTTCCAGTTAGCGTCGATTTTGTTTCCTCAGATAATTTTTTATAATACAGCTGTGCTGTTGGTTTCTGCAATATTATAATGGCAAATTCGAAAAATAATAAACGGTTTGATTATTCGGGACGTGAAACATGGCTATGTCCACGGGAATCTTTCCGTGAATGTAACACAGACATGAGCCAAGGTCCGTGAACGCGTATATACAAGTTAAGTCACTATGATTGCTAACAGCTAAAAAAAACTAACACGAGCCATCAGCTCACCAATAAAACACTTCGGTATCCTTGGATTCACAACACTTATTGTTTATTACAATCACTTATTAACTTAATTCTAGATTCAAGAAGACTAAGTCTTAATTGCTACCCGTCCCGAACGCGACTGCCTGATCCATCTGGCGGTTGCCTACTTCACACCTTCATTCTCCGGCAGCGGCGCAATGGTTGTATAACTTGTTTACAATCCGTTGTCTGAGACCGGCCGTGGCCTTGACTTCCCACGGGTGCATTATCGAATGCCGGCGGAAATGTCTCCCATTGCATTGTATGATGAAATTAAAATACGCTGACACTGCGGCTCGTGTAACGAGCAGCCGTGAGAAAATCACAGTGAAGGCGACCGATGCGTGTTAACTCTTCCCCCTCTAAAGGTCTGCGTCCCGCAGATCAGGATTTGGTAAGGCATCCCTCTTAGGAACACTGCGAGGACTCCGCTGGAGTATAGACAGCTTCAATTCAGAGAGTTTTGCTCCTGTCGTGAGCTTTCTCCAAACCAGGAAAATCATAGCCATTAGCAGGAGAAGTCCTAGAGCTTCGGATGTTGCAAACCAGTTAGTTTTCTCTTCGAGCTTATCCAGGAGCCGTATGTTGCCGGAAGTGATTTCATGGACGAGATTCAGATTCACCGCAAGGCTTTTGTTCGTTATGGTGGTTAGCACGGATGGGAGGACTTGCACGCCTGAGCTGGTTGTGCTGCAATAGGTCTGGTTATCAATTGTAATAGTCTCGTTCTCCATCTGAAGAATATGGGAGCCAAATAAATGTTTAGGTGTTTTACCTGACCATACGCTGCTGTTGAAGTTGTTCAAGAATATTGCATCCTCCTTGAGCACCTCGACCGTTGATTCCTTGCAGGTAATCTAGCGCCAACTCGTTTGTCCACCCTTCAGTAGACGAGGTAAGCATTCGTCTTCCGGAAGCAAATCTAATGCTTCCTGTTTGCAGACCATGGCGGTGGCGAGGTGTAGACAGCGGTTTTTATGCCATACGTCTGCTGTTTGTTCGTCAGGATTGTCTTATACTCCAGACCCACCCGGTGGCCATACTTTAGGACTCCCCGAGTAATTAGGTGATTGAATCTTGTGTGTCCCACCTTTGGCATAGACAAAACGTAGAGTAGCAGAGTTCCGTTAGAGTAGATTGACGGCTCACTATATTCTAGGGCTTCGATGACGTTACTGTACGGAAGGACTTCTATTTCGCTTATCAGTTGGTTAATCTCTGCCTTGTTGAGTAAGTTACTGTTGACCACGCCTGCCTTTGCCATTTGACAAGCGCGAACTAGCTCATAGACGTCGTCCTTAAGAATAATTAGTTTGTTTGGAATTTCTTGAGAGAACTTCGCTAAATGGCTGCGTCCCAGGACATCATTCGTGGTGGTTACGATACCGTTGACAGTCTGCAAAAGTTCCTGAGTTTTTTTGAAAATATCAGAGTTTACCTTACATTGGTGGTTGTTATTGTTCACTAAAGCGTTTCGGGTTTGCAGGACTTCGTTCCAATCAGTAGCGTCAGGTGTGCCGGCAATCCAATTCCAGGCCGACCCAATCCAGTTGATTGCACGTTTCGATCTAGTAGCCTCTGGTCCTTTTAGCTCGCTGAGGTGAGTTTTGATTTTCTTTAACTGGTAGGTGAGGACGTCCGTGATGACGGGGGTTTCGTTCATGTTGGTTATTATATGTTCCAGGCGCTTCACGGTGGTCTCATATTGGCGAAGCTCGATCATGTGGATTAGTTTAAACTGCCCATTGGCTATCCACCCGTACCCATCACGCACGGTCATAACGGGAGAACCAAGCTCGAACAGGACATATGCTTGCGCAGTTGCACAGAGGCAGATCCTAGGAGGTAGAGTTCAAATGATAAGCTTAATCCTAAGAGTATCCCCAAATAACTTACGGTAACTAATATGAGTAAGCGGAATTTACATTAAAAAATAGGAGTAGTGATTCATAGAAAATTTATATCTTATAATAGGCTATTTAATATTTTAAATATACAGCTGTGTTTCAATCTAGTGAATTTCGTTTATAGATTTTGTGATTTAAAGTGCGTATGCCAAAATTTTCATAATTCATAGCATCCTTATTTTAAAATTAACTCTATAAAGGTTTCTTAGTTTCTAGTATTATATCTATTGAGAGGAGTTCGGATAGGATAAGGGTTGAAAGGCTTTTTTCCTTTTTTTTTGTTTGAGGACCCAGGGAGTGATGTTAGAGTGGACTTTATTTTGACTGTTAAATTTTAGTAGTTAGTATTTCTCTTTTTTATTTTGGTGTTAGTAGCGGATTAGTTGTTTATAAATATTTTCAATATTTTGTATTTCCTTCTTTTTTATTTTGAATAGGATACTTTCCCCTTTTTTTCTCTCTTTTTTTTTTGCATTATTTGTTACATCATTTGTTGCATACTTATGCTTTTATACTTTTTCGTTCGTTTTCTTTGTTGGAATACAGGCGTTAACTCAGGTGACATTGGAAGGCTCGCGTTATTCCCTTTTAGCCATAAGCGTTTATAATTGCAAATGGCCTACCCATGACACGAGTGACTTCACGTCAATTAAAGCCATAGTCCCCTTGGTGGAGTTGAACCACTTCGATTGTTGTCACTCGGACCACCGAGTTAACTGGAATTGAACCAATATGACTTGATCGAATACAAAAGCAATTTTGTACCCAGACCGCTGAGGCGCAAGGATCTATGCATGAGTTTTTTCCCTCTTTACCAACATTGTTTGTAATATCTTTTTAGAAATTTTGTATGTCTGTTTTATGGAATTTCTTTCCACTTTGGGTAATAACAGTTGTATTTCTGTTTTCAGCAACCGCTTCTTTTTTGTAAAGCGGTTTCTGTTTACTTTTGATTTGTTTTTTGGCAGTAAATAATTCATCGCCATTGTTGAAATTGCGTGGGGCGAGCGAGTTTTATTGTCTAGGTCAACCGTCGATGAGTCCATTACAACCACCTCAATTTCCCTTGTAGGTGTAAAAATGTCGGACAATTGTTCGTAATGAAGACACATTTTAAGCACCTTATTCACATAAACGGAATATTGAAAACTACTGCATTAAATAGCTGAGACTAAAATATATATAAGTTATACCCTATACAGTGGTTGCATTATCCCCATCCTCCACCCCAGCGCCAGTAGAATTTCTCCATGCATCGGCCTTTTGCATAGTGTTCTTGAGATAGCGAACTTTGTATTTCAGGAGGTTCCAGTTAGCGTCGATTTTGTTTCCTCAGATAATTTTTTGTAATACAGCTGTGCTGTTGGTTTCTGCAATATTATAATGGCAAATTCGAAAAATAATAAACGGTTTGATTATTCGGGACGTGAAACATGGCTATGTCCACGGGAATCTTTCCGTGAATGTAACACAGACATGAGCCAAGGTCCGTGAACGCGTATATACAAGTTAAGTCACTATGATTGCTGACAGCTAAACAAAAACTAACACGAGCCATCAGCTCCCCAATAAAACATTTCGGTATCCTTGGATTCACAACACTTATTGTTTATTACAATCACTTATTAACTTAATTCTAGATTCAAGAAGACTAAGTCTTAATTGCTACCCGTCCCGAACGCGACTGCCTGATCCATCTGGCGGTTGCCTACTTCACACCTTCATTCTCCGGCAGCGGCGCAATGGTTGTATAACTTGTTTACAACCCGTTGTCTGAGACCGGCCGTGGCCTTGACTTCCCACGGGTGCATTATCGAATGCCGGCGGAAATGTCTCCCATTGCATTGTATGATGAAATTAAAATACGCTGACACTGCGGCTCGTGTAACGAGCAGCCGTGAGAAAATCACAGTGAAGGCGACCGATGCGTGTTAACTCTTCCCCCTCTAAAGGTCTGCGTCCCGCAGATCAGGATTTGGTAAGGCATCCCTCTTAGGTACACTGCGAGGACTCCGCAGGAGTATAGACAGCTTCAATTCAGGGAGTTTTGCTCCTGTCGTGAGCTTTCTCCAAACCAGGAAAATCATAGCCATTAGCAGGAGAAGTCCTAGAGCTTCGGATGTTGCAAACCAGTCAGTTTTCTCTTCGAGCTTATCCAGGAGCCGTATGTTGCCGGAAGTGATTATATGGACGAGTTTCAGATTCACCGCAAGGCTTTTGTTCGTTATGGTGGTCAGCACGGATGGGAGGACTTGCACGCCTGAGCTGGTTGTGCTCCAATAGGTCTGGTTATCAATTGTAATAGTCTCGTTCTCCATCTGAAGAATATAGGAGCCAAATAAATGTTTAGGTGTTTTACCTGACCATACGCTGCTGTTGAAGTTGTTCAAGAATATTGTATCCTCCTTGAGCACCTCGACCGTTGATTCCTTGCAGGTAATGTAGCGCCAACTCGTTTGTCCACCCTTCAGTAGACGAGGTAAGCATTCGTCTTCCGGAAGCAAATCTAATGCTTCCTGTTTGCAGACCATGGCGGTGGCGAGGTGTAGACAGCTGTTTTTTATGCCATACGTCTGCTGTTTGTTCGTCAGGATTGTCTTATACTCCAGATCCACCCGGTGGCCATACTTTAGGACTCCCCGAGTAATTAGGTGATTGAATCTTGTTTGTCCCACCTTTGGCATACACAAAACGTAGAGTAGCAGAGTTCCGTTAGAGTAGATTGACGGCTCACTATATTCTAGGGCTTCGATGACGTTACTGTACGGAAGGACTTCTATTTCGCTTATCAGTTGGTTAATCTCTGCCTTGTTGAGTAAGTTACTGTTGACCACGCCTGCCTTTGCCAATTGACAAGCGCGAACTAGCTCATAGACGTCGTCCTTAAGAATAATTAGTTTGTTTGGAATTTCTTGAGAGAACTTCGCTTAATGGCTGCGTCCCAGGACATCATTCGTGGTGGTTACGATACCGTTGACAGTCTGCAAAAGTTCCTGAGTTTTTTTGAAAATATCAGAGTTTACCTTATATTGGTGGTTGTTATTGTTCACTAAAGCGTTTTGGGTTTGCAGGACTTCGTTCCAATCAGTAGCGTCAGGTGTGCCGGCAATCCATTTCCAGGCCGACCCAATCCAATTGATTGCACGTTTCGATCTAGTAGCCTCTGTTCCTTTTAGCTCGCTGAGGTGAGTTTTGATTTTCTCTAACTGGTAGGTGAGGACGTCCGTGATGACGGGGGTTTCGTTCATGTTGGTTATTATATGTTCCAGGCTCTTCACGGTGGTCTCATATTGGCGAAGCTCGATCATGTGGATTAGGTTAAAGTGCCCATTGGCTATCCACCCGTACCCATCACGCACGGTCATAACGGGAGAACCAAGCTCGAACAGGACATATGCTTGCGCAGTTGCACAGAGGCAGATCCTAGGAGGTAGAGTTCAAATGATAAGCTTAATCCTAAGAGTACCCCCAAATAACTTACGGTAACTAATATGAGTAAGCGGAATTTACATTAAAAAATAGGAGTAGTGATTCATAGAAAATTTATATCTTATAATAGGCTATTTAATATTTTAAATATACAGCTGTGTTTCAATCTAGTGAATTTCGTTTACAGATTTTGTGATTTAAAGTGCGTATGCCAAAATTTTCACAATTCATAAGTATTTAGCATCCTTATTTTAAAATTAACTCTATAAAGGTTTCTTAGTTTCTAGTATTATAGCTATTGAGAGGAGTTCGGATAGGATAAGGGTTGAAAGGCTCTTTTCCTTTTTTTTTGTTTGAGGACCCAGGGAGTGATGTTAGAGTGGACTTTATTTTGACTGTTAAATTTTAGTAGTTAGTTGTTGGAGTTAGTATTTCTCTTTTTTATTTTGGTGTTAGTAGCGGATTAGTTGTTTATAAATATTTTCAATATTTTGTATTTCCTTCCTTTTTATTTTGAATAGGATACTTTCTCCTTTTTTTTCTCTCTTTTTTTTTGCATAATTTGTTACATCGTTTGTTGCATTTTTATGCGTTATTTACGGCATACTTATGCTTTTATACTTTTTCGTTCGTTTTCTTTGTTGCAATACAGGCGTTAACTCAGGTGACATTGGAAGGCTCGCGTTATTCCCTTTTAGCCATAAGCGTTTATAATTGCAAATGGCCTACCCATGACACGAGTGACTTCACGTCAATTAAAGCCATAGTCCCCTTGGTGGAGTTGAACCACTTCGATTGTTGTCACTCGGACCACCGAGTTAACTGGAATTGAACCAATATGACTTGATCGAATACAAAAGCAATTTTGTACCCAGACCGCTGAGGCGCAAGGATCTATGCATGAGTTTTTTCCCTCTTTACCAACATTGTTTGTAATACATTTAGTTTTTAGACATTTTTTTGTCTGTTTTATGGAATTTCTTTCCACTTTGGGTAATAACAGTTGTATTTCTGTTTTCAGCAACCGCTTCTTTTTTGTAAAGCGGTTTCTGTTTACTTTTGATTTGTTTGTTGGCAATAAATAATTCATCGCCATTGTTGAAATTGCGTGGGCGCGAGCGAGTTTTATTGTTTCTTGTGTTTCTACTCTCTTGCTCATGTAATAGTAATGCTTTTATATCCTCATTTGTATGTTCCCTAAAGTTTGCCAACTCCTGATAATAGTTTATAACGAGTGGGGTTAAAAGCCCACGCTCGTTGTCCATAACCAAAGCTCGTGGTACGGTGAAGTAATGCAGGGCAACTGTTAATTTTGTTCGCAAATGAGTGGACGATTTATTTTTTTATCGGAAAAAGCTTCGCGAATTTTGTGAATTTGTCGATACAGCTCAAGTATTTCTGCCGCTCTATTTCGAAAATATCAATGTGAAGGATCTCACACGGATAACTAGGGATGGGAGTTGGCTGCATAAACGGCCTTGAAGGGTGCCTATCATATTTGTTTAGTTTACATGTTTCGCATTGACTAATGTACTCCCTTATGTGTTTAGACATAGCCGGGAAATAAAATTTCTCAAGGATTTGTTCCCTATTTTCGCGAGCATTTCTATGAGCACGTTTATGCTCCTGTTCGATGTCAGCAATCGTAACATCCTCCACTATGCGTTGAGTAATTCTAATTTTGTATCTATTGAAATTATGGACATAAGCGGTTTGCAGATTATGAAGATAATCTTCTGGAACTTTAAGGCCGTTTATTACATTTGGGTTAAGATTTTTCTTTAGGTCAGGCACCAGAGTTTCGCAGTTTATTATGGGCATCGTAATAAAGTACCTTTTGTAGCCCCTATGAGGCTCCTCACTACACTCGCAACTCGCCCCCTGTCTTAGGAATATTTGGTTCCTAAACGCATTTATAGGGACCTCTACGTGTGGAATGAGGTCTGAACTATCTTGTTCAGCAGAATGCATTGTGCCTTCTGATGCAGTATCTGTCTCGGATGCTGCATCAGCAACAGTGCACGGCGGCTGAGCAACTATTGAGTCTGTGAGTGCATTTACTTCCGTCCTAAGACGGGAGAGTGCATCGGCGACCACGTCCGTCTTGCTTGGCTTGTAAATTAACTCGCAATTGTATTCTTCTATTCGCGCTTTCCATCGTTTGAGCGTGGCGTTGTAATTGCGATTACTCATTGAAAATGTCAGTGGTTGGTGGTCGGTATATATTCTAATTTGCTTGGCACCATACAGGTAGGATCGCAGATTATCAAGTGCCCAAACAATGGCGAGAAGCTCTTTCTCATTCGTGGCGTAATTTTCCTCTGGTTTGTCAGTTTGAATGTTTTCTCAAACATTAGACGCGTTGGCTTTTACCTGTGCGTTTTGCCCTCGCGTTAGATTAGTCAAGGGTTTAGAAACTTTGGCATAATCCCTAATGAATTTCCTATAGTATGAAGTCATACCAAGGAAACTCTTTAAACCTTTCAGATTTTCTGGAGGTAAAATCGCTTTTATAGCTTCCACCTTTTTTGGGTCCGCGCGTACTCCGTTGGGAGTAATGCCATAGCCAAAACATGTTTTGTCTAAATTTACTTTCAGATTTACTTCCAAGAGCCTTGAGAAAACTTTTTCCACATTATCGAGGTGTTCGTCCGGATTCTTGCCAAATACTATTATGTCGTCAATGTAGACATAACAGATTTTCCCAATGTATTCTTTCAATACATCGTCTCTCATCCTTTGGAAAATAGCGGGCGCGTTCTTTAGCCCAAAGGGTAAACGTAGGAACTCGTATTTTCCGTTCATCGTCGAAAAGGCTGTCTTGGGCACGTCCGTACCTTTCATCGGTATTTGGTGGAAACCAGATGTTAGATCTATTGTGGTATAGTAGTTAGCCTGCCCAAGGCTACAAAGCGTGGCATTAATGTCACGGATAGGGTATGTGTCAGCAATTGTTACCGCGTTCAGCCTCTTATAGTCAATTACAATGTGGTATTGTTTTTCGCCGTTTGCCTTTGGTTTTTTCGGCACTACCCAAATTGGTGAGTTGTAAGGACTTTTCGAGGGTCGTATCACACCCTCGGTCAGAAGTTCGTTAACTTGTTTTTCAACTTCTTCCCTCATACACGCTGGATATGGGTAACTTTTGCTGTAAATTGGCTCAGGGGTAGAGGTTCTAATTTCAGCGCGGACACTGGTATCGACAAGTTCATTCCCATTTAAAGGTTCAAAGATTTTTGAATATTTTTGTAGCAAGCTATCGATTTTTATGTTAATTCCCGGAGGAAAATTGTTGCCCAACGTAAAATTTACGTTGCACGATTTACGGGCTTTAAGTGGGATTTTATAATCCCCTACCTTAAGTAAGTTATCTTTTCTATCAATAATAGCGCCCACTTCCCTTAGAGTATCATCCCCGATTATCCCACAGAATCCACTTAGAGTAGGTAACACGAAGAACTCAAACTCAGTTGAGTCGCCTACGCTTTCAAATAACCTAAGTTGTGTTTTGTCCTTAACCGACACGGATCCCCCTACAGAGGCAACATTAAATGGGGCTTTTTCCGGTATTGTTTTCGTCGCGATGGTCTTTCGAGTAAAATTTTTATTCGCACTGGTATCGACTAGGAAATCTAGCACGCGACCATCAGGTAGCGTATATTCCAGGTATGGTACGCTAGATGACCGGAGGATAGAAATCCTCAGGCTTTTCGTCGCTTACACACTCAGGTTGTTGATCATTGTCTAGTCCTCCACTTTCCTCCGGAACAGTGTGAAACAATCTTTGTTGTTTTCGTGGTAGATTCTCAGACTTGGCACCCCGTTTGAATGGGTTAGGTCTGTTCGTATAGTTTGTGTTTCGGGTCTGTACTGAAGGATCAACCTCCATTTTTTCAACCGGCGGTTGCACAGCGGTGCTTTGGTTGTTCTCTCGCACAGAAGGACGTTCGTTCTTTTGATATGGAGGACGATAGTCCTGGGAGCGCCAATTGGATCTCGGAGGAAGCTGTGGAGGGTTGTTTATATTATATGTGTACGAGCTGCTCGGCAAGTTATTTATGGGCGTAACCACTCGATTAGTAGTAGAAGGAGAATGCAAGGAGAAATTGCGGAAGTCCACATTCTGTATTTCAAGACAGGCAGAGTATCAGAAGCATCCTAGACATATCCCCATTAAGCCCACGAATAAATACATCGAGAGCTCGGTTACGATACGTTTCTATCAGGACCTTCACCGTCTCGTCCGTGTAGGACTCGGTTTTAATTTTGTTTATGATAAGGGAAGACTGGTGGTTCACACTTAGAACTCGTCAAACCTTGACCCTTTTTGTTGCAGCTGATGCAACTGTTGCTCAAGGGTGCGGATGTCGCGTTTGTCTGCATAATGCAGCGAGAGGCACTCCTTAATTTTTGTCCAATTGCTATCGAATATATTGTAGGATATCAGAGCGGAATCAGCAGCCCCCCTCACTTTTTGTCTAATGTGTTGCAAGATCGCACGATAAATGGGCTTGCTCCTTACTACCTCAAAGTCGGAGAGAATCACTTCTACTAAGTTAACCCAGGACACGTACTGTACTGGGTTGCCATCGAAAATTTGAAGTTCTTTGACACAGTCTGGAGGGGGGCTGATGTCCCTTATGTCAGCTTCAGTTGTGGGGGCATGAGCCACCACCTCCTCTGCTGGTTCAAGGGGAGCAGAAGTTCCTGGCATGGCTGCTCTTGAGCTCAACAGGTCTAAGTGTGTCACCTTCCTTTCGAGAGTACTCATCTTATCTAGAAGGGCGTTCACGGCGCCAGTCAAGTTCGTGACAGTGGTCCTTAGGTCCTCCATCCTGAAAAATTATATAAAACTTTTACAATATACTCACAAGAGTGTACCAAATATTTTCTTCTGAGTTCTTCTGAACGCGGTATCGGGATTTTCGGTTGTATCCTGGCTGGGATAAAAGCAGTAACCCTTTACTTCTAGTCGGGATCTGCTAGTTCGAAGTCCCTTTTGGGTTGAATTCACTTAGCACTTTTTAGTTGATGAATTATTTGGTTTATCTTAGTTTTTCGAATGGGTTTTTTGTTTGCGTTTTTTTTGTTCACTTTTAGTCGGGGTCGGTTAGTTTGAAGTCCCTTTTGGGTTGAATTCACATAGCACTTTTTAGTTGATGAATTACTTGGTTTATTTTAGATTTTCCAACGGGTTTTTTTTATTTTATTTTTTGTGTTTTTTTGTACTTATTTGTCCACTCTGTTTTTTCACCTGGGTCCCTGCTCGGGCGCTAGTTAAATCACTATGATTGTTAACAGCTAAAAAAAACTAACACGAGCCATCAGCTCCCCAATAAAACACTTCGGTATCCTTGGATTCACAACACTTATTGTTTATTACAATCACTTATTAACTTAATTCTAGATTCAAGAAGACTAAGTCTTAATTGCTACCCGTCCCGAACGCGACTGCCTGATCCATCTGGCGGTTGCCTACTTCACACCTTCATTCTCCGGCAGCGGCGCAATGGTTGTATAACTTGTTTACAACCCGTTGTCTGAGACCGGCCGTGGCCTTGACTTCCCACGGGTGCATTATCGAATGCCGGCGGAAATGTCTCCCATTGCATTGTATGATGAAATTAAAATACGCTGACACTGCGGCTCGTGTAACGAGCAGCCATGAGAAAGTCACAGTGAAGGCGACCGATGCGTGTTAACTTACATACGTCAACAGTCATACCGGCAATAATGGACACATTCCGAAGTAACCAGATCCAAAATCTCTCCTCAACATTTCTGTGCGCCTGCATATATGTAAGTAAGCAATCTCCTTATTTTGTCCTCAGTCCATTTTTTGATCTCGGATTCTCTTCTGCGTTTGCGCTTTTCACTAGACACTGGAAAAGGAATATAAATAAATTACAAAATAGTTTTATTTTGCTCAAACATTTTTTTTTACTTACTCGCGATTCATTTTTTTATTTCTTTGTAAATAAAAAACAGCTGTAAATACCAGGCTACCAATATACAATTCTGAACAGTGATGCCATTCGCTTAGTTTTATTTGTTTTTTGTGCCATTTAGTTAAATTCGTATTATTATCCAACACTATAAATAAGCTTCCAACCACATAATCTGTAAACAAGGGTATAGGTTGGTCATAGTTGGTTATTTTTCCACAGTGTATTTTGTTGTTGTTGAATTAATCATACAATCACAAAACCTGACAACCAGGGTAGCCTATCTTTGATAGACTACTACAATTTAGTAAATAAAGAATTGACGTTGTTAATCAACAAAACTATAATGACGCACGGAAATAATTCCGAATTGACTAATGAATTGAAAAAAAGAACAGGGACCATGCTTTAAGAATTTTCATAACGGGTTTACGACCACCTTTATCAGTCATATTACACAGTGCTACAAAAAAGAATGAAGTCGAAATACCTGGGAAGTGATGTTATTTTCCTTGTAGGTCTTATCGAGTAGAACGAGAATCCAATTTTGGAATTTGTCAACCACCCCCAAAATCTCGGCTTAACCTTAAACATTTTTTCGTGCTTTTGCGCACTTCTTAGCCCATATCTTAGCTAATTAACAACCGATTTTCATTCTAAGAACAGTTTAAGAAAGAAGAAACTCAGACCTTTTGAAAGATATATAGACTTAATAAAGCTGAAGAAATTTACTTGTTTTTGCATAACAAACTAAATTTTTGCTATCCTTTTTCTTCTTTTTTTGACTTTGGCGATATTTTCACACACTATTTTATAAAAACACAAAATGAGTTTTGATTATATTCAAAAAGTAGTTAGTTATTTTACTTTTTATAAGAACGAAATTTTTGCAAAAATTTGCTTCTTTTGTTCCCAAGGAAATTATCACTTAATTTTTGAGTTTTTACTCAATTTTGAAGTCTTTATAAATTTCCGTTATACTGAAGTGCACGTGTTGTTTATCTTTTTGTGTTTGCTGTTTAATTGGATAAAAATCGTGGTAAAGTAAAACTAAAATGTGCGACAAGAGTAATAAGTTTTGCTACATTTGTGGCTTATTTACGGATACAAGTCATCGGCGTGATTTTAAAAATAATATCGGTGTTGTGAAAATATATAACAAGATTTTCGAAAGGGTTTATAGTGCGAGTCGCTGGTACGAGCTAGAATTTATTTGTGAATATTGCTGCACAACATTAAAAAAATTTAAAGTTCAACAATCAATTACAACAGAAACGACGACTACATAACGGTTGTAAACGAATTTTTAAGTGCATATGGTGAAATGGGTTGCAACATGTCGATAAAAATTCATTTCTTGCATTTGCATTTGGACTTCTTCCCACATAATCTGGGCCAGTTCAGTGATGAACAAGGCGAACACTTCCACCAAGAAATGGCTACGATCGAAAAACGTTTCGAAGGAAAAAAACAAAATAAATATGATGGCAGAATATTGCTGGTCAGTGCAACGCGAAACTGACGATGAAGACCTAAGGAAAAAACGGTCAAAAAAGCACGTTTGATCTATATATTTTCATTTAATAATATTTATTAGTAAATTAAGTTCGTTGTAAATTTTTGCAAACATTTTGTTCTTATAAAAAGTAAAATAACTCAGTCACTTTTTGACCGATTTTTTCGTTGAACTCGGTATTAAACGTACTCTTTGAATCTAATCAAAACTCATTTTGTGTTTTTATAAAATAGTGTGTGAAAATATCGCCAAAGTCAAAAATAGAAGAAAAAGGGTAGCAAAATTTAATTTTGTTGTGCAAAAAAAAGTAAATTTCTTCAGCTTTATTAAGACGTCTATATATCTTTCAAAAGGTCTGAGTTTCTTCTTTCTTAAACCGTTCTTAGAATGTTAATTAGCTAAGATATAGGCTAAGAAGTGCGCATAAGCACGAAAAATCGGGTTTTTAAGGTTAAGTCGAAATTTTGGGTGTGTTTGACAAATTCCAAAATTGGATTCTCGTTCTACTCGATAAGACCTACAAGAAAAATAACATCACTTCCCAGGTATTTTTTAGTGTCACACTGTGTTATTTTCCTTGGCTCCTTTGGATTTGCCAAATTCTCTGGCAAAAGCACAGGAATTTGTAGCTAATAACCACAGGGCATTATTTGCTCAAAGCTTTGCAAATGAAAATTTTCGTGTTAGTTCACCGATGGTATCCAAGTATAAATTTGGGGTTCCAATCAAGGAACAATTTCGCCAAGCCTGAACCAATGGATGTAGATCCTTCGTTATACACAAATAAACAATAAAATACTGGCTTTGCAAAATATAACTCAAATATATGTACATAGCTAGGGCAAGTGCTCCAGTCAATAAAAATTTGGGAAACCAAGTTGAAGTGTCACAGGGAATGAAGCGGCCTAGGGAAAGTAATAACAGTTTCCGACTGCATGAAAAGTCGCAAAGAATTAACAACTTTCGCGAAAATAATTTTTTAGGGAACACGGGGACGAGCTCCCCTACCTTAACCTCTACGACTAAAATTAAAAAGAAATTTAAAAGCTCTTGTCGATACAGGAATAACCTCTTGCTATACAAGACGGGGGGTCTCCAAAATAAAAATGAGTTAGCTTTATACAAAAAGGTAAAAAACCGTAAATGGTTATTCAATAATTAAGTTTTACCATTTGATAACCCTATTTGGAGTCCAACAAGTTTTCTATGAAATAGAAATTTTGGATTCCGATCTCCTTTTGGGGTACCACTTATTAACCGTAGAACAGTCTTTAATTTTTACGACGTAAACAACCTTAGGGTCGTTTTTGACCCTGACTATTTTATTATGAATGCAAAAATCATTCAAAGTTTTATTTATAAAAGAAAAGTTTAAAACTCATATTTTTATTCAATAATAAGGGAAACAATTTTTTAATAATTTTTTAAACACTGTACAAAAATATTTCTATTGTGAACATTTTTGCAAACATTTTGTTCGCATATGCAGCAGACTAATTCAAACTTGTTTTCTTTTGTGTCCGCTTTTTCTTGGACACACATTGTACATCTTCCACGTTTTTTAATTTGTGGTGGTATTGTTGAAGGTTGTCTAGATGATGGGCCAGCAGAAAAATTTACGGCTGGTGAGTCGGCATCAATTATTTTTCGTTTTAGTGACTGAGAAAACTTATTTCGTGTGCCTCTGGGTCTATGCTTCATATATTCCACTGCTAAATTTATACCAAGATTATGCAAATACTTTTTACGCGATTGTTTGCCATGCTTATCTAAAAACTCATGATTACATTCTTTATATATAATATAAGCATTGAGCGCAGAAATATCCACTATGTTGGCAAAAACACACATCGGCCAGCGTTTTGCTTTTCGTTTGCAACTGTAACCTGATAACATTTTGTCAGCATTATCAACACCGCCCTTCGTTTCCTTGTAATATTTTATTATTGCTGGAAGCTTTTTGGGTTCAGGCCCAACATCAGGTGAATGGTGTAATGTATTCTGAACAATTGTGCATTTATTTTTATGGCTGATATACGAAACCAATGTAGTGTTTGTTGCAAAGGCAAAAGAGGAGGAAAAAAGAGGTTGCTTCTTTTCCAACAAGAGTTTAGGTGGAATACTCCGCTTATTTTTTCGCAACGTTCCAACCATTGTCAATTTTTTTTCCAACAGTTTTTGACCTAATTCATATGACGAAAAGAAATTGTCCATCGTTATATTGTGGCCTTTTAAATCCCGAATCAAATCTAATACTACGCGTTGGCCCTGGTTACGCTCCGGTAAAGCACCCGTCGATCTTCCCAAGTAGGGCTGTATGTTCCATACGTAAGAAGTTTTAGCACACGCAAGCATCCAAAATTTTAATCCATACCTTTCAGGTTTGCTCGGCATGTACTGCCTAAATGCGCAACGGCCATGAAAACCAAACAATTGTTCATCAATAGTGACGCATTCACCAGGGTTATAAAAATTTGGAAGCAAATCAACCCATTTTTCCCACAATTCACGAATCGGTGCGAATTTATCATACAAACAAATACGTGTAAAAATTTAACGAATAACGAATACCAAATAACAAAGTTGCGTGTGAAAACCCCTATTATATTTTTCCATTTTGAAAATATCATGCTATCATCTATAATACATAAAACATGCCATGATCATATGTATACATATAAAAACTATTGTCGGTCGAAAACGACCCTAAGATCGATAGAGCTCAAGTCAATATTTAGTTAAAATATTTTGTCAAAATATTGCTTTTATTAAACTTTTTCAATGCTTTACCCACCCAGCAACAAAGTCACAGAGTATTGGATAAATATATTAAATCTGAAGTATTTAGTTAGTTTGTAGCTTAAAATGTAAGTTTGATCGAAAACGACCCCAAGACTGTTCTACGGTTAAAAAAAGTTGAAGCACGAATTGATGTGCATAACTGAAAAATATTGTATAAAATAAAATATGGCAACGAAAACGTGAAAAAGCATGAATATCAATGTTCATGAAGATCATGATTCAATTATAAAAGGTTGGATAACTAAGCAGCCTTCTCCCTCACTCGTAACAGGTGGTTTATCTTATTTACCATATGTAGTTGCATTTTCTAAGCATTTTTTGTGTAAATTATCAAAAATATTTTCAAATTGTGGTACAAAGTTAAATTTTTAACAGAAAATAGGAAATTGACATCAATGATTCGATTTGACTGTTTGACTTTTTCTTATTCGCTAAAATTATTTTTTCCAAATGCGTGAAATGAGTAAGTATTTTACAAGAATTCAGATATTTTGAAATAGAATTATTTATTTGATATTCAATAGGTCATAAAATCTCGTTAGCTGCTTATTCCACAGAGTTATGCTGTTTTTCGAAGATTTGTTGCTGTTTCCTTGGGCAAAGGTGTTTGTATTAAAGTAAGTTGCAATCCGGCTTTTTTACAATGAAAATGTTGTTGAACCTTCTTTTTACAGGATTTCCTGCTGAAGTACATTGTCAGCCGTCCTCGCGTAACATTTACACAAGTTTTCCTGATGGCCACGGAGAACCGTCTTACGTGCAAGTAAGGTAAACAAATTTATGCTCTTAAGTGCCGGTTTATCCAAACCGGTTAAGCACTTTTTTGAGCAATAAGAGCGGGTTAAGGCCATTTGTGAGAATAGTACGCGCAAAATAGCCAACAACTTGTAATTTTAACCGGAGATGGAAAACTCGGCCCTAAGAAGTGTACATTTATATAAAAACATCAATCGCACCTCAAAGACTCAGATCAGACAAGCCGAAATAAAATCACACTACTAATTAAAAATAACTGATCGGATAAAATATTTAAATCAATGCAAACATTTTGCTTGCAGATCACGATTAACTTGGATTTCACGACGCGTCGCGTTCCTGAGTACAGCATAGTTTTACGCGCACATACATATGGTACAAGCGCATTGTCGCTACTTTGCTGGACTGTTGCTGCCCAGTTCAGCACCTGTTTGTGATTGTATTCCGGCCCGAGTACAGCACCCGTACACGTACAAGTAAGTCCAAGCAAAACGCTTCTTAAATGTTAATGTGAAAATATTAAAAAGAACCTTTTCTTTCAGGTTTTGGATCCGTATTCCTGTCCAAGTGTAGCAACGTATTGGCACCCGTTTGTCAGTGTGTTCATGCCTCAGTGCACTACCCTTATAATTTTTTATAAAAATATACAAAAAACCTAGTTTAAAAATTTTGATTCACGTAATTTTATTTGAATAAATAATAATTTTATTATAAATATATTTTTGGCTATAAACAAAAAATATAAAAATTTCACGACCTTTTGTAGAGTTTTTATAAATTTTGTTAAAAGTTAAAAACCTCATTTAAGCGATTTTTTGTTAAATTATGAACTATACTTTTTTTAATCTACAAAAACTTTGAAATCCCAGAAATAAAAACTTTAATTTTATTAAATGGATTTCATTTTAAAATAATCAGGCTTGTTCTCATTTCGATTTCAGAAAAATGTGGTGGTAATCGGAATGAATAGCGTTGCCCGTGCAGTGCCCTTTTCCGAGTACGCATACGCATTGTATTTGTGGTATTTTTTTATGTAAGTGTTATAATCGTTGAAATCCATTATTGCAAAAATGCACATACATACGCCTTTGGATCGACTGCGTGTAGATTAATAGCAGAAGAAATATCGCTCCATGTCCGTTAGACGTTTTTGTCGACATATCTAAGTTTCCGCACCTGCTATTCCGTGAAAATAGACTGCACATTAGTTTGGAGCCCCTCAAATTCAGCGAATTTGTTTTTAAGGATTTCCTCCTCTGCGCCTCAAGAACTGCCTCTCGACAATCTTTTCTAGAGTACGAAGTTAATTTAAAAAATGCTTTCGAGTTAAATTTTCGTTATATTCACTATGTTAACTTTTTGAATGGTTTTTCAATCGGAAATTATTTTTAAAAGCTCTAATAACATTAAATTGACGTTAATACGCGCGACAGTCTTTACGGGTGTAAATCTCTTGCATATAATCATAATATGTACCAATTTCTTCAAAATATATTTTGTTATTATGTAATTTACATTCTACCACCAATGTCCAACTTGGTGTACTTTTCTACCACATTATCGCAAAAGGGGATTACATTTTGCCCCATTTCTACTTCCTTCGTAAATGCAACCTTTTGTAAGATAGAACCAAATTTGGCTGTCATTTTTTACCCAACCTTTAATAATTGAATCATGTATGAATATAAATAATAAAAACACTATGAAACAAAAAGTGTATGAAGTGTCCCAGGAACATAAAGTTTCCACTTTAAATAAAGACAATATGAAACAAAAGTTTTCTAAAGTGTATAAGGAACACAAAGCTTCCACTATAAATAAAAACACTATGAAACAAAAAGTTTCTAAAGTGCCCAAGGAACATAAAGCTTCCACTTTAAATAGAAACACTATAGAACAAAAAGTTTCTACAGTACCGGTCAAGGAACAAAAAGTTTCCAAGACTTACGGCATACATTTACCGACAAATTAAAAAAAGAATGTAACAATAGAATTATTACAAAACCCAAAGCTAAAGAGAAACATAAAGATTCCCTTACTAAAGCTAACTTAGAGGAACTAAAAAAGAAAATAAAAAGATTCTCTTACAAATGCTAACTCTGTAAAACAAAAAGTTTCTACAAAACCATTTGAAAAATTATCCAGCAACTATATGTTGGATACATTTTTTTCTCTGCAACATGAAAATTCCAAAATGCCAGTGATGAATTTACTGGAAACATAATTGATAACTATTCAATACTAGGCGATGAAAAAAAAATCAAAGATCGGTAAAGAATTTGAGTGAGAAATTCTCAGAATTTAAATCCAATATAAAGAAAAAAATTGCCCAAACGCATTCAGGAATAAATACAAGCTTCCCATTCATGACAAATAGTAAATTCGTTTGTTAATAAAGAAATCCAAAACATTTGGATGAAGAAATAATAAGGCCAAGTAAAGGTCTTTATAATACACCCATATGGGGTGAAAAAATAATAAGGCCAAGTAAAGGTCTTTATAATACACCCATATGGGTAGTACCAAAAACTGGTAGAAATGACGATGGCTTACCAAAATTAAGACGGGTCATTGATTATAAAAAAATTAATGAGCATACTATATATGATCGTTATCCAATCCCGGATACTAATCTAATCTTATCTTATTTAGGTAAGGCAAACTATTTTTCAAGTATTGACTTGGAATCAGGTTTTCATCAAATATTAATGTCAGAAAATGATATTGAACAGCTTTTTCTGTTTTTAAGAATGCCTTTCGGACTTAAAAATGTTCCAATGAGCAATTTTCGCGATCATATTGGAAAAATTTGTCATGTTTATATGGGCTATATAATGATTTTCTTAGAAAGTCTGGAACAACATATGAAGGACTTAGAATTAATAATAGAAATATTAAGCAAGGCTCATATGAAAATTTCTCTGGAAAAATCGAAATTTTTCAGAACGCAAATATAATTTTTGAGATACATTATAGCGCAAAATACAATTAAAACATACCTGCTTAAAATTGAGTTAATGCTTGATAACATTTTTTTCCAGAACTCTTAATAAAACAGAAAGAAATTATGCCACTAATGAAAAAGAATTATAGGCCATAGTATGGGCATTAAAAATTCTTCGAAATTACCTGTATGGAGTAACAAACCTTGAAATCCATACTGACCATCAACCATTAACTTTTGCATTGTCAGTACGTAACCCCAATTCTAAAATGAAAAGATGGCACGCGTTTATTGAGGAGTCTTCTCTAAAATTCGTGTACCAACCAGGAAAAACCAATATTATAGCCGACGCATTATCGCGTCTTGAGTTTAATAACATGACTACTGAATCAGAGCGTTCACGAAGTCAGGAATCAGAACATTCTGCTCAAAGTAGCAATAATATTTGTATACAGGAAACGAAAGAACCCTTAATCCAAATTAAACAACAAATTATACTTAGCAAAAATAGGTTCACTATCCATGAACTTATCAGAAAATTTTTAAAAACGCGACATTTAATTGAATATGACAATATAGAAAATTTGTTCACTATTTTGAACCAAAATTGGTTACTGCCATTCATTGCACAGTAGAAGATCGATATGAAATACAGCAACATCTGAGAGAAACATTTCAAAATAAATTTGTATATACCAAACTTTTTCCAATGAACATCCCTAATAGGACAGACCAAGCAGAAATAATTGAGCAAACTCACAATAGAGCATATTCATGTTGAAAACATAAAACAAATAGAAACTCTTTATTATTGATCAGAGATACGAAAACAGTTAAAACAATATGTGAAAAATTGTATAATTTGTAATAGAAATAAATATAATCGACATCCAACGAAAATTCCAGTAGGCAAGGCACCTATTCCGGAAAAAGAAGGGGAACAATTGTATGTTGACATTTTTTATGCTCAAAAATTAAAATTATTTACATGTGTAGATGCTAACTAAAATTTTCAAATATTAAAACATATTGAAATATTTTATAATTTTATTGAGCTCAAGGCCAGTTTATGGAAGATTTGTTTGTGAAAAAACAACAACAGTTTAATGGTTGAAGTTATAGTACTATTTCGGAAATCACCACATTTCCTCATCAGACTTCTTTTTGATTATTAAATTAAATTATTTTTAATTTAATTTTCATAACCACTTCTCTCAGGCTATTGAAGGTAAATCCAACATAGAGGAAAAGGTTTTGGACGTACTCCAAATTTTCCCAGATGTAAAACAAATAACTTTGGACAATGAGCCAAGTTTCACAACACCCCAATTTAGATCACTAATGCAAAGAATAAATATGGATATTTATTTTTGTGATCCACGTTGTGAGCGCGAGTATATTTGTAAATAGGCAAAAGCGGAAAAAAATATATAATGTAACTTTTTTTATTTTTTTAAGTCACCAAAAATATTTATATACCAAAACGTCTAGTAAAATTAATAAGAAATAAATTGGTAATTAAATTTATATGAAATAAAAAAAAGTTTAAACGGTCACCTTAGCAAATAAACCAAATCCACCATTGTAACAGATTTGTGAATGAGAGAAATCATAGCGCCTGTCAAGTTTGTCAAAACACTAGGTCGGCAAAATGTCAAACGAAAAATAGACTTCCGCCGACTTTTTGGCTTTTTTTTTGATACAACCTCGTTCGGAATAAGAAGTCGCGCTTGTAAGGTCCATTCAATTTACTGTTCGCAAGTTCGTGCGAAATAAGTTTGATTAAGCGCTGGATGATCGTGTTTGCGCGGAAACTTAAACCAATTAAAATATTTCGCGGAAAAAGTGCACAAAAACGAAACTCCTCTCGGAATTTAATTCGCTGCAAGCAGTGATCACGTATGGTGATGGAATCGAGGACTACATCACTAAATTAGTCTAGAAGACCTTTTCCCGGCACATCGATTCGAGTCACGGACTAAGGAGTACAGAATCCTTATATTTTGCCCAAATCCACGAGGTATCAAGATATGCGCATTATACGCTCAGCAAACCTACAAACGGACAAGTATACATCCGCACAAATATGTATACTCGTATATACATACAAATTTTGCTTAAATTATACATGGATGAATTTTTAGATATGTATATTAAAAAATTTGTTTGTAACTACAAAAAAAAGAAAGAAAAAAACCTAGTTAAAATCTGAAAATTATCTATTTGTGCTTAATTAATTCTTTTGTTGTATTTAATTGTAATTAGATAAATAAGAAAAACACAAAAACAAAAAGCTACCACTGGGGTTTGGCCCCCCTAATCAAATTTTGTGAACCGCTACTGGCGAAGTATAAAACTTGCGTAAAATCATAGCGGTAGTGCGAGTAACCAAAAATACGACAATTAAGTTCGCTGTTAAATTGTTTCAGAGCGGACATATCATGTTTCACACAGGGCTTTAGTTTATTAACAACAGAGCTGCATAAACTAATACTCTCCGGCCACCGAACAGATCATCAGGCGCCTGCTCACTTCTTCGGGACAGATCTATGTAAATTTGACATTTCTTTTTTATTACGTACGTGTGTATGTAGATAGATATATATTGCAGTTGACATAGCTTCATTTCGTATTTTGTTTACTTAGCATTTTTCAATAATTCTTAAGCACAATAATTAGGGTGACCAGATTTCCATTTTTCATTTAATTCTGAATACATTAATTTAAGTATGATAAGCTGTAAAAGTATTTATACTGAATTTATAAATAAATATTTTTAGAATTACTATCGATACCAAAATGGAACTTTAAATATTTTGTTATTGTGAGATGATGTGAGCCTTAGGTTGGCAAATTTGGTTGGGTTCGACGATAAAGACAAGTTTATCTCTTTGGTTGGGTAGGGGAGAACGGAGCAGCAAGAGTGCGGCTACTCCAATGTATTGATCGAAGACATTTTCATTAAATTTTCATGGTCCGTCCGTAATATTTTAATAGGGTGTTTTGGGGGTAATTTCGTTAGTTTTTTTTGTTGTCTGTTTTTTCCTAAATGTAGAGAGTAAGAACAACCCAGCCGACTAGCTAAGACCAGACAAAAGCTAGCATGCACAGCTTTTCCACAAGCACCTTCGACGAGTTGACATCATTACAACGTCACAGTACAAGTAATGGACAAATAGAAAGAGTTCATTCAACAATAATATAAATCGCTAGATGTATAAAAGAGGAATACAATATAGTCAGTGATTTGGAACAATTTTGTAGAGCAAGTCAGCAGTATAATTTGACAATCCATACGAAAACAAATCTCAAACCGATAGATATATTCCATAATAAAGTAAACCCTGAAAATATACCAGAAATTCTAAAACAAACGCAAGAAACAATGCATATACTTCTTACAAAAGAAACAAAAGAAATAATTAATAATGAATTACAAACAATAACTTTAACAAACTTATTAGATGTTTCATCGTTTAAAATTATACTAAAATCAGATCTTATAATATTGTATATTAAATATCCTATAATCAAAAACATTTGCACTTTATTCGAAACCCGACCAATTGCACAAATCAATGGAAAATTGATTATTGAGAAGCAAGTAGCATTTTGTAATAACACATTCACGACCATTGAAAAATGTTAAATAGAAGTAAGTAATATATTTTGTGGAAAAAGTTCAGAAACTACATGTTTCATAAATCTTTTAAACAAAAAATCAGCAAATTGTACCAAAATTAAAGAAAATAATAATCCAATTGATAAAATAAAGGACGGAGCTATATTGCTTACTGAACAACACACAGTTAACACAACTAAAATTAATGGCACTTATTTAATAACTTTTGAAACAAATGTTATTATAGACAACAAAACATATGAAAATCCAACCGGAAAAATAAAAAAATTTTTAAAACAAAATGATTTTAAAAATTATGAAATTTTTGAATATATAAACTTTCAAGTTTACTAATATCAACTTCATAGAAAAATACGTACACCATATATTGAAAATGCACTCTCAATGTCATTACTAACTTTTATGGTTTTTATAATTGTAACATATACATATGTACATATACTATACAAATTAATTTTATTTATAAATCTAAAAAAAACAAGAAAGAATGCAAAGAAACCAAGAAAGTTTATATTTTGAATTACAAAATAAATTAAATGACCATTCCAAAGAATTTGGGACGATTCATCTTAGAAAGGGGAGTTAACTGCAGACCACCCATATGTTCACAACGGCAATTGTAAACAATAACATTAACTCAAATGTTCAGTAGCAGCCACATCCTCACTGCTGGTTGATTCTACATTAAAGTAAACATAAAATCTAATAAGAAGTGTCAACTAATACACTAATTCCTTTGAACGAAATTATAAAAGATTTTAAGGTTGAAAAATATAATAAACACTCTTAGAATTAAGATAAACATAATTTTAAGCTATAAATGTAACTACTTTCATAATAATACCAATTGCAATTGAAGAGAAATATGTATTACAGTTAAGAGCAATAAAAACAACTGCTTTGCTGCGACTATTTGTTCTTATTATGATTGTGTGTGATGCTGCGGTGATTGGCACACAATGTCTCCTTTGCTAATTTAATTTAACTTTCGATTATTTCGTTCTACGAATAGTCTCCAATGCTGTTGCTGCTACGGTAGTTTCCACTATATCACCGATTTTGAAAATAAACATATGATTGCATAGAGGGCATGACGCTTAGTATATGATATGCAAATTTCATTACAGCTCCACGTTTCGTTTATGTTATGGATTATTCAACTATTATGCACGAAAACTTGTAAAATTATTTTCTGAAAAAGTACTGCAGATAAATGAATGAAACTTTGCATACTTATGAAACGATGTTAACTTTATCGAGAGAGGATATATTTACCGTAATATTGTAGATAAATTGCAACCCTGCCAGGTTTTTTCATATACCTTTATTGTCAATAAGAACTATCAAATCCCAGGCGAATTCATGTAAGGTGGAATCGATTCTTGGAATGCAACGCTTTGGTGGGTTATTGCCAAACTTTGACTCCTTTGTATTCAACTTTCGTGAAATAATTGTTACACTATTATAGTGACCGCAAAAAGTTGTAATGAACCATGTCTTTAAATTACAATTGATTATTTGCAACTAAACAATTGATTTTCACAACCAATCACCAATCAGCTGATTGATTAACAGCACTTTCGGCTTGATCAAATCAGTCTATTGAAAACAAAAGTTGACAAATCACAAATTCAATTTACCAAAAATATATATATAAATATAAAATGTACATTTTTATTTCAGAACTTAATGTTTGAGCCTTGGGATAGAGTTGGGCATCAAGTGTACGCGTTTTGCACTAGCAACCAAATCACAGCTCGCGAAATAGTCCGTGGACACCACACGTGTTGCCAGAAGCTCCCTTGCTAGCAATCCTTCGATGTGGAAAGAAACTTCGCCTTTTACGAGCTGTATTTTGCAGATAACGCACTTTCCCAATTCTTTTCTAATTGGGCACAAAGTAAATAACACTAATATACAAGATATTCATTTCATGAGAAAACTGCTCAATATATTTTGTCACTAAAAGCTCAAATCGGATGTAAACAAATATTTTTGTTTTTATCAAATGAAAACAAAGTTTGACAATTAAATGAACGAAATCAAATCATAAACTTTACCGAGGTTACCTGTTAAATCTGCCTTAGTATAGACCAATTATCTGTAACAGTTGTCAGGATTTTTTTCCTTTCTTTTGTACTCTGTTTTTAACTCAAGGCGATTTTTATATTTTTTGCGAATTCTGTATCCGAAATGCCTTTTTCGACTTTTTTAGCCGATTCAGCATTTTCTTTGTGTTTTTCTTGTAAATAATTTTCGTAGTGATTTCTGTTACGGTTTTTTTCGCCAAATTTTTCATTCATTTTGTTTTGATTGGGGGTTCACCAAGTTCTTTCAAAATGTCGTTGATTTTATCCAATTGAAGATAATCATCGACTTTCTTGTTTTCATATCTAAATTTTCCATTTGAATCTTCATTAAATCAGTGGATTCTTCAGCCGATTCTTATTGGTCATCACTAAAAAAATCCAAATTTAAATGTAATTTAAATTTTTTCTTAAAATTGCATACAACATACATACATCATACGACATACAACATACGACATACAACATACAACGTTCAAACTTCGAACGCATTATGAAAACGAGGTTAGATATTTTGATAATTATCAAAATTAAACAATATATAAATCACTAGCAAATACCCGGCGTGCTTCGCTGTGCCTTTAAAGTATTTTTGTGTTGTTGCCCCCTCTTATAAATTCTGTATGAACAACAGATATAATACAATAACTACCTTCTTAGTCGGAAAAACCTAAAAATATGGATTTTTCGCACCGTTGTTAGTAAAAATAAAATACAGATACAGATTTCTCGAACCCGAAAACCCCCAGAAGATGAAACAAAACAAATAACAGATTGTCGCATGTGAATTTGACCCACTTTGTGTGGTGTATCTTCCACATTAAAATTTCTTTAAAATCGTTAGGCGTTGCTCCACTTTTTTATCATACAAACCTTTTCTTTTTTCATCTTTTACCACAACAAAAAAAATCAACCAAATCGGTTCAGCCGTTCTCAAGTGACGCGGTAACATACATGGGGCATTTTATTTTCACACAAAGTATTCATGTTTAGGATCCTGTTTTATATACATATATCTGTCTTCTCATCACAGCTTGTCTGTCACTTGAAATATCAAAAAGATATATAGCCGAAAACCTAATTTGGACTATAACCTTTCAAATGAAACCGGTTTGGGCCAAATCTTTTGGATAGTTTTAGAGTCTATAGAGGACAAACATACAAACATTGTATTTTATATATATAGATTACTACTCACTGTGAAATTGGGTGTATATTCTCTACACTTTTGTCACTTTCAGGAATACACTTGGCTTTGTGAATCTTCATACTACATGGCTTACAAACGTATTTATCGATGTACTCTTGAAACTTTTAATTGCACCTATGTAGCTGTTACAAGTAATATATTGCTATGTATGCATGTATGTACATATAAATTTATGATTTTTTCCTCTCAACGGATTACAGCATTCATTGGGCCTGACCATATTTTCATTGTTATTCGAAAATATCTTAATTACTTCGCGTTTTTGGCACAATTTCAGAAACAAAATTACAAAATTTTTGGTTTTTAAATTGAACGAATAGTCAGATCAAAACAAAATCACAAGAAACAAATGTTAAGTTCACGGCTGTGTTTAAAGGGATTTGTGCAAATTTCTTTCGATTACTTAATTTGACACATATTATGAAAAAATAATAAATGGTATTCGGAAATTTTCATTTTTCAAAACTTTGAAATATATACATATGTATGCACATACAATAATTTACAATATTATTACTATAAAGCAATAACACATACGGTTGTACATATAATTATCTAATCAGTCAGGGCTTTGCAAAATCTGATTGCTTTTAAAATCAAAATTGATTCGAATAGTTGTTGTGCGAGAGTGCGCTGAAATTATACATAATTTGATTTATACTATATGTACGTATCAAGAAAGGATTACGGACCAAAACTGTGCAATATTAATTCATATGTATAAAATATGATTCTAAAAGCGATCAGATTTAACATCAGTCCTACTAAATTATTTTAAAATATCATTCAATAATATATTAACTTGTAGCAGCTGACTTGAACTCGCAGTCAAAAAATTAAGATTTTACTTGAAGTAAATTAAAACTTTCTGACACTACTTAATTGGGATATCTTTTTATTAGAGACTCCAGCCATCTATTTGATATTAAATTGCACTTAATAAAAATGGCCTTAGCTTTAAATTCTCACTAACTTGAGATATGACTTTTCTCCCAAATCGATCAGTAAGCGAGGTATCGCTCATTTCGACACATCTTTCATTGTGGCAACGTCGTATTTGTTAGCGTCCTCTCTATCAAAAACCGGCCTTGGATTAGTGAAAATGACAGAAGGAAGTGTCGCGAAAGACACGAACCTTCTTACTTGACGCCACATTGCAAATGAAAAAGTATGGCTTCAAATTACCCAGTGAAGCAGAAAACAAGGAAGAGTTGGAAGAATAATGTATTAACATAGAATTTATTTATTATAAGTTACATTTCGTACATCATTCCATTTACATATGAGTTTACAAAATTTTTAAACTTACATATTTCTTTATCAACAAATTAAAATTCTTCAAAAAAAACCAATAAAATAAGACTGCCGAGCTAATTATTTTTCACTTTTAATTGTCTAAGGCATCTTGCTTTTTACCTCGGAAGTCGATACAAATTTTAACTATTATTTTCGGAAATTTAACTTATATTTCATGCAACTCTGTCAGTACTTAGTAGTTTTAAATACAACCGTGCTCTGAAAATCAACTCTGAAAATCAGGTGATCTCAGCTGTGAGGTATTTCCGGGAAAACAGCTGATTGTTATATTACTTGTAGACCTGTACGATGGACGAACGTCTCAACATAATACGCACCAATGCGAGATTTTTCGGCAGAGTGTGGTCTGCATGCCTACTGATTGGAATTAAAGCGTGTTTAGCCCGTTCCACAAGAAGGGTGATACTGCAATTCGCGCCAACTCTTGCGGTATCAGTCTTCTTTATATTGCGTATAAGGTTCTGTCGAGAGTTTTGTGTGAGAGATTTAAGCCCACTGTCAATGAACTGATTGGACGTTATCAGTGTGGATTAAGACACAGTAAATCAACCATCGACCAGATATTCACAGTGCAGCAGATCTTGAAAAAGACCCAAGAAAGAATAATCGATACGCAGAATCTTTGTGTCGACTTAAAAGCCGTTTTCGTTATGCTATGTAAAATAATGTTGAGCTCCCGCTCCGTCAGAATTGGGAAGGATCTCTCCGACGACGAGAGGACGAGGTTTCAGCCAGGCTACATTGACATCGGTCTTAACAACCGCGCAGTTAGTTCTGCCTTCTCTAAACTGGATAGAGAAGCGAAGCGAATAAGTTTTTAGGTGAGCGAGGACAAGGCGAAGTGTCTCCTGTTATCAAAGGGACAGTCAACACATTCACGGCTGGGAACTAACATCACTATTGCCAGTTATAACTTTGAAAAAGTAGAGAGGACTTAATTTACTTAGGAACCAGCATTAAGATCAATAATAATCTCAGCCTCGAAATCCAACGGAGAATCTCTCTTGCCAACAGACTGAGTAGCTAATTGAGCAGTAAAGTCCACTTAAATATAATATTTAACGTATGTAAGCACCTTAATTGAACGTTTGTATTTTTTTCCTTGCACATTCTTGCCCAAATATATTTATAAGGCTAAGCATGCATTTATAACTCCGTGATTCGTTATTATGCATTGCTTTTCGCTTTCGTTGCCCAAGTCCGCGCCACCGGTAAGTTCGCGTAGGCAATGACATTTGGAGAGCGCCGCGTGACCCAAAATTTGATATCTCTTAATTGAAATAAGGGTGCAAATTAAGTTCACCGATTATTGAAGAGAAACGTTTTGTGCCGAATTTGGCATGACATTGCATTTTTTTCAGCGTGAAGAACGCAAAAAAAATTCAATTGTTTATAAAAAATTAATAAAAAAATACTGTTGTTTAAACAATATTACGGTAAATATATTCTCGATAAAGTGAACATCGTTTCGTACGTATGCAAAATTTTATTTAATTATCTGCAGTACTTTTTGAGAAAATAATTTAAGTTTTTCGTGCATAAAAGTTTAATAGGCCATAACATAGAGAAAACGTGGAGCTGTAATGAAATATTCATATCATAAACTATGCGTCATGCCCTATATGCAATCATATGTTTATTTTCAAAATCGGTGATATAGTGGATATTTCTGGGCTCACTTGACGTGGTCTGACTCTATACTGTTTTCCAGCTGAGACTCCTCGCAGGACCGCCGGTGATAGAATGAAAATTGCGGGATGAAAATTTAAGTTATATTTGTGTAATGGTTGAAAAGAATTGTATTAATGAATTTTAAAAACATCAAAACTTTTCTTTTTGATATATGATTACAAAAATCACTTAAATCTATTTTTTTTTAGTTAACAAAGTTAAAAAGAACAAAGTATTATACATATACATATAATAATACTTATAGATAACTAAAATATGAACCCTACACCCATTATCGCTAACTAGGGTGCACCCACTATGGGTCAAATGAATGGTTTTTGAGGCAAGAAATCACAGGAAGCAGCTAGAGGTTCACAATTTAGTACAGGTGACTACGATGGGTATCTCACTCTGCGATACAAATTTCAAGTCGATCCGCCCTAACCACGCCCACTTCTAGTAACTATATTGTTTACCACGTTAAAATTATTATAATGCCCACTTGCATTGAAAGTAAGCTTAGCGGTGGGAGAGTTAATAGAAAACACTGCCCTTGGATAATGGAGCATTCTGCTAGAAATAACATTTATTTACTAATAAAATTATTAACATAAAACCATAAAATTAAATAAGTCTTCTTTTGCTAGTGATCGGCTTACAAATTAATGTGTGCTTCCAATGCCATCAAGAATTAATTCCGCTAAAAAAAGAACATTAAATTTTATAAAAGTTAGTATATTATAACTGACTCTTACTTCAAAATTGTCCCATGTTTCATCAACTTCTAACTGTATATTAAAATGAGTTAGATCCTCTGCCTCCCATTCGAAATCAGAAAAATTTTCGTTTGCGATAGTACTCGACGTAGTCGGCAATTGATATTCAGGAACATCTTGAATCTTTAAAGGAAAAATAGCTTCTCTTGGAAGCTGCACATATTATTTTTCTGAATGACGGTTCTTTAGACAAATACTGGATAAGAATGGGTCAGAAGAATCCATGGCTCTGTTAAAAACATGTTCTCTAGAGTCTTTTCGTGCATGCTCAATGCGATCCTTTTTATAAAATTGGTTTCTCGCCTCAGAAGCACTCTCTCCAGCGCATCCAAGTGGCACGATTGAGGCTTGTACCATTTGTGAAGAATGTGTATTATTTTTTATCAAAAATAGTAATGCTTCCTCGGGGGATAGTGGTAATGGTTTTTTGTCATTGGAAGTTAAAGTTTTTCTCATTTTTGTAGCCCTAGATGGAGATGAAGCTGCTTCCTTTAAAACAAAGTTTAAATCATTTGATTTTGATGCATAAGCTGATATTGAAGCAGCATGAACCAATAATTTGGTATCGTGACCATGTACGGACGATACTTCGGAAGCAAGTTTTCGTTTTTGATTCGCACTTCCCTCGCTGTATCCAACATGAGGGCCACCTCTTTTGTTTGCGACATCACTTTCAAAAATCTTAAATTCAGTTACATTTGATAACCATAAACTTTCGTTGTTCTCAAATCTCTTCGCACATCCTTGGTTCTTGTTCCACTTTTGGGTAGCATTTGCACAAAAATTGTTAATTTTCTTTTGATTGATGCCATACATTCGTCATCCACACTTCTATTAAATTTCGTCAAAACCCAGTTGACAACAGTTGTAGCATTTCGATTATTATCTAACCAAAGTTTAACTATATGCGTATTTTTAATTTTTACGCAATCTTAAAAGAAAAATATAAATAATTTAGAGCAGTTGGGCTGCAGTTGGCTGCAGTTGAAATTACAACCACTTGAAAGTACACATCATTACCTTTCTCCACATATATGTATATTGTTCAACTACACAGAAAATACGACACACTTTGATACAACAAAAAATTTACATCAACAACATTTTTATGAAACTTATTAATAACACTTTTTTTACATACCTGAATTAATAATTTCCATTTTATAAAAATTGTATACAATTATAATATTTTGTTAAACAATGGATTAAATGTTAGGCGCTATAAAGGTGAATGTCAGAGAACAAAACAAACCAAAAAAAACTACAACTTTGACAGCTTATCTTTAAGACATGGGTTGCCACCTGACTCTCATTTTTGTACCTTTGGGTATTTAAAAATGTTTATTACAAAATGCCATTATCACTTTTTTGAAATAGTACACTTTAAAAATTGATATCTTGCCTCAAAAACCATTCATTTGACCTATAGTGGGGTGTTAGGATATCCCTCAATCGCGAACATGGCTGATAATGTTGTGATAGTATTTTCTGTTGTGGTCGATGACATTTGCGTAACGAATGGAGACTGTGAATACGCTTCTACGCAAATAAGCCACATTGTGTCGATAATTGGACCGGCGAAATCGATGTGTATTCTCTCCCATGCAGTTGTAGCTTTTGACCAGCTTTGTTATTCTCGGGCTGGGGCAGAATTATTGCGCTTGCAAGGTTCGTATCTGGCTGTATGTTGTGTTATGTCCACGTCGATGCCTGGCCACCACACATATTGTCGTGCTACTTGCTTCATTCGGACTATATCCCAATGTTTCATGTAGAAGTTGTAGAATATTTTGCTGCAATGAGCGGGGAATGACAACACGGTTGACATCTGTGTGTAAGCATAACATATTTTCGATTATGGTTAAAGCTAATCTTCGATTAAAATACGACAAAATACCTTGATCACATTGCGGTAATTTTTCGGGCCAACCATTTGATACATAAGTAAGACGTCTTTTTCGATGCTTTCCTGGATGACCGCTGCGTTTATTGGCGGTGATAGACTGATGAGATTGTAGCAAGCCTCTTGCATGTCGAACTTTTCGTCTGTGCTAAGTGGTAGTCGCGAAAGTGCGTCTGCGTTTCCGTGAGTCGTGCGGTACTTTATGTCAAAAAGTATACGCCATTAACATAACGGCCTAACGTTGTAACTTATTTGTTGTCATCAAGGGCAGATGTTGCTCGGATTGAAAAAGTGACCAACGGTCTCGGGCTGTGATGAAAATAAATTTTCTTCCGTAAAGATACTGATTTGAACGCTTTACTCCGAAGACAATTGCTGATCCTTATTTTTCAATTTGACTGTATTTGAATTGGTGCATATCCAGTGTTTTGGATACAAAAGCGATCGGCCGCTCACTGTCATCATCATGGACGTGCGATAGTACAACACCAATACCAAAGGAAGATGCATCGGTGGCGAGGACTAATGGTAGATCTTAATTAAAATGAGCTAGTTGCGCAGCATTTAAGATATGATTTTTTAGAGCTGTAAAAGCTTGCTGCTGTTGTGGGCCCCATTCAAATGGAACACATTTTTTTGCGAAGTTGGTTTAGTGGTGCAGCTAACTGTGAGTAGTTTGGAATGAAGTTGTGATAACACTGGCCTTCACTCATTTTGGTGCCTGACTGATTTTGGGTATATTTTGTGAGCTGATACGAAAATATCAGTCACATTTTTCATATCAGCTGTCGTTTTTTACTTTTAATGTCATAAAAGTGATAATCAGATAGACTGATTCAAAGCGAATTGATGTAAGGTGGTAGCGATTGTAAAAAGCCAACCCTTTGGTGGGTTATTGTCAAAGTTTTTCTCCTTGTATTTAACTTTCGCGAAATAATTTTCAAACTATTAGAGTCACCGCAAAAAGTTATAGTGAACCATATCTTGAAATTTCCTGTTGTTAACGGGAACAATTTATTATTTGCTACTAAACAATTGATCTTGTCAACCAACCACCAATCAGCTGATTGATTATGACCACCTTTTATGAATTCGCCTTGGACTGATTTTGAACAAACCCGGACAAATTTTAAATAAGAATTGTAGGTAAACCAGAGCTGTCAGCTGCCATCTAGTAGCAGCAATACACAGACAGAGATGCACCAAACCAAACATTTTTTTTTGTAGGCCAGTGTAATAGTTCACTTTGCCCAAAAAACGCTTCACGTTCACGCAGATGAGCAGAAGGCTTGAGATCTTTGACTACCTGAATTCCTGACTGTCCAGTAAGAACCCCATTTGCGCTTATGCGATTTCATTTTACATCATATTCCGTTGATTTGTAGTATTTTTAGGATTTTTCCGACTCGGCCTAAATGTCGCTTGATTGTTGGCGCTGTGATAATTATATCATCTAAATAATTTCCGTAACCTTCTATACCATTAAGAAGTTGTTCTAAGTAACGTTGGAATGGAGCTGGAGCGCTTGCTGTACCGTATGGTAACTGTTGGTAATGAAACAGACCAAGGGGTGTGTTTACAACCATTACCTTTTTCGAAGGCTCGTCCAACAACATTTGTAAGTATGCGTCCTTTAAATACATTTTTGAAAAATGTTTCCGTGGCGTACTGTGTGTAAAAGTGAGTCGCGTGTTGGTTGTGGGTACTGCGCAATGTCAATTTGGTCGTTGAATTCTTGCTAAAAATCGGCACAAATACATAGTGTATCATCGCAAGTACAATGGAAGATGCCCAGTTGCTAAATTTAATGAGTTTCCAAATGCCAGCTTTTGTGAGTCTATCTGCTTCCGCTTTGAATTTAGCTATTTGTGCAAACGTTATTTGCCTAGATTTAAAGAACTTTGGTGTGGCATTGGGTTTTAAAACAACACAAGCTTTAAAGTCTTTTATGACACCGAGAGTAGGTTCAAACACCTCTTTGTATTTTACACACAATTCTGCTATCTGAGGCGCTGCTTCCTCAACTAAGTTGGAAATTTGAAGAATTTCAAACCCGAATACAAGAAAAAGATCTAAACCGAACAAATTATTACAGTTTTCAATGGTTGTCACAATTAATAGCACTTGTTTGCTTTTATTTCAACCGTAAGCGTGTAATATACGATCACATTTAAAAACTTTAGGACGATTCAACTGGTTATAAGATTTGTAATTAATTACTGAAACTGTCGCGCCAGAGTCCATTTGAACCGAAATTATTGGGTTTAACAGTTCGACATCAAAAATGTTTTTATTCGTTTCAAATTTCACAATTCCTGTCAAACTATGCATTGCCTCGATTGAGTCTACGGTATTTGCGCTTGCGCTAACATTGGACGTTCTTTTGCTAGTCGATTACAAAAGATGTTTCATTGTATTTGCATAATCGCTGCTTTGTTTTTGTTTTGAACACCTTTCACATCGTCGTGAGTTTTGTTATTTTTGTTTTGCAAACAAACGACAACAATGTGTCCTTTCTTGCCACAGTTGTGACAGATAGCATTGCGAAACTTGCACTTGTCTCGCGAATTAGAGTGTCCGCAACCCGAACAAGATTTGATGGTAGCTTTCTTTGATTTTTCTTCACTATTCTTTTGTTTATTTTGTTGTTTGTGGGCTCGCATAAAATTCGCCACTTTTTCGCTATTATCTTTTATTGCCGCGACCGTCTTTGTTCTGGTTTCATACGTCTCGGCAATAACGAGTACATCTCCAAGGGTTGGTTGCAATTTTTGTAGAGCAGCGACACGAACTAAATCATACGGTGTATGCACCATTATTTGATCGCGGATCATATCGTCGACAAAATTGGACAATCCACGATAAAAAATACGCTTTTTGCTTCTCAAGACCGCCAACTGAATACGCAAGGAATTGCTGTGTTAACTGTTGGATATGCGAGTCCCAATTCAGCAAGTCCTTGTCAAAGTTGTGAAATGGCGGACACATGGCTAATTCACCCGCGTTACGGTGTGAACCACTAGCATCTGATCGCTCCATGAAGGATTGCATCCATTTTTGCTGTTACTCCAGCAGGTTCTTTGTAAACTGCTGCTGTTGTTCAAACAAAGTTACTTTTTTCGTTCGTCATGTTAATAATGTTATTTATTTGTGTATACCAAAGCAGATCTAACAGGTAGCTGCAGTAGAGAAATTGCAACCCTGCTAGATTTTTTTATATATCTGTATTGTCAATAAAAACTTTCAAATCAGTCTAATGAAAACAAAAGCTGACAATTCACATATTCAATTTACCCAAAATAAATAAATACAAAATGTACATGTTTATTTCAGAACTTAAGGCTTGGGCCTTGGGACAGAGTTGGGCATCAAGTGTACGCCAGCAACCATTTGACCGCTCGCGAAATGGTCTATGATGCCACAAGCTCTTTGCCTAAAAATTCTTAGGCGTGGCTCTTGCGGCACTTTTTATAAAGAAACTCCGACTTTTACTAGCTGTTTTTTTTACACTTTCCCAACTCTGTACAAGTTAGACACAAACTACACAACGCAAATATACTTACAAAATATTCATGAATTTCATGAGCAAAATGCACAATATATTTTATTCACTACAAAGCACGAATCAGATGTAAACAAATTCTTTTGTTTTTATCGAATGAAAAGAAAGTTTGAAAATTCAGATAAATGAAAAAAATCAAATTAGTAACTCTACTGAGGTTACCTGTTAAATCTGCCTCGGTGTATACCGAATAATTAACATTTTTTCACAAAATTAGTCTTTTTTTGGTTTGTTTTTTCTCGTCGCCGCTGTTTTATATTTAAAGTCAGACGCGCTGCGGTTGAGGGTAGATGAAAGACTGGCTTTTTTGTTAAATTTTACGAAATAGGTTTATAGTTGTAATTATAAGAATAAACCGTGGTAAATATGAACATAAATGTGAATGTATGTGTTTGAGGAAAGTAAGGTATATTTCACATTTATAGGATTTAAGTATTTGATTGGAGTGGAGCTTTACATATATAACAGTGAGCATTGGTAATTGTGTCGACGAAGTTATGTGGAACGAATTGCTATCATATTGCATCGTGTTGAAAATTCGACAGAGATGTTTTGATGAGTACTGGGCTAACCCTTACCCATTGCTTAGCAGTTTTTGCACAGTTCATACCTTTTAACTGCATCGAAGCGCTGGTTATAAGTCCACCTTTTAACTGAGGGCAACCAACAAATTTATGCTGAAAACTGCAACAAGAACACAATTTGCAGGACTACAGTACTTGCTCCGAAACTGTAGCACTTCATTGAAGCTACGCAAAATAAGATGTAATGGTGAACAAGTGGCTTTCTAGTGCCATAAATAAACCGACACAGCCAGGGCCGGATTTACACAGGGGTGACATGGGCAGCTGCCCATGGGAAACGAACGAAAAGAAAAGAAAACTCTGCTAGGGTAGGCAACTTGTCGTTGGTGCAGGGCTTAGTCGCGCGTCAGGGTGTCCCCGACTATCCGCGCGTATTCCGCGGAGGTATGTGGGGGTGGTTGGCCCCGCCAAGGGGTTCCATGACCAAGAACTACCACCTCCTAATCCAGGGTGTCAGGCGACGCAACTCCTTGAGCAGGCACCACCCGGATCGAAACCGATCGAAAAGTCGCACTAGTCTGGCTGGCAGCAGCAATACCGCAAGCACCTCACGGCGAGACCTCCTCCTCAAGAACTCGGGAACCATCAGCCATTAAACAACCTACGCCCGCAGATATGCGGAGAATCGGGGAACCTGCGATGGCAAAACAGCCAATAGTAGAACCGGCCAGTAAACGTGACAATGAGCAGATAACTCAATCCGAGCAATCTTTGAGCAAGAGGCAGCGAGGGCAGCGCCACCCCCACCTACTGCGTCAGGACGTTAGTGAGTTTCAGTGGATGGGGGCGGTCGCCGGTCGCTCAGCAGTCCAGCTACTCTGCTGCCTTAAGAGGCATTCGGTCGAACCCGCAGCCTGAGGCCCTGCCGCCTGCCCCAGGAAAACAAACTGGGATCTATACTGCGAGACTCTGAAAACAAATTTAGAGGGCTTAGAGCAAAAACACAAAAGAACCAGTTGTATGGAATAAGGGGACAGAGTCTACAGGCTGAATGGCAGCATTATGGCCGCCTTTAACTCCAGTTGTCCCGAGACAAAGCCTAAGGGTAAGACAAAATCCAACTGGTGGTCTAGGGAGCTCTGGGAGGAGTATTTAGACTGCCTAACGAAACACAGTAAGATCAGGAAGGCAAAGCGTAGCAGCTTTAGGACCTTTTGCGAGAGCATAAGGTTCACTCCTGAGGCTGGCAGGCTATTTAAATTCTTAGTTTAAGAGAACCCTGGGATCAAGATGGCATTAAAACTGCCCGACGGATCCCTTTCCAGCAACGAGAAGGAGAGGGCCGTTGTTCAGCTCTCGGCTCACATTCTTGATGCGGTTACGATATCGCCGGAAGTCGTGAGCTGCGAGACCGGTCCAGCTCCTGCTGAGAGTGGCCAGGGGCATTTTCACTCAAAGATTGGTCGGCGGGGCTCTGGATTCGTTTGACCAGTATAAGGGAAAGTGGGGTGGACTTCGTCAGTCCAGTGCTGGATAGAGAAGGTTATATACCAGGATATCAGATAAAACGTTCTCAGGGTGTTACCACTGCACCCGGATCAGCATGCGTACAGGGTGGGTCGATCTATACAGACTGCCCTCTATGGTCATTGGAGATTGCCTTGAGAACGGAGAGACAGTGCTCTGTGTCTTCCTCAACATCCAGGGAGCCTTCGATAATATCTCT
The DNA here is from genome assembly GCA_963971545.1 of Philophylla caesio. Taxonomy (NCBI): domain Eukaryota; kingdom Metazoa; phylum Arthropoda; class Insecta; order Diptera; family Tephritidae; genus Philophylla; species Philophylla caesio. Next base: position 58,134,179 of record OZ020604.1, on the reverse strand, counting down.
CATATAGGGGTGGACAGAGCAGTAGAGCTTAGAAATGTACAGCCAACTAACCGTAAGTGGATAAGGAGACTGCTGCCGAGCAGAATAGCGAAAGTAAACACTGGGATGGCGCAGTGCAACTGACAACCAAAGGGTGCCCGCAGGGGGAAGTACTATTCCCGCTTTTGTAGAGCTTGGTAGTGGACGAACTCCTTGAAATACGCACCAGTAATGCAATCCGCTCTTAGGAATATGCGGATGACATTGTGATATTCGCCAGGGTCAAGTTCGTGATCCTGCGGTGGCTGTACTCCATGATAGTAAGGCCTATGATCACATATGGAGCGGTCGCGTGGGAATCCAGAGTCGCCCTGGATTCGGCATGCAAATCCCTGGCCAAACTTCAGTGGCTGGCGTGTGTGTGCATTACGCGGGCGATGCCGCGCCCTACAGCCGCGCTAGAAGTGATTCTGGAGCTTGAACCGTTTCATCAAACCATTGATCAAGTGGCAAGAAGAACTCTGCTGAATTTCTCTAAAGAGCGATTTGGCAGACACAAGGTGCTGTCATTCAAGGCTGGGGAGACGCTAGCCTCTCGTGAGGACTTGGTCTGCGATCAAATGTCTCGGTTCCACTGGGGGGTATAGCCGGAAGAGATACAGGCTTCTGATTGACCTTCCTTAGGGAAAAACTGAGAATTATTACAGGCTTTCTGACGGGTCACTAAAAGTTCACCTGCACAAGCTAGGGATCTCGTCAGGCGACCTCTGTCATGGAATATATGGCTGTGTCGCGCAGACGGGGAACCACCCTGAGACGGCCATTTTTCTGGAGGTCTTTGGGCTGGCTGAAGTGTTCTGATGAGCTTTGAGGGCACAATATACCTATCGGTTGCAGTGCATACTTCTACTCATATCTATCTATCAAAGTTAAGAATTTTTATTTAGTAAAATTCATATTATAAGTTACATATAAGTATAATCAACATGAATTTACTCATAACCTTTGTTTAGGCCTTCTAAATATTTACAATAAATTTTATATTCCGCCCTAATGCACACATATACATGTTTTAACGCACATACACATTCACATGTGCCAACTCAGACGGTGCCCTCCGGATAATGCAATGTCGTTAAATTTCCCCTTAACGTCAGTTATTTGTCCGGCGGTGCGATCAAATAAATTGATTGGTATATTCACACACTTCCTGACGGGTTATTACGGAGGAGACAACGCAGCTACCAGGCCACATCAATTTTCCTAAAGTGATCAAATTTGTATGAAATCTATAATTGTTCTCGAATAAACAAAAAGAATATACAGTCCACTCATTAACTCTAATAATTTTTGATATCTTTCATTTTTCAAATAAAACCAATTGTGCGCACCATCGCAACACGGCGACGCATCTGGGTTTAACATTTATCGTCGACAAAGTAGGAAACAACTACTGGCTACATGTGGATTCAGCATCCAATCCAGCAGATTTCTTCTTCTTCTTTTATGGCGCTACAACCGTTTGTCGGTTTGGGCCGAGATCAAAAAGCTTCGCCAGTTCCCTCTCTCCTTCGCGAGGTTACGCCAATTACTCATACCAAGCGTAGACAGGTCCTTCTGCACTTGGTCCTTCCAGTGTGTTCTTGGGCGTCCTTGCCGTCGTTGCCCACCCATGGGTGCCGTTTCGAAGGACTTTTTCACTGGAGCATCATCATCCATGCGAACGACATGGCCAAGCCATCGCAATCGTTGAATTTTTATGCGCTTGACTATGTCCACATCATTATACAGCTCATACAGCTCGTCATTCCATCTTCTTCGGTACCCGTCGCTTTCGCGAACAGGGCCATAAATCTTGCGAAGAACTTTTCTCTCGAAAGCCCCCAAGGCTTGCTCATCGCTGGTCAACATCGTCCATGTTTCTGCGCCATATGCAAGGACGGGCACGATGAGAGATTTGTAGAGCAGGATTTTCGTTCGTCGAGAAAGGGCTCTGCTTTTCAACTGCCTACCGAGCCCAAAGTAGCATCTGTTGGCAAGTGTTATTCTTCGTTTGATTTCAAGGCTGACATTATTGGTGGTGTTTATGCTGGATCCAAGGTATACAAAATCCTTGACTACTTCAAAATTGTAGCTGCCAACAGTGACGTGGGTCCCAATACGCGAGGATTTTTTGTTTGTTGCCACAAGGTACTTTGTTTTGTCCTCATTCACTACTAGACCAACCTCCTTTGCTTCCTTCTCTAGACTGGAAAATGCTGCACTGACGGCCCTGTTGTTAAGGCCAACGATGTCAATATCATCCGCATATGCAAGCAGCATCGTAATTTTGTTATATATAGTACCACTGCGATTCAGATTGGCAGCTCTTATTACAGTTTCCAGCATTAGGTTGAAGAAATTGCACGAAAGTGAGTCACCTTGTCTAAAACCTCGTTTGGTCTCAAACGGCTCGGAGAGGTTCTTCCCAACTTTGACGGAGCTAAATGTTGTGCTCAACGTCACTCTACATAGGCGTATTAGTTTTGCGGGGATCCCAAATTTAGACATGGCGTCGTACAGGCAGCTTCTATTCGTGCTATCAAAAGCGGCTTTGAAGTCGACAAAAAGGTGGTGTGTGTCGATTTGCTTATCTAGGGTCTTTTCCAGGATTTGACGTGCTGTGAATATCTGGTCGATGGTGGATTTACCAGGTCTAAAACCACACTGATAAGGTCCAATCAGCTGGTTCATATATGGCTTCAGTCTTTCACACAGTATCGTCGATAAAACCTTATATGCGATATTTAGAAGGCTTATCCCACGGTAGTTGGCGCAAACAGCAGGATCACCCTTCTTATGGATTAGGCAAAGAACACTAAGGTTCCAATCTTCTGGCATGTACTCGTCAGACCAAATTGTGCTTAACAGCTGGTACATGCTTCCTACCAGCTCTTCGCCGCCGGCTTTGAAAAGCTCAGCCGGTATACCGTCTGCCCCAGGCGCTTTGTTATTCTTTAGCCGCCTAAGTGCTGTTCTCACCTCGCCTTGGTCGAGTGGAGGGATTTGTTGTTCATCCCTAAAGATTGTTCTGGGCTCCTCTTCTTCAAACTCCTCACCAGAGTTCGCATTCAGTAGCGTTGAGAAGTGGTCCCTCCATACCTCAAGTGTGCTCTGTACGTCCGTCACCAGGTTTACATACTCGTCTTTGCAGGAACCAGCCCCGGTCTTGAAACCACTTGTTTGCTGCCTTATTTTCTGATAGAATTTTCGGGCCGCATTCCTGCTTGCTAGCATCTCAAGCTCTTCGCACTCACGCCTTTCCGCCTCTCGTTTCTTGCTCTTGAAAAGACGTCTCTCTTCCCTCCTTCTCTCCCGGTATCGCTGAATTGTTGCACGCGTAGTAATTGGCTGCAGGGTGGCTTTGTATGCTGCGTATTTCTCTGCAGCAGCGACGCGGCATTCGTTATCGTACCAATTATTTCTGCGAGGCTGGTAGTAGCCAACCACTTCCTCCGCAGCGGTGCGAAGAGATTGGGAGATGTTATCCCATTGCTCGTTAATGTCGGGGCGATGAGAAGTTGCTTGCCTTAGCAGGATCGAGAGTCGAGATTGAAAATTCTCAGCTGTCCGTTGCGATTGCAGCTTTTCGACGTCGAACTTTCGTTGCGTTACTTGGTGAGCGTTCTTCATTGCAGAGAGGCGCATGCGGACCTTAGCTGCAACAAGGTAATGATCCGAGTCAACGCTTGCTCCTCGGATAGAACGAACATCAAGCACGCTCGAAGCGTATCTCGCGTCTATCACAACGTGATCAATTTGGTTTCGCGTTTTTTGATCAGGAGACACCCAAGTTGCTTGGTGGATGCTTCGGTGTTGGAACCTGGTGCTACTTACTACCATGTTTCGCGCCGCGGCGAAGTCGATCAGCCTCTCTCCGTTGCCGGAGGTATTTTTATGAAGGCTGAAGTTTCCGACTGTTGGACCAAAAATTCCTTCTTTGCCCACCTTAGCGTTAAAATCACCAATCACAATTTTTACAGTCCAGCAGATTTAGCAAGCATGTAATAACGATTTATCAGAAGCAATTTTATGGTGAAGAATACACGATTCTGAAATTGCAAAAACCACTTGATAACAAAAGTGAAATACTGCCCCTTGAACGCCATCCTATCATCCTTCATTACCGTTGTAGGTTATCCCGTTAGAGTGTACAATTTTTATATGGAATTTTTTTTTGTTTTTGTAGGAGGTGGTTCGCCTAATTTTTTTTCCTTTGGGCACAAATAACATTTTCCCAAAGTTTAAGACTGATTGGTCAACGTTAAAGCGTGGCACATGCGCCCTCAAGTTGATAAGAAGGGATTTTGCATAGTTTTATTACAAACAAATTATAAATTCATTATTATTTATCAAAATTTATGTTAAGTGTCGATATTATGCTTGGTTCGAACTATTATTTTAATGCATGCCCCCAAAAAAGGCGTGGCACGTTATAAAATTTAAGTATTTTATACGAAAATATGTAGTTTTTGCGTCAAAACAAAATTAAACCTTACATAGAATTTAGTTGCTTTTAGTCATTAAATAAAAGTGGGCTATTTGGACTGTGGCAACTTTAAATAAAACGCAAACAAATTAGTGTTCTACGAGATCTGATTTATTAATACCTCTATAGTTTTTTCTATAGTCAGTTACAATTTGTAAGATACATTGTTTTTCTTCTTCACTTTTGAGTAATGCAGTATTAAACTCTTCCATTAATTCAACACTTCTTTCAGCAGTATCGTTTACCACCCTAATTTTAATGATGATATTTACGCCCTCTATATAGCTTGGCTCGTTCTGCCATTGTGAGGGATCTTTTTGCAAAAAATCGGTTGAATTAGAAAAACGTTCAAAGAAGTGAAGTGTGTTTTTGGTTACGATGTCCTCAATTGATTTTGATTGTAAGTCCTGTATATCAGTAATCAGCCGCTTGCTCTAATTTTCTGATTCTACTCGAAGTCTCTTTATCATACGAGTTTTTGTTTCAGGAGTAATTGTTTCATCAAAAAATGAAAAACCTATTGTTTCTGCTGCTAAATACCATAAATGGTTACGGAATTTCCCCAAAGTTGCATTGCTTACGTTTTCGTTGACATTTTTGTAGGCGAGAATAGATTTAATAAAAAGAAGGTCTTGATTAGGCGCTTTGGAAGCTATTGGAACTTCTATCCAGGCTTTTACATATATTTTAACAATAAATAAACAAGCATCGCGTATGGCGTCCCAAGTAGATGCTTCGTCTCGGTAGATGTTATAACAACTGGCGATCTGTCTACTTTTTCCTTTCCAGTTAATGATGGTAACAGTTTTCCATCCCAATGCACTGTTATGGTTTGCGGTGAATTGTTTTAAAATTTTTCCATTAAATTTGTAGCTGTTTCAGATCGTATTTTTTACGGCAGTTTCGAATTGTACTTTTACTAACTGACTTAAATCATGGCCCAATGCTTCGGCAGTGGCTATGAGAATTCGAACAGCATCTCTGTCGCTAACTTTACATTTGTCCAGAGTTGCAACAAGCTTTGGTGTTATAAAGTTTTTCATTTTCCGTTTCGTTCCCACATTTACCGTTTGTTGAAAATTGTCTTGGAGCTCAACACTGTATATTTCTGTCAATTGTTCTTCATCATCTGAGTAGTCCTGACTTGCAGCCAAATTTTGGGATTGCTCCTGATGATACTTTTCTTGCCTTATCAGTTCTTTTTCTTCACGCATATTTCTTCTCTTCTCTTTTTCAAAAAGTGCTCGATCACTGCCAATCATACCACCCGGCCTGCCTTTTTTCCGTTGATTAAGTAGGAATAATCTATCTTCTTCTATTTGAATCATATTTAACGCATCACCATGAGCGATATCAAACAAATCGTCTAACTCTTCCATAAAATCGTGCTCTCGTTTCTCCTGCAGAACTGTACGCCGCTTACAAGTTTTCTGAAGTGTCTTCCACTAATGATATAATGCTTTCACTTTCTCAACGCTACGAATATTCTGCCTTGTGGGAATGCATGCTTTATCCCAGAGTACTTCTGCTTCTTTAATAACAAGATATGCACTTGGACGAAGATTTAGCTTTATTTTCCGCATATTATAAAAAAGAACTTTTGCCCTTTCGATGGCAACTTGCACCCAATGATTTGACTTTCGTCGTGCCCAAGCAGAAATAACTTTTCATTTGCTCTTGTTTTCATTGCTGTTCAAGTAAGTAAATATTATATTTTAAAAATACCGAGCACTTTAGTTGTTCAAACTTACCGATTTTATAAACCTTATCTTTAAAGGGAATCAAATTAATATTTTCACATTTGCATAAACAACAACACCATATCAACGCTCTCACCAAATCACATGCGTACTAAATACCGTTATTACAGTGTTGCTACTTCTATGTGAATATAAGTATGTTTGATCTAAACTAGAGCTGCATTTGTTAGTAGCAGTTTTTGAAAATTTGTAATAACCACACCCCAATTAGCCCACTTTTATTTAATGACTAAAAGGAACTAAATTTTATGTAAGGTTTAATCTTGTTTTGACGCAAGAACTACATATTTTCGTATAAAACACTTAAATTTTATAACGTGCCACGCCTTTTTTGGAGGCATGCATTAAAATAATAGTTCGAACCAAGCATAATATCGACACTTAACATAAATTTTGATAAATAATAATGAATTTATAACTTGTTTCTAATAAAATTATGCAAAATCACTTGTTATCAACTTGAGGGAGAATGTGCCATGCCTTAACGTTGACCAATCAGTCTTAAACTTTGGGAATATGTTATTTGTGCCCAAAGGAAAAAAAATAGTTGGCGAATAACATGTTATTAAAAAAAAATGTCCACTCTATTATCCCGTCTTGTGGTTCAGTTTATCCACGAAGTCTCCTTACACAGGGAAAACCAGTTGATGTTGCGCCTGATCCGAACACAATATTGGATCCCTCGGGTAAAGAACATGATACGCTCTGTTATCCACAATTATAAGATCTGTACGATTCACAGAAAAGCTAATCAGACTCAAATTATGGGAATTCTACCTAAGGAACGCACCACCTTTACGCGTGCATTCGCAAACACTGGTGTGGACTTTACCGGACCTTTCGACATAAAGTCTTACCGCTTCAGAGGATGTCGCACCTCAAAGGGTATACCTGCTTATTCGTCTGCTTCTCAACAAAGGCTATACATCTGCATCCTTCTTAGCAGCATTCGCGAGATTCGTTGCAAGGCGAGGATGCTCAAGAAACGTCTACTCCTACAATGGCACGAACTTTGTCGGAGCTTCGCGACTACTACTTTCTTGGTATTTTATACCCGCGGTAGCGCCGCACATGGGCGGATTGTATGAGGCGGGTGTAAAGCGCTTCAAAAACCACTTCAAAAAGGTCGTATCTTCCCATAAGTATACATTTGAAGAGTTTATGCCGAATTGAGGCATGCCTTGATTCGCGACCCTTGAGTCCCTCTTCAAATGAGCCAACGGTTCTAGAAACGCCCAACCCCGGTTATTTCCTCACTGGGGGAGATCTTTTAGCTCCACCAGAACCAGACGTGAACAAGACTCCTGCATCCATCGTAAACCGATGGCAAAAATTAAAAGCTTTGCATCATACCTTCTGAAGACGATGGAAAACGGAATATCTATCAGTACTGCAAAACCGTATTAAATAGAAATACCCTAAGCAGAAAATTAAAATTGGATATGTCGTTGTTCTAAAAGAAGACAACCTTCCACACAACGAATGGAGACTAGGACGAGTGGTCAATTTACACCCCGGCTCCGACAGCCGATTGCGCGTACTGGATATCACGACGGAGAGAGCTCAAGTTACGAGACCCCTCGTAAAAATGATTCTACCTCCAGGAAATGATGAACCGACACGCAACTCAACAAAGTCTAGATTCTCAAAAAGAAAGTGAAGCTAATAAAACGTTAGTCTTCCTCTTATTCCACTTCCGGTCCAATCGCATAATTCCACTCCCTTTCTAATTTTAGTATCTCACTTCCACTAAATCCTTACTTTTATACTTGCAACAGAAGGAGCGAAGTGGAATTTATTCAAGAGAGCAAATAAGCTAAAGAGGATTTAAAAATCATAGGGTGATGGTTCTTTTGCCGGGACGCCCCGGATTTATCTAGTGATATGGAACCGACCATCGTTAGATTTATATATTACACATAGAAACGTAATCGCAATTCTAATATAAACTTTGATGCGAAAGCTTCTTAAGTATACGCAAGTATTAAAAAATGCTTCCTTGCATATTAATTTATCAATCTACTGCCACAAATTTGCATAATAAGTAAAGTTTCTTAACATTACCTCACACTTTTCAACCGAATAAAGTAAAAACGAACATGAAGAGAGCGAAAAGTTGAGTAAAATATACTGCAATTTGCCAAGAAATGTACATTTCACTCTTGTATATAAAATGGCAAAGAACAAAAAAGATTAAAGTGAAAAAAATAACACCCCACAATTGAAACTCTTTTAAAGGCCAATTGTTGTTTTTTTTTTCTTCTATTCGAACACATTTCGGACAAATCATATTCTTTCGTGTTATGCAAACGCGATGGTTAATCAAATTACATCCCAATTTTGACAATTTGGACAATAATAGAGGCCATTGTAGTCGCACAAACGAGGTTCAATCCATGAATTTTTGAAATTTAGTAGAGTTCCACCCTCGGCGCTGCTAAGTCAATCTCAGGGCAAATGTCATCAATAGGATAACGGCGCTCCGATGCTATCACATGTGCACATACTCGCACTACATTGTTCACGCACTTTTGATGGGCTAGGCAATTACAATCACTGCACACAGAACAAGCTTGTATCATTCGCCAGATGACGACACTTCAATGATCACAATACTAACCAGAGTCGTTCTTCCTGGTCGACCACATCACGACCCAGCATTGCCTTGTTTTGTCTGTTAGCCATCGAGAAATAAAAAAAAATACACTCAAAATTAACACATTTGTAATTGTACCAATCCTTTAACCATACTCACCATAACGTAATATCTTACCGCATGCTTGTTCACCTTTGCTGTCATTGAAAAAGGAAATCTCCCTTTCAGTGAATGAACTATTCGATCAGTTTCTTGAATGACGGATGGTTGATATGTGTGTACCTACATATGTACATACGTTCCACTAAAGAGAATACAACTTGTTTGGCATCACCTTCCCCATGCAAGCCATGCTAGCTCGTGCCCATATATTTCTGCATGGCAATATGAGTTTTTAATATGTTGAACATTTAATGGCAATGCAACCATATTAATACACAATTGTAATAATATTAGTGATGGTGTCCTATTCCCTAAACAATTGTTGTGAAATACAATTCAACGAACTTAAAGTTCGCTTACGCATGAGCTACCCTGTTCTTTTGGCTAGAATCATACCCCCCGTGATATTCAAACTTTTTTCGGGGAAGGCCAGATTGTTGGGTATTGAGACTTTGCTAAAAAAAAACTCCTTATATCAAAAAAAAAGTTTTACAAATTATAAATTCACCGAGGATTTTAACAGCTGAATTTATGCAGATTGTCCTATTTATTAATTCATTAAAGCCTTCATTCAAAATAAATACATACTTTTCATATATTTCCCAGAAAAGTAATTACAATGAATTAGGAAAATTTGGGAAATCTGCAAATTGGAATGCATGGCTCCAGTGTGGCCCATCATCTAGTAGCGAAATGAGAAATTGCTCACACTTGCTATTTTCTGAATTGAAACTAATGCCATATGTACAAGCAACGGAATTGGTAAAATCAGTATTTGGTTGTTTAAGGGGTGAACTTTTCACACCATTGATCTATTTTTATTTGTTTGCATTTATGCCAAAACACTTGCCACCCAACAATAAGTCTATGTGTGCGCATTGGTTACTATTTAGCACAACAACAACAATTATTTCAGAAAGCACTATGTCTTAATACGCCGCTATGAGGAAGTAGGCCGAACAACAACCCTACCGTTTTCCAAAACCGTGCCATCTGCGCGACGCAAGACATCCCATCAGGCTATGTCCGGTCTATAGATCGATATCGCCGTAGAAGAGACTGCGGGAGGCAATATTGGGTCGGCACTGCATTAATTGTTTATCACTAGAGCACAGGCTCAAAAACTGTACGAGCCGAGGAAGATACCACCGGTGCGGCGCATAGCACCATACGACGCTCCATATCAACGAAGTGAGCGAACCGCAACGAACCCCCGAGCCCAAAAAGTCGAGGGCACAGCAAGTCGAAGAAAAATAAGAAGAAGAGTGCTCAGATGGTGCTATCTCGATTCTCGCGTCCGATTCTGGTACTGAAACTAGGTCTTTCCGTCTAGAAAGTCAAGAAGGCATCCTGGCAGTGCCCGAAACTCAGGCTCAGCCTTCCGCCAATCGCACCGAAAGGGGATCGAATAACAGGCCTTTTTGACCTCTGCTACAGCACGAACGTGATGAGTTGTCCGGAGCGAAAACTAGGCCCTTTCGCCCGCGCACACCTAAGCGCAAGTCACCAGCATTCCAAACCAAGGGCATTCCGGAGCGGGCTCATTGAAAGAAATACAATTTTGGGCTCAACATTGCCACCCATGATAGCAATCGCGCCGACGGCCGTCGTCAAAGTGGAGCCTGGCGGACGACTTCATTCAATACGCGCGCTGATTGATGTCTGCTCTCCCCGAACCATTTTATCACGGCACCGACGTCAACGCCGACATAGTGCTACCAGGAACATTGCCCACATCGTTTGGCCCCTTGCTAGTTCAAAGCACGATTTTTGGATGGGTGCTCTCCGGGGTCTGCAAAGCATAGACCCCCATTTTGTACAGCAACATACCTTTTGGATTCTAGTTTTTAATGAGTTTTCAACAAATTTTGAATAAAGTGCATTGAAAAGTACCACGTATGCTTCAATTAATTGGTTTTCTTTGTTGCAGATCGTTGGTGTGACACTGGAATTAATTTTAATTTGTAAACTTACATTTTTTCTCTTTTTTAATTTTTAAACAAAACATGTTAGTCTGGTAGCTGAGCCGTGTTTATCCTTTTATGTAAATGTTGCTCACCGCAAATAGGCCGGCATGTTTAGGCATTCAGTCTAAATATTTTCAATAAAAATAATGTCCGCCCTAATGCACACATATACATGTTTTAACGTATATACACATTCACATGTGCCAACTCAGACGGTGCCCTCCGGATAATGCAATGTCGTTAAATTTCCCCTTAACGTCAGTTATTTGTCCGGCGGTGCGATCAAATAAACCGATTGGTATATTCACACACTTCCTGACCGGATATTATGGAAGACACCACGCAGCTACCAGGCCACATCAATTTTCCTAAAGTAATCAAGTTTGTATGAAATCTATAATTGTTCTCGAATAAACAAAAAGAATATACAGTCCACTCATTAACACTAATAATTTGTGATATATTTCATTTTTCAAATAAAACCAATTGTGCGCACCATCGCAACATGGCGACGCATCTGGGTTTAACACCTTGATGTTGAAATCATTTATACTTTGTAAAATTAATAGTTAATAATCAGAGTGCTTAAAGCAGTCTCATGGTTTTGAAGAGTGATCTCATAAAAAATTAAGTGGTGCAGCCATGGCGAATTTAACAAGATGGTGTTAAGGAGCCAGCTGATTTTTTCGCCTTTTTCACTTTGCTGGACTGAACGTCAAAGCGCTTCGTTCTGATTGACTGGCGAATGACTGGCGATGTAAATCACCTACAGAAATTTGACATTCAGTCTAGCAAAGCAAAAACAAAATACATGGAGGCCTTTTACTTATACACTAATTAGCAAAGGTCTAATCATATTTCAGTGAGAAAGAAAAATATATACATATAAAAAAATATACACAATTATAAAAAAATAAACTCCCGACAAAGAAGGAGGATTCCACAAGGCATTGAAGCTTTAGGTTGCCCGCGGAATCGGCAAAATCGACCTCCCCTTCCTTTGCGTCTGGAACTACCAACCGGCAAGCGCCGGTGGTGTGCCTCAAACATTAGCCGCAAGTCATCTGTATATGCAACAGCAACCACATACGTGCATTCACACACACTTGTGTGATCGATTTGAGCTGCAAAGTTTTATCTTAGCTTAATGGCCTGCCAGCAAAGCTAACATAGGCGATAACATCGCCACGAACAGCTGATTCTTCTAATGCAAGTCAACGACCTATTTACATATGGGAACTGGTTGGGATCCGGAACTTAATTGTGGAGAAGCACCAACTGTGCAGAAGTAGTGGAAAAACTTCAACTGAGCAAGATTGCAGAAACAGTGGAGAGAATATCGACCGAGCAGGAGCAGAAGCCATCGAGCGACGCCAGCAGCAGAGACCGGCTTCCAGTCTACGCCACAGATCAGCAGCAGTGTCGGGAGCAAAGTCTCCCGCACTCTAGTTTTTAAGATATATATTTATGTTCTTTTTATATACATTTATATACACATACATATACATAGGTATACCAAATAGGTATGTACATATATACGCACGTATGTGCATAGGAGTACACAAGTAGTTTTCGCAATAGGTTTGTACTTCCTTTTTTTTTTACTTACCATTTGTTTGCTTTATTATTTCTTTAATTTTCCCTTCACTTTTATCCCCTATTATGTTTATTATCCCCTTATAGTAGATATTTGCTCAATTTGCATTTGCATATATTCCTTTATTAAGTTATCATTCCCTTTGGAATTCGTTTTTGCTGCGCCCAACGTTAATCAAAATATTTTCTGCTTCACTTCACGGTATATAGATTAATTCTTTTTTTTACTAGTATCCAATTTGTCTATTTTTTTATTAATCGCAAATAATGGCACTAGATTGTTGCGTTTTCCAAAGTTGTCCTTTTATTTTTGATCCGATCATGTCCGGAATGAATAATTAATTTAAAAAAAAACTCGAATTTCCCTTAAGAATCCTCAGAATCAGACGAACTAATCCCTAACGATGATCCTTTCAAATGGACAATAAATAATGGCATTCGTGATTACATTGCAATACAGGGTTACAAACAGAATTAAGAAACTGATTTCAGCCACTTAAAACGAACTTACCCAGATGACAGTGTGAGATTTCTGTCCAAAAATATTTTTCATCGAATTCAGATTGTGTTTTTAACTGCAAATCAGGATTCAGTGATTGGAAATCTATAGGGAACTCAAGTATAAAAAATTGATAAAACACTAATGATTTAATGTAAAGAAGAAATATATTACTGGAGAGTGGAGTTGTCGTTATAAGAAAAGCTTTGGCATTATTTGGGCTTTCATTAAGGGGTACTGACGAGAAACTGGGATCGCTGAATAATGGAAATTATTAAATATTTCTTAAAGCTATTGAGGAATTTGACACTTTTCTAGCTGAAAACATTAAAAAAAAAAATTGGGTGCAAAGAAAGCGTCAGCACTAGTAATTTCTCTAAAACGGTTTGGGAGGAGTTCATGGAACTTCATGGAAAAATATGTAATGCGTATTCTTACAGCTGAGGTCCAAGCAGCATAATGTGTCAAGAATTTATCTTCAAGCCCAAACAAAACGAAGCTGTTAAAATATTGCATGGAAAATACTAAATTGCTTGAAGTTTTGATTGACATTGAAGATAATCCAACAGAAAAACCAATTTGCCGGCAAGAAGAAAAAGGACTCCGAATTCAATCGGAACAGTTTGAAACTGTATTTTTGATGATTGTATGGCATTTTCTTCTATCATTGAACATTATAAGAGTCTCCAGAAGCAAAACAAGAATTCGATTTGTCAGAAGATCAAAAGTACCATTCCAGTGCAATTGACTGGCAGAGAAAAATTTAAAATCTCATCGTTGTAATGGTTTCAGTGGACATTGCATATTGAATGTTTGCAATTATGGCTGTGTCCGTATGTAGTGGCTAAATAACATAATATCGGCTCAACAGTTTGGCGATGCTTTGTATTGAATCCGAGAAATTTTTTTCTTTATATTTGAGGATTTGGTTAGAGATTTTGCTGCACAAAAAGCAATAAGGAAAGGTCTTTAGATGTAGACATATAATTTATATTATTCTTGACATTTGTAAATTTTATTGAAATTTGATAAATGTGTCGACTTGAAATTGATTATCCTAAAATAAATACAAATATCCTTTTGTACAATAAAAATTTCCTATATTCGTTTAACTTTTTCTTCGTATTCGTTGAATAAATGCATTAATAAAGTTTTGAAATACATCATGTACAACTTTTATAGGAGAGGCTTTTTTTGTGCCCAGGGGTGCTTGAGGAGTAAATCCAGCCCTGCACACAGCACATCCTTTTGATCCTCAACCAAATAGAATGTCTCACAATCTGTTGAGAAGATGGGTGCAAATCTAGTCGATTTGTGAACAAAAATATATTAATTGATTTTTTCCGTTTACTAGAAATATGTATTGCTTGAATACCGCAAGCATATATTTAAATCTGTTTTCATAAAAATTATTGTAACCTAGTTCGAATAGTTTTCGAACTTCGAGTTTCTAAGCAACGGTACAAGGTGATCTCTCCAAACAAAAACATTGTTATTTATGGGAACTTTTGTTCACATGAAATTCACTATAAGGGCGTAAAATCATCAAATAATTTAAAAGAAATTTATAATTAAAAATTAATTTATAAATTATCCAGATTTTTGACGACTACAATTTGCTATTACGCCATTTGGGAAGCTTAGAGCGTGCCTACGATTTTTCGTTGAAGGTGGATACTATAAAAGTCTAGGTAACAGTGTTGGAATTGGGCTGTCGCATTCGTCTTTTAGTTAGATCCTGTAAGAAATTGTTAAAATTAACGAGCCCATATTATTCCCCCAATGGGTAAAACGACCTACGCTGGAAGATTATTTTATTTCTGCGCACTTTTAAATGCAGGCCCCAACTATTCAGCTCCATTCTTAGCTGTTTTTAAACTCAGTTACAGTTTTCTTGTTTTCTTTGACAAATCCTCTTGAAATATTTGGCTTTTCCCGCAATCTACCTAAGTAATCTCTCTTTAAACTTTGTTTACTGTTTTGTTTCTGGAATGGGCGTTTGTTTAAAACAAAATTTTAATGAAATTACTTACATTTTGAATCTGCGTAATTTTTCGCCTCTAAAAACATAGTGAGCAAATTCAATTAATCCGACAACAATTTCCGCCCAAAATTGATGTAGCCGATAAGGGGAAACAATGTTCGAAAGCGGAAAATTTGCGCTCGAACTAATTCGGTCGAAAACGAAACTCACGATAATTGTGAATATGTTATGGTCAATGCAGTATTGTATACTTCGCCTTGCTTCTCTACTCGTATTGTTACGTTTATATTCTTGAAACGCTGTTGATTCCCCAAAGAAGTAATTAACGTCAAGCTGTAGATATAGTTGTGTCTTCTCTGTGCTACTTTTTTCTTATTGAAATTTTATTATTTCTTTGTATATAAATTAATAATTTAGTGATAAAAGTTTTGGAGATTTACCTGTGCGCATTTAAAGCTAAGTATAATATTTTATTTTTTACACTTTAATTTAGTTTTCAATTGCCTAGTCATTAGTTGATTTGCATTGTTATTGTTTCTTATTTACATTGTTTGTGCTTCTTTTTTTTGCTTTAAACTTTGTGTATTTGTTTAAGTTTGCGCGCATTTTCTTTTCTTGTTTTGATTGTCATTCTTTAAACAGCTCTTTGCGTTTAGTTTTTTAGGTGTCTATTACTGTGCATCTAAAACTGTTCGTTGCATAAATAGCTCTCAAACCTTTAGTAATTATAAAACTTGCACTAACTTCCAAACTGCTTTCTTCTTTCAAATATTAATACAATTTTAGTTTTTACTCATATTGAATTTTACTGTTTAAATTATGTCTTGCATTTTTGACAACTGCAAAAATAAAAGCGATAATGAGCAACGCTCTGTTGCATGCTGGTTGTGCGATGGTATTGCTCATATAAAATGTGCCGGATTGATTGGTAGAATCCTAGACTTAATAAATGAAGGAAGAGGTATTCGTTGGTCTTGTTTAAAATGCAGATCAACTGAGGTTGAACTTTTCCAATTTTTTAGAGAAACCAGAAATGGATTTTTCGAAATCGGCAAAGACCTTCGGGCACTTAATGATAAATTTAAACGTTATGAAAACGAGTTTAAATCATTTAAGTGCCTAGATAAACAAACTTCGCAACCTGTAAGAGAGCCCAACGCAAACGGACACACAGTCCACCCAAGGAAAGTATTGTGGCTCCTCTTACATTACCTCAAAAGAGTAATGTGCCTCAAACCCAACAAATTGAGCTAATTAATCTTTTGTCTCCTGTCCCTCCGCCTCAGGGCCGTCTTCATCAACTTGATCAATCTTCCTACTCTTTCGAGTCGCAGAGAAATGTTAGGTATAATATTTCTGGTAAAATTAGTCAATGGATGGATCTCAAGTCCATTTCTTCTAGAGCAAATTAATTTTAATGTACCCTCCCGGGCAACGAGAAACTTTAAACCACTTTTCTTGAAACTATGCAGAACTAACTTTGAGTTGAATGAACCGTTTCGGGGTTTATGCCAAGACTTTAACAATCATTCCAGCACCTTTGATGTATCGGACTCACTTTTTATAATTAAAAGAACTATTCTATCCTCTCTTAATAACCGCTAACGATCCAATTTTCTTACTTTGCATTTCTCTAACTTTGTATTCGGCTGATGAATTCTTATTCTGTAGCTGAGCAGCTTGGGATCTCGACGCTTAACAAACTTTCTTCTGTCACGACTCGGAACCTAAGATTTGTATATTTAAAAAACATCCGTACGTTATGCGGATTGAGCCCCTCGTGCCGGTTGGGCGGGAAAGTGGGTTTCCGTTGGGTTATAAAAAAGAGCTATCTGCACTCGCTCTTCTTCCTCTAATAAAAGCAATTCTGATCATGAGAACTTACAGGTATCTTCACAAGTGGGTCCATCACCGCCTCAATCGCTTCCACCATCCAAATCTGATCCTATTGTTGCAAAAACTGTAGCACCATTGGATGAGGCTGACTGCTCTGCAAAGAAGCTGGTTGTGGTTCCTTTGAGAAAATAGATTTTTGTTACTAGATTTGCTAGGGACACTTCTTCTGATGATATAGAGTTTGACATTTCATCAAAAATCAAGACTCGTAACTTAGCAATTCGAAAATTTTACTTTAAATACAAACGTAACGTATCATCTTTTAAAATTGATGTGGCACCTGAAGTTTTTGATACTTTGCTTAACAATTCTTTTTGGCCAACCGGGGCATTTGTTCGCGAATTTGAATACAAGCCACATAAAAATAAAAATAAAATAAATAACTAAGCTTCAATTCCTAATCGTGACACTGAGCCAAAAAACTAATTTTAAATTCTACTTTAAGTATTTTCTACCAAAACGTTAGAGGTTTAAATACTAAATTGAACGATTTATATTTAAAAGGCTTAGACTGTAACTATAACGTAATTTGATTTACTGAAACCTGGCTAAACCACATATTTTTAATTCAGAGATTCTTCCTAATCAATATCAAATTTATAGAAATGACCGTAAGGACAGAATCGGTCGGGGTGTTCTTTTTGCAGTTCATTCTTCAATACCATCCGAAGATGTTAATATCTTCCTCATCGAGTCAATCGAATTTAAAGCAATACGAGTTATGGTAGGAAATGGTTTATTTTATTTAGATGCTTGCTACGTCCCTCCTTACTCTGGTTTATCGGTTTATTCTCAACATATTGCGTTACTTAGATCTTTAAGTTCAATGATTACTGCACATGACTCGATGATTGTACTTGGTGACTTCAATATGCCAGGCATATCATGAACTCTTATAGACGACTTTATCGTTCCAATATCATCAAAGGATTTTTGTTTTTAGAAGATATGGCTGAGCTCTGTCTAAATCAGATCAATTTAACTCCAAACAATTTTGGCACCATTCTGGATCTTCTTTTTGTTATTGACGTATCTAAGTCATCTACGAAGAGGTGCGAACCCTTGGTTATTCCAGAGCACTCTTATCATTGAGGCAAATTACGAAGTTATTAGTGATTTTGGAAATAATATTGATAAATCGAGTAGCTCAAACGCTCGTTTTATTTTCGCGAAAGCCAATTTCAAGAAATTAGATCGAGAATTATCAAAATTATCATGGCCGACGTATAAAGATGATGTTGAACGTTGCGTCCTGCATTTTAATAACACTATATTAAGCTTATTTCAAAAGTTTGTACCAAAACGGGTTTGCGTACAAAAGGAGCAATCACAACCATGGTTTACTAAAGAACTAAAAAATCTAAAAAATAAAAAGTCGCGATCGTTTAAATTGTACAAAAAAAGTGGTTTGCACACTAACTATATTAAATACTCAGTTATCCGACACGCTTATTTTGAATTAAATAAAAGATGCTTCAGATCTTATTTGTGCAAAGTTAAAAGGAATCTAATAAAAAACCCTGAATCATTTTATAACTTCGTTAACTCTAGGCGCAGAGTGACTAGTTTTCCGTCTGCTATGAAATATCAAAATACCGTTTCTTGTGACTCCCAATCAATTTCCAACATGTTTGCCCAATTCTTTAGGTCAAATTACTCCATTAACTCGCCTCCGAGCAAACCTTATCCATATAAACTATGTTCCCTCACCTCTGCTATTATTCCGCAGATATCTTCCGAGGAAGTATTTTATTATTTGAGTAACTTAAAATAATCATTTCAAGCTGGCCCCGATTCGATTCCGACGTGTTTCCTCATAAACTGTGTTAAACATATTTATGAGCCCTTAACTAATTTATTTAATCTTTCTCTTAAGCTTGGGATTTTCCCTTCAGCTTGGAAAGAATCATTCATTATATTACTTTATAAGACCGGGAGTAGGTCCTCTATAGAAAATTATCGCGGTATATTTAAGTTTTCTGCTATATCTAAATTATTCGAAGCTATTGTTGATGACCATTTAACGTATTCCATATCCTCTACAATTTCTACCACACAACACGGGTTCTCTAAGGGTAAATCTACCGTTACAAACTTGCTTGAGTTCACAACTCATGTTTCAAATGGATTCAGAGAATTTATGCACACTGATGTTATATACACTGATTTTAGTAAAGCATTCGACAGAGTAAGTCACTCTTTACTGACCCATAAACACGATCTCCTTGGTTTTCAACCTAATCTCTTTCGTTGGATGTCTTCTTACCTCATTGACAGAACAGAACGAGTTCCTTTTAAAAATAGTTCCTCAAACATTATTTATGTTTCTTTAGGGGTCCCGCAAGAAAGTCACCTTGGTCCAATTCTGCTTTTACTTTTATAAATGACTTATCTTCTGTAATAAATTATTCAAAAATTTTATTGTATGCTGATGATGTAAAGCTTTTTAGATCGTATCATTCTGTTGAGGAAAGGTCCTTACTACAAGCGGATTTAAATAGCATTACTAACTGGTGTCAAATAAATTATATGCTACTAAACCTTAAAAAATGTAAAGAAATGTGCTTTTCTCGCAGAGCAGTCCAATCAGCTTCTTATGACATATGTAACCATAACCTCGAACAATTATTTAACATTGTTGACCTAGGTATCACAATGGACCCAAAACTTAACTTTAATCTTCATATCAATACTACAATCAACAAAGCTAAGGGTGTTTTTGCGTTTGTAAAACGATGGTCAAAAGAATTTAGTGACCCCTACATTACGAAAGCTCTTTTCACAACGTTAGTGAGGCCAATACTAGAATATGGTTACATCGTTTGGAACCCTCACTATCAAGTTCATTATGACCGGTCAGTTCAAAAACCATTTCTGCTTTTTGCTTTACAAATTTTCGCTGGGATTGTCAATATATCCTGCCACCCTATATTAATCGTTTAAAACTTATTAATCTTCCTACGCTTGCTAGCCGCAGAGAAATGTTAGGCATAATATTTTTAGTCAAGTTCCTGACTGGCTTGACGTCTAGCCCACCTTTTCTGGCCGAAGTGAAGTGGAACGTTCCCTCCCGAATTTCCAGGCATTACCGGCTTCTTTTTCTGAAACTTTGCAAAAATAATTTTGAATTAAACGAGCCACTCCGTTGTTTATGCCAGGGCTTTAACTTTTATTCCGGTTCCTTTGATATTTCCGACTCACTTTTTTACATAAAGAATACTATACTTTGTACTCTCAATAGATGATGGATTACATACACAATTACGCTTTAAAACAATTTTTACTATCCAAAATAGTTTAAATTTAAAATCTGCGGATTAACTTTAATTCTGTAGCTGAATAGTTTTAGAGTCTCGACACCGAACAAACTCCTGCCTTTCATGACTCGGCACTGCATATGCAAAAATATTAAATCCTTGCGTCATGTGGATGCGCCACTCGCCCTCGCGTCGGTCGGGCGGGAATGGAGGGTAAAACCGTTGGGATTATTATTATTATTATTATTATTATTATTAAAAGACAGCAAAAAGAAATGGCCCCTTAAATATTCGCCTTAAGATGGTGTCTAACAACTTTTATTATAATTTGTTCTCTTAAAGAGTATGTATAATAATTTAAAGTTTTCGAATGTATATTTAATAGTGAAATAAAATACTGATTTAAGCTTCACAGTAATTATACTTAAGAAGAAAGAACAAAATGTCGCACGACGTTGTTTCTTACTTTATTTTCACACGTTTCTCTTGTTCTTCCACTGAACGGACGCGACGTCTCTCTTCGTCAGATTTGGCCACGCCTTGAAATCTTACGTTTTCGTCGAGCTGCTCTCGTCCGTTGTGGAACTCCCAACGGGTTGGCTTGGTGCTCGGATCAGTTAGCTTATCGGCGGACCAGGCCTCACTTCTTCCCATCCATTCGGCGACCTATGATAGCAAAATAATCAAATTAATGTATGTTTTAGTGTTTTATACTATGTATGTATGTATAAGGGATGTCAATTTTGGGCATTTCATTGATCCCGGGATTTTGGAGATCTGAAAACAAAATCCCGGGACAATCCCGAGGTCCCGAATTTCACGAAGTTTTGATTTGCAATTTCTAATTTTTCAAAAAATGTAACACATTTGTAATCGTTGTATTAAAGAAGTATACAAAATAACATTAATACAACAAAGAGAACGATTCGTTGTCATTCATGTATGTTTGTATTTATTGGTATTTTCAAAAAAAAAAAAAATGTCAAACATACAAAATAACTTATACTTCAAGTATCAATATACATATTACATAATCAAATGCACCGGCATAAATTAAATTATTTTTAATTACTGTTTGAGACCAATATTAAATATTAATATATTACCATTCAGTAAAAAAGAAATACTTCAATAAACATATTACAGAATCAAATGCACCAGCATAAATAAAATTTTTTTTAATCACTGTTTGAGACCAATATTAAATATTAATATATTACCATTCACTAAAAAAAGAAATACTTCAATAAAAATTAAATACGTCAGCCATTCCATTTTGAGCGAGGCAGAATTATTCCTTATTGTGAACAAAATGCAATCTTTAAGAAACTAAAGCCTTAAGTGTGTTATCCTCCAACTGCATTTTAAATATGCAGTGGAGAAGCACTGCTGCGCCTCAACACTTGTTGGTTGGATTGTCGACAAAAAGTTAAATGCTCTTTATAGGATATAGCCTTTATCGCCTTATTACAAAAACTATGAATGTCTTTTACTAAGCCTTCTAATAAATTATATGCCTTTCGATTAATGGACAATTGCCATCTGATTGTTAAAACTTGATGCAATTTATAATTTAGACTTTATGCCTTAACCAGTTCAAGCACCTTTATTAATATCGCTTTCATAGTAAGGCTCATTTTCTGCTCGAGGAGAATATTCTCCAGCTAATTTATAATGGCAAGGGCAAAACGAATTCTAGGGAGTTCACAAGCCGGGTTATTTGTCGAATTTGTCGTATTGGTAAGCGTAATACAACAGTAAACCTGTTGTTTTTGGTACTTATGTTAAATTTTCTTATTTCAATACAACTCTGAAAGGTATTTTTATTCGATCGGCTCTTTCTGTTTTGAATCATTTAAGGTTTTTTTGTTTGAAAAAATTTAAATTAAAGTTAAGTGGAATTGGAACAAAAGGAGACTGGTTGAAATATAACAATGTCCTCAAAGCTCTTTGTTTAGACATGCTTCTCACGATAGGCCAGGCCTACCGCTAAGACCTGATTAAGCGAGCCCCTTCAGCACGAAGGTTGCTTCTCTCGGTGAGCTGGACCAATCGTCTAAAATTGATCAAGCGGTACAGCCAGTGACCAACGCCTACAACTCTGCCTTTAAGGTCTCCTGCTCTAAACCCCTCCCGAAGGCCAAAAATAAACCTAGGTGGTGGAATCCGGAGATTTTATCCCTTTGGAAGGATAGCAAGAGATTCTTCAATCAAGCCAAGAGGACAGGTCTTTGGCAATCGTACAAAGACGCTCTTAGATCTTTCAAGAAGTCGATAAAGAAGGCACAACGAGAGTCATGGCAAAATTTCTGCAATAATATAGAAGAGAACTCCGAAGCCAATAGGCTGAGAAGGGTTCTTTCGAAAAATGCTTCAAGCAGAAGGGGACTGGACACTAACGTGTAGTGAAATGTTGGAGCTACTAATATCTACATACTTTCCCGTGTGTTTTGACGAGCCTAACGTACCATGTGACCACATCACTATATAATAATATAATTTTGGCGCGTACACTATATAGCTCAGTGTTTGGCCGAGCTTCTCCTACCATTTGTGGTGTGCGTCTTTATATTATAGCACAAATGGAGGGACCTACAGTTTTGTGCCGACTCCGAACGGCAGATGTTTTTAATGAGAAGCATTTTCATGGCAGAAATACCCTCGGTGGTTTGCCATTGCCTGCCGAGGGGTGACCGCTATTAGAAAAAATTTTTCTATGATTAAGATTTTGCTTGCCCTGACTGAAATTCGAACCTCGAACTCACCGGCATATCGAGTTATAGCACGCACCGCTACCCACTCGACCACAGCGGACCACATCACTAACTCTCTCCAAATTAACTCCGCCCGGAACACAGTGAGTTCTGTTAAGGTGGAATGGGCAATAATGTCCTTCCAACACTACAAATCTCCAGGACTAGACGGAATCTTTCCCGCACAGTTACAAGCCGCCAGGGACATTTTATATCCTCTGCTCACCCAAATATATACTGCCTGCCTTACATACACCCACATCCCACATGAATGGACAAAGGCATAGGTGGTTTTTCTACCAAAAGGAGGCAGGGCCTGCCCTGCGAAACCGAAGGATTTCAGGCCTATAAGCTTTACCTCTTTCCTCCTCAAAACTCTAAAGAGGCTCATAGCTTAATATATTCGGCGGATGCATGCATACCTCAAAGGCAAAGTTGTGGAAAATGCCCTCCACGACATCGTCTCAACGATTGAAAAAGGATTTGCCATAAAGGAAGACACGCTAAGGGCTTTTCTCGATATAGAGAGAGCCTTCAAAAATGTCTACCCCAAAGCTGTTATCAACTCCCTCAATTGGGTGGGGGTACGGCAGGGACTTTGTTGATCTTAAAATTACAATGGACCCGAAATTTAATTTTAAACTTCATATAAATGTTACAGTTAACAAAGCCAAGGGTGTTTTTTGCATTTGTAAAACGGTGGTCAAAAGAATTAAATGACCCTTACATCACGAAGGCTCTGTTCACAACGTTAGTGAGGCCCATACTGGAATATGGATGTGTTGTTTGGAACCCGCGCTATCAAGTTCATTCCGACCGAATAGAGTCAATGTAAAAACAATTTCTGCTTTTTGCTTTAAGGAACTTTCGTTGGGATTCTCAGTACAACCTGCCGCCATATACATATAAGTCGTTTAAAACTCATTAATCTTCCTACACTTGCTAGTCGCAGAGAAATGCTAGGCATTGTATTTTTGGCCAAGTTACTGACAGGCTTGATCTCTAGCCCATCTCTTCTTAGCGAAATAAAACTTAACGTTCCGTCCAGAATTTCAAGACATTTCCGGCATCTCTTTCTGAAGCCATGTAAAAGTAATTTTGAGTTAAATAAGCCACTCCGTAGTTTGTGTCAGGATTTTAACATTCACTCCGGTTCTTTTGATACTTCAGACTCACTTTTTTACATAAAGAAAACTATACTCAATGCTCTCAATAATTGATACATACATACATATGTATATATTACTATTTGATCAGCTGATGAGCATTTGTTCTGTAGCTGAACAGTATTAGATCTCGACACTTAACAAATCTCTGCTCTTCATGACTCGGCGCAACATATACATATGAAAAAAAAAAACAAAAAAAATTTTTTTTTTATATATCCGTGCGTTATGCGGATGCGCCCCTCGCGTCGGTCGGGCGGGTTGGGACTATTATTATTATTATCCTTCGGGTTCGACCACTGGATTGCTAATTAATAATAGTTGGGATTAGCGTACTACTTACTTCATCGTATAAAAATGAACAACAACAATGATACAATAAACAGATAGTATAATGTTAGCAGCTGATTGGAGCTTTTTCTTATACATACTTTTGTGGTCCATAATAAGTCAAACTTTGTTTACAAAACAACGTAAGGAAAGCTAAATTCGGGCGAAATCGAATTTTATATACCCTCGCGATGTATTTTTGTATGGGCGATGCCCATAATTTCATAAAACATCGTTTCTTTGTTTCAAATCGCAGCTAGTATTAAACTTTACTTAATATCTTCCAATAAATACTGAAAAACGAAGTAGGTTTTTTATAAAATTTCCGTTATATGGAAGTTGGTTGTGACGATACCTTACATCGTTATTGAGATATCTGTAGACGTTTTTATATAAGTGGCCGTGGTAACGCCCATTTTTCAAAATTTCAAAAAAAAAAACAAGTTTCTTAATTAGCTATCTCTCCAAATATCAAATTTTTATTAATATGTTCCTAAAGATAAAAAAGTAACAAAATTTTTGCATTTTTAAAAATTTCCGTTATATGGGAGGTGGGCGAGGTTATTTTCCGATTTCAAACTTTTCTACAATTATAATAGCGATATAAAGGAATATATGTCTACCAAATTTTGTGACGATACCTTAGACCGTTATTGAGATACAGCTATTTTTTCATAAGTGGGCGTGGCAAAGCATATTTTTAAAAATTTCATAAATACCTAATTTTTTAGTTCAAATTGCTCCAAAGACCGAACTTCACTCAATTTGTTTTAATAGGTACCGAAAAACTGAAGTTTTTGCATTTTCAAACCTTCCCTTATATGGGAGGTGGGCGTGGATATGATCAGATTTCAAAACTTTTCGACGATAATAATAGCGATACCAATGAAAATATGTCTACCAAATTTTGTGACGATACCTTACAACGTTATTGAGACACAGAATTTGTTTCATAAGTGGGCGTGGCAACGCCTATTTTTCAAAATTTCATAAATACCTAATTTTTTAGTTCAAAGTCGCCCCAAACACAAAATTTCACCCAATTTGCTGTAATAGGTACCGAAAAAACGGAGTTTTTGCATTTTTAAAAAACTTCCGTTATATGGGAGGTGGGCGTGGTTATTAACCGATCTTGACCATTTTCAACACCAACCTACCTACCCAATCCAGAGAGCAATCTATGTACCCAATTTCATTGAGATATCTTCATTTTTACTCGAGCTATTGTGACTACGGACAGACCGACGGACGGACAGACCGGCATTCCTCTTTTCATTCTGTTAATTTTAAAATATACATATATGTATATATCTATCTCGATTATTTTTCTCTGTTACAAACAACCCTTATGAGAACAAAGTTAATATACCCTTGTGTACAAGTACGCTCGGGTATACAAATAAAAGTTTGTTTACATTTTGTAAATTTATAATTTCCGCTGTGGTCGAGTTGGTAGCGGTGCGTGCTATAACTTGATATGTCGGTGAGTTCGAGGTTCGAATCTCAGTAGGGCAAGCAAAATCTTAATCATAGAAAAAGTTTTTTCTAATAGCGGCCACCCCTCGGCAGGCAATGGCAAACCTCTGAGGGTATTTCTGCTATGAAAAAGCTTCTCATTAAATACATCTGCCGTTCGGAGTCGGCACAAAAACTGTAGGTCCCTCCATTTGTGCTATAATATAAAGACGCACATCACAAATGGTAGAAGAAGCTCGGCCAAACACTGAGCTATATAGTGTACGCGCCAAAATTATATTATATATACATATATACGAAAATAACCAAGTACTTTTCTTTACCTTACAAAGAATAGGTACGAAATAAACCAAACAAGTAAGTAAAGAGTGATCACTGTTTGCTTAAAAACTTAATATTTTGTAATTGTCCTGCCATCTCCACTGGCAACTCTCGCCAAGTCCCAAATACGACATGGGTACTACGGCACCATTGTGAATGAGCGCTGCTGGAAAATGGGCTGTATTGGATACTTTAATGCAAACTGCTTTTTTGGTACTGCGACTGCGACCGGCATTGGGAAAACCCACCCATACGCTGTATAAAAAAAAACTAAAGGAAACATTTAAGAAGATCCTGACGGCAGCGGTGGATTCGCTAGAAACAGATTCAGGTAAGAGTCAATTAACTGATTTATTTTCCAACGCAAAATAGTGTGTGGACAGTTACATACATAGGTCCATATCACGCCACCATCAACAGCGGTAAATTGATGAAAAGCGGTACTTTACCGCTATACCGGCCAGTTCCAGCCAGCGACCAACTTTTAAAAAGACCCTAAAATAAGGGCAATAAGGAGAAGTGAAGTGCATTAAAATTGTAATAAAGTGTTACATTTCCCTTAAGAGCATTGCAGTTATATGTATATACATATATACATATAAAACTATCAAAAGACCCAGTAGGGCACTTCAAAACAAAAAAAAAAATTCAGTGCACTGCCGTAAAGGTATATACTAAAAAATATCAAAAGTGTAGTTCGGTTATACGTACGTACATATATACAAAAAACAAAAACAAAAAATTCATTGCAGTGCCATAAAGGTATATACTTACGTATACTGAAAAAATATATTAAAAGTGTAGTGCGGTTATACGCATGATGCCATAATTAAAGAAGTTGTACATTGGCAACTTCTCGCTCTAAATCGGCCATCTTGAACGCCCTTAGAAACTGTGTTGCTCCTTTGCCAAATTAAAAAAAAAATCTTTAAATATCAGAAGTAAATAAAGTTCTTCATGTGAAACGTAGAGAAGGCATCATTAATTGTCTTGGCATTTTGATTTCTTTCTATTCGTTGACAATTGACTTTTTGAATACGAGAAATTGGGTAAGTTTTTTTGAAAAATTTAAATTTTTTGTATACAAATATTATATTATTTTATTTTTACATGAGCTAAAGGCCAATTCTCGGCCAAGTGCACACGCAAGTAAGGTCAAATCAATCATTTGTAATGATATCGTCAGCGACCCTTTTTGTTCCCAGGTTTTTTCAAATTTGTGGGCTTTCCCGCGCAAGTGCAGCTCGATCTTTGCGGCTTACGAGTTTTTCTGCTCCGACATAGTGCAGCGGTTTGATACACGAAAGTTGTTGTGATTTTTTTTCTTAATAAGTCCACTTAACGCAGGTTTTGTAAAGCAACTCGATCTCTGAGGCTTGTTTGTTCTAACTGCAGCGTACAGCGACCCAACATGTAAGCAAGTAAGTTCCAAATGATGTTTTACTTTTGGATGAAAGTGTGCCCTATGTGTGCCGAGTCGGAGAACTTTATGCACATGTAACATATGTCGAATTTTTCGTATAGCAGACCCAACGTAAAAGAGGAAAGCCATCAAAGCGTCTTATACATACATATTTAGTTGTTCATCATGGTCCAATTTTTTGCCACATATACATAAGAATGTATGTATGAGGATGGACAAATTCAAAAAAAATTTGTTAAATGCTTATACATACATACCTACATATGTGTTTATTACTCCTCGTTAAGATACAAATATCAAACCTTATAGAATATTTATAATAATCCAAAGGATTTTTTGAGTACGCAGTTTTATAACGTATTCTTGCATAAATATAGTTTTAATTCACTAAAAATTAAAGCTGTTTTCTAATTTTTTCAACAAAACATTTTTATTGTATATACGATTTTCATGTTTTAGAAATAAAGTATTAAAAATTTAAATTTTGTTGTTTTATACATATTATTTTCGATACATAAGACAACAGTGGCCCCATACCACATTATCCTGTTACAGTAGCGAAATAAATTTGAGGAACTCAATGGACTTGTATATATACGATGTAATGTACATTAAAATAATTACATACTTATTTACATACGAGTACATACATATTTTATAAAATTTAAATCGTTGTAATTAAAGCTTATGGTAAAATCAAAACGAACTTCTTCTTCCCGTTTCTCTCATATTTCTTAAATACAACATTGAGCTAAGGGCGTTCAAACTGGCGCTGTCACAACGTACATCACCTTTCGTTATTGCATCATGTGTTATACGTATGTATATACAAAAAAAGAATTAAAATAAACATATATATGCTTGTATATAAACACGTAAATACGTATACACTTTAATGTACTACCCGGTGGTGCAATAAAGGCAAGGCATCGGTGTTATTATAAATTGAGGAGAGATACAATGGAATGCCATGAGAAAGTCACTCGGTGTTTTCACTAGAGATACAAAATGACGAGCTTAAGGCTTTGTGGACAAAAGTCAAAGAAACTTTCGATGCGTATTCGCGGGGTTTGTCCGACGACGAACCTGGCAGAGCACCTATGAGTTTAGGGAAAATTAAGTACCAAGACTCCTACTTGGTATACCTGACGTGCGCTGCGATGATGGGCGAGACCATCCATAATTTGACATTTGCTCAGCATAGCTCTTCCACGTTAATCGCTACTCCCCGAGAACGCGAATCTGGTCCCCGACCAAGCGTTAACTTTCCACCGTGTGACACGGAAATATTTTACGACGATTATATGGCTTGGCTTCGAGATTTGCCATTTACGGCAATAATTCGCGTTTAAGTCCGGTGAAAAAATTATACCACCTCAACCAGAAAACTCGGGGAGAAGCGAAAGACATTGTGAAAAAATCCCCGTTGACAAATGATGATTTTGCGATCGCGTGGAAAAATCTATCGGACCGGTATGAAAATAAAAGGGTCATGGTAAATAGCCAGTTGAAGATTCTGTTCAATTTGCTTACGATGACAATGAAGCGCGGCAGCGATATCAATTGTCTTTCGCGCGTGGTCAATAATTGCATATCTGTTCTGCAAATGTACGAAATCGACATTGGGAACTGGGATGCAATTTTTGTCTATTTGATCTTCAGCAGATTACCCGATGCCACTCTAGCTTTGTGGGAACAGGGAATCGTGAATAAGGCCGAAATCCCGAGGTGGTAGGATTTGGATAGTTTTCTCTGAAGTAGGTTCCAGACATTATAAACGGTATCGGATATTCAAAGCAATCGAGTCCAGAGAGTCGGACCCGGCCGAACAAATACCGGCCCGGTAGGTAGAAAGGTATCTGCTCATCACACCCAATTCGCGAATACCGGTTGCCGATTATGCCCAGACCAATCTCACCCGCTTAAATCTTGTCCGACATTTTTAGGAATGAGGGTATATGACCAATGTAAGATGGTGAGGAAATATAATTTGTGTATGAAATGTTTTGCTCACTCTCATATTGCGAGAAACTGTGTGAGCACATTCAACTGTTCGAGTTGCCACCAGAGGCATCACTCCCTGCTAGATCGGACGTTATCTGGAAACAGCCCTTCGAATCCAAATAGGCGCGCTCCCGAAGAACATGAAGAAACCCCGCGACCCACGGCATCTGCAACTGCGTCAACACTTTATTCGCGGCAAGTGGCAAACAGGTTATTTTGGGCACAGCAATGGTGCATATTCGCCACCTGGGGGTGAACTACGAAGCTACGGCGCTCCTTGATTCAGACTCAGAAGGGACTTTTATGACGTAGCGGTTGCAGAGGCTGATCAATCTCCCTACACGACCTGTTGACATGAATGTTTGTGGAATAAACGCAAAAAGATCGGCTAAGGTGCGAAAGATTTCGCAATTCGTTTTAGATTCTCCTGTCGATCCCGAAGTAAGAATTGAGACAAGAGGCCTGATTCTACCACGGCTGACAGGAGACCTACCCCAGTATGCATTAGATCAAGCAGATATTGGTCTACTATCCCAAATTGAATTGGCCGATGCGAATTTTCACAGGAGTCGGCAGGTGATAATTGGTGCGGACTTGTATCCAGCGGTCATGCGTGGTCGGGTCAATAACAATGTCTTGGGATCTCTGCTGGCACAGGAGAAAGTTTTTGGTTGGGTGTTGATGGGTCCTGCTCCTCAGTCTACGAAAAGGGCAGAGGATACTTGTATGTCCCTCTATAGTGAATTATCCAACTCTCAATTGACACGGTTCTGGGAGCTTGAGCAAGTACCGAACAAAAAGCAGGTGAGTTCTGAGGAGGCGTTTTGCCAGCACCGTTACGCAACGACAACTCACCGGAATGACGAGGAGTGGCCTATGACATATGGCTAAGTAAGGTAGACTGGGATGATAACTTACCCCGAGGGCTTTATCTGCGGTGGGAAATTGTTCTTAAAAATTATATTCACATATCGGAGAGTAGAAGCCCGGGATTGATAAACTACACGCCTTGGAACGAAATTGAGTTTCATGGGTTTTGTAATGTGTCAGAGAAAGCATACGCAGCAGCCTTATATGTCAGGGTGAAAGATAAGTCCGCAAGTATGCCCTCATATGCACATTTACTTGTAGGTAAGACGACGGAAGCATCCGTAAAAACAGTGTCCTTACCCCGTTTATAGTTATGCGGAGCGCTACAGTAAGTAGAACTCATTAATTCTTTACTTCCACAGTTCGATGTCGCTCAGCCGAGGATCTACAAATGGACCAATTCCACCATCGTGCTCGCATGGCTTAAGAGACCCATGTGCACCTGGACTACCTTCGTGGCGAATAGGGCTGCCAAAATTGAGGAACTTGTCGGAGTGGATAGATGGAATCATGTGGACTCCTCGAACAACCCGACAGATCTCGGAAGCAGAGGAGTATCGCCACAAGAATTATCGAAGAGTACCTTGTGGTGCCAAGGTCCAAAGTGGCTGAAGGCGACAGCGAGGAAATGGCCCCAAACCATAGATGCTTCATCAATGTAAACTGAACTGGGACAAAAGGTCGTCCAAGTTCATGCAGCACGGCCGGAGCAGGAGGACATGTTAGAGAGGTTCTCCGATTTCCGCGGGTGATTGCTCGCGTTTTGAAATTTTTCCGCAAAACGCATCCAATGCAGCGGGCGTGAGAGAGGGAATATCTGAAATTACGTCGGAAGAAATCAATCAAGTGAAAACACGACTCATTGTATTGGCGCAAAAGCGGTGCTACCAGAGCGAATATGAGGCACTCTCGTCATCAAAGCCCATTGGCACAAGAAGCTCTATTAAGATTCTCAAACCGTTCCTTGATGAGGAAGGTGTTATGAGGGTTGGAGGGAGGTTAGCGCTATCAGAGCTGCCTTACAATTATCGTTATTCCATCATCCTGCCGTACGACTGCCAGTTTTCTCGACTCCACGTCAGTTTCTCACACTTGATTTGATTTGAAAATTATACCGGCAGGGCGTGCCTTATTACTAAAGGATATGTATGAGTCTTCGTTTGCTTCGCGACGAAAGCAGTACACCTGGAGGCAACTAGCGATCTCTCGACTGCCACCTTTCTAGCGGATTTCTCAAGGTTTGTGGCGAGGCGTGGGTGTCCTCGAAGCATGCATTAAGACAATGGAATGAACTTTGTCGGTGTCAGCAAAGCGGTAAAACTAGATTTCCGAAACATCCTGGCCGATGCATCCCGCCTCACGACCCAAACATATGCTTATCAAGGTATCGATTGGCATTTTATACCGCCGGGCGCACCACACATGGGAGGATTGTGGGAGGCAGGGGTCAAGAGTTTCAAAACGCATTTCCGGAAAGTAGCAAGCAACATGCGGTTTACTATGGAGGAATTCGCAATCTTGCTTGCCAAGATCGAATGCTGTCTAAATTCGAGGCCAATTAGCCCTCTGTCAGACAACCCCGAATCAACGGAACCCCTTACTCCGGGCCATTTCTTAATTGGTAGCCCACTACTCGCGGTCTCTGATCCCGAGATCAGAGACAACCCGATGTCAATAGTCAATCGATGACAAAAGATAAAAGCGCTGCATCAAGGATTCTGCCGGCGATGGAAAAAGGAGTACTTGAAGGAAAGGCACAAGCGCGTAAACTGGCAATATCCCAAACGCGACCTCACGCTCGGCGATTTGGTAGTTATCAAAGAGGATAACTTACCCCCTAATCAGTGGAGACTTGGCAGAGTTGAAAAGGTGTTTGTAGGGCAGGACAAGCGTGTACGAGTCGTTGAAATTTGTACATCGCGAGGCATGGTTACACGACCTATCGTGAAAATAGTGCATTTACCACCAGTAAACTACGAATAATGCTTGTTTCTATTTTCAGAATTTTTTCCACGATGGCATCCACCCTCCCGAATGAATTCCTAGAGCAATAATCGTGCCCTATGTGTAAGCACAACCATCGCTTACTTTTTTGCCGACAACTGCGTCGGATGGAAGCTGAGGAGAGACTTAGGGCTGTCCTCCTACACCGTCATTGTGCCAATTGCCTGTCGTTGCAACACATGGCAAATGAATGCCCTTCAATTAGAACTTACGAATTATGCGAGGAGCGACACCACAGTCTCCTTCACTTTTGGGAGAATCCCAGGCGGAGCGAAGACGTGTCGCAGCGCCAGAAAGCGACAGACACACGAAGCACCTGGTGACATGAAGTCGAGGTTCTGGAACTGGAAACCAGTGACGAGGACCTAGAACAGGCCGCGCCCGGCTTATATACTTCACCTGAGCCACCGGTATTCAGACCACCTCTGTCGGGTATCAGGTCGGCAATACAAAGGCCCCCTAAACCAAAAGGGAGAAAATCAAGACGCCAAGGTGTGAGAGACGCAGCAGTAGTGCTGAAAGTAATGGTAAGAGGAAGGCTAAATACAGTGCGAGCAATTGTCGACCCAGGAAAGCGTTAATCAAGAATTTTAAGAGCCCTGGAACGACGACTTGGTTTAACCGACCACGGTGAGGAATTTTGCGAGATGACGGTAAAAGGGTGGCAGGAGAACCTCTACATCCGTGCGCGGGTAAGCCGTGTGTTCGCCAAGACGGCCCAGGAAAGCAGGATTGATACCGGGTCGTTAATGACTTCGACAATATGCGGCTGCCAGACCCAAACTTCTACCGCGCTAGCGCGGTGTCCCTTGTGTTCGGAGCAGAGGTGTACGAAGCCATCATAACTACATCCGGGACTAATGCCGGCAACACCCACACGTCCAGCGGCGCAGATTACCATGTTTGGGTGGATCATCTCGGGCGCCACCGCTTATTAGCTTAAAAAAAAAACATTTGAAATGAAATGTAAAAACAAATGAATTATTATCTGCAAAAAAAGTAATGAATTGTAAATGAAAATTTAGATTATATTGCAGTGACGCTGCAAGGCGGTCGGCATGTTTGCGCCTGCAGGTAATTATAAGTAAAAGTTTTGGGTAAAAATCACCCACAGGTGTCGCTGTTGAGCAAACTCGCTAACAATACTCGTTACAGTCTTTTCTTTTTATACGAGTCCTGTTATTCAGTTAACTGTCGCCAGACTCTGCCCTCTGCAGACTCTATAAAAGCGGCTACAAAATATAAAATCCCCCATTTTTTTCAAGGCGACAACCGCGACTGGTGAGTGCTGGTATTTCACTTATTTTTAGATATTACTAATATTTTTGCACTTACATACATATATATATCTACTTTATGGTTCCATTTAATTAACTTAAATAAACTTATATATATACATACATACATACGATAATAACCAAGTACTTTACTTTGCCTTACAAAGAATAGGTACGAAATAAACCAAACAAGTAAGTAAAAAGTGACCGTCTCAAGGATCGGCTCCTCCACGTAATCCCCGTTTCCGAAATTCAAGAGGAATTCCGGCCGCTATAAGATCCCCGCTCTGCGGCCGGCAGATGTCGCTCTGCTATTTGATCAAGCTGAACTATTCTATGCGGGTGTTTTGGTGTAGGCACTCGACCCCTTCGCCGTTCGCTGTTCCGCTGTGTGCGTTTGTGTTGTGTATCGCAAGAAAATAAGAAAAAAATGTATGTGTTCGTCTATACCGAAGGCTTCATACCTTTCATGAATGTTATATTTCTCTTATCTTTATGATTTAGCTGATTAAATGAAGGTGTTAAGGTGCTAAATGGAATATATGAACTATCGGTTGCAAGGGAGCTTTATATAATATTTCTCCGATCTGTCAAACAGTACTGTTTCTCTTCCAGACATCTCAGTATGGTTTCGACGATTCGATGGCACTGTTCCGGAGTTCTAAACTAATCGGCCCATAAGAGGATAATTCGTTCTCAGGTTTGTTTGGCTTTAAGATAACACTACATTTGAAGTTAGGACTAATAGTAGTAGGCATTTTTTTGAAAATTGTTGGATTATCAACGCATCAATATTATCTGGGCTTGGCAATTTAAAATTTTTCTACCTTGATACTTCTGCTTGCACCTCCGAAAGTTTTACGTAAGGAAATGGTTTATCCATTTGGCATGGACAGTCAAGATAAGCTTTCGCACTCTGTCGCTGGTGGTCACTATTTAAGAAGAAGGGCACAAAATTACTCTTAAGAGGGTGGGTTCATTTACGGGGAAGAAAAAAGTAAATTTTTTAAATTTTTATTTCTGGAATAAGAAACATTGTAGACAATTCGTTTAAAGAGTCTATTTTAGAGCAAATCTGAAAGTTTTTTTAATGATTGAACCACTCAAAAATGGTGGAAAATGGCGGAGGAATCCATGTTGCAGTGGAACGTGTCGCAGCTGATACCGTCCGTTGGCGTGCAAAACAGCGTCCGTACTTCTGAACTGTAACAGTAAATATAAATATCTTGTTAATTCGATACTTTTTACTCTATTTGAACCTCAAAAAGCCAGTGAAAACTGAAAATTTATAATTTTTTCCTATGTTTGAACTTTGAAATAGATTTGCAATGTTAAATTTATGCATATTTTCACTTATGAAAATTACAAAAATCGATATAATTATTCATATCTTTGGTTCATATTAAACAGTTTTCCATACCGTACAAAATACAAGTTCAATCAGATTGATAGGTGAAATAGTTTTCGATTGCGCTCGCTAGTTGCAAGAACATAGTTTTCAGAAACGGCGCTTCGAAGTTTTGTGTGCGGAGCGACTGACACGTCTTCGACGCACTTGTCTATTACCAGAAATATCTTTTGAAACAATGCTAATATTTTACACATGTTTTTAGATAGTTTTGGAAGAGATCAAGCAAAAATAATCGATTTTTTTTTATTTAAATGATCCGACCCCCTTATAGTGGTTGCCAGAAGCGTCGGTCTTACTTTTGTCTAATCTCTACCATGAGTTATCAGCATCTTTCACTGTTACTTGCCGCTTCGGAGGACGTTTTAAATATTTGGTGGCTATCCATAGTTTTTATCGTAATTTTTAATTTGGTTTGGTATTCTTAAGAAATTCAGATATATATTCTTCTTTCAGCTTCGATTTTAATTCTTTAATTGCTTTGATGACCCTATTTTTGTCAACCGGATTTCTGCTATTCTGCCAAATCCTTCGAAGTCGGCTCTTATTTTGTACCTTCTGAGCTACTTCAAAAAAATTCAAAGTGAAATGTCTGTACTTAAAGTTCCTTTTGCGAATGTCTGCTTCATAATGTAAATGTTTAAAGTTTACTTATGTATGTAGATTAAGGTGACAATTAAATGTATGGAGTATTTTTTTTTTCTTTATTGTTTTGGTCTCAGTGTTTTTTTGTGTGTAGTTTTATTTAAAAAAAATTCTAGTAAAATTTCAAGGTCGTAGGAAGAGGATTAGGGGGCGCGTCGGCCCCCCAAAGTTACACAAAATACGTTTTTTCACGCAAATTCTTACTTTGACTGCTTGTAACTTTCTCTGTGTTTTTTTTTTTTAAACATTACTGGCGAAAGATGTTCATTAATATGTCTACAATAACATCTGTCAATAACATTTTTGTCTAATGTTAATATTTAATGAAAAAAACTTAAATATAGGAGAAAAAGTACGCCTCAATGTCGATTTATTATACTTAAATAAAACTACTTATGTATATGATTTTTCTTTTTATTAATATTGTTTAAAGCACTTGAGACAATGTCTTTTTATTACAGTCCGGGAACCGATGGCGGTAATCGCTAACAATTTTTAAAACAAATTGTTTTTGGCGTTCATTTTTGGTAAATAGTTTATTATACTCTTCCATCAATTTAACCCCCCTTTCGGCAGTGTCATTTGTAACATTTAATTTTTTCATCAGTTCAGCCGCTTTACAATAAGATTGGTCCTGCTCCCATTTGTCTGGGTTTAATTTAAAAAAATCAGTATTTATTTGAAATCTTTCAAATAAGGCTTTTGTTTCGGCAGAGACGAACTGCTCAATTCAAGAAGACAATAGTGAGATGAGTGAATCTGGAACCGATGTCAGTGACGGAAGTGATGATATTTATAGTCCTTCGACAGACAAACCCATTGGCACTAATGATTCCGCTGGCGGTAAAAAAGAGGGTCAACTGAGTGACGAGGGGTCAGTTTCGAATGATGGCATAAACGATCAGCCTATGCCTGTGTATGAAAATTGCCATTTTGTATAAATTGTTTCGCTTCAGCACATTCGTAAGGTGACATAATATATGCTAATAAAAACAAATATTTTGTATTTTTGTACACTGTTGGGACAAATATGTCCCATTCTAAAATACTGCTGGGGCAAATATGTCCCACCTAAAAATACCGTTATCTGCTAACTTACAAGCTTCGTTTGAACTTTATGCACCTTTGGGTCTCCAAAAAGTCAAATATAAAGTTTGGGAAAAAGCCCTGCAAAAGTCGTAGCGAAAGGGTTAATGCAATTTCACGATTATTCCGCTCCACTTGTTGTAAAATTGTTGTTGCGTTCTTCAAGTCGGCACTCTCGGCGTACTTCTTCGTAATCGATACCATACATAAAGCCTGGGCGCCCCGTTTTTCGTTGACTTATCAAGAAATCAATATCTTCTTGATTCGACATTATTTTTAATGCACTTGCATGCGCCACGTCAAAAAGCATATCCAATTTTTCTTTCCACGTGTTTACTTTGCTCTTATGGAAATTAGAAGTCTTCTTTGAATCTTTTTGAAAGCTTTGCCATTCTTTATACAATTTCTCTACATTTGTAATGCAGTGTTGTTTATCCTTGACCGGAATGCGGGCTTTTCCCAGAACACGAATAGTTCTTTTACAACTAAATCTGAACTTTCCCGTAAATTTTTTTTTACTACACGTAAATTGAAAAACAAAACTTTTAACACTTCTATATTGGAGGGTAGTTTACTTCCCGTTAATGAGTTGGTACAATAACCAATTAAATATATGCGTTCACGTAAATTTCTAGCAGACATTTTCGACTTTTCACATTCAAATATTCACTTCGAATGATTTTTTTGCAAATTTAATGCTATTAAAAAATGTTTGCGGCTGCTGCATATAACTGTAAAATAAGAATCTATTTTCCGAGAAACATTGGTGCTGATTTTTTGTCGGTAGCTTACGCAAGCATTGAGAATAATATTGTTGAGGTTGTAACGGGAATATTCTCGGTCACAATTGTCAATATTATAGATCGCTTCAGCATACAGGCAAAAAAAATTTGAAGCAAACTTTTAAAGACAATTCTTACACTTGAAAACAAAAGTAAACAAAAAAAGTCTGAAGTTCGGACTAGCGAGGTCTTACTGTATATAATTGTTGAAGCTACTCTTACGTAAATCATAAGGAATTTTCTATATGAATCTTTAATTAAATAAATCTGAACAAAATCCAAAATTTGAATCATATAAGTAATTTTATTTAAGTATAATAAATCGACATTGAGGCGTACTTTTTCTCCTATATTTAAGTTTTTTTCATTAAATATTAACATTAGACAAAAATGTTATTGACAGATGTTATTGTAGACATATTAATGAACATCTTTCGCCAGTAATGTTTAAAAAAAAAAACACAGAGAAAGTTACAAGCAGTCAAAGTAAGAATTTGCGTGAAAAAACGTATTTTGTGTAACTTTGGGGGGCCGACGCGCCCCCTAATCCTCTTCCTACGACCTTGAAATTTTACTGGAATTTTTTTAAATAAAACTACACACAAAAAAATACTGAGACCAAAGAAAATATCACTTTCGAAATTAACTGTCACCCTAATGTAGATAATTAAAAATGCTAAGTTCATATGCGCCATTATATACGACGTATTGCAGACGATGAGGCATGATGGTAAAAAATTATTATTGATTATTTTCACTTTTGAATATTATTGTGAAATTATATTTTGTACAGTAAGGTCTCAAATCAAAGCTTTTGGATCTCGCTGACTGGCTGAGACATAGAGCTTGATGTTTTCCAGCATGAATAGAAAAACGTAAGAAAAAATAAGTTGTACTAGTATTTAAATTATTTAATAATATTTAACCGAAAAAGTTTATTACAACGCTCAATAAACAATTTTTCGTGTTACTATTTTTAATTGTCTTTAATAAAATTCATTATTGCGTATTTTTGAGCGGGTTTTCTTTTTTAAAAATATTTGTTTCGTTTGATTAGTGCTGAATAAATGTGTGCGTACCTGGCAAAAACTGCAAGTATTTTCCAGATTATTTTCATCAAAAATATAGTAAAATTTACAGGTTTTGCATTTCATCAACAATTTATAATGAACTGTTAATGTATAAGTACATGTATAGAATTTATATTAGGGGTTTATGTATTTACGTAAGTAAGTGTGTATATACATACATACATACATACTACGAGCTTGATCACACATTGTTACATTATCATTTTAGTTTCAACAAAACGTACATTATATGGTATTACTTTACAAATATAAAATGGGACCTTAAAGATTATCACATATAGTAATTAAAATATTGATATTTAGTAATTGCAAGTATTTGTATTGAGTGGTATAAATATACGAAAAGTTAAAAAGGCGCCTATGGTCCTACGAGTATTGTGGTGATTCTCCTCCCGAAGCAATTTTCCTCACCCGGCTAACTTCATCATAGGCAATGGAGAAAACACTTTTCTTGTCAGCAATTGGATTTCGACGACCCGTGTTATTGAGTAAAGAGTTCATGGCTATTCCAGAATCATGGTCATCTTCTAGGGTGCATGCATTAAGTTGCTTTTGAGTACTTGACGTCGCATCTGCTGAATCTGGTTTCACTATATTTGCGTTAAGTTTCGAACTTGCAGCCATTATCTCGTTTTCCCTTATGGGCGACGGCCTAGGTTTGATTTTTATGTTGTTCCGAAATGTATCTTTAGATGCAGGGAATGGTGGAGTCTCTGGATACATATAATGTGGCAGTTTTGTCGGTGGTAACGGTACCTCAGGTGCATTTTCGCGTTCAAATCTGTGTTCTGAATGTTGTAATAATGGATGGCTGGTATCAGTCTCAATTTTGGGCTTGTGTTGCTTATTCATAACAATGTCTTCTTTAAGAAGTCTTTTGTTCCTCGGCGACGATAGTCTAGAGGCAGGTTCCGGTTTAGATTTGCCTTCTTCAGTTATAAAGACATCGGACTTCGAACCTAAGCGATTTTTTGATTGAAGTCTAGTTGACAAATTGTTTTTTTTTCTTGATGAAGTCGAAATCTTTAAAGAATCTGTTGTTGGTTTACAACTTGCAGCTTTATTTTTACCGTAATACCATTCCATGTATTTTGGCACCTCTTTTTCAAAATTATTTGAAACATGAAAATTATCCTTCGGATAATTTAGGTCGTTTTCATTTTGGTGTATGCGATTTTTTGCTACATGGTTTACTTCGGATATATCTTTGTGCGTGCTATTTACATTTTTTAAAGAGGAATATTTATGTTTTTCTGTATCATAGTGACTGTGTGAAGGTCGAGAAGAGCTTTGAGAGCGATGTAGTCGCTGTGAGGTTGTTTTATGTGTAGTTCGAGGCATGGCTTTCGGGGGTCTTTCTCTCTGCTCAGAAGAAGACCTCGAAAATGTTGCAATATTATATTTTGCATCAACATCCTCTTCGCTTAAGTTTACTTCATGGCGACCATAATTTTCACTTTCTGCCCTCTTTTTTTGTTTAGGACAGTAAGGATCAACTGCGTTATTTTTTATGACAATTTCGTCGGCATCCGATTCATTGGAGTCATTCTTCTCGTTATCGTCAACACAATCATCGTCAACATCTACAGTATTTTGAGAGTAATACGAAATTGTATCAACTGTTATAGTTCGATAATGGTCGGGACTTATTGGCTCACCATCTAAGGAATCAAGCATATCTAATGAAAGTTCTTGATCAGGTTTGGCCACTGTCTGCGGCATAAAACACCCTTTTTGTTTATTTTCGTCATTTTTTTTCCGCCTTAGAATAATAGTTTTTGTTTCAACATGTTTTCGTAGCGGTTTTTTGGGAGGGGTTCGCTTCCTGTTGTCGACTATTTCGTCATCTTCCTCCTTAATTGGAGTACGTATTTTTCTCTTAGCTTCTTCTACCATAACAATTCGTTTCTTGGGACGTGCGCTGCGATATTTGTTGGATTTACTTCGCTTTTTACGTTTCATCCAATAAACCCCTTCAGGACTGTTCGGAGGCCGGAAACGAAAGTACTCGCATTCGCTCTCTGATATGGAATCGTCATTTTCACTTCGTGCTTTTCGTAGCACAGATTTTGCTTGCACGTTGCCAAATTTTTTTTGAGAATATTCAACGTTTTCGTCCGTCTGTGTACCTATTTCACAATCGGTTTGTGTTGCAATTGCTACAGACTGACCGGGAAGGCTTTGAGTCTCTAAGAGTATTTCATTTTGTATACATCGATTTTCGATTTTTTCTTTTTCCAATAAAATTTGACGCAGTAATACGTTTTGTTGCTTTAAGGAATTTTCCAGCTCATATGTTAGTGACTGATTTGATGATGAGGGCTGAATTCGACCTACAAGATCGTCGACCTGTACTGTAATTGCTTCGTGATTCGGCTGAGTATGTATAACTTTGACTTCAGGCTCTGTTTGTGAATAAACTATGCTATTGTTGCCTGATTTACCGAGAGCAAAAGATTCTTCCTTCAAAATCGAATGTTGTTGAATTTCATTGGGCATTGATTGCATATATGTTGCGCCTGGGACAATTTGATAATGTTCCCGAATTATTTGTTTTCCATCGGGCTGCTCCTCAATAAATCTGCGCATTAGAATCTCTTTTCCTCTATTATCAACCATTACCAATTGAGGTTGTGAAACGTTTGTGGATTTAACTGGATTATTTACATACATATTATTATCATCCTCTGCCTTTCTAGCATCATCGCGAGTTTTATCCCTAGTAAAAAGTTTCAATATTTCAGTGTTTCCATCTTTTATATAAAACTCTCCTTTATTCCTTAGACTGATTTGAGCTGTATTGTAATTAATTTCGCTGCCGCGATTAATCTCGTAGCGGCTCATTAATTCGTCGTATGTATATTTTTCTTCATTGTCGTTGTGGTGCTGTTGTTTATTCATTTTGCTTCGTTGAAAATGTTCGGCCTCCGTAGTTAAAACGTCTTGACTATCAGCGATGTCCTCAATATATACATCTCGATCATTTATCAAGTTAGTTCTAGAGTTGTGAAATTTGTCTTTGGCTGTACGAGTGTTTCTGGAAAATAAAAACATCGATAAATATGTAGTATATATGGTACTAAGATCATCAATATATTATTTGCATAGGTTGCACGTATAAAATATTTCCCCCTTCAACATGTACCCGATTGAATGAGTTAAAAATTGGCTGCTGCCTAAAGCTAGCCATTGACGTATATGTTCTCACACTTGCGTGAAAGCAAAGCAGTTTAATAAAATGACGTTATTTAATTGCTGACGCTATGTGTTATTAGTGTCATGTAGTCCTGCAAATCTTAACTGAACTGGGCTAAGTTTTAACAATATTAACTGATATAAAATAATAATGTTCAAAGTTGCAACACGAATAGATCGTACGTTCTAATACAACTCTGTTTCTATAATTGCTTATTCTTGCATTTAACATACATACTTGTATAACACATTTTTTAGTCTTTAAATAAACGCTATTGAAGTTAAATCTGTTTTTCTGATAGGGACTCTTGGATCTGCCCCCAACATAGGTTATGGGCCCAGAGCACGGCTCTGGTGAAAGTCTCTATAATTGCGTGAGTGATAGCGTGTTTTCCCGAAAATTTGTGTATAGACTTATGTATGTATATACATACTGGCATATTAAAATATTGAAAACGGGTGTGTCGCGTTTAAGTGAGAAAACAAAATGAATTCGCTATATCAAATTGACAAACTTGATGAAAATAACTTTGATACGTGGCGGGTACAAATGAGAAGTGTCCTCATACATGCTGGGCTATGGAATATAGTGAATGAAAAATTTTTAAAACCTGAAGAAAGTGCGGCCGAGTGGGAGGCACTTGATGAAAAGGCCTTGGCCACGATTACTCTAAGTGTAAAAGCGTCGCAACTCAGCCACATAAAGCAATGTAAAACGTCCACAGAAGCGTGGAAGGTTCTAGAAACTTTGCATCAGCCAAGTGGACCAGTGCACAAAGTGTCATTGTATAAAAAGCTTTTAAATATGAAGCTTAATGACAGTGAAGGCATGGTAAAATATTTGAACGATTTCACATCCGTTGCTGAAAAGTTATCCGAAGTCGGCATTGAAATCAAAGACGAATTAGTTACAATTATTTTGCTCTCTAGTCTGCCAAAGCAGTACGAGCATTTTGTTATCGCCATGGAAACTAGAGACTCGTTGCCGACATTAACTAATTTGAAGGTTAAACTTTTAGAAGAGTACGAACGAAAGAAGCAGACAAAACGCGGTTCTGCTGAATCTGAAGGGGAATCGCAGGCGTTTGCTCTTTGGTCGAAGAATGTAGAAAAAGGGGAAAACGCAAGGCATAGGAGAAACAAAAATATGCAAAATGTCAAATGCTTTAAATGCGGTCAGCGCGGTCATTATGCTGCGAACTGCATCAAGTCGAATAGGAACGATCAGATGGCTACAAAACGAAATGAACATTCGTTTACGATGTTAGCTGCAGCGGACGCTGATATGTTCGACGGTTCTACCTGGCTTCTTGACAGCGGAGCAACCGCTCATATGTGTAGCAACCGAAATTTGTTTAACTCACTCAAAGAGCATAAAGAGAAAATTTGTTTAGCTGGAAACAATTTTCTTCTCGCGGAAGGTGTGGG
Organism: Philophylla caesio; assembly: GCA_963971545.1. Taxonomy (NCBI): domain Eukaryota; kingdom Metazoa; phylum Arthropoda; class Insecta; order Diptera; family Tephritidae; genus Philophylla; species Philophylla caesio. Next base: position 58,090,696 of record OZ020604.1, on the reverse strand, counting down.
GGAAGTGCGTGTGAGATTACAACAAAGTGACATTACCCTACGCAATGTTTTGTTTGTGCCAAGTATGTGCGGTAACTTTATGTCCGTCGCTAGAGCTGTAGAAAATGGACTTGAAGTAAAATTTTATGAAAATTGCGCTAAAATAATAAAAAATAATGAAGTGATTTTGATAGCTATGAAGGTAAACAAACTGTTTGTGCTACGATGTAATGACAACAAGTGTTTCTATGCTTCGAATGAAAAAGCAATATCATGGCATGAAAGATATGGACACTTAAATTACGGCAGCCTGCAAGAATTGGTGAAAAAAGACATGGTTCGCGGGATGGATAAAGTGAATTTTACTAAAGATATTGCGTGTGAGGTATGTGCAAGATGCAAAATTAGTGTGAAGCCTTTTCCGAAGAGCACGGAAAATCGCGCTAAAGATATTTTAGAATTAGTACACACAGATGTGTGTGGTCCATTCCGTACAAAGTCTCTGGGAGGCGCGCGATACTTCTTAGTTTTCATAGACGATAAATCGAGACGAATGTTTGTGTATTTCCTTAAATCTAAAGAAGAAGTTCTCGAGAAGTTTAAAATCTTTAAAAATTTAGTAGAACGACAAACTGATAAAAGAATCAAAACAATTCGTAGTGATAATGGGCGTGAATTCGTCAACAATAACTTTGATACGTTTTTGAGTGATTGTGGCATAAAAAGACAGTTGACGGTGGCATACACACCACAACAAAACGGAGTTGCCGAGAGGGCAAACCGTACAATAGTCGAAATGGCACGTAGTATGTTGCTTCAGAGTGGACTTGGTGAATTTTTATGGGCAGAGGCAGTTGCTACTGCAGTGTTTTTGAGAAATAGATCGCCTACAAAGGCGTTGAACAATATGACACCTTACGAAGCTTGGTCTGGGCGAAAACCGGTAGTGAATTTTTTTAGAGTATTCGGTTCTAAAGTTATCGCGTTAAATAAGATGAACAATAGTAAATTCAAGCCTAAAGGTAAAAAATGCGTATTGGTAGGGTACTCACTAACGTCGAAGGCGTACCGCTTATACGATCCCGAGCAGCGCATGATAATAGAGAAACGGGATGTTACCTTTCTGCCATTGGAAAAGAATGAGATTGTAGATTTTTTTGACTTGCTTTCTATCGAAAATAATGAAGATAACTTCATAGAGAACCCGTCAAAGTTATTGAATGAAATGGAAGTTGACGATAGTGATGATGCGTGTGAAGAGACGAAGGCTTCGAGCAATTCCGCGAGCGATTATGAATCTCCCATTAAGGAAGAGTCTCCTGCGCAAATAAGAAGAGGAAGACCAAAGTTTGAACGAAGTGGCAAACCAGGACGCCCACGCAAGGTGTACAATACTTTGAATGCGATGCATCATGTCAGTGAAATAAAAATCCCTCAAACTGTTGCAGAAGCTGAAACCAGCAAATATTCGAACGAGTGGGGGAACGCGATGAAAGTTGAGTACGACGCACTGATGCGAAACAAAACGTGGCATTTAGTGGATTTGCCAACTAATGAGAAGGCAATTGGGTCCAAATGGGTTTTTGCTGTCAAACAAAATAAAAATGGCGATGTGGAACGCTTCAAGGCTCGTTTAGTTGCGAAGGGCTGCAGCCAGCGTTTAGGTGTTAATTACACTGAGACATTTTCTCCGGTGGTACGTTACGCCACTATTCGCATGGTGTTAGCGCTAGCGGCAGAGCTCAAAATGTACACTCATCAGATGGATGTTTGCAGCGCTTATCTTAACAGCGACCTCACCGACGTGGTTTACATGAAGCAGCCTGAAAAGTTTATCGATGAGCAGTTTCCGGAGCGAGTGCTGAAGCTAAGTAAGGCGATATACGGATTGAAGCAATCCGGGAGAGAGTGGAACCACAAGCTGGACGAAGTTTTGAAGAAGATCGGTTTTGAAGCTTGCAGTAATGAGCGGTGCCTTTACAAAATGAGCCATCAAGGTAATTTATGTCTTATAGCTGTATATGTAGACGACTTGATCGTCAGTTGCCAAAACAAAGAAGATCTTTTTGCGATCAAAGCACAAATTTCGAGCAATTTCGAATGTGTCGATAAAGGCCCCATATCGTACTTTCTGGGAATGGAAATAACCAGAGACGGTGAGACAGGAAGCATCTCAGTTGGGCAAGCGTTGTACATAAGAGAGATATTGGAAAAATATAACATGACTAGCTGTCGAACAGCGAGAACACCGTTAGACGTGGGATTTCAAGTTGGGTGCACTAGTGATTCGTGCATTAAAGCCGATGTAACAAACTACCAGTCAGCAGTCGGTGCACTAATGTATCTCGCTATTTGTACAAGGCCAGATATATTGCATTCAATTTCCAAACTGGCACAGCGAAATCAGAATCCACACAAAGAGCACGAATCAGGTATCAAGCATATTTTACGATACTTGTCAACGACTGAAGACTACAAGTTGACCTATCGCCATACAGGCAAGCTTATAGAAGGATTTGTGGATGCTGATTGGGGTAGCAATAATATCGATCGCAAGTCATACACTGGGTATGTGTTCTTTTTGCGCGGTAGTGCAATATCTTGGGAGTGCAAGCGTCAAAGCAGCGTAGCCCTCAGTAGCACAGAGGCAGAGTACATCGCTTTAGCAACGGCTGCGAAAGAAGCAGTATATCTACGGCGTTTAATGGCAGATATTGGTATAAGTGGCTCAGACGACCCAATTTTGGTCTACGGCGACAATTTGAGCGCGCAGCAGCTGGCTAAAAATCCAGTTTACCACGCACGAAGTAAACATATAGATATAAAATACCATTTTGTCAGAGAAGCATTGAAAAATAATATAATTGAAATTAAATATATTTGTACAAACGAGATGATTGCTGATGTACTTACAAAGAATTTGAACAAAATCAAACATACAAAATTTGTTAAACTTTTAGGTTTGAATGCAAGTTATCTGTAAACGACCTACTCGTGTTGAGGAAGAGTGATATAAAATAATAATGTTCAAAGTTGCAACACGAATAGATCGTACGTTCTAATACAACTCTGTTTCTATAATTGCTTATTCTTGCATTTAACATACATACTTGTATAACACATTTTTTAGTCTTTAAATAAACGCTATTGAAGTTAAATCTGTTTTTCTGATAGGGACTCTTGGATCTGCCCCCAACATTAACTAAATAAACAAATTATAAATCTGAGCATAAGAGTGTTATTTGAAAATTATTAATTTTTTATAACCTTTTCCCTTTGGTTTATTTTTTTCTTTAATCAGTCCGTATAATACTTTTCTAAACACAGACAGGTTTGCGAATATCGTCGGAGTACTATGACAAATTAGCATTTTTATACTTTTTTTGTGTAAAAAAGATTGAATGTTGTTTCCAAACTAGAGGTGTTAAGGAATGTAGCCTTTTTGACTTTAAATGGTTGCAGTCACATGCATTGACTAACACTTTTTAACTGAAGCTACATTACTATACTATTCACATATTTGACTAAAGACTGAAAAATTTATGTTATTCATGGATAATTAATAAATAAATAAATACCAGAAAAGTATAATAGAAGTTAAAGGAATAAGAGTCCTTTGTACTAAAAAAATAGAAGGGCCAGCTGCCCTAAAGGAAACACAAGTTACTTCTAGTTCACTTAACTTTATTTACACAACTTCTTAACTCTAATTATAATTAGAACACTACAAACAAACTGCAACCCGTCCCGAACTCGACTGCCTGATCGATGTGGCAGTCGCCTACTCCACACCTTCGTTCTCCGGCAGCGGCGCAATGGTTGTATAACCAGTTTACAACCTGTTGTCTGAGACCGGCCATGGCCTTGACTTCCCACGGGTGCATTACCGTATGCAAGCGGAAATGTCTCCCGTTGCAGTATATGGTGAAATTCAAATATGCTGACACTGCAGCGCGTGTAACGGGCGGCCGTGGGAACGTCGCAGCTAATGCGACTGGTACGTGTTAACTCTTCCCCCTTTAAAGATCTGCGTCACGCAGATCAGGATTTGGTAAGGCGTCCTTCTTATGAACGTTGCGAGGATTCTGTTGGAGTATAGACAGCTTCAGTTCAGGGAGTATTGCTCCTGTTGTTATCTTTCTCCAAATCAGGAAAATCAAGACCATCAACAGAAGAAGTCCTAGAGCTTCAGATGTTGCAAACCAGTTAGTTTTCTCTTTCAGCTTATCCAGGAGTCGTATGTTCCCGGAAGTCATTTCATGGACGAGATTCAGATCCACCGCAAGGCTTTTGTTCGTTATAGTAGTCAGTACAGGTGGGAGCACCTGCACGCCAGAGCTAGTTGTACTCCAATAGGTTTGGTTATCAATTGTTATCGTCTCGTTCTCCATATGAAGAATATAAGAACCTGTTAGATGTTTAGGTATTTTACCTGACCGCACGCTGCTGTTGAAGTTATTCAGGAATATTGTATCCTCCTTGAGGACCTCAACCGTTGATTCTTTGCAGGTTACGTAGCGGCAGCTCGTTTGACCTCCTTTCAGTAAGCGTGGCAAGCATTCATCTTCAGGCAGTAAATTTAGTGCTTCCTGTTTGCAGACCATGGCGGTGGCGAGATGAAGACAGCTGTCTTTAATACCATACGTCAATTGCTCGTTCATCAGGATCCTTTGGTATCCTAGATCCACCCGCTGACCATCCATTAGGACTCCTCGAGTAATAAGGTGGTTGAATCTTGTGTGTCCTACCTTCGGCATGGACAAAACGTAGAGTAACAGAGTTCCGTTGGTGTAGATCGACGGTTCACTGTATTCTAAGGCTTCGATGACGTTACTGTACGGAAGGACTTCTATTTCACTTATCAGCTGGTTAATCTCCTCCTTGTTGAGTAGGTTGCTGTTAACTACTCCTGCTTTTGCCATTTGGCAAGCTCGAACTAACTCATACACGTCGTCCTTAAGGATAATAAGTTTTTGTTGAATTTCCTGGGAGTATTTCGCTAGGTGGCTGCGTCCCAGGACATCATTCGTGGCGGTAACCATGCCGTTGACAATCTGCAAAAGCTCTTAAGTTTTCTTGAAAATTTCAGAGTTTACCTTATACTGATGGTTGTTATTGTCCATTAAACCGTTTTCAGTTTGCAGGACTTCGTTCCAATCAGTGGCGTCAGGTGTGCCGGCAATCCATTTCCAGGCCGACCAATCCAATTGATTGCATGTTTCGAGCTACTAGCTCCTGGCCCTTTTAACTCTTTGAGGTGTGTTTTGATTTTTTCTACCTGGTAGCTGAGGACATCTGTGATGGCTGGGGTCTCGTTCATGTTAGTTATTATGTGTTCCAGGCGATTCACAGTGGTTTCATATTGGCTTAACTCGATCATGTGGATTAGTTTAAAGTGTCCATTGACTATCCAGCCGTACCCATCACGCACGGTTATAACGGGAGAGTCTAAGTTGAATACGACATATGCTTGTGCGGTTGCACAGAGGCAGATTCTATGAATTAGATTTCAAATGATTGGCTTAATCCTAAGCGTGTTCCCCAAATAACTTAGAGTAAATAATATATAGTTTATTGCAATTAGATTCCAGGATTAAATTAAAAATAAAAGTAGTAATTTATTGAAAATTCTTATCTTACGATTAGAAGCTACAAATTATTTGAAATATACAACTGTTTCCCGAGTTAACTGGAATTGAACCAATACGACTGATCGAATACAAACAAATATTTGTACCCAGACCGCTGGGGCTTAGGGATCTACGCATGAGTTTTTCGCCTCTTGACCAATGTTTGCAAATTTCGTAAGACATGGTCTTATTGTTGGTCAGACATTTTTTATGTCCGATTTGTGGAACTTTTTCCCACTTTGTGTGACAATAGTCGCATTTCGGTTTTCGGCAACGACTTCTTTTTTAAAGAGCGGTTTTTGCTTACTTTTAATTTGTTTGTTAACGATAAACAGTTGATCACCGCTATTAAAATTGCGGGGAGGTGATCGAGTTTGGTTATTTCTTGCATTCCTACTCTCCTGCTCATGCAGGAGTAGGGCTTTTATATCTTCGTTTGTGCGTTCTCTGAAGTCTGTTAACTCCTGGTAGTTTATTCTAGCTGTCCTGTTAAGAAAAACGTCTGCGGGCTTCCTTTTAATTACTGAATGGATAGCATTGTTATATATTGGTTCAGGAGTAGATGTTTTTATTTCGGCACGGACACTTGTGTCTACAAGATCGTTTCCATTTAATGGCTTAAAAAGTTCGGAATATTTTTCCAACAGGATATCGACTTTTCGGTGGATATTGGGAGGCAAATCCTTACCCAATGTGAAATTAACATCGCACGATTTTCTGGCTTTAAGCGGAATTTTATAATTTCCTACTTTAATTAAATTATCCCTTCTATCAATTACTGCACCCAGTTCCCTTAATGTGTCATCTCCGATGATCCCACAGAACCCACTCAAGGTGGGCAGTACAAAAAACTCAAATCCAGTGGAATTGCCTACATTTTAAAATTGTTTTAGCTGTATCTTGTCTTTTACTGGCACGGAACCACCCACAGATGCTACATTAAAAGGTTTATTTACCGGAATTGTTCTTGTCGCGACTGATTTTTGAATAAAATTTTTATTCGCACCGGTATCTACTAAAAAATCTAGCACGCGACCATCAGGCAGCGTATACTCTAAGTATGGTACGCTAGATTCCCGGAGGATAGAAAATCCTCAGATTTTGCGTCACCGACTGTCTCGGTCTGCTGGTTATTTTCAAGTCCATCACTTTCATCTGGTAAGGTGTGGAATAATCTTTGCTGCTTCCTAGGTAGGTTATCAGACTTGGCGCTGCGCTTGAACGGGTTAGGCCTATTCATATAGTTTACATTCCGAGTCTGCACCGAAGGATCAACTTCCATTTTCTCAACAGGCGGTCTCAAAGCAGAATTTTGGTTATTTTCTCGAACGAGAAGACGCTCGTTCTTAGAATATGAGGATCCATAGTCCTGAGAACGCCAATTTGACTTCGGAGGAGGTACTACCACTCGATAAGTAATAGTAGGAGAATGTATGGAAAAATTGCGGAAGTCCACGTTTTGGATTTCCAAACAGGCCGAGTAAGCCTCGGGTAGAGTTTTAGGACGCTGTATAAGAATCATCCTAGACATCTCCCCGTTTAAGCCGCGAATAAATACATCCAGAGCGCGATTTCGGTAGGTTTCTACCAGGACTTTTACCGTTTTGTCCGTGTAGGACTCGGTTTTTATTTTATTTATTATAAGGGAGAACTGGTGGTTTACCCTCGCATAAAACTCGTCTATCCTTGACCCCTTCTGTTGCAGCTGATGCAACTGGTGCTCAAGGGTGCGGATATCACGTTTGTCCGCGTAATGTAGAGAAAGGCATTCTTTAATCTTTGCCCAATTGCTATCAAATATGTTGTACGATATTAGAGCGGAATCAGCAGAACCCCGCACCTTTTGCCTAATGTGTTGTAAGATCGCACGATAGAGGGGCTTGCCTCTTACGACCTAGAAGTCAGAGAGGATTACCTCCACTGAGTGAACCCAGGACACGGACTGTACTGGGTTGCCGTCGAAAATTTGCAGTTCCTTGACACAGTCTGGAAGTCGGCTGATGTCCTTTATGTCGGCTTCAGTTGTAGGAGCCTGGGCCACCTGCCCTTCTGGTGGTTCAAGCGGAGCACTAGTTGCAGGCATGGCAGCCCTGGAGCTTACCGTGTCCAAGTGTGTGACCCGCCTTTCGAGACTAGTCAGCTTTTTTAGGATGGCATTAACGGCCCCAGTCAAATTTGTAACAGTGCTTCTTAGCTCCTCCATCCTGAAAAAGGTGCTAAAAAATTCTTTTTTTTTTATTTTACTTACGAAAGTATACCAAATATTGTCATGGAAATTTTTCTGAATCCTTTTTGTGGTTTTCCCGGCAGTATCCTGGCTGGATGGATCAGTTGGCCTTCAGTTCAAGTCGGGATTGCTAGCAGGAATCCCTTAGGCTTCCAAATGTTTTTACACGTTTGTCTTTTATGGTTTAAGTCACTTTTTTCGGGCGCCAGTTAAAGGACTAAGAGCCCTTTGTACTAAAAAAATAGAAGGGCCAGCTGCCCTAAAGGAAACACAAGTTACTTCTAGTTCACTTAACTTTATTTACACAACTTCTTAACTCTATCTATAATTAGAACACTACAACTAAACTGCAACCCGTCCCGAACTCGACTGCCTGAGCGATGTGGCTGTCGCCTACTCCACACCTTCGTTCTCCGGCAGCGGCGGAATGGTTGTATAACCAGTTTACAACCTGTTGTCTGAGACCGGCCATGGCCTTGACTTCCCACGGGTGCATTACCGTATGCAAGCGGAAATGTCTTCCGTTGCGGTATATGGTGAAATTCAAATATGCTGACACTGCAGCGCGTGTAACGGGCGGCCGTGGGAACATCGCAGCTAATGCGACTGGTACGTGTTAATTAGATGTAAAATCATTAATCTTACCAGTGTTTAGGAGACATTTTCAGAATATACTCGATACCTAAATTTGGAGGAAATCGAAGATCTTCTAGAATCTGATCAATTGTGTAACGACATAAACTGTGTTCGAAGATCCCGCAGATGGCCGATAATGGATTTTTATGATATGCTAATTATAGCTTGCTCCAATTCTGCATTACATATAATCATAATAGGCAAAGGAATGCTGTACAACGAGTAAACAGAAAGGACTTTGCAGCGCTCATTCAAACAAATGATCGCCGATATTTTGGATTTGAAAATGAAGGATCATCAAGAGGTTCCTATAGTTTAAAGGAGGACAATCTGGTACTTGCATTATGGTTAGTATCCTAGAATATATAATTTAGTTAATAACGCAACATGTGACTTTCCTTTGAGTTGTGCTAAATTTAATACACAATAAACTACAATATTGTGGCCGCTGTGGTCGAGTGGGTAGCGATGCGTGCTATTACTCGATATGCCGTTGGGTTCGAGGTTTGCAGGTAAAATCTAAGTCATAGAAAAAAATTTTCTAATAGCGGTCACCCCTCGGCAGGCAACGGCAAACCTCCGAGGGTATTTCTGCCATGAAAACGCTTCACATAAATACATCGGCCGTTTGGAGTCGATACAAAACAGTAGGTCCCTCCATTTGTGGTTGAACATAAAGACGCACACCGCAAATTGTAGGAGAATCTCGGCCAAACACTGAGCTATGTAGTGTAAGCGCCAAGTTATTATTATTATTAAACTACAATAATCAGATTATCTATTTTTAAACAAAACAAAAGAATAAAAACACCCAAAAAGTACTGCGAAAGAAAAAAATAGATTATTTCTAGAATTTCTTTCCAACAGCTGCAATAAAAAATTATGTACTGAGAACATATAAGAAGAGGATATAGACTAAGTTTTTATATAACTCAGGACTAGTATGACATCATTGCAATCGCTTGTGATAACAGTCGAATAAAAAATACCGTATTCTTAATACCTCTGTTCCAAACACTCCTACAAATTAAACAAGATATGCAGTTGTTTATCTCTAAATATTTCTTAAATTTGATTCCTTTTATAATATTAGTTTTGGTGACTTATTATTAGTAAAGTTTCTAGAAACACATTAAATCAATATAATATCTGGAGGTACTAAAAAAGAGAAACAATATGGAAATAGCTTACTTTTTATTATTTCTTAGAAAAAATGTTCATGTGTAAAATAATTGATCCCTCACAAAGGATATTAACGTCATTAACGACTTATATTCTGCAGGAGGTGTAGAAGTTTAGTGCGTTGTATATTTTATTCCGAGATCTTTTCGTATAGCCTATTGAGTGTCGATATGTTAAAAATTTTACTAAAAATTAAAAGAAATTTCTTTAGAGGAAAAATGTTTACTTAGTGCAGGATATTTTAAAAACATATTCTATATATTTCGATACACTAGTTCTCCCCTCATTAAAAAAAATAAGCTGAAAAACAAACCAACCGCTCGATTCTGTGTTCTTGATAAATTAATATCAATCATTTACCTGTATTGAGAACTTATCAAGTTTTATGTATTATATGTAGTCAAAAATAAAAAACTTTCAAGATTTGAATTCAACTCGTAAAAGTAATGGAACATTATTAACAGTATTTTTGACAAGATTGAAAAACCAAGGAGCAGACAATATCTTTGAATTGAATAACTGTGGTTATATCATTTCCAATCTTTATACTATTTCTTGTCTACATACATTGCTACTATTTCTTGTCTACATGCTTGTTGACAGACGAGGATAGAATATCTAGATAAATAGCCTTGATCTGCATTAACTCATGCATAATCCTCTTCTAAATTCCCATAAGCACTTGTAGAGATGCACGAAAATTATGTGCATAAGTACTGAATATCTTTATTTCAATATGGCAATGCAGCCACATTTGACAGAAAATTACTATTGTGAACGATCAAAGTTGCTACAGCTGCTGTCAAAAGTATTTCTTATTAACGAAAGCTGCAAATATTATCAAATTAAACCAAAATATAATATATCTTGTGTGTTTGGAATATAGGAATTTATGCAGTCCGAAAGATTTTCGAAAAGGCTCGTCTCGTTCCCAAAATTTACACAACTTTCTTTCTGAAATGTCGGGAAGTGTAACCACACAAGGCTTTGGCAATTTGATTTTAGTAAGCAACTTTAAGCAAATAATTTTAAGCTTTTTTTAATTCGTAATGATTTTTGTCCATTAAATTAGCTGCCAATCGTTCGTCAAATCAGATGTAATCGAAATGCCGATAAGTGTCGTCTGTCAGGCATAAAGTTTTATGCAGATATATGTGCCCGTTCATCTGCATAAGTACGTCCGTCAGTCAGTAGTTTTACATTCTCTCTTAAAAGCTTGATTTGCTTAGCATAAGCTCGTGGCCAGAAATAATGTTATTTGGCTTTATGACCTTCAGCTTAAATGCGAGGAAAGCACCAGATGTCAACTTTACCTCCCATCCTTCGTACTGCAATCGACCTACACAAACATTTATGCCCTGAAGGTAAATCCGGTATTTTTTTATTATATTGTTGCCTGCAGTGGGAACTGTTTTGTAATTGACGAATAAAAATACGTTTTCGGCTTTAGTATCTGAAGATGATATGAAGTATTACGTCTCTAAGCAAACAAATTTAAACAAAAATACGCTTTCCTGCTTTAAATTGGTCAAGACGGATGTTTCATTGACGGACATTAAGAGAGTAAACTTTAAGCTGGGAGTTCCAGAGCTTTCGTATGAGAAATTTTTCAAGGCTGAAATATGGCCCGTAAATGTAACTATGAAGCCCTTCCAGTGTTTTCTGAAGGATCCAAAACAGCGGATGCCGACATAAAGTCTTCACATCCTCAATTTGACGGTCTTAAGGTCTATTTTGAAAATTTATCCGGGATTCGAACAAAGGCTGATGATGTTCATTCCCTTAGTGCGCAACAAGACTTCACATCCTCAATTTGACGGTCTTAAGGTCTATTTTTTAAATTTATCCGGGATTCGAACAAAGGCTGACCATGTTCATTCCCTTAGTGCGCAACAAGACTTTGATGTATTTGTTCTTGTTGAGATGTGGCTAAATCCAAACTTCTTTGACATTGAATTTTTTGATTCGAACTTGTTTAATGTGTTTCGCAAAGACAGAGATTCAGAAAAAACTGGATGCATGCGTGGCGGAGGTGTTTTAATTGCTGTCAAAAATCAACTTTGTGCATTATTGGTTCCACTCAACAATGGTGACTCCCTGCTGTATCAAATTTGTGTTTGTATTAGTGGTCCTTTTTCGCAGGATTCTATATATGTAGCTACTTGCTTCGAATATACCGCTTGATAGTTCGTTCGAGTTGTATAAAGCGCGTGCTGATAACGTGGTATCTATAGTTTCAAATAATTTAAATGATAATCACATATGTTTGCTAGGTGATTTTAACTTATGTAAGATTAATTGGCCTACTAAGTAGTATCTCTAACACTAATCTTACACCAAATAATGTTTCTGCAAATCATGATTTATATTTTATTGATAATATTCAAAGTCTTAATTTATGTAAAGTTAAGAATTTTGTTAATTCTCTGAGTAGAATCTTAGATCTTATATTTGTAAGTGATAACTTAAGCTATATAGTTAGTGAGTTAGCTGTCAATGCTAAGTTGAGTTTTGCGGTGAAATCTATAATTTGCCCAAATCAGCATAGGTTTGACGCCAATAGATCTACCGTATCGAACTTATCTGTTTTTAGTGAATAATGCATTGAGACTTTCTCGGCAGGTTTTCAGGTTGGCTGTATTTATACGGACTTTTCGAAAGCTTTCGATAAAGTCTCTTACAGCATCTTAATTAAAAAAATTTGCCTGTCTTGGCTTTCATTCTGCTTTTCTGCAATGGATAAAATCCAACTTATGCAATAGGCGCTGTGTTGTGTATTTTGATGGAATTTCATCTACCCCCTTTATTGTCTCCTTTGGAGACCCACAAGGGAGTATCTTGGGACCACTCCTATTTGCATTATTTATTGATGATATCGGAAATTGCTTTTCATTTGCTAAATTCTTACTTTATGCTGACGACTTAAAAATCTTTTTAGCGATTAAGACCCCAGATGATGCCATAAAGCTTCAGACTGACATTCACAGACTTTACTTGTGGTGCCAGAAATCATATCTTTCACTGAATTGTCAAAATGCTTTCAAATGACATACTCGAAATTATCTAACATTATACCTTTTAAGTACAGTATATCGACATGTGTATTTCAGTGTGTTGGTGAGATTAAGGACCTTGGTGTTGTCTTCGATAGCAAATTCAGTTTTAATAATCACATACATTTTATCGCCTCAAAACCTTTCTCGGTGTTGGGTTTCGTTAGGAGAAATTTCACGATGTCTATATCCTGCTCGTCTCATGCTTATAAGTCTCAAGTCGTTAGAAAGTCGTAGGTCTATACACTGCCTTACTTTTACTCATAATATCATAACTGGAGTGATTGATTGCCCTTACTTACTGGAAATGATTCGATTTAATGTTCCCCAGCGTTAACTTCAAAATTTCTATCTGTTTTATTGGGACAATTTTAAAACTAAGTAGGCCAGTAATGCGCCCATTACTCGCGCTACACGTGAATTAAATTCCATTAATAGTAATGTTGATATTGATTTTTCGCTCCCATGGGCTAATTTTTGAATATTTTGAGTTATGTCTTATAGTTATTGTGATGTATATGTGATCTGTAGTTCGTTCGTAGTCTGAAAGGATTTGAATGCAAAGACGTAAATAAATAAATAGATAAAATAAATATAAATTGATTAAAATTAAAATTGAACAGATATCACCAATTCTCATTAAATGGCTTTTAGCTAATCAGAAAATATTGCTCTACTAACACTCTAAAAACAGTTTACTACGCTGCACCCCACCAGAGACCTTTCTAGAATTCTTAGGATTCTCCCAGAGTGAGATCTGTATTATTTCAAAGTGTTAAAAATCGGAAAGCTATTGTCTTAGGAAAAACTCATGAACAACCTACTCCAACAGTTGTTATGCAATAACTAGTATCTCTTTGATAACATACCCGTCATAAAGAGACTTCGAAAGTTACTGAAAATTGTAAAATCTTTCCTTCTGGAGCTTTCTTACGTGGCATTCGAAGTTTTGCTACGAACTATTATATAATTTTATATAATATTTGTTTATGTTTCGATAATCGGCCTTTGAATTTAAATTTAAAGATTATTTTCTTTTTCCAAGGTCGAGTTCCCAAATTAAATAAACTTCGATGTTTGTTTATCTCCTTATTGTTTTTATTTATTTGTTTTCTCATTTTCGCTAGTTTAAGTTTTATTTATGCACTCCTAATCAGTCGAACAGGCACAAACAAGAGTGTAAGTTGTGTTGTATTTATGTTTGTTAAAACCTAATTTTAAATATTTGTTTGATATATGTTTTTACAAATGATTATAGTCCTGGTGATGATCTAAAATAGAGTTCGAAATATCGACAGTTAAATATACAGATGAAATAAATACAACAGCCGAGTTGGCTAGCGTAGCACAATAGGTAGCATATTGGCTCTGCAACTCTAAGCTCTCGGGTTCAAATCCTGAGAGAAGTGGATATGAAAAATTTAATTTAATCTATCTATACATATTATAAAACAAAGTCTAAAATTTTGGAAAGAGCTAATCTCGGGCACTACTGAACGGATTGGGATGCAACTTTTTTAAATTAATGCTTGCAGTTAGCACTACAATGATAGCTACTTAAACTAAAAATTAGCCTATTTATTTCTGAAATATTTAAGTGTAAAGTTTTAAAAAAATTTACACTAAGTACGGCATTGCTACAACCGAATGTAAAATCAGTGTCGTAGCGGGAAGATGTGTAGTTGTGTGAGTAGTAAACCAACTGCTCTTCGTTACTATTTCGTTCGGCTATGCGCAGATACCTGTGCTGTTGACTTCGTTGATAAACTGATGCAAGGCGAAATGATAACTTTGATCCACACTCATGATTCAATAATACAGGTTATACAAACAATTTTGATTTTTGATATTTGATATAAGCACTATGAAAAGGAAATGAAAAAAAAAGAAGAAGCATGTCTTTTATCGACACCACCTTACTAGATACCAGAGGGCTGCATGAGCACAGTCATTTCTTCTGTTAGCCGAATGACACGAATGTGAATGCGGTGCTCATTCAACTCAGGCACTCATGCGATCATAAATATGTGTACTTACAGAGAAAAAAGAGACCAATATGGGTACTCTCTGCTTATGATTTAAGGGATGTACAAATTTTTCTCTTCGCTACGGTCATTTATAGTCATCGATAATTCATGCATTCACGGCCTGTCCGGATATTGCACGAATGTGAGGAATGTGGCGGACGTTGTGCAGGGAGACGCCACCAAAGGCACATATGTACATACATATTGTTACGTTTTTACCCTGAAACGCCGATGATTTCCTAAATCCTTCAGGTTCGACCACTGGATTGTTAAATAAAACACGCTCGGATTTCCTTAATGCTAACTTTATTTGTTTACAAATAATTGACAACACTTAACAACGCTATTTAATTCACGGATACTTGTACTTGCGCACTCGCAACTTTAAAACACTTAGCTTAGAACTTTACAACTTTACTCTTCAAGGTTTAATTACAAACTGAATTACCTAACGGCGTGGCAACGCCTTTTTATACTCCGAGCTGCGTACACTGTGGCAGCTCTAGAACATTATCGATCGTTATCGAAAGTTCTCGATTGCGATTGTTCTATTTGCTTTTTCTCGACGTCTCTATCTCTTTCTCGGTTTCTCTTTCGTATGTCATTCGTGTTTTGGAATATCGCCACACTGCCCTCCACCTAAGTCTGATCGTCCCGATCAGACACACTGACTATTCCAAATGACGCAAGCCTTTCCAAATGAACTACCTTCATTTTGTTCCTAGGTCTCCCAACTGTCTGGATTCGATAAACCACGTCATTTAGCCGTTTTATGACCTTGTACGGACCTTCCCAGTTGCACTGCAATTTTGGGGACAAACCCTTCTTTCGTTGTGGATTATACAACAGCACCAAATCTCCTTCGTGGAATCCTTCAGAATTCATCGCCTTGTCATACCTGGCCTTCATCTTATCACTCATAATTTGTGTACGCTGCCTAACAAGATCATGCACTTCTCGCAACTCCTTCTCCAGGGTGTTGGACGTTTCCCTACCATTCTTGCGCGCATCACCAAACTTTGGATAGCTTGGTAACCGAAGTTCACTGCCAAAACTTACCTTTGCTGGACTTTTATCCGTTGTTTCCTGTACAGCTGACCTAATCCCTAATTTACTCGTAGGAAATGGTTTGGACACATTCGTCGTAATACGCTTAAACTTTGTCTGACCATGACTTCGTGATTTCGGTGCCTTGGCTGCAATACACCCCGTGCATTTGCCGATCCACTCTGCTACCGATCGTCGACATCTAACCCAATAGAACTTCTGTTTGATTCTCTCCATGGTCTTCGTGATTCCCAAGTGTCCACTACTCGGTCCCTTGTGGAATTCTTTGAGAACATCGGGAATTCTTACCCTTGGGACAACTATGAGATTTCGAGAAAATTGGCCATCCCCGCTCTCCCAAGTCCTATACAAACATCCAGATATTAACCTTAATCTGTTCCATTGCGCCCAATACGCCTTTGCGATTGAACTTTCCGCTGCCATTTGTTCTTTGGTTGGCCGGGTACCCATGTACAACCCATGCATTACAACTCTCAAATGCCGATCTTTCTGCTGGCACTTCCTCAACTGGTTTACTTCCCACTTATCCGCAGGGTTCGCTTCCGATCTGCGATAGCCAAAAGCCCGCTCAGAACTACCTTCCAAGACAACTCGTTTGCTGCTGAATAGGCTGTCATTCCCAAAGCGAAGTGGTACTTTCACGTTGTTATTCGTCATCATCCGTTTGCCCAAGTCGATATTCATTCCCTGACTCATTAGGAAGTCCATACCCAATATGACTTCGTCGAAAATCTCCGCTACTATAAACTTGTGTACTACTACCACATTCCCAATCGCAACTTTGCAGAGTACTTCTCCTATAACTCGCGTGTCCTCACCAGTTACTGTCAACTTTGCTCCAGATAAGGATCTAACCTCCTTTGTGACCAGATCTGACCGAATGATGGAATGTGATGCTCCCGTATCCACACTTAGTACTCGCTTATGTCCGTCCACATACCCGCAAACAGTGATGTTGTTTGCTGTCCTGCCAATTCGAGGCGTATCGATTCTAGGGCATTCAATTGCAGGAGCCAGCCTACGCCCTCTCTGGCTGGCTCGTTTTAGTTTAACGACTGGTTAGGAATCTGTTCGTCTTCTGTCTTACACTCGCGTGCAAAATGGCCAACTTCTCCGCATCTGAAGCATTTTCCAGTGCCAATCTCTTTTCCTGTTGAATCAGGACTGATTTTACCTGCGATCGCCTTAAGTGTTTTAAGCATTTCATTCATAACATCCGGTGTTTCTACTTCTACTCGGTGTGCTTTATATGCTGGACCACTTAAGAGCGCTGCTGTTTCCTGGGTTTGGGCATATGAGACAGTTTCAGCAAACGTTGTTCTCGGATTCGCATATGTTGCTCTCTTGGTATATGTGTCTCGTATTCCATTGACAAACTTCTGCATTTTTACTCTTTCTAGGTATTCTCCAGATGTATCTCCAAAAGCCAAATGAGCCAACCTCTCAATTTCGGAAGCAAATTCTTGCAAAGTCTCGTTTGTTTTCTGGAAGCGATTCTCCAGCTCCATCTGGTAAATTTGTCTCCTATGCTTGCTACCGTAACGTCTTTCTACGGCACCCATTAACGCATCGTAGTTATCCCTTTCACGCTCGGGAACATTTTGTAGGATCTCAGCTGCCGGTCCTTTTAGTGCTACGAATAGTGCGGCAGTCTTGTCTTCCATGCTCCAATTGTTTGCTGAAGCCGTTTTTTCAAATTGGAGCTTGAAAACCTGGAAAGGAATTGTGCCATCAAAAGATGGAGTTTTTACCTTAGGACCGTTCACTGAAATAGCTGTACGACTCAGCTGCATATTACGAAGACGACCCTCAATCTCATCTAACTTGGCCTCAAATGTATCCTGCCGCTCCTCGAGTTGATCCTGCTTCTCCTGTAATACTGCATTATTGTTGCTTAAATGCTCCCGTAGTGCTGAAATTTCCGCAGACTGTTGCAATGATTGTGCGGATATCTGCGATGATATCTGTGAAATGCTAGCTAATAACATGTTCATGTTTAAAGCTGCTGATTAATTAGCAGCATTGTCCTTTTCTTCAACCATCCTGCGTTCGTCTTCCGTATCCTCAGGTTTACCTTTAAATTCGTGGTTGCCAACTTCAACTCCTTCCTGCTCCATAGCTTCCCACAATCGTGATACCAATTCAGCTTTTCTCCCAGAAGTTGCTAAATTACGTTTTTCCAGCTCCTGCTTGAGCTCTTCAATCTTCAGATCCTGAATCTTTGTCATTTTCTCCGCTATTATCCTTTAGGATTTATTTAACAATCCCACTTCTGACACCAATTGTTACGTTTTTACCCTGAAACGCCGATGATTTCCTAAATCCTTCAGGTTCGACCACTGGATTGTTAAATAAAACACGCTCGGATTTCCTTAATGCTAACTTTATTTGTTTACAAATAATTGACAACACTTAACAACGCTATTTAATTCACGGATACTTGTACTTGCGCACTCGCAACTTTAAAACACTTAGCTTAGAACTTTACAACTTTACTCTTCAAGGTTTAATTACAAACTGAATTACCTAACGGCGTGGCAACGCCTTTTTATACTCCGAGCTGCGTACACTGTGGCAGCTCTAGAACATTATCGATCGTTATCGAAAGTTCTCGATTGCGATTGTTCTATTTGCTTTTTCTCGACGTCTCTATCTCTTTCTCGGTTTCTCTTTCGTATGTCATTCGTGTTTTGGAATATCGCCACAATATGTAAGGCGCAGCTAGCGATGGCTGTTATTATGTGTGTACGTAACAACGCTTAGCATATATGTACGTTGTTTTCGCTTATGCTTACTACTTTGTTATTAAAGCGGATGGATAACTGATTAGAAAATTCTTTTAACTCATGTTATTTATACAATACTATCAGTCTCCGACTGATACTTGCAAAGAGCAGACTTCTAATCTTATCCCGGTAACAGTTCAGTATTTCAACAGTGTTGTTTTCCTTCTCTTACGAAGTTTTCTCTCCCACTTCTTATTTCGTTATTTTTTCCTTATTGCTTTCAATTTATTTGTAATAAGTGTGTGAATAGCGTGGGTTGTGAAAATGGCCCCTGGGCCCCAACTCTTGGGAACAACCGGTTTTCCCTACTAATGGAAAGCCCAAAAGCGAAAAAGAAAAAATTTAATCAAAACTTTCCTTGACTTTCTTTGACTTTCCCTTGCTACCAACAATCCATAAAGAAGACCCCAAATTCGTGATCATTTCAGCAAATAATCCTAACAAACCATTATCGTCATACTCATGCTTCGCAGTCCATAGAGCTCTTAACAGTGTAAGTGAGAAAAAAAATCAATATCCAACCTAAGAGATGGTAATCTGCTTGTGCCTACGAAAACTAAAGCCGTATCAGACAGGTTTATAAAAACAAAAGACCTTCCAGGTATATGCCAAATCAATTGCAAGCTACACGAACACCTTAACCATGTCAAAGGAACAATATTCGCTCCATGCCTCAATAATATTTCCGAAGAAGAGATTGTCGAGGAGCTAAAGGCAAAAGGTGTCGTTTCCGTGTATAAGTTCACAAGAATCGTTGATGGTACAGCAAAAGCTACTGGTGTAGTATTGGTCACTTTTGAGCTCTACGAATTACCAACAAAAATTGATATCTCATGGCATAACGTGAAGATTCGGGAATACATTCCCAATCCAATGAGGTGTAAATCTTGCCAAATTCTTGGTCACTCTGCTAAATATTGTAAAAATGCACCAAGTTCTGTTAATTGCAACCTTCCCCCCCATTCACCGCTAAACTGTACACGCACATCGTGCTCCAATTGCTCAGAAGGGCACCCGTCTTCATCTCGACAATGTAAGAAATTTTTGCAACAAAAAGAAATATTAAAAATTAAAACTAACAAAAAATGCACAATGCGTGAAGCTTATAACCTATACAAAAAGAAACACTTATCGACTCCGTTTCTACTCAAAGCTATTCAGCTATAGCTTCATCCTCAACCGACACAAAAGAAAAACATAAAAACCTACCAGAAAACAGAATTGCAACTCCACTGCAAAATACAAATGAAAAAGAAACAGAACAAACAGAAATCGTAATTCCACCACAGCTTGCACTCCAAAATGCAGAACACAACACTCCCGCTCTCCCAGTATCACACACACACTTGTAAAATTCCACAACTTTTAACTTCGAGCAAGCCCTCTCAACTACTTACAAATCAACAACATTCACTAACCCACCTCAAATAAACGACATTGAAAGAAATAATAACTCAGTGTCTCTCTCTTTTCAACAATCTCCAACTCTCTCAACATCAATTTCAGATTCAAAAAGTTCCTACACTCACGATAAATATTTATGCCCAAACTCGAACTTATCAAATACCTTAGACGATAATACAATATTTTCCGATCACGACGAATAAAGTATAGTCAAACAAATTAATACCTATCAGTTACAATACCCTAAAAAATAAAATTAATATACTTCTTAATATACTGCTTCTGTTACTTATGGATTTTAGGATTATGCAATGGAATATAAAAGGCTACCACAATAACTTCAACGAACTTACCTTACTGATAAAAGATATCAAACCAGATATTATTTGTTTGCAGGAAACTCATATTCCTTTTAAAAATTCAAGTGTAATTACACCCAAATCGTATTATGGTTACTTTACCAACCTACCTCACAACGAGTCTGGCAAACAAGGCATTGGCATCCTCGTCAAACGACACATTCCCCATTAGCCTTCTCCCATTATTTCCAATATTTCCTCATTAGCAATAGAGATAAATCTCAACCTTAATTTTACGGTAATAAACCAATATATTCCTCCAAAACAACTTTTTTCTACAAACGAACTTATTGCATCCATTAATCAAATTAGTTCACCTATCATTTTAACCGGCGACTTTAATTCATGGAGCCCTCTTTGAGGCTCCAGTTCAGTTAATGCAAGAGGCACCGAAATCGAAAACCTAATTCTGTCACAGGGCCTAGTAATACTTAACGATGGGTCTCCAACACACTTTTCGACGCACAAAAGCTTCACACATGTCGACCTCACAATTGTCTCACCTCAGTTAAGCCCAAAGTGCAACTGGAAAATACCCGACGACCTTCATGGAAGCGATCACTTCCCTATTTTTGTCAATATTTCCACTTCAGTAAAATTTCCAGCCACCAAACATCTGCCTAAGTTCCGAACCGACCTTGCAAACTGGCATCTCTATCAGCAAGAATGCAACAAACGTTTCAAACTGTGGGAAAGTACCAGCGTGAAACAAACCACAGCTAAAATACTTAAAACCATTCGGTCCGCTGCAAACATAGCCATACCCCAAAGTAAGCCCAAGCCTTTTAAAAATAATGTTTATTGGTGGAACAACAATCTGAACAGCTTAAGACAAACTAAACAAAACTATTGGAAAAACTACAAACGTTGTATGACCTCTACAAATTTACTGGAATACAAAAAAGCTAATGCCGTCTTCAAAAAGGCAGTTAAAGAAAAAAAACGCAAAATTTTAGAATAGTTCACTTCAGAAATTACTGTTCGTTCATCGCCGAAGAAAATATTGGGCGATATCAAAGCGCTTACGGGTTCTTCAGTCATACGCTTGAAAACTATAAACTACGAGCAGCGCTTATTAACAGCACCAAAATAAATTGCAGAGGCATTTGCAACCACCTGGTCAACATATTCCCTTGACAGTAATTTTTCAGAAGAATACTGCACACAGAAAAAACGTGTTCTTTCCAGATCTTCAAGTCATAGCCGCCTGTCTCCATCAGCAAGACAACTAGAAACAGAACTTACAGCAGCCGAATTAGAATTTGCGTTATCACGCTGCAAAGGTAAAATACCAGGTTCCGACCGTATATCATACCCAATGCTGAAAAATTTACCAAAACTTGGGAAAGACAGACTACTGTGGCTTTATAACGACATTTTTGAGAACGGTATTTATCCCCACGTTTGACAATCAGCGATTGTTATACCAATTCTAAAGCCCAACAAAACTATACAAGACATTAACGGTTATCGGCCTATATCCTTAATCTCCTGTATGAGTAAAGTTTTAGATAAAATGTTAGCCAAAAGACTTATGTGGTATTTAATTAGAAACAAATTTATCAGTTAAAATCAAACAGCTTTTAAAGTAAAACACAGCACGACCGATTCACTACTACATCTCCAACATTTCGTGTCAAAGGCACTTTCGACTAAAAATCACGTCACTGTACTAGCGACTGATTTCGAAAGGGCGTTTGATCGCGTGGGGATCCATGTGGTGCTAACCCAGCTTGTTGCTTGGGGAATAGGACCTAAAGTCTTTAACTTGGTTAAAAACTTTATGTCCGGCCGCAAGTTTCAGGTTAGAGTAAATAATGAATTCTCTAAGCAACATCCATTAAACAACGGTATCCCGCAGGGATCCCCTTAATCGGTTATACTGTTCATAGTCGCTTTCCAACAGTTAAATAATATAATTTTAAACTACAAAAACATCGATTTATCTATTTACGCAGACGATGCTATAATCTTTACAAAAGAAAAAAATTTAACTAGCGTCAACAAAACTTTTGAAAGCATAATCTTAGAAATAGGGAAATGGGGCCAATATTCGGGGGCTACACTATCAATTAGCAAATGTAAGATTCTACATATCTGCAAAAAAACCAAATGCTCTTATCCTTATCTAGTGGTGAACGATTTCAATATTGAATGTGTAAACTGTATTAAAATCCTAGGTATCATATTTGACAAAAAATTTACATTTAAGCATCACTGTTTGTATTTAAGAAAGAAACTAGCTGCTAGGCTTAATATACTAAAATACCTTTCATCCAAGCATTCACAAATTCATGTCAACACTTTGTTAAGAGCTACTAGAGCATTAATATTGGGTAAGATAGACTACGGACTAGCGATTTATGGAGCAACTGCTAATAACAACATCAAGCAACTTAATGGACCATACCATGCGGCCATTCGTCGATGTGTTCAGGCCTTCCCCACCTCGCCTATCAAATGTATTTTGGCGGAAACCGGCTTCCCAACTATTGACGAGCGAAGAAATGAAGCAATATGGAATTTGACCCCGAAGTTTTTAAATACGACTAACCAGATATTATACAAAGACTTCCGGACCGCTTACAGCAACAAGCGAAGGTACAAGGTCCAGTCCTCTATTTACAAATGCGCGAGCGTTTGTCGTCAGTTAAATATAACACCCCCACAAGCTGCGCAAAAACCAGGTCTCAACCTTATTGGCTACTCAATCAACTTTGCCTCAACACTAGCTTACACTCACATCACAGATCCTACACAAACAGCCAGATATACCAACATTTGCTGGAGCAACAGCGGCACTACCTAAACAGAGATTGGCAGTTTTTATACACAGACGGTTCAAAAACCGATCATGAAATCACATCATTCGCTATAGTGAATCAGGAAGGAAACCTAATCAACGGTGGCCAACTGCCTAAATACTGTTCGGTCTTCGCAGCAGAAGCTATGGCAATATACAAGGCAACTGACCATGCGCAGCATAGCAAAGGTAAATTTGTTATCTGTACAGATAGTATGTCAACCATTTCCGCAGTACAAAACATCTACAAGAACGATCAACTAATAACGAAAATACGAGATATTCTCATTAAAATCCCAAAGAAAATTAATATTTTGTGGGTACCCGGGCATAAATGCATCCCTGGAAACGAAAACGCCGACAAAGCAGCTCGACAAATGTCATTTCAAACAGACGCAATATTTGAAGCATATCTGGAGAAGGACTTGAAAGTGTTTGTAAGAAAACATTTGGACAATAAAAAGAAAAGAGAATGGGCTAACTTTACCCATTGGTATTCTAATTTTAATCAGACATGCATGGCAGCATCATACCCCATTGATACACCGCGTCAAGTAAGCAGCCTGTATATCCGACTCAGAATTGGTCACACAAAACTTACTCACCAACATCTTCTTTCAAATGGTCCCCAAATGCAATGTCCCTTCTGCAATCAAACATCTTCTATCAAACACCTCCTTGACGAATGCTGCGCTATAGCTACCACGAGAAGGAACCACTTTGGATCAAGTATACCATCCGATTTATTAGCTAAAATCTCCAGCAGCAATATACACACTATCTTTTAATTTTTAAAAATTGTAACCTAGTAAATAAGTTATAACATTTTTTACTTTCTCACTATTAATAATACAACATAAACACAATATTATGTATATCCTCCTCTATATACTCTAATCATCGAATCGTAGGCCATAGCAGCTAGTACTCGTATCTTTCACAATTAGTTTTAGTATTGTATATTAGAGCTAATAAATAATAATAATAATAAAAAATACAATGCTATTGTTATTTAAGACTTAAATAATATTGACGTCAATAAAATATTAGTGGACATTTGACTTTATTAAATTATCCAAATTATCCTCAAAGATAATTTGAAATTTGAATATTTAAATATTTTCTGAGTTGTTCTTTTGATATTATTACTTTTCCACAATTTAATGTATATATGTATGTAGGTATATGCAATATTAGTTAAATGCTTTATTTTCGAGATATAGTAAGTAGAAAGCAAAATAAATGCATTATAATGATTTTTTTTGGAATAAATTCGAAATGTCTTAGGTATGAATATGTTTTATAATACCATGGAAACTATGATGTGAACCTATTTTCATACAAATGTGTATTGACTTTATTATATGTGTATGCATTTATTTTATAACAAGTAACTATTATTAATTTCAGTAAAATAAATATGAAGAGACATGCAATTATTGAATTTTTTCTATTTAATTGCTTTCATAATGTAGCCGCTATCATTTACAAAAATTGGCGCCGTCATAAAATCTTTCAGTCGAATGTTGTCTCATACAGCCGGATGTGGTATCATACATCCGAAAGCGCATGACTAGTTGTACAACATATTTGGCACTCTTTGTACAACGAATGCCCCTTTTTCTGAATGCGACTGAGCGCAGTATTCTCAGCTTTCTGCACAC